>JARWLC010000012.1:2212500-3412500 GCA_033318265.1 Phyllotis vaccarum
GCTCGGCCAATATGAGACATCTGCAGTTCCACCTCCAGCAGCTAGGGGGCTCTATTCCACCACGGCCCGCGGGGAGCAGATTAATTCACACCTTTTCCCTGTCATATAAAAGGTGACTTCAAAAGCCACAGAACATTCTCCTCAGCAGGACTCAGGAGAGACTGCCACCTGCTTGCCCGTCTGACACTAGGGTAACCCCATCCTGTGCATCCCAGGACCGACTCTGTCCATCATGGTTGGATCAGCCAGAGTGTGCTTCCATCCTTCCACCGAGTCTTCAGAAATCCAGATTCCTTCCTTAGCTTTCTCCGGTTTTTGTTTTTGTTGCTCAGGCTCTTCCACTGTAAATCAATTTCCAGGAGTTTCGGAGCCTGCTGCAGGATCAGCTTCCCCCACCTCCCTTGGCAGAGGGCAGCGTATCCTGCCCTTCAGCTCCCATCCTTCTGCAAAAGGGCTGCCTTGTCTTGGCTGCCCAGTTCCTTTCCTGGCCAAATAAGGAAACACACAGCTCCCACTGTTCCCTTTGCCACCAGCGCTTCTAGCTCAATTCGCTGTCGTCTGGTTGTGTTCTACACATCTTCATGAGCCGAACATGATGATGTCATCATTGACCTCCGGATGACCTAAACTGAGGAAGGCATCAAGTTCCTTGATTCCATCATGGCACCTTTGGCACTCAATCAATTTTCTCTTGCCTTCTATCCACCACACACCCTAGTCCTGTCCTCATTTCTTGTGACCTTTCTGTTCAGAAATAGAACATCCACACTGCCATTGAACACTGATTGTTAGGGGTAGAAAATGGTGATTTTTGTGCTTAGCTTCATTTAGCACAGTAAGCTATGCATGGCTTCACGTAGTCATCCGTGAGTTCTATATGGATCTTGCAATTACTCTCTCTACTTCACAGGTAAGGATGGACACTGGGCCTTGGAGATGTTTGGCAGTAAGAGATAAGCTCAAGGTGACAAAGGCAGCAGGCCACCGATAGACTCACACCCAGCACATCAATGTTTTAGCAGTAGAGCTTTCCATTCATCTACCAGAAAACTGAGGGTCGTCTGCTTGACTTTCAAATGGCTTCACTCACTTTTTATAATGAAAAAAATTAGAAAGGAATGTGTAATATAGACACCCTCCTTGGGTATTAAAAAGCCCAACTACATCAACGTTTGCTATCTCTTTCATCTGTATTCCACCATCGCCTTTCCACACCCACGCAGGACTGTGATAAAGCAAACCCTAAGAGCCACACCAGTTCAGCTTGACGTACAGACAACACAGCCCGTCACTGAATAGCATATGTGTACACAGTTTCATAAGATCAAATGGAACTGAGAGAACCCTGCTGTCTATGATGTCAGAGCCACCCTAATGTGGCACAATGCATTGTTCATGTGTTATGGTGATGCTGATACGAATATACCTACTGTTCTGCCAGTCGAGTTTAGGGAGGGAGGGAGGGAGGGAGGGAGGTTGGGAGGGAGGGAGGGAGGGCTAGTTAGCATCTAGGAGTGGCTTGAAGGAGAACTCAAGTTCAAGGCCTATGTGGGCTTCAGAGAGGGATTCTATCTCAAAAAGTAAAAGTTGAGCATATACAGTTATGTTCAGGGCATAAATAATTATGGTTGCTGATTTGTGTGTTTGCTTTCTAATGTCAGTTTAGTATATATTTACACTTATGGAGGAGAGCTGGTGTGAGACAGCACATGAGGAGGAACCAACATTAGCCTCCCACTTCTGATGATCGCCTGTTTGTTCCTTGCATCAAGAGGCTGTGCTTAATGACAGACCTAGACCTTCTAGGTCACTGTATGTACCAGCCATGAGGTTCACCCAATGACAGATTGTGTAACAATGTTCTTCTCAGGCTATCTTCCTGGCTCATAAGCAACAAATCTCTTATGTCAGTAAACAACTGGAAAACAGGACTCAGGGTTCGTCTTGGGGAAGGCAGAGTGTTCCTTTCTCAGCAATCATTAATGGCCTGAGGCTCTTCATTCGGGGGTGGAGCCTTGGCATGTCACCTGGTGGTGTCCTTGTTCAGGACTTACTTAGGCTACCATATTGTTGAGGTTACACTGATACAGCTTCCCTGATAGAAAAGACACTATCTCATAGCAGATGCCTGGTCCTGAACCTCACATTCAGGTGATGGTCCCTGAACATTCCACGTAGAGTTCTGCAGTAGACGTATCAGCGGGGCCTGAGCTCTTCCCAGTCAGTTGCTCTCTGTATTTTGACAGGTTGGAGCTTGCTGAAAAAAAGTTTCCTTGATGAGGCTTGAGATCTACATTTATCTGAGTCTGAACATAAATGTTTGGCATGCAGTTAGAAAATATATTGATTTAGGAAAGGCAGATCTCTGAGTTTGAGGCCTTCCTGGCCTACAAAGTCAGTTTCAGTACAGCCAGGGATACACAGGAAAACACTGTCTTGAAAAATTAAAACAAAACAAAACAGAAAGGCACCACCAACAAGCCCAGACAAAAGGATTCAGTCGGGAAAGAGAGGTTAGCTGTCAAAGGTGCTTTTTTCATCTTCTAAAGGATGAGTCTGGTTCCCAGCACTTGCAATGTCAAAACCTGTAGTTTTCCTATAGAGCTGGTCATGGTGGTAGGATACTCTAAAGAAACAGAGGCAAGAGGATTACAAGTTCAAAGCCAGCCTAGTCTACATATTGAATTCCAGGCCTATATGTGAGACCTTGACTGAAAAAAAAAATCAGTTAAAAAGCTTTAATCACAAAATCATTAATATGCTTAGGAATTAAACTAATTTATTATAAAATATCCATAATATCAATTTTTTCAATTGTTTTGTGAGTTAAAAAATTAGTTATTTTTAAAAGCCCGGTGGAAGCAGCTCTTGGGGGGCAGAGGCAGGCAGATTTCTGTGAGTTTGAGGCAGTCCTGATCCACAAAGCAAGCTTCAGGACAGCCAGAGCTGTTGCACAAAATAACCCTGTTTCAAATGACTAAACACGAAACAAAAAGCATGCGCGCGTGCATCTGTCTGTCTGTCTGTCTGTCTGTCTATAGGTATATTCACATGTATGGAGGCAGCAGATGGAACTCAGGTCATGAAACGTCACAGCAGACGCCGTTGCCCACTGAGTCATCTTGCTGGCCTCTCATAACCTTTTTCTCAACTGTTCTTCTCAGGTTTGGGCTCTAGTAAAACCCAGGCATTCCATTAGGCAGATGCAGCTCTTTTAGTATCAATTACTCTATGTATATCCTCTGCCCCTTGCTGTCAGTTTATCAAGAACGCCAGGCTCCTTTTCCTGGTAAAGGCTCACACGCCAGGTTTTCTTGACCTACTCCACCATGTTGTTGCATATCTTTGTGTCTCTCCTCACCCACATTGCCATTGAACCAGGAGTGGCAATGAACGTCTGGATCTGTTTCATGTTTGTGTTTTAGTCAGAGAATTTCATAGATAAGTTAATAAGCCATTTCCATCACTTCCCCAGAACTGAGATTATAGGTGTACACCCCATGCTGGAGTCCTTTATTTGTGGCTAAGTTAGATATCCAGCTATCATCAAAGTCAACATCTGGAAAATTAGGACTATGATAATTTCTTTTGCCAAATGATCCCACTGCCTCAGCCTCTTAAGTAACTGGTACTCCAGGCATGTGGTACTACACCAGCTATTCCCTTTGAACACCTTCCAGATACTCCTCTCCAGCATTTTCCCAACATCCCCTCATTTTGTTTCTGGAATCCACTCCCCCAGCAGCTCTAATAGCGTTACTATGGCTTCCCACTACCTCAGTCCTCCCCCCACCCCAGCTCAGTCAATAGAGCATGAGACTCTTAATCTCAGGGTTGTGGGTTCAAGCCCCACATTGGGCACCATTTGTAGTATGAGGTTTCTGGCCCGGACTTTTGGGCCTTGCCTCAAGGTTTAGGCCCACAGACCCACAGACCTGCAGACCCACAGAGACACACAGATGCTTTCAGTAGTTTTAAGCTGATCAGCCTAAGGCCTAGGCATATAACCTGCTAGCTCTCTACCCTTCATCTAACCCATAATTCTTCCTATTCAGCCATGGGGCTTGGTACCTTTCTTTAGAGCAGCATAGTTGTCCTCTGCTTCTTCCGGCTTCTCTCTGGCATTCTGTTCTGTGCTTCCTGTTCTCAGAGTTTTTAGTCTGGTAGCCCCGCCCACACTTCCTGCCTGCCTTTAGCCAATCAGCGCTTTTTATTAAACCAGTGGGTGGGATAATTATTTACCATAAAACAACACAATACCCCTAACATATACTCATGATACTGCCCAGGGTTTCAGTTGGCTTCTTGCTGCTTTCTGGTCAAGATATAGCCAGAACCAAATCTGCCTGCATGTTGTTGTGATCCCCTTCATGATCATAATGGACTGAACCTCTGAAACTGTAAGCAAGCCCATTAAAACAAACACAAACAAAAGAAACCTGAGACACATGGATTGCATTCTATGCAATTTTTTTTTGTTTGTTTACTCTTTACTCACAAACCTTCAGTGACTCCTTATTACTTGGGGAACATGTGAACTACTGAATCTAAACACCATGATCAACTGACGTGATTATATTTAGCCAGCATTATACCTGATCTCATGCTGTCGTATTCAACACTCCAGTGAGCTCTCAATTCACGTGCCAGAATAAGACTGGAAGTCCTTTTTTAAAAAACATATTTTATTTTATGTGAATGACTGTTTTTCCTACATGTCTGGTGCCCAGGGAGGTTGGAAGGGATGCCAGAGCCTTTGGAACTTGAATTAAGGATGATGGTGAACTGCCATAGAGTTGCTAGAATTCAAACCTGGATCCTCTGAAAGAGCAGTGTTTTTTGCTCTTGTTTGTTTATGGAGTTTTGTTTTGATTATTTATTTTTGGTTGTTTTGAGACATTTTCTCTGTGTAGCCCTGGCTCTCTTGGTGACCGGGCTAAACTCCGATCTGCCTGCCTCTGCCTCCATGGTGCCTGGAGTAACAATGTGTACCACCACTGACTGCCCAGCTGCAACAGCTCTTAACTGCTGAACCACTCATTGTTAGTTCTTCTCTCCAGCCTGGGCCTAAAACTTCTTGTTGAGAATAATACTGGATTTATTTCAAGGGCCACGTGGCAACAGTGAAGTTGTCACAATGGCACAACATTGGTGGCTAGCTTTTTGGCTTTCATAACAGGTTGCTCATAACAGGTACCTGTTTGTCTGGTTTATAAGATGTGACCTGCCTTGGACCAGAAATATGGAATGCTGGCCAAGCACCCAGGCTCTGTTCTCATAACAGCTGCACTCAGGCTCTCATTGTAAACCACGCACACAAACACACAACAGCACAAAGACCTGCTAGCTGAGAAGGCAAATTGGGATAATTGTTCCAGGGGACAGGATTCACTCTTCTGAGGGACTTCAGTAGACCAATGGATACTGAATCCTAGAAGAGAGAGCTGCAGGCACCAGGGAGCCAGAGACACGGGACCCCTGAGCCATGTCGGATCATCTTGTAGTTCACTCCACCCATCTTTTTATGAGGATGTTGGAGGTCAGAACTGCTTACAAGGCTTTATCCACATAGTCACCTCCCACACTCTCCACCCACACTCTTCTGTTTCTACTGTTATAACTTAATATTGCTATACCTCTTACAAACTCTGTAGATTCATTTAGGAATGAACTGGTAAGCACATTAAGTAAGTATAATGCCACCCCATTCCCTCACCCCAAGCAAAGATACTCGGTTACCTCAGTTTGCATAGTAGGACTTGCAGCCCTTCCCTCCCCTCTGCCCACATTTCTCTGTCCTCAAATCCTGTCTGTTATGTGCAGCTCATTTATAGAAGACCCCTTGTCTTCTGTGACCTACCAAGCAACAGTTGTAAGGTTTGGTTAGAAATTTCGTACATTTCTTTAGTAATTCAGCATCCCCCTTTCTTCCTTCCTTTATGAAAAGGCTGGTCTTAAGTGTCTGATCCTCTGGCCTCCACATCCTGAGTGCTGGGATTACAGGTATGTACTACCATGTCTGTTTTATGGAGGTCATAGTAGGCAAGCACTCTACCAAGCTACCAAGCTACATAACAATCTCTCTTTCTCGCTCCCTCTCTCTCTAAATTCAACAGTAGTATGTGGACACAGAAAATTTTAAAAAGAAATTTAGAATTTTAATTTAAGAATTTCGCTGGGTGGTGATGTCACACACCTTTAACCCCAGCACTAGGGAGTCAGGCAGACCTCTGTGGGTCTACAGAGTCAGTTCTAGGACAGCAAGGGTTGTTACACAGAAAAACTCTGTTTCAAAAAACAAAACAACAAAGCAACAACAAAAAAGAATTCCATACGTGCTTATAATGTGTTTTGATTAAATCCACCCCCCTACTGTCTCCCCTTAATGCTTCTTATATTTCTGGATAAAGACAATCTAAGCTGCACAAAAAAAAAGATGCTCTGGAAAATGTCTTTTATCTATAATCTTTCATCCTACAGGTAACCAATACTGTGACATAAAATTCCACACATAATCTATGCACTCACAGATTCACACGTATAAAGACAAGTGCATACATAAAGCACACAGATGTGGGTATGTTTGAGTATAAATCTGTCCTTTCTTCTACAATCAAGAACATACTATATAAACTGGGCATGGAGGTGCATGCTTTTAATTCCAGACCTTGGCAAACAGAGGGAGGCAGATCTCTGAGATGCAGGCCAACGTGGTCTACAGAGCAAGTTCTAGGACAACCAGGGTACACAGAGAAGCCTTGTTTTGAAAAACAAACAAACAAAACACAGAAAAGAAAAGAACATACCATTTAGATTCACATCCTTGTGAATCAAAATTTTTCTTACATGGTCTAGTTTGAAGATCAGCTTGTAAGTCTTCCTTTTCCACACTTCCTTCTTCTCCCCCCCCCCCACCCCCACACACCGCCTGTCTGAGATGAGGTCTCCCTCTGTAGTTCTGGCTATCCTGGAACTCACTATGTAGACCAGGCTGGCCCCATGTTATAATAAACCATTGTTACTAGCTAGGGAATATTCTGAAAACTTCATCTGGAAGTGTTCAAAGCTTTTTTCTTATTTTGTTTTGGTCTTGTTTGTAAGACAGGGTCTTTCTGTGTAGACCTGGATGTCTTGGAACTCACTCTGGAAACCAGACTGGGCTGGATGGAGCTCACAGAGCCCCTCCTGTCTCTCGCTGGGATTGAAGGCTTGTGCTGAGCCACCGCCACCACCACTACCACCACCACCCAGCTTGAGGTGTTCAAAGTTTTAAGGCCTCAGATAATAAATAATAAGCACCTGGATGAGGGTCTTGATATAAAGCAGTGGCTCTCAGAGGAGGTGTATAGTTCAACCTCAGTGCCAGGTTCAGTTCTGAAGAGGCACAAGGTCATATCTTTGTTCAGAGATGCAGTACTTGAAAGATGGCAATACCCCATGTGTGTCCATCAACAGATGAACGGATACTAGAATGTGTTATATCCATTGGGGGGTATTGTTCATCCTTGAACAGGAAGAAATTTCTATCACGCTCAGCAACATTGATATACTGTCAAAGCAAAATTCGAACTGAAATAAACCAACCATCAAAGGTCACATACTGGGTGATTCCATTTCTATGAGGTCCGTAAAAAAGTGAAATTCATAGAGACTCAATAGTATCTGGGGCTAGCTGGGAAGAAAGGAAACAGAGAACTGTTTTCAAGGAGTGTGGAATTCCTTCCCAGGATGATAGAGGTTTTGGGAGATGGATAGCGGTGATATTTGTATTTAATATTAACGAATGTGATTAATACCACTAACTTGGACAGTTAAAAAACATTGGAATGGTATATGTGTAATATATATGTGCACAATATTACAATAACAACAGAAGCTTGAATTAAACTGAACACTGGGAAAACTACAATTCTAGCACCCAGGAGATGAAGGCAAGAGGCTTAATAGTTCGGAACCAGTGTGGACTATGTAGTGAGGCTTTGTCTCAAGCAAATCGGAAGAAAGGGGCAGGAGAAAACACGCGTTTTTCTAGTGGAGGACCTGGGTTTGGGTCCCAGCACCCACATACATGAAAAAAAAATGGAGATGAAAGCACAGAAATAAATAGAAAGATAGAAAAGGAAGCAGCCATGAGGGAAGGAGTCAGCACTGGTGGCCTTGGTACTCCCTGTTCCACTGCCTAGATGGCTGCCATGTCTGAGTCTGCATCTCTGTGACTCATGCCTGGCAATATTACATTTTCCTTTCCTGAGAGAGGCAGTAAACGAATAGGCTGGCCGTGAAA
This sequence comes from Phyllotis vaccarum, assembly GCA_033318265.1. Taxonomy (NCBI): domain Eukaryota; kingdom Metazoa; phylum Chordata; class Mammalia; order Rodentia; family Cricetidae; genus Phyllotis; species Phyllotis vaccarum. Next base: position 2,220,785 of record JARWLC010000012.1, read on the forward strand.
CATGTGAGATGATGCTTAATCTACTTTAGACTCAGGTGACATAAGAGTGGCTGGAGGGCAATGGCCTGGGAGGGCCCCTAAATTGGAGGCTGTAGAGATGATTGAGGGCTGGAAGGAGGGTAGTTCTCAGCTTGGCTTCAGGTCAGTGTCTGCCTTTTTGACCCCATGAAGCTAACCCAGTGAGCTGGGCTTTGAAGCAGCACTGCACACCCAGAGAGTCTCCACAGAGGAGCTGAGAAATGGTCTAGTGTGATGTCTTGCTAGCTTTCTAAATGAAAAACCCCAGTCTAGCAGCTCAATCATATTATAAACACATTATAAACATATTAAAAAGTAATTACTTTGAAGGAAGTTAACTATGTCAAAACACAAATTAAGATAAAATTAGGAATGTTTCCACTTCCAGAATGCAGTTTGTAGAATATTTTTTGAGTGTGATTGTTGCTTTTATGTTCCTAGCCTTCCTGGATCCTTGGTGAGCACCTCTTGGCATTGACCAACCTCTGGCAAATTCGTGTGGGTGTGCATGCCTGGTATATTTCAACATAGGTCAGAGAGGTTTCTACCAAGAGAGGGCTTATTCATGATTGCATAATTTTCCAGACAGGCTTATCCAGAGTTGTAGCTTACGGCAGACTCTTATGGGAAATATGGTGTAGGTCACCACATGAGACTTCTTTTTCTTAAAGCAGAGGAAGCTGGGCATGGTGGTGTGGGCCTGTGATCTCAGCACTCACAATGTGGAGACAACCAGGTCAGGGATTCTAGTGGAGATGAACCTGGGCTACATAGTGAAATACTGTCTCCAAAACAAAATAACAACAAACAAAAAGACACCAAAAAACCCCTAATTCCTGAGTATTGTAGCTCAGTGATGAACAGTGGCCTACCATGAAGAAAGCCTTTGTCTAATCCTTAGCGCTAGAAAAAAAGTGCAGAGGAAATATAAACAAACACAGAGCAGCTCATGTTGACAATGGGTTGTGAGAAAGGCAAGCAGCATTAGCCTGGTGGTTAGAACACTTGAGTCTGAGACGGACATGGGTGGTTTGAGACTGTAATCCCAGCACTTGGGAGGCTGAGGCTGTAGGGCTGTCACAAAATCAAGGTAGTGAGACCCTGTCTGGAGTAATAAATAAATAAATAAATAAATAAATAAATAAATAAGTAAGTAAGTAAGTAAAAGTAAGTAAGTAAGTAAGTAAGTAAGTAAGTAAATAAATAAATAAATAAATAAACAAACAAACAAATAAATAAATAAATAAATAAATAAACAAACAAGCAAACTCGGAAGATGGCTTAGTTGATAAAATATTTACCATGCAAGCATGAGGCTCTGAATTTATGTTTCCAGCACCCATATAAAAAGCCAGGCCCAGTGGCACAGACCTATAATCCCGGCACTGGGGAAACTGAACAGGAAGATCCCAGACTTGACTATCTAGACAGTTTCGCCAAATTGGTGAGCTTCATGGTCAGAAAGAGACCCTGTCTTAAAAAATAAGGTGGAGAGCAACTGAGGATATTAACAGTGTAGGGGGTTGGGGTCCCTCGGAGTTGGCACAGGACACATGAAGACTCCAAGTTCTCAGAAAAAGGGGGTTTACGACCCCTGAGGGGCAAGCAGGGTGGAGGTGGGAGGCTGCCTCTGGACCCAACAAAGACACAGCAGGCACCATGTTTTTTCTGCAGGAATGGGTTTTAAAGATAAGGGGGGGGGGGGGACCTGTGCTAGGGTGAATTGATAAGTCCTGATCAGATGATGAGCCAATGTAGCCAAATAATGAATTTTGATTGTTGGAGTTTGAAGTTTTCATAGTTAAGCCTTTGTGCTCAGTCTCAAGAATGAGCAGTGGCCAAATAAGGGCATGGATTTTGGGGGCTAGTTTTAGGAATGTAACCTAATGGTTTTAGCAAGAAAGAGAGAAGGGTAAAGGGTAAAACTTGTCCGCACCATTTTTACCATGTTCAGGCCAGTGCCTGACATGCTTGGGCCTGCTAAAGCCCTTCAGACATCAGCTTCTCCCTCCACACACATCACATGCACACGCGTGCGTGCACACACAGACACACACTCACACCTGCACACACAACACACACAAAGACTGATTTAGATTGCATGATGACCTTGCCTACCCCTCTGAGGCTCATTGTCCTCCCTATTAAATGTAGGTTGTATGTACACAGTGTACAAAACCCACACTCAATATCCTGGCTCCAGTGGACATGGATGAGGAAGAGAAAGCTCCAGTATGTTAAGCCAGCAGAAGTTACTGTCAAATATCTAGATGCTGGGGGATCTTAAAGTCTGATAACTGACAGGAAGCAACTTTAAATTATGACCCAGATTACAGATCAGAAGCCAGCATCGTTGTCCTAGAAATATCCCAGCACTTGAAGTAATAACATGCTGTCCCCATTCCATGATACTGGACACTGCTGACATTACCAGAGCAAAAAAGCATGGAGTTCTTGGCTTTGTGAACACAGGGCATAGTCCAACTAAATAAGCCAACCGGCCATTTGGGGACTGGATGGAATAGAGGGAGAGGAGATGTGTTTAGTTATTTATTCTTTCTGGTTACCACATCTATTTCAAAATAAAAGGAGTTGATATGACCAGTCTATAATATGTATGTTCACATATAACAAATGCTATTTGTATAAACAAAAGGCCCATGAGTGTGGATGTTTCCTGGACCCTGGACTTTACTTTGAATGTAGCCAACAATCACACCAGCTTTCAGAAGACAGGAATGACTTTCTTGAGTGAATCTGGTAGCTCACTGTATTGCAGGAGTGAGCTTCACCTAAAAATGCCACATGTTGACATGAGTATCACTATGCTCTACCTCAGAACTTCTTTATTACCTTCCTTCTCCCAAACTTAGAGACATCCCTCCTGTGTCTTGACTATTTGTTAACATTTCAGTCTCTGGAGCAGATCAGCCTTTGAATGAGTTAGGAGCACGTGAGCATCCTGGATGCCTTTGCTTAATGCTCTGACATTTTCTTCAAAATACTGTTTTTCCTACCAGTCTTCTTTGGTTTCAGAAAAACAAGTTTTACCACTCTACCATCTCTAAGCTTGACACCCCAAATGTTGGCTCTACTGTTGGTCACCTCGGTGTTTCTACCTTCCCTCTTGCTTGAAAAGAATGCTTATCACAGCAGGATTGAAGTGAGAAAGCTGTTCAATCTTTCATATACATTCTTTTCAAAGTTTTATTTTATTTTATGTGCATGAGTATTTGGCCCGCATGTAGGTATGTGTACCACAGAGACATGTCTCCATCTCTAAGTTATTAGGTTTGGTTATTTGTTTTTATTTTTTATTTAGACAGGGCCTTATGTAACTCAGGCTAATCTCAAGCTCTCTGTAGAGTCAAAACGACCTTGAATTTTGGATCCTCCCGCCTCCACCTTCCAAGTGCCAGGATGACAGTCATGTGTTACCACTCCCCACTTGGGATTTCTCACCTGGCTTGTGAGTTCATTTTTACAACTGCCTTGCCATTCTCTGTTTCCTAAAGTCTGGACTGGTCGCCTCCTCCTTAGCTCCGATTAGTTTCCCACTCTCTGCAATCTTTCCTTTATTCTAGTGAGCAAATCCAGCAGAGACTTTCAGCCATTCTCCACTTGGTCTGTGGCTTTGCATGCTGTTACCCCTTTTCCTCCTGTAGACTCCTCCACCTCAACCGACGCTACCCTTCCAGGCGGATGATCTTTCTGACTTTTCTCCGCTCATTTCTCTTTGCTATCTGTATGTGCATGTCCTTGCATTTTCTTTCTCCTGCCCATCTCTTGATGTGTGTTTGCAGGAGTTGTAGTCAGAAGTTTCTGCCTGGCCAGTCCCAAAGCCATTTAATCCCAAACAATTACACAGAGGCTTATATTAATTATAAACTCTTTGTCCTATCACTCAGACACATCATTTGTTAACTTATCCAGGTTTAGCCACGTGGCTTGGTACCTTCGGTAAGCATCGTGATCTTTGTCTTCAGCTTCCTCTGAACATGGCAGGTGACGGCTCTGATCTTCCTCTTCCCAGAGTTCTCCTTTTCTGGTCCCCTCACCTATACTTCCTGCCTGCCTAGCTTCTGGCCAATCAGTGTCTTATTAAACCAGTATTTACAGTGGCAAATATTTATATTATACAAGAGCATAGTCCCACAGCAAGGGGTAGTATTTCTCAGTGACTCACATCTCTCTGTATGTTAGTTACTTCCTGCCACACGGGCTGTAAGCGTGACCGTGCCTGGGACTCCATTTGGCCGAGGACCATCAGCCCATCTGAAGCAAGCAGAGCCTGACATGGACTTCTTTATTAGGATTTGCCTTCTTGGGAACTCCTCAGAGACACAGAGGTCATGAAGATGCAGAATCCCCACCTTTTCCAGCTAAGCCCAACCCCCACACAGTCATCCACATGAATTATAATTTCTAAGACACTAAGTTCCTAGTGGCTTGATTTGCAGTGTGTAACTGAGAAGAGTCCTCGTCACCTGTCAATGTCATTCGTACCTTTAGTTCCCAACTCTTACTTAACAGCATCCCAACTTGAGAATCCCACGAGGGACCTTGAACTCACACCAAGCTTTTCATGCTCTGGCAAACTATTTGCAACTGTGCTCTTTATCTTGGTTCATGATGTAAGTAGATACCCACCACTTAATGTAGAAGGCCTGAAGAGGAGTTGTTTGTTTGAGACAGGGTCTAAAGTAGCCCAGGCTGGCCTTAAACTGATTATGTAGTTGACAATGGCATTGCACTCCAGAGTTCTAGGATTACAGAGTTTGTGCAATTTTGAGGCTAGAACCCAGGCTTTTTGCATGTTAGGAAAACATGCTGCCAAACCAAATATACATATATATTTTTAGCACTGAAGACTGAACTGTGTGGCCTTCTTGCATGCCTGGCAAGCATTTAGCTACTGAATTATGCCCATAGCCTTTTGTTTTTTGAAACAGTGTCTTGTTATATATCCAGGTTGGCTTTGAACTTACAATACTCTTGCCTTTACCTTCTACAGGGTTGTGCCACTACACTCAGCTCAAAAAACAATTCTCCGTGTGCTATAAACCCTTTCTGATCTGGCCTACATTTTATTTCTATCTTTTCTTCCTTCCCTGTGTGTGCCATGCTCTAACTGAGCCAAATTACTTGCAGTCCTGACACAGGCCATCTGCCTCAGGCATTATCAGCCAGGTTTTTCTGCCTGGTGGGTTCCCTATCCCCTACCATCTGCAGTGTCCAGCACGTCTTGGTTTAAATGTCACATCTCCTGTGCGATCTCTTCTGCCTCTCTGGGCAGATGCAGACCGAGTCTCTTTGGAGTCATCACTAGCTTGGATTATACCCCTGTCACACACTTTCAGATTGCAACAATATGCTTAAATGTCCTTCTCACCACTTAAAAGTGTTAGGGAACCCTCTCAGAAGGGTTTTGCCTGTTTTTTGTGTTGTAGCACCCAACACAGTGTGTGACATTCTGCAAGTGTCTAGTAACTGTTTGGAAACAATGTGGAGTGCTATTCCCATTACAATGTTTTGTAAAAGTACCTTATCACTAAGTTAGAACCATGGACTTCCATGTACCAGACTAGAAGTGGAAACAGTGATATGCTTCAGGGATGTTCAGTATAGGCCAGTATTAGTACACTGGATTACTGGAGCTAGTAACTATGGGAGAAGGGGTGTCAGCGTGACCGTGTACAAGCTGGTGAAGCTGTACTGTGGACAGTGGGAGAATGTGGAATGCAATGGGCTCTACAGTCCCCATGGCTTCTGCCAGACACCCAATTGCCTTCCTCTACCTCCGGGGGAAATGGCTCTCCACTCTCACTGCTCTTTCTCATTAGTTTAGCCACATAACAAACTTTCATGTCAGCTGGATTGAGCCGGTGTGATGATATTGGCAGCTACTTTTACATTGTCCCTGTTTCTTGTCCTAAGCATCCCTCCATATCTTTCTACCTTTTTTGCTCTAGCTTTGCACATTCCTCTTCTTCATACTCATTCTTTCTCTTTAAATTTCAGTGTGTGTTCGTGTGCGTGTGTATGTGTGTGTGTGTGTGTGTGTGTGTTCGTGTGCGTGTGTGTGTGTATGTGTAAGTTGGATGACAACTTTGGAATGTCAAATCTCTCCTTTCCCCCTTAATGTAGGCTTCAGGAATTGAACTCAGGCCATTAGGCTTGCAAAGCAAGCACCTTTATCTGATCAGCCATCTTGCTCGGCACTAGACTGCTCTAAGTGGAGACCTGGCTTGGTCCGCTTGCTGAAAACTTTTCAGACCCTAACTTTAGGATGGAGATGAGAGCTCTCCTTACTCCTTTCTATTTCTTTAGTCCAACTTCCTCTCTCTCTATTCCCACCACCAGTCTGACCTCACTGGTGCGCCAACAGACAAGACATAGCCATTGCTCACAACCCAATGAGGAGACAGGGCAGGAACGAGTTAGAATATAGTGTGTGTGTGTGTGTGTGTGTGTGTGTGTATGTGTGTATGTGTGTGTGTGCATGTGTGTGTGTATGTGTGTGTGTATGTGTGTGTGTGTGTGCATGTGTGTGTGTGTGTATGTGTGTGTGTGTGTGTGTGTGTGTGTGTGTGTGTGTGTGTGTGATTGGTGGAGATGGGTATCTTTTGGAGGTCAAAGGAAAGGCAGAAAGTGCATCTTGGAGTTGGAGTTGGGGTGGAATTTCAGAGAACACCAAGGAAAAGTTCCAGCCTCGCAGTACCTTTTATGACCTTGGTCTCCCGATCCTTTCTGTCTTGATGAGTTTCTGGGTCTACTCAAGATATAGTTGAAGGTTTCATATCCTAGGAAACATATTGTCTTGTCCCAGGCAGCAAGAACCACACTTTTATTTTATTTCATTTTTTATTCTCAGTGGTACCAAAGATCCAACCTAGGTTTTCATTCAACAGGTTGCTGCTCCACCCCTAGCAACAGCCCTGCTCAGAAGAAGCAATCCTTTCTTAGGTACTACTTGGAAAAAAAGGACTTATCATGTCCTCAATTCTAAGAGAGGATACAGTGTACTGTAAACATTCAACATGAGTTTTCTGACAGTATGGCTCAAATGTTACTATCTGTGAGAGCCTCAATCTAGCTTGTACCCCCTCTCCCTCCCCCACCTGAGACATCAGTCTTATCACCTCTGACAGTTGCCAGCAGGGGCTCCTACAGTATTCCGGGCTAATGGAGATGAGGTGGGAATTTTATCTAATGATTTAAAAACCAACAACCTATCTGCTTATTTAAAAGATAGTGTGGACTGTTTGTCAAACATTTTGTACCACATGTCCTTGATAAATTAAAAAGCACTGGAAGGGTACCCCAAGAATAATTTAAAAAATAATTTGTAGAAACATAATTGAACCAATTCATATTTGTGCATGAGCTTTGTTAAAAACATAGGAGAACTCCCTTAAAAAAAAAAAAAAAGTAAGTTTTTAGGCAGAGGAACCAAAGCCAAGTTCACTTTCATTGGCATGAGGCACCTAGCAGTAACTGTAAAGTGGCTACCTAAGAAAGAAAAGGCCAGTGTCGCCACTATGAACCTGCAGTTTTAGACTACATATCACGGTCATTTTTACTGTAAAAGGTTGGACTGAGTGTCCAACTGTTCTTGCATCATTTATATTTCACTTCTATGAAAAAAAATACAGGAAAAATTATGCCATTATTACACAAGGCGGAAAAGGTATTTTGACTTTGTTTTTGGTGTTTCAATATTTACAATCCTCTTCCTACATATGCCTTTACTTTTCTACATATTTTTGATGGCTGTACTGAATCATAATTTAAGACAAATGACTTGATTAGAGAGAGGAATATAATTTTTATTTATTTTTATTTTATTAATTATTATTATTGTTGTTGAGACAGGGCTTCTCTTTATAACAGCTCTGACTGTCATGGAACTCATTCTGTAGACCAGGCTGGTCTCAAATTCACAGAGATCTGCCTGCCTCTGCCTCCTGAGTGTTGGGATTAAAGATTTGAGTCACCATTGCCAGAGGAATGTAAATTGTGTAAATCAGGATGTAGAATAATACTTTCTTCTTCCCAAGGCTTGCAAATTGATTCTGAAAAAAATGTTTCAGAAATTTATTTCTCGTATACTGTAATTAGCGTGCTCCATATACCTGAGAGTTGAAAGTCTTTGAGAACCCGATAGAGCAAAAGTTTCAGCAGGTTTGGTGCTTCTCAGTCATTTTGTATATGCAAATAACCTCTGGTCTTAAGTACTGTATTTTGGCCCAATATGGGTTATTTTTCTCCAATACAGACAAACTTCTGTCTAAGCAGTAAGTAGTTCAGCCTTCCTATGGGTGAGTTCCATCCTTTTGAGTTCTTGGAAGTGGGTTCCCTGTTTCTTTCACGTGCCTGGAAACTCCTGCCACAGGTCAAGTTGTGTTTGTGTTTTCCTAAGTGCTATCTACAGGCTCTCACTCTGTTAGTGCCCCATCTCCCAAGGTCTCTAACACTTTCTCACTGCCCTTAGGAAATGAGCAATTTGGGAAGCTAGCCCTAATTCCTCAAGGATATGGACACCACTGCATTGCTCTTGCTGCTCACGGAATCTCAACTACCAATCCAAGAGGCAGAAGACTTCAAGAAAGGGAGGGACCTTGTTAGGTTTTCCCCAAACACCTAGAACCAAGCCTGGAACCTATTGGGCATTCAAAATAAAGAGAATGTAAAAATGTCCTACTGAGTTAGTTTCAGCTGGGTGTTGGGGGGAAAAAAGCAACCCGCTGCAGGAGTTTACGTTTGTCTGTGAATGACCCTTATCTGGCCCTAAGGTATTTGCATACTTAAAGCTAAAGCGGGTGAATGCAAATGATTCTCTTTGGGAAAACTTCAAGGAGAGAAGAATGTTCCAGGCTTAGGGTAATGGGGGTGGGTGGGAGGGAGCTAAGCCTTAGGAAAGACAAAGCTGCCTAGGTCTGTGCCTGAGGGTTTTGGTGTTTTAAGGCCCTCCAGTTCTGCACCACCAGAACTCCTGAAAGCCTGGACTTCTCACCCGGCTCTTGGGATGGGATAAGGAGGAGATTAGGTCAGAGAGGGGAAATGTGGCTGATGTTTTGTTCCACACTGGCTGTGTTTATCTTTGGCATATTACAAAGGGAAACGTCCCAGCTTTCTAGTGAAATATACAAGGGGCACACAGGGGACCCCCGTCATAGCCTCTTGGAGTTATTTGTTGATCACACAGCTGAAACATTATACTTTCATTAGATATACAGGTCATATTTTTTAGCTTGTAAACTGCATTGAAATAGGTGCATATCTGACTAGTGAGTCCTCCCCCCAATATCTATTTTAGTGTTACTTTGAGGGATTATAAACGCAAATGGAAAGTTGACACCAGAACTGTGATGTGATTTTTAGTTTATGAGACTGGGGCTATAAAAAAGTCGATTTTTATAATTTTCAGTTTCCAATGTCATTTTTTTCCTGCGGTATTAATATATTTTCTTCTGATTACCTGCAAACTATTTGATGAACAAGTTTCTTTTAAAATTTAATTTATGGTGAAAGAAAGTCAGAAGCAATGCTCTTAAATAAGCAACAGATTGTAAAATATTAAAAAAGAATAAAATATTTATACAATTATTGCCACGAGGAAATAAATGTTTAGCTGATTAAGTTGCAGTATAGATGAAATAGTTAGGACAAATCATTTGGAAACACCGTGATTCCAGGCTCTGTAGAAGAACCTCCATCAGAGGGTGTGATTAGCATCCTTCGCCTTTTTTCCTCTTGAGTTCAACAGTACCAAATCACTTGCTCATCTCTCATAGCTGGCTAGAGAACCTCCTTCCTTATTTAAAAATAAGTGCAATCCTTAACCTGATTTTTTTTTTTTAAAAAAATCTTAGAGTTTACAATTGTTAATCGTTTATAAATGATACTTGTTCAGTGAGTTTTGCAAACAAAAGGCACTTAGTAGATGTGTAAATATCTATTACACAAGAGGGAAATTAATAAAAAAAATCTTGAACGTTAATATTCATCTTACACCGGAAAGGCGAATGGGCAAGAAGGTCGGATAAGCTGAAGGTAAAAGATCATATTTAGTGTCATATCGGCCAAGGAATGATGAAAGCACTCCAGTTCTGACACGTTTAAAAACGGGCACACATTCTACGTCTTTGTTTCATAACCCCTGCGCTATCCCTTCTTTTTTTTTTGGCATGCTAAGAAATTCAGCCCAAATCAATGCCATCTAGTTCAACTTTTTGATTTAGTGGCGGATCTGGCTGTCCTATCACCGAGGACGTCGGCAGAAGCAAAGTGGTGAAGCAAGAATAAATCTATTCGAAGGGAAAGGCGTCCACCCTAGGTATTTCGTGTGGGAAAATCATCCCAAGTTGAAGGATAATTACAGAAGAGACACCCAAACACCTCCAGCCTCCGCCGTCAACCAGCACCGGACACCACTCGCGTTGGCCGGAGGCCTCCGCTTCCTGCCCCAGGGCGGCGCACCGCCGCTCCGGGAAGGTGCTGCGCGGAAACGTGGCACCGTCTGCACCCGCGCCCGAGCGCTTGAGACAGCCGGCCGGAGAGGCTGTGCCGGCCGCGCACCGGGGGACCGACACCCGCCCGCTGCGCCGGCGCCCAGCGGGACGGGAAGGGGCGGCCGCCCGCGCCGCGCCGCCCCCTTCTCTCGGCCTCTCCGCGGCCTCCGCCACCCCGGGCCGAATTCTTGCATAAATTATGCCAGGCGCGCCTGACGTCAGGTGGCGGCGCGCGGGCGCGGGCGCGGAGGGAGCCGGCCGCGGGCACGCGCGGCCCCGGAGGCTCGTGCGCGCGGCGTGCAGGGCGCGCGCGCAGGCGCTGGCGTGCTGGGGCCGCGGCGGCGGCGGCGGCGGCGGCGGCGGCGGCATCGGCGGCATCGGCGGCGGCGGCGACGGCGGCGGCGGCGGCGGCGGCGCGGGGGTTGAGCCGAGGTGGTGCGGACGCGCTCGTGCTCGGGAACTATCGGATTAAACTTGAATCGAGTGGAATTACACAAAGGAGCGCCGCGGAGGAGGCGGCCCGGGGACCCGGAGACCCCGCAACTCGCCAGAGCCCCGTCCGCGCGCGGCCAACTCCGCGTCCGTGGATCAGCCACCACCTCCCCCTCCCTCCCCCCGGGCCGCGGCCGCCGAGCCAACTCCGGAGCCGCTCGCTCTGCGTTTTGTTCCCCACGGCGCGCGGCGGCGGACCAGCCCGAGCGAACGAGCGAGCCCGGTGAGCGCAGACTTCCCGGGCGCCCCCGGGAGGGGCGGCGGCAGGAAACCGCGCCGGGCCGGGCCGCGGCCGCGCGGAGTTGGAAGCGGGGAGTTGGGCGTGTGCGGGGCGCGGGGGGTCCGCGGTCCGCAGGAGCGCAGCGCCACCCGCCCCGGTCCGCCCGCGGGGCCCGAACCCGTGTCCCGAGCGCGGCTCGGCGCCCCAACTTTTGCCCGCGTCCGCGGGGGCCGGCGGCGGGCGGGGGCGCGCGGGGCGGCCGAGGGTCACTTCCTCGCATGTAAATGGCTTTTTGTTGTGCTGCCGGCGTCGGGGGGGACGGGGACCGGAGGGAGCGTGTCTGCGCGCCGGGGATCGCGAGCGCGTTTCCTCCCGCCGGCCCCCAGCACGAGTTGCCGGCCGCGTTCGAGAGAAAAGGGAAGGAGGAAAAAAGTTGGGCTCCAACTCCGGCGCGGGCGGGCGCGCGGGCGCGGGGCGCAGAGCGCGGGGCTCGGGGACGGCGGCGCCCCCCGCTTCGCCCCCGCCCCCCACCCCCCCGCTCCGGCCCGACCACGCCGCGCTCGCCCCGGAGCGGCGGCCGCACCGGCGCGAACAAAGTGCGTCCCTGCGGGCGCGGCGGCGCCGGCCCGCGCGGGGACGGTCGCGGGCGAGGTGGGTCCGCGGCGGGGAAAGTGTGCGGGGCTCCGCGTGGGGCGGGGGCGGGGGGCGGCGCGAACACGCGGCTCGGGGGGCGTCCCGAGCCCAGCCGGCGGCGGCGGTGGCCGCGGAGTTCCGAGCCCGCAGCCGGCGGCTCCCGGGGCTCCCAAGTGTGGGTGGGTGTGTGTGGGGGGGGGGGGGCGAGAAGAAAGGGAGCCCGGCCGGGGCGAGAGCGGGCAGGCGACCGGGGGGGACCCCACCTTGCCGAGCTGGCCGGGCCGCGACCGGCGGCATAATAGCGACTTTAATCCGCGATCCCAACTCGCGTCCCCGCTCCCCTCCCCTCCCCCCTCCCTCCAGCCTGTCGGGGGGTCCGGGCGGGGGCGGGGGTCGCCAGGTGGCCCCGGAGCGGCAGGGTTGCCCGGTGTCCCCCGCGGAGAAGCCGGCACCGAGCGTGAGCGGCCGAGGTGGCTGGAGGCCGAGCGGTCAGCGGGAGAGGAAGGAGGGCGGCGGGGGGACGCGTTGTTTGTTTGCTTCGCACCGGGGACGGGGGGCTGGCTGGGGGGCGCGGGGCGCGGGCGGGGCGCGGCGGGGCGCGGTGCGGGATGGGCGAGGCGGCGCGGGGCGAGCCGCTCGGAGAGGGCTGGCGGGGGTAAGAGGGGGTGGAAGGAGCCGCCGGCTCCGAGCAGCCATCATTCCCGAGCCGCCTTTCTCCGGATGGCTCTGCCTCGAGGAGCCCCGCGCCGTGGGAGCGCACCCCAAACTCCGGCCCGGCAGCCCGCTTTGTGAGCGCCCCCGTGGAGCGGGCGGCGCGGGGAGTGCTGCAGCCAGGCAGGACGGTTCTCCCAGGAGGTCACTTTTAGAGACTGTTCACGCCTCGGTTTTAAAGTAGTTTTTTTTTTCCTTCTTCTTCCCTCTTCTGAACAGACAATGGACAAAAGAAAAGTAGCAACCCACATGGAGAGTTTCCTTTGAATTGCTAGAATTAGATACACTATCCAGCTCTCCACTTGCTAAGTATACTTTTTAGTTTCCCGTTGTATATTATCTAGTAATCGATTTAAATAACTTACTTAAACTGTGTCTGTTCTCTGAGATGGATCTCTGAAATATATTAAATGATGATTTTTAAATAATTTTTGTGAGAGCCCTGGTTTTTATTTTCAGTCTTTAAATTGGGCGACACCTTCCTAAGGGGTCCACTGTTACTTTCCCCCCCAATTCTCCTTCAGTAAGAGGGAGAATTCTCTTCATACGTGTTTTAATCAGCGGCAGAAAAATATACCTCTTTATTTCCTCACAGATCTGGTCTAACGATGACAAAAAATCTTAGTGGCGATGACCCGGTAGCTCGGTACCTGATTTATTCCATTTATAATTACGTTTCGATTACAGTAATGTCCGAGGAATAACTTGAGCAGTGGTTTTATGAAGTTGCATCCTCCCCAGCCCCCAGAGTACATCTGTCGCGCAGTGTTTTTGTCTCGCTGTTGCACAACAGAAAGCCCTCCAGTCTTTCCCCTAAAATGGCAGCTTTCATTTGACTGGGGCCCATTCATTGACAACCATAATAAAGAGGCTGAAAGCTAGATGCTTGGGGCACGGAGGACTGCAGGACTCGATTGCCTTTCTGGGTGATAAGTAGAGGACATTTTAAGTCTTCGAGTTTGCTTATGAAAAGTTTATTTTCTCTTATAAACTGTGAGAAAGAAAGGAACAGAGTAGAAGGAAATATCGGAAATGGAAAGGGGCTTGATTAACGGATTTTAGGAGCTACTTAAAATATATAAATTTTTTTTCCCCTTTTTATCCACTGGGTGAATATGGCACTTCCCTTCCCTCTTTCTGGTAACCTGCTGATTAAGGGACATAATGGATTTTTTGACAGGCTTGTAACAGGTGAATTTTCTCAGTGTGACACTCAAGATTTGAAGTTGTTTCCTGGGAGTCTGGTGGATTATTTATATTTTCTCGGCATCGCCCCCCCCCCAAAAGAAAAAAAAACCTAGACAGATTAGTAAGTTTGAAGTTTATAAATTTTATTCCATATTAATGCTTTCAAAATTAAAAGAGTTTCTAAATAAAAATATAAGTTATTTAGAAACTTACTTGAATCCCAAACTCTGGTTAAACCGACTTAATCAGCGGGATTATTTTGATTTAAAATTGATTCCTTTTCTCTGTTTTTAACACAGAGGACAGAATAGAAAAAGGATATGTAGATGATAGTTAAATCTCAACTTTTATTTTTCTCCGTCAAGGAAAAAAACAAAAAACAAACAAACCAACAAAAAAAAAAAACCAAAACAAAACTAGTTAGTTACCCACCACTCCAGGTTGAAAATATAGATGTCAGCATTATTGCAGCCAGAAACTTGGTGTTAAAATAGTGCTTTAGTAGATTCATCTAGGCTTGGTCTTTTATCAGTTTGATGTATGGAATATTCCTAATACTTTCTCTGAGAGAAGTGTTTTCTGTTAGTCTTGGTTTTACTGACAAGTGGGCATTTAAATTTCTGTATGATTTTAACACACCAGTGCAAAGTCAGGAGCTAAAGTACTTCAGGCTTCTCAGCAGGGATCAGGGATATACTCGCCTGTGCATCTGCTGTATGACCCATAGTACAGTGTGGGAGCCAAGTTGGGGACAGTTTTTTCAAACCTAGGATTATATTTTATTTGCCGAGTGCTGTGCATGATCAAGTTTGTTTTCTGTTCAGTTTCCTTCAGTTTTCATCCTGTCTGTGGGAGCCCTCCACTTTGCAAGAAGCAGAACTTTTCCTCTGAGAGTTTATTCTCTAGTAGCAGAAACACTTCTTTTTGCTTGTCTTGACTCCATGGTGGACCGTGGACGTGGTACTTCCCTTTCTTCATTATCCACATAGGACCTTTTTGGTTCTTAGCAGACATTGTATCCTTCTCACAACTATAAACCAGGCACTACAGTGAGAATGTTTAGCCAGAGCTGAGCAAAGTCTGTGACTAGAAAGAGTGGCTCTTGAACATTGTTCTTAAGAAAGTGATTACTCCCAGAATTCAGGTGGTTTTTCCATGGACGATGAGTATATACACAGGCAGGACTGGGAAGTGCATTTGGGAGGTAATGAGTGAAGGAACACGTTGGTCCTCTGTGTCTTCAGATTGTCTTACAGACACATTTGTGTGTCATTTAGAAGTTACTCTTTTATGACATTTAAAAATTAGAGCCTAGCATTCTTGTTTCTCTGCTGATTTCTAAAGCCATCAAAACCATTGGTGTGTAAGATAAAATAATCCTTTCTTTCTTTTAAAAATTTATTAAATCTTATTTCTTCTTTCAGTGTTTGGCCTACATGTGTGTGTCTCTGTGTGTGTGTGGGGGGTGAGATCCCTGGAAACTGGAGTTACAGACAGTTGTTTGTGGCCATGTGTGCTGGGAATTGAACCAGGGTCCTCTGGAAGAACAGCCAGTGCTTTTAACCACCATCTCTCCAGCTCCAGTTGGTTTTATAAGAAAACTGCTTAGTCTTCTAAAAACTTTAACAATTGAAGACAACTAGTGGTGTTTAAAATTTAAAAAATGGGAGCAAGCATTTTTTTTTTCTTATAAAATGCAAAGATGTAGTGTCTTACATCAATCTGGGCATCGCTCATTGCAGATATGGCTGAAGGTCAGAGTAGATTATGTCGGGGGTCAAGAGCAAGAATGGTAATTAAAAACTGTCTTTTATTAATATCTTAAGATTTTTAAAAATGAAATTAACTGTGTTGCAATAGAAAGCACCGATCATAAAGATACTGTCCTATACAATTAAATTTTATAGTCATTGAGCCTTCAGATATTTAGAATGTGAGGGCCTTAGAGAGTCTGCTGAACTTTCTGACTTCATAGATTAAAAACCTAGAGCCAAGTGATTAATTAAATGAGCCTCTGCTAGCTGGCCACCCAGTTGCTGCAGCCCTCCCCGCAGGCACTCCCATCTCTCTAGTGCCTAGTATGGGGTGCTGTGTGGGAGAGGCATGGGCTCATTCATCTGCAGGAAAACTGAGTTAGTGCTGTGCTGGGAGAGAGAGGTGGGCTCTTTGAGTACGTTCTGGGTTTAGAGTCAGGAGCACATGAGAACCCAGCTCCTAAAAGCTCTTTAAAGTCAGTGATAGTTTCCTTTGAAAAAAAGCGGAGATAATTATTCTAACATTTGATTACCATTTTCAGTGTAGGATCGTGTGTTCATCACCCAAACTAGATGCTGTGACGGTGTACATTTTACTTGTCAGGCAACTGCAAACACGAATGTTCACTCAGAGAACTTTTTTGTTTTGTTTTGTTTTATTATTATTGTTGTTGTTTTTGGGTGGAGGTGTCTGCTTGTTTTAACTTTAAAATGGAGAAACATACTTTGGTGTGTAAAGGTTGACTGGTTGTCCGGTGTGTGGTGGCTGTTGATGTTGAATTAAGTAGACAATTCTTAGTGGCCATTTGAGCTCATGTTGCCTGTGTAGGCAATTGGCTTGGCTTTCTAGACTCTTTTTAGTTTTTTTTTTTTCTGTTCTGTTTGTTTTTGATTCAGCTGTTTTTGGGGTACCTACCACCTGAAAGGTGTAGTAGCACAGACTGGAAATACAGCTAAGTGGCTGTGAGGCCAGGTGCTACAGATACCAGAAAGACAGGTTATGACTCCAGGATTCCACCATGATGTGAACTTAATCACTAAGAAATGGTTTTGGCATTGGCATCCATATCTTGGTATTGAGGAAAAGCATGAGGATGTGGCAGGCAACAGTGTCCTCTGACCTGGAGGAGGTTGCAGTTTTAAGCCATCATGGAGCTTTGAGATGAGACCCTAGAAGCAGGTGGCATCCAGCTTGGGCAGCATTGACAAGATGTGGAATTTAGGATTTACACAAGTAGGATTGTTTTTGGGATGACATGAGTGGGTGGGTGGGTGGAAGGAGACTA
Organism: Phyllotis vaccarum; assembly: GCA_033318265.1. NCBI lineage: Eukaryota > Metazoa > Chordata > Mammalia > Rodentia > Cricetidae > Phyllotis > Phyllotis vaccarum. The sequence goes on from JARWLC010000012.1 coordinate 2,237,601, forward strand.
GAAGACAGTAGGCAGTATCCTGTCTACTTTTGTTGGAACTGATGCCAATGGAGACTTTATTGCTGTCCTTGGGAACGGAGAGCAATGGACAGATGTGAGAAATCTGTAGGAGTTTCAGTTAAACAGACCTGAAGATAGATGGATGTGTCCTGGAAGAGGGATCTCTGGGGATGTCAGTTTCTAGCACATCCTCTGCTTGTCTGGCTGGTGATACTATTCATGGAGGCAGCAGGCACCTGATGAGGATGGTATGTGAGAAAGAAGTTGGTGAGTTCTTTCAGCGTATGACTGAGATCACAGATCCCGATTATGGATTGGCTAACTGTTGTGACTTTCTTTCCTTTGTTAGTGATATTCCAGACTTTTCAGGCATGATCTGCTGCCTACCCCTCTAAGATGTTAGTGTGTGGTAAGCCCACTGGAGTAAGGCTCGAGGCAGTGGGAAGGAGATGGTACCTATTGCAGATGGCCTGTTACTAGCCTAACATGGGCACTCTGTAGGAGTCTGGTCATCAGAGGCTGTGCGTGAATCCTGCGGTAACCAGACTTGGCCACGTTTGCCCTTCTGTGTCTTCTCTCCTGGAAACTCTTTTTAGTTGCTTGTTACATATTCAGACAAGGTCCTTGGGCTTCCAGGAGATAGCTGTGGGTGCCATGTGCTTTTAGGACTCTGCTTCTCACCTGGAGGGAATTAATTGTGTTGAGGCAGTTGCAATACTACGTGGGTGTTGTAGAAATGAATATATTATTTAAATAATTGGGGGAAAAATAACAGCCTTGGCCTGAATACTTACCTGGTGTTTAGTGGAGTATGTATAAACCAGTTTAATATGTAAATTATCTTCAAAGACACTGTTCAATTGTAGAAAGTGGATTATGTACAACTTGGTTGCTAGTGGCAGAAGACGGATGTTGATTGACAGATTCAGAAAAGCTTTTGAACACCGAATTTTAATAATATGAGCTAACGAGTTATGAAAATTCTTAATATTAACCTAAAAATGATTTTTTTTGTTGCTAATTGATTGGTTGGGTCTATATATTATTTTATTTATATATTTTATTTATTTTTGTCTGAAAATGAAGATGTCTTCCCTGGAACTTAGAATCTTCGTTTGAGGTCTCTTAGTATATTAAACCTCAGTGTTCTAACTAACATTTCAGATGCCCCATGCCAGTTCTTTGGTACAACTGTGTTTCTAGTACCATTTCTTCAACTTCCTGGTTTCAATTAAAAAAAAAAAAAAAAACTCCTTTAATACACCTTTTGTTTTGTTGTCAGCAGCGTGTTCTCAGATTTTGAGAGGTCATTTCTACCTAGCTGTAGGATAATGGAAAGGTGCTCACCACCTGTCATGCATCCTGTGGTGTGGGCTTTAGTGGACTCATGAAGTGAACGTTTTCTTGGGGCCTGTCTCTTTCCTTGGCTTCAGCAGTGAAGCAGCAGAGGTCATATGGTGGTTTGAGTTTTACACTATGTATTTATTTTATCAATACCGGGTTAGGCATAGAGGTACTGCTCCTGAGAAGCAAATGACATGCACTTCCACCCTAGCCTTCATGTGGGGAACAGCCAGGCATCAGATGTGTGCTAGCATTGGTGTGTAGCTGCTTCTTGGTATGTCATCTTAAACAGTCAGGTTTGCAGTGCATCTGATGAAGGTGGTAGAAACCTTACTAATAGTTTTTTCTTTGTTCTGTAGCAGGTCAGGGGATTACTTAACCTTTTTAAGGTGTGCGCTATGTCCACTATGTCTCATTCATTTTTCTGAGATAGATACTGGGGCATCATAGAAATCTGTGTTGTTGATATTTCAAAGAATTATAGGTATGCATATTATTTAAACACCTAAAAACCATTAAGTATGTTTAACATGAACAGGTAAACAATGAGAGGTCCTTTCAAGAATAATAATCATATATTTAACTTCCAAGGCAGTGCCTGCTAGTGTGTAATGCAATCAGTTTCAGTATAGCACTACACCAAGTATAGTGTAATCAGTTGTATTTTATAGTGTGTGGGCCTGGCAATTACTTTATGTATGGGTGGGGCCTGTGAACTGTTAACCATTGATCCTTAGAAGGAACTTAAAAGCCTCCATTGTGGTAGTTTGTATATTCTTAGTACTTGACCTTGTTTGTATTTGAATTTTTTACTTTAATCAATTTCAGAAATGTAGATCTTGTCAGAAAAATTATGCCAACTTCCTTCCAACCTCCTGAAAATTTCAAAGTCTTGATTATTGTATGTTGAGCATTGAAAAAAAGCAAAGAGCAAGATATCTTAAAAGATGCCATAATTATAATAGTGCTCTCCTGTATGCTTGTGTTTGAGTGTGTATGCAATTGTGTGTGTTGTGTACACTTGTGACTGTGCCAACAACATGTGTGTACAGATCAGAGAACAAGCTTTGGGAGTCAGGCACTGAGTCCAGGACTTTCCACTGACGACTTAACCTTGTAGCCTGTGCTGAGTGTTTTAATGGGTCTTTTTGACTTACTCATCAAGAGCATTTCAGCTATGAGGTAGCTGGAGACCGGTCCCTAGTAGGAACACTGACCTGTGAGTGTGGAGCTTCTGAAATACTTGTAGCCCGCTTCTGCTAACACATAAGACAAACAGACCATCTCCACAACCTTACACACAGTCGAAGACAGTCACCTGCCACATAATGACATTCGGTCTTTGAAGGATTGCATATATAGTGCATCATATTACCCAGTGATGTGTAAGTACACCCCAGACTGCTCACATTTTGCAGCTAAGGAAACTGAGGCTGGAGAAGTTTGGAGCAGTCTGTGGTAAAGGAGCTTAAATCCTGATTGGCTGGATTCTAGAATTTGTTCACAGATCATTTGAGCTGATGTTGCCACCCAGACCTGATGTGGGATGTCTTTTTGTATGCTGTGAATATACGTTATTGCCACTTGTTAATAAAGAAGCTGTTTTGGTCTGTGGTAAGGCTGCTTAGAGGCATTTGTATGCTGTGAATATACGTTATTGCCACTTGTTAATAAAGAAGCTGTTTTGGTCTATGGTAAGGCTGCTTAGAGGCAGGCGGGAAATCCAAGCAGAGATAAAGATGGAGCCAGGGAGACACTGCAGGAGCCTGCCCAGAGAGCAAGATGTAACGGGACACAGGTAAAGCCATGGAGCCATGTGGCAAAGCATAGATGAATAGAAATGGGTTGAGTTAAGTTGTAAGAGCTAGCTGGTAATGAGCCTGGGTCATAGATCAAACAGTTTGTAATTAATATAAGCCTTTGTGTGATTATTTGGGACTAAGTGGCTGCAGGACAGCAGGCCGTATGGGTCAGAAAACTTCCTTCTACACAGACCACCTTCACTTGCATGGAATAGGAAAAAGGTGTACCCTACGACCTCATAGCATATCCTTTTGCTGAATCTCGCCAGCCAGGCATATTCTGTCCATGCTGCCTATTTGCACTTGGTGTGTTTGTGGTATCTTGTGATGCTTTGACACACAATGTGTCAGTCTGTGCTCTTCTTCAGTGGAGATTAAAACACTCGTGGAAAACATGCATCCAGACTCTGTGGTGGCTGGAAACTTGAACTCTTAGGGGACAAAGACATAAAAATGATACAACTATCCATCTAAGGAAATGGTGAAATCAAGTGGGCAGTCACTGTGCCAGAAGCACGTGGTAAAGCAATATGGCCTATCAGGTGAGCAGCTGTTATTTTTATCAGCCGACCTTTAGTCGCTGAACTCATCAAGCCACGTGTCTTAAGTTTAAAAAAATGTTACATTTATTTCTTGTGTGTGTGTGCATGCGTGTGTGTGTGCATGTGCATGTGTATGTGTATGCATGCGTGTGTGTATGTGTGCGTGTGTGTGTGTGTGTGTGTGTGTGTGTGTATGTGCATGTGCATACACATGCCACAGTGTGCCTGTGGAGGTGAGAACAACTTGTGGAGGTTGGTTCTGTCTTTCTATCATGTGAGTCCTGGGGATTCAAACAGGTCATCAAATCTGGCAGCTAATGCCTATACTTTCCGAGCGATCTTGCCAGTCCTTAATTTTTGTTTTTAATTAAAAACCTTCCCCAGACTATGATCTTAAATGATGAATAGACAAGAGTAAGTGGCCTATGGTGGTGATGGGCTACATAGTTTTCACTTTTCCTCAGACTAGACATTTGAAAGTTCATACTTGCATGCCTTGTCATCCAGGAGGATGCCCAGATGGTAGTTACCTGATCCTGCTGCTGTTGGTTACACAAAAGTGACTCCTAAGCTTCTGGTTCTGAAAGTGATAGTATCATGGGGATAGTTGGTCTCCCCAGCTTCAGAATGCTCTCTGCGCTGAGTTATGGATGTCTTTCTAGAAACTGACCATTCTTACTTTCTCCTAGACCCGCTGTTCTTCAAATAGTAGGGCAACATTACATTATCTTTTCCAGCCATTGGCCTGGGTAGGGTCAGTTAGTTCTGAAATGTGAATGTCTGGTTCTGTTACAGAATGAAATCTTCAGGACCTGCTGGTCCTCCAGTCTCAGAACAAATGACTTACTACTCACATTCAGACTTCTGATTATTGGGGAAGGAAGGGATTATACATAGAGTGATTTTGGTGCTGGAGTTTGGGATGTGAATGGCAGCAAGAACAATAGGAAGCTTCGTTTTCATGAGAGAGAAGATTTAGTGAGGCTCCCCGAGAATTAGCCTGCTTCCTAGACCGGGATGGAAAAACGAAAGTTTCAGAGGGTTCCAAGGGGTTGATCCGAATAGCTGACATTTATGAAGCGTGGACTTTGTGTGCTAGCATTTTACTAAGCTGTCTACACATACAGTTCTCACTGGATCCTGAGGTAGGATTAGGGAGAATTGCTGAGGTAGGAATAGTAATTGTTATTTTATAGGGGGATGAAATGTAGTTTTAGAGATTGTTTAATACAATTTCCAGGTTCATAGTATTTAATGGGTATAGCTGACTAATGTCAGGACAGGTCCACTTGCCAGCCTGTGGCACAGTCATCTCCTCTGTAGAAAGAGCTTTGGATGTTTCTATCAGAACAGCACAGATCTTAGAAGGATGTAAAGAACAGACTGAGATCTTGCACACCTGTGCTTTTTAGAATAGTTCGTGGAGAGAAACGGAGAGTCTGCAAGTTGCCTATTAACGGATTTTAGTCTGTGAGGCCTCCTATCCTCAGATTCATATCTTATCAGTTGCAGACACTTCAACCTGAAAGACACAGGCTCATCACAAAACGTGTGATGTGCTAGTCCTGTCCCGAGTTTCAGGCACAGGCAGGGCTGAATTATTCAGCTTATTGTGGAACTAGATTTTTGGGAAGTTTCTCCCTAGTGTTTATCCAAGGTAAAATTCACTGAGCATCTTTTTCTCACTGCCCATGGCAGAGTTGCCCAGGATGCTGCAACGCTTGCATCTCTGTCATTCTGGTCCCCAGTAGGAACACTGACCTGTGAGTGTGGAGCCTCTGAAATACTTGTAGCCCGCTTCTGCTAACACATAAGACAAACAGACCATCTCCACAACCTTACACACAGTCGAAGACAGTCACCTGCCACATAATGACATTTGGTCTTTGAAGGATTGCATATATAGTGCATCATATTACCCAGTGATGTGTAAGTACACCCCAGACTGCTCACAAAATGCCATGGTCAAAGGAAGCAACTCTCAGAATGTATCCCGTTCTTTAGTGACACCCAGCACTTGCATAAGTCTATGTAGACTTGATTTGTAAATCTAGACCTGGAGGTCATTGGGTATTTTCTTGCCCACAGATTTTTTTTTAAAGGAATGATAAAAGCTTGAGTGGTGATATTACTTTCCCAGATGGAAATAATGTATTATAAGGCCGGTGAGATGGCTCAGAGTGTAAAGCCACTTGCTTCCCAACCCAGTGACCTGAGCTCCCTTCTTGCCAACCACATGATGGAAAGAGAGACCAGACTCCAGTCAGTTGTCCTCTGACCCCACATGTCACGGTGTATACACACACACCCACACTCACATAGATACATGCACACGTGCACACACACACACACACACATGCACACGTGCACACACACACACGCATGCACATGTGCACACGCACACACACACATAAAAAGTTTTAAAAAACCTCTTATGGTGTATTTCTGGCTTTTGTACATTTATAGTACTGTCCTGGAGAATTGAGTACATTGTTACAAGCTTGAATATGTTGAGTTGCTAGTAAAATATATATTTTTAATGCTCTTAAATTCTTAATTTTTGTTTCAGGAGTGTTGATCTTTAGGATTCACTTATCTGAAATACTATTTATCCTTATGACTTTTTCATTTATAAAAAAAAAACTTAAATAAGGGCTGGAGAGAGATGGCTCTTAATAGTACTGGCTGCTCTTGTAGAGGTCTATGATTTGGTTCTCAGCACCCAAATGGCAGCTCACAATTGTTCTTAACTCCAGTTATAGGGACCCAGTGTCCTCTTTGGGCTGTGCAGATACTAAGCATGGAGATGGCTTATACGCATGCAAGCAAAACATGCATATACAAAAAATAAAAACAAATCTATAAGAAAATAAAAATAAGCTTGTGTATGAAGCACATATCTAGTTTGTAAGGAACTCTAAGGATAGACTGGGGTGTTAAGAGTCATTCTGTTTAACTGTGGGTGCCCCAGAGAAAAGGGAAAACTTTGCATTATCAAATGCATTAATAAGGACAAAACTGAATGCAACAGGTAATTTCCTGACTCCTTTGAGCATATAGGTAGGGGTTCAGCTGTAGTTGAACTTTAGTGGCAGCCTCTGCTGCCATTCTTCATTCAGCTGGACAGTCTTTACCCTAGCTTTTGGGGAAAGAGGGATGGCGAATTTGTGTGGGAGTCACAGGAATTCAGGTCTGTTTACACCTTGGAGAGTGGCTGACGGTTGACTGTTTTCCATTGCTCACTATTTCAGAACTCAGAGATGAGCTTATATATCATTGGGTTCACCATTTATGGACCACAACACAGTGCTCACACCGGTCACACTTTTATCATGCAGACCTGGAGAGTAACTGTCCACTCTAGCCCACTGTTGACTCTGGTCATTGATTTGCTTTGTTTCACCCTTTAATCAGGGAGGGAAAAGGTCCTGAGAAGATGTTGCTTCAAGGCTTTCAAAGCAGGAGTTCAGATTCTTGTAAAAGTTGCCTGTGTATTTTTCACAGAAAACGCAGACTCTTCTCTGCCAAGTTGACTTTGTTGCATTAAAATGTCCACATGTTTTCTAGAGTCTGCATGTTACTGGATTGTTCTGATGTGCTCCTGATGCCCCATCTTCCTCACTGTTAGCCATACTGAGCCATCCCTTGAGGCCCCGAGTCTCCTCCCATGCTGCCTCTGTCCACTTGTCTGTCTTTCCTGCTCTTTCCTGTACACTGGGGTTTGCCTGCCACCCTCCCCCCACCTTCAGGTTAATGGTGTCAGCTCTTGTTGCTGTTTGTAACCCCCGAGGCACAGCAAGGCTTCGGAAACTGGAAGGATTCAGAAAATGCAACATATAAATTGTTACAATGTATTTGGGAAGTTGGGAATGTTACTTTCTTAGGCCAATGTGGGTAATTTGTAGCCATTCCGTGGCAAGCCAGTTAACATCAAAGTTAAAGTGAGCAGTCTGGTAAAGTCCAGTTAAAACAATGACACTCTAGGATAAGTAACTTTGTATTTACTAATAACTTTTAGTCTCATTTCTGCCACGGTACTTAGGAACTTGTTTCAGGAGTAGTTCTGATGTGTGGTAGGTGGCAGCATCTATTGGAAACAGTTTATTCATTGTAAACCAGCATGCTTTCTGTGTATTTAAAAAAGAGCTGGTAGTCTAGTGAGTGGGTAGTGCAGGCTTGCTAGGGTGGTGCTGTTAGGGCAAGATGCTTACATTCAGGTAGAACAGAAGCAGCTTCCTCCAGTCTTAGGTTTACTGACCACGGATCTCTTGATACTTGTTCTGGGCCTTGCTGAGCAGACGTTAGGGTCCCGAGTCTTCTTCCCTCATGCAGCCTCTGTTGACATTTCTTTTCTTCGTGTGTTAGGTGCTTTGCCCTTGGCCTTCAGGATCCCAGCTTTGGCTCTTGTTTCTCTGTGACTCCTGTTATTTTCAGTACCACACTAAAGACTATCTGCAGTGTTCCAGCCTGTCTATAAAACAGCACGACCCCTCTTCCTTCTTGTAGAACTATAGCAAAGGTTCACTCTTGCCTCTTGTTCTGGATCTTTTCCTGCACTCACCCTGGCAGCTGCGTAGCTGGGACATTACCACATCTGCAGCACTTCACGCTCTGTGTGCTGTGCCCCTGTGCTTTTCTTTTGCACCATAGGCCTTTGAGAGCATTGTGGCAGGCTGTTTAGATGTTATTGCTCTTCTTTGCCCATGGAGATGACCTGTTTGGGGGAACCTCCCTTGCTTCTTGCTGGAGGGCATCTCCCTCACTCACACCTGTGTCCTGGAGACCTGCTGTCTTAGCTGTGCAGTTCTGGAGAAGGCCCCGTGTGCTCCTGTGCCTGTAACCACAGAGAGGGCTGGCTTCAGCTCTGCCCCTCCAGGAAACACTTATGGGGCATCTTTCATGGAAAAGGATCCAAGTGCAGTTGGGGCAGGTAGTTTCTGGCTCTGGGATCTGAACTGTATGGAAATACGTTAGGACTGTGGTCCCTTTGGCTAAGGCCCACAGTGAGACACAGCACTTGCTGACAGGAGTTTAGGAAGGAGCGTTGAAAAACCAAGCCTATCTAAATTTGCACAAATGTGAATTTCCACATGGAGGTCTCTAGCCCTGTCACTTCTAAAGGGGTGAATGAATCCAGAGATATGGCCACTAAGACCCAGGGAAAACTCCATGTTTCCAGATTTATGTCTTTGCAGAGCCACCGGCAGTTTCTGTGTGGGACTTACAGCATGATCTCTTTGGCATTTGGAAGCGTGAATATGCCTGGTGGAAACTGATTTTTATGAGCTTCCAAAATTATGTGCAGAGTTGTAGGATGTTCTTGCTGACCTTTGGTCTGACTTTACTGTTGTTGAAGGCATGGTGGTGTAAATTTAGGGCTCTGCTAATCTCTGGGAGATATTGGAAATGTTTCCCCTTGGGTGGCAAGGCCACCGAGTGTGAAGAAGGGCTAGGAGAGTATATTGAGACGTGGTCAGTGTGCTCGTAGTGATGACTGGGCCAGGAGGATGATGGGGTCTCTCCTGATAGAATGGAGAGGTGGCAGCGATGTGAACAATATGATGAGTGGCATCATTCCTGGTAGGAACCAGAAAGCCCATCCAGGACAGCCTGCAGGGCTATCATGAAGGTTGCTTACCTGGAGCTGTGGCCTTCTGGTGAGGAACACAGCACTGGCTCACACTGTGGCTGGCTCCTCCTCTCAGTTTTCAGTCCCAGGAGCCTCCTTGGGAGGCAGGAAATGCTGGCCAGGAGAAGGGCAGCAGGTTGGAGAGGTATGAGAGGGTTGGCTGTGGTGCAATTGGAAGTTCAGCCTGGGTGAGGTCCTCACTGAGGTTACATGATGGAAATGGAGATGAAAGGTTAGTTTGGCAATGTGTGATGGATTGCAATTGACGAGAGACTAGAGGCTGTTGAAATAGTCCACCCAGGAGGCACTGGAGCTTTGGTGAGGGCAGGGAGAATGGAGTAGAAGATGATCTGCAGTGTGTGAGGGTAGCCTGGACTCAGGGATCTGGTTTAGAGTCTATGCTGAGAGTTCCGCCTCCTAGGAAAACAGGAAGGGAACAGTCAGTGGTGTAGACGAGGAGAACTTAGTCCATCACAAAACACAAAACTTGTAAGTTATGGGAGTAGTTTATGCTAGGCTCCATGGTACACGGCTAGCTATAGCACTTGGAGGCTAGGCAGGAGGGCCTGGCACAGGCTACACTGTAAGAGCCACACATTCTCAAAACAAAACCCCCAAATTATTAATGAAAATACCCCCCCATCAGATTGTAAACATTTAAAATGTGATTTCAGAATGTGATGAGACCTGTTACTTTATTATTGCTGTAAGTTTAAAAATATATAAACCTGTGGGAAGGCCACGTATGTATAAAAATGTTTATATACGGCCATAGTAATGTATCAGTCACCAAGAAACAGTCCAGAGGCCTGTGAGCTGTAGCAAGAGAGCAGCCACACTGAGAAGTTGAGGGTGGTTACATTTATGCTTGTATTATGTCAAAATATCATGTAGACTGCAGCTCATGCTCCAGAGTAACAGAAGGCTTCAGAGTAGAGCATAAAACAATATGCTAACTATGGTTAAACCATTGCAGGAAAAGCCAAAGAAAAGGACATCTGCTTGAAAGGTGGATAGTTTTAGTGACTACCGGCTTCACTCAGTTAAAAGCTGTGATTCTGAAGCTGACCAGCTCTGGTCTGAATCCCTACCAAGCTGCCTACAAGCTGTGGCTTTGGACAAATGACTGCTGAGTTCCATTGAGCAGGGACAAGTTGCACAACGGGGGTTAATACAGTAATTCCTATAAACACCCTACACCGCTTTTTGCACTGTTAACTTGAGAAATTAATTGAGCTGCCGGTAGTTTATTTACTATTTGTTTTCTTTATATTAATGAAATGTTATACTGAGAAGATTGTAAAACCAGAGAAGCCAAATGACACACTATGGAAGAATCCGTAGCTTTCCATCACCTTTGTGGTATTAGACAGAGAATCTTATGTTTTAAACATAAACTTAACTAATTATCGTCCTGAAAAAAGTCCAACTTTGCCCTAAAGTTTCCCTTTCCCCATGGGCTGGCAATATTTGATTATCATTATTATTTTCACCTAAAGAAATATTCTTCTGTTGGCAGAAGAATTTAAAAGGTTTCCGTCTCTCATTTTCTGACAATCAAAACAAAACCAAAACCAAAAAACAACAACAACAAAAAAAACCAAAAGCAAAACCAGGCATTGTCTTTTTAAGTTTCTATAGACGAGGTCTGAGTTTGTATTATTAACTGTGCATTTAGCACCCAGGCTTTAGGCCCGTTCAGTACCAGTTTCTGTATATCTGCCTAACTTTAAATATGGAAGCGTGATTTTGATACTTGGGAGATGGAGCAGCCCATGGAGATGCAGTACTTTGGAATGAAAAGGTGTTTGCTGTGTCCTGATAGGAGTCTGTGGGGCTGCGAGGGGAAGGTTCTGGGATCTGGAACTCTCACCTTGGAACTGAATCTTGTGTACTGGAGAAGCATATTGGGTACAGTCTGGGGAAACTACACACGCTCTCTCTCTCTCTCACACACACACAGACACACACACAGACACACACACAGACACAGATACACACACACAGACACACACACAGACACACACAGACACACACACACAGACACACACACACACAGACACACACACACACACACACAGACACACACACAGATAACACACACACCCTCTCATTTTCCCGGCTGGAGCGCCCATCAGTTTTTTTCCTAAAGTAGCTTCAGGGCTTTTGTCTCCTGAGTGCTACCTTTAGTGCCCTCTTCTGTGGTCTCTGCCATCACTTGGGGCAAACAGAATTGTGAGAAGAGGGAGTGAGGAGGAGACCTTGTCCCTAAGTTAATCACCAGTAACTGGGCCAGTGGTTGCACAAAGCCCAGGCCACAGAATCTGAACATAAGCAGCTCCATTTCATTCCCGTATTTCACTAAGTTTAAGGTATCAACTGCAAGATGCGCCCTTTCTGCTATATTTATAAACAAACAAACACAAACCCTTCTTTCTTTTTCTTTTAATAATGGCTTCTTAGTTTGCAGTCACTTTTATTTCACATTTTTGCTCATGGAGTTAAAAAAAAAAACCAAAAAACTTTCTTGAATATATCTGAAATTGAAACTTAAGCCAAAAGTTCTGCCACTTTAATGACACATGGTATGGCTTCTTAACCTACACACCCTGTCAGACACAGCGCATGGTACACAGCACATAGTGTGCAACAGAGTACAGCATAGATGGACCCTGCTCGCTACTAGACCTAACCTTGGCAGGCAGTGACAGCTCTTAATAGTGCTGGATACTGTCAGTACACCAAATAACCTCAAAACAGTACCGTCATAATTATTTTGCAAGAATGAATGAACAGTGAATGGGGTATCTGAGTGTACTGTGGCACTTTACCACTAGGGCAGTACGAGTTCCTGTCTGTAAGTTTAAAACTGGCTATTCAGGAATACAAAGCAAGACGGGACCCTTTCCTCAGCTTTTTGTACGTAGGATAATCTGAGAGAAGTATGTTGTTACATAATGTGTTAAGAGTATAGATAGAGTCAAGAGATGGCAGCATGAAGACCTGGTTTTAATCCTCAGCATCCACGTGAAAAGCCAGGCATGGCTGTTCATGCTTGTACACTAAGGGAAGACCGGTTCCGAGAACCCAGTGGCTGAATAGCCTAGCTAAGTTATGGTTAGAGGCTCTGAAAAGGCAAGAAGGAGACGAAGACGAAGACAGCGCGCCTCACAGCTTCTGTATGGGCACATACATTAGATATTCCTCCTCCAGCCGCCATAGAATGAGTTCATGTAAAAAGATAGTCATTTACAAATGTTTAGAATGTCTAGCTAGAGGTTGTAAAAGGAAGCCTGGCATAGGGCTGGAGCTGAAGGCCGCCTGCACTCAAAGCGTGTGGCTGGATTCCTTCTGCCTAGGATGAGGAGCGCCTTCCTCTCCAAGTCTGGCCTATACCGAGTGTGTATGTTAGACCAGTGCTCTGACAGATGCCTTAGTTGTTAGTAAGCAAAGCATGCTCAGTCGCGATGGAGGGTTGCTGGGCCCCTGGGGTCCTTGGGAAGCCTGGGACTTTCAGGTAAAGTTGGCAGGTTCTGTTTTTGAGGCACTGAAATGAGCAACATATGGTGAGAGCAACTGGGGGACACGAGTACTCTTAAAGAGAATCATGGGAGTTTATGCTAACCGCCCGTAGGACACCTTACTGCTAACGTCGTGGGCCGGGTCCTTTTCAGTTCCCCTTTTATCTGGTGAAATATCGAATGCGCTCAACACTAACCAGAAGAGATGCCTTCCTCCATCTGGATTTATACATTATGAGAACCACCCAAAAATATGTGACCGCTCCGGTGAACTCAGAATTTAGGAGTGCTTTTGAAATTGTATACACCGATGCCTTTTGTTGGGGGCAGGGAGACAGAGTTTCACTATCCAGCTCTGGCTAGCCTGGAACTCAAGTATTTGACTCAGGCTGGCCTTGAACACAGAGATTCCCCTGCTTCTGTCCCCTGAATGCTTGGGTTAAGGCTTGTGGCACCACATCTGGCCTTACCTTGAGATCTTCACTATTGTTTCTGGTTACGTAGAGCTAGGCCTTTGCTTTGACACTCCATTCATTCATTCATTCATTCATTCATTCATTCATTCATTCTTATTTACTTATGAGAAAGGGTCTCACTGGCTCTTCTAAAACTCTGTAGACCTCAGACTCACAAAGATCCTCCTGCCTTTTCCTCTCGAATGCTGGAATTAAAGGTATCCACCACCACTGCCCAGCCCAGACAGGGTTTCTCTGTGTAACCTTGTCTGTCCTGGACCTTGCTCTGTAGATCAGGCTGGCCTTGAATGATGACATCTCCCCGCCTCTGCCTCTCCAGTGCTGGAACTAAAGGTGTGCTCCACCACTGCCCAATAATGGCCTCCCCCCACCCCAGATTGACTTAGGCTGTAACCAGCTCTGTACCTTATTGCTGTGGGATATATGTATCCCCTCTTTCTCTCCTAGAACTTCTCTGTGCTGTTGGGTGACCCCGGAGAGGACACAGGAAATTAGAGCAAGAAAGAGTGAAAATCTCAAGTACCTGCCCTCCTCTCCTGTCCCTAAGATCCCTCAGTTGGGGCATCAGCTCTCTTGATGTGCTTTCTTAGCCCATAATGGGCTAGTGAAGTGGGCTTCCCTTTGATTGCTTCTGCTTGATAGGTTTCAGTTGTTAATATATGGGAGTATTCTACTTTTCAGAAGATTAGTAGGAGTGAAATACCGAGCTAACACTTGGACAGTGGCTTGGCCCGGTCTCAGTAGAACCTAACAGGCAGCTTCTCACATTGGCAGTTTGTGTCTAGGTCTCTGCCTTGGCCATCTTACTGTGCCATGGTTGTGGTAGAGCTGGTTGACATGCATTACCCAATAGGCCTTGGGGCTCAGTGCTGGATGCTGTGGTGGCACAGTGAATGTTTAAAACCGTGGGCTCTGTGTTAGAACCTGGCTCTTACTTCCTGTGTGGCCTTGGGAAAGTTACATTGTTCCTGAAGAGGGCACCGGTGCCTGTACATGTATTCTAAAGGAGCCCTGAGCAGACAGCCTGGACAGTGGTGGTGTAGTTCTGGCTATTTGACATTGCCTTAGAGTACCAGACTTTACAGAAACGGTGGCCGGATTTGTAGATCTACCGCTGTCTATTGGAATTACATCTTAGTGTTTGGTAAGAGTAAGTTTTGTGCATAATATGTTTAGGCTAAAGATAATCTAATAGTGAACACAATGTATTACTTTCCAACACGAAATTGGGTTAATTCAGAATGCCATCTATAGTAGTTAGCAACAGTTCAAATCAATCAGTAGGTAAAATTAGGCCAGTGTGAGTATGGGGGGGGGGATGAATGAATGAATATGAATGTGATTGAATGGGAATGAACACATCTTTATAGGCCATAACACTGGAGTAATCACTAGCTGTGAGTGTGTGTGAAATGCCCATGGGCCAGTTTGTTAGAGACTGGGGAAGTGCGGACTATGGAATAGATTCTGGCTTTAAGGGCCAGTCTTTTGCAATGATAGTTTTAGTGACTGTATAAAGCCTCTGCAATCTTTGTGTCTTTTATTTCCTAAAGTAAGTATTACAGTTAAGCAAATTGTGTGTGTCATGGTGCCATGCCCGGCCTCCCCAATCTTGACACAATTGGGAATGAGCAGGATTTTCTAGAGATTGAAATGTCTGGTATAAGCTGGATGTAAACTTGGGAAATATTTTCAACTTTTTTCTCTTCTTTAGTGCTAGGTTTTTCATACATAGTGGGAATACATATATTTAAAACAACCCGTCTCACTTTTCTACTGAGTTTAAGCATCCTTTCTAACTTACTTAGTGGGTACAGCTACTGAATAATTCCAGTTGCCTATGTGCCCCATTTCAGCTTCTTAGAAAAGCTGGACTCCATTGAACTCTTTGCGCTTCTTCTTATGCCGAGAACCTCTAGCCTGAAGTCTGAGAAGGTAGAGACTGACCCTGGTTGTACACTAAAAACCACAGTTTGCCAAAACTTCAGTTGCTGGTGAATGGGGCACAGGTTGGCTTCTATTGTAGGGACCTCACTTTTCCTAGTGAATTTTGACAGTTATTTGTGTTACAAATAGTCCTTAAGCTCAGCTCTTTAAACAGCAGCCACTTAGTTCTGTGAGCTGTCAGTTTGTACTGATCTCAGCTGGGATCCAGCTATGTCTGTGGTCAACTGGCAGTTGATGACCTCACTAAATTGGGTGTTAACTAGCTGGGTACATGCATGTGTGTGAATACATGCTCCCACAAGTGTGTGTGTGTGTGTGTGTGTGTGTGTGTGTGTGTGTGTGTGTGTGTGTATGTATGTGTCTGTTTCAAATTTAATAAAAAAACAGTCTGAGATATCAGAGGGATCAGTCAGTCTAGGAGGATCAGACAGTGGTAACTCACACTTTCAATCCCAGCACAGGGAAAATCAGGCAGTAGTGACCTAGGCCCTTAATCCCATCAAATCTGAGTTTGAGGTCATCTTAGTTTACAGAGGAAGTTCCAGGCTCCCATGAAGGCAGTGGCGATGTCACACCTTTAATCTTAACCTGGATGTGAAACAACTGAGCAAAGAGAGTATTTAAGGCAGGCGTAGAAAGACAGAGGAAACCACGAGAAGCCAGGAGAAGGGAGGCTGAGGAAGCTGGAAGACAGCTGGCTGTGGTGTTTGCTCTCTTTGATATCTCAGACTGGTTTTTATTAAATTTGAAGCATATCTCCACGTGTGTGTGTGTGTGTGTGTGTGTGTGTGTGTGTGTGTGTGTGTGTGAGAGAGAGAGAGAGAGAGAGAGAGAGAGAGAGAGAGAGAGAGAGTGAGTTACTTGTCTGTGTGTCTCTTCTGATTCACTAGACCAGTCCAGGTTTGACTCACATGGTGGCAGGTGGGAGGGTGGTCTAGTGCCTCCATCTCTGGTTAGAGCATGTTGCATGGACAAGTGGCACAAGAGGAAGGGATAGTTCTGGAAGGTTATGAAAGTGCTAGACTATCATGGCACCATCTTTCACATCTCCTTTTCTCTCTCTCCTGTTTTTTTTTTTTAAGGTGGGAAAACACAATTTACTGTCTGAACTGCTTTTGACTCTGGCTCTGGACTAATGCTTCTCAGTCACCGCCACCCATTTCCATCTTTTGGCCTTGTAAAACTGACATTTGTTTCACAATAATACCCCACTTCCTCTTGCCCACACGTAAAATGCCTCTGGCCAGTGATGGGTCATAGCATTGACATGAGTGGCCCAGGGGAGGAGGTGTTAAAATTTTCTCTGTTCTCTTCCTCTCCGTGGTTACGGAAATAAGTAGGAAATGGAAGAGAAAACAAGGAAAGAATGCTGTTTGGGCTTTGTTTGGTCCTCCTCATTATACATTTTCACTTTGGAAATCTTTTTAGTGTACGTTCTTGAAATCATATGACTACAATTTTGCCAATGAATAATTATCTGCATTCTACTCCCCTCTGAGGTAAATGAACAGTCACCGTGTTTCAGTAGCTAGAGCCACTCATTTCCTTTAGACCCCTGCCTGAGAGTGTAACTGGACAGGGTCGCTCCAAACTCCCGGAAGGACTGTCCTACCAGCAGGCTGTTGTCCTCCAGGCCATTGTCTTGAGCAGCTGCCTGGGATCCTCCCTCCACCTCCATGGGTTTCCTTCTCCACCTTCCTGGGCTGTCAAGCCTGGGCTACTCTTCTGTTTAACTGGATAGTGGCTCAGGACCCCCCAGCCCTCTGCTGTCTGCATCATGTAGTCACACCATTGCTTTGTCCTTCAGCACTCACTGTCCGCATGCACATGCACCTCCCCTCTGCCCCTGCCCCTCTCCTTCAGCAGCACGGTCAGCTCCAGCACACCAGCTCACACATGCCGTTCCTAGGATTGTATGATTTTCTCTGGATCTTGTTGCTCTGTTCTTTTTGGCACCAGACTTTCCCCCTTTAAATCCATTCTTAGAAAATTCTCCATTTGAAAACTTTTCTCAATACTGCTGTGTTTGATCAGTTATTATTTTTTTTTCTCAACCGTCTTCCAAAGGCAACATGTTTATTAATGGACCCAAAGATTGCCTGGGCGTGGCACCGACCTCTGTGCTAAGTTTTGGGGGTGTGGAGATGAGTATGACCAGGGGTTCAGAGCTTATGGGCCAAATTATGGATATGTGTATATGTGTGTGTGTGTGTGTGTGTGTGTGTGTGGTGTGTGTGTATGTGTAGAAGTGCACGTGTGTGCACGTTGTGTGTATGTAAGCCATGGAGGTCTGCAGAGGGCAGTGGATCTCTAAAGCTGGAGTTATACATGATTGTGAGCCATCAGTATGAGTGCTGGAACTGAAGTCAGGTTGGATAGAAAGTGGTGCTCTTTAGCCAGTGAGACATCTCTTTAGCCCCAGCTCTTCTGTAAAAACATTTATGTTTACATTTATGGGGCCTCTGTGTATGTACATGTGCATATGTGTGTGTGTGTCTGTCTGTCTGTCTGTCTGCCAGCACCACAGCACACCCATGGGAATGTGGCTCTCCTTCTACTAAGTGGGCTCTCAGGAGTTGAACTCAGGCTGTCAGTCAAGTGCTGTAAGGCAGGAGGAGCAGTCCATGGTACGCTGGGTAGTGGAGGCCTCTATTTGATTGGGACTTGTAGAAAGACCACCCAGAGGACCATAAGCTGGAGTTAAGGCTGCCATGGCTGCACTGGGGTCCTTGACCTGAACCTCAGGAACCATGGGAAGCAGAGTTATCTCAGCTGAACCATGTGCATAGGTTGGAGAGGCCTGGAGAGGGTACTCCTTGAGATTGAACTCCGGGCCTTGTAAAGTCCATACTGGTAAAGTCCAGGTGAGAAGTCATGGTGATTTTATCCCACGGAGGCCATGGATGTAGCAAGAAGTGATTGGTTGGATTAAATGTGGATGCACCAGAGGGGGCCTGAGAGATGGATCAAGGGTTGAGAGCACTGGCTGTTCTTACAGAGGGCCTGTGCTAGATTTTCAGCTCTTCCATTTTTTACAGACTTGGAACTGTCTGTAACTCTAGTTCCAAGGTACCCGATACCCTCTTCTGGCCTCCATGGGCATAAGGCATGCATGCGGTACATTTAAATGCAGGCCAAAAAAAAAAAAAATGTACACAAAACAGCAATAGCAATAAAAACTTGAGGAAAAGGGTGTTTTGGGTGACTCCTAGCTGGCTGCTTTGCCCAGGTGGCTAGCCACGTGCTGGTGCTTATGATGCTACCCCTAGCACTGTGGTGTCCCTGAGATTAGCAAGAGGGATTCTGTCCAGGTACATGGCCTAGCTAATGGGGAGTATTGGCTGGATTTTGGCACCCATTTTCGTCTAGTCCGTAGGCTTCGACAGGGCCACCTGATGATCCACAGAACCATGGTAGCTACAGGCCAGGCACTCAAATGCAGGCTCACTAGATTGCTTTCTCTTTCCCTCTCTAAGCTAAGATGATATTTGTCTCCTAAAGACAACAGAACAAAACACATGTGGTAGAGCCTTGAGTGTGCAAAAGCAGGTGGAAAGAGTGCGTTTGAAAAGTAGGATGTGAAGTACAGAGTGGGAAGGAAAGTACATCCGTGATGGTGTAGGAAAGAGTCCTGAAAGTTAGAGAGTCTTGGGACCCAAAATGAGCAGTTGGCTTTCATGGGAAGGAGTGCTCTGTGGGGAGGCAGCAGAATGACTGGTCGTAGGTTGGGGGACCTGCCATTTGGCTACTAGGGATTTGCATACTTGCCATTGAACAGGCTCCTGTATCCTCTGCAAAGTAGAAAGTGAGACACTTGTTTGACTTGCCTCTTTAATCAGAGTATAAATTAATTGGGAACAAGGAGGCATGCCTGTATAAATATGCACATTTGTTATTTCACAACAATAGTTGCCAGTTATGTGGCCTTATTGAAAAATTGGACTTGTTGAAAAATTAGATTTACTAATTGAGGCTAAATGTGATATCCACCCCCCTGGGGGTGATTGTTGTTAAGCCAAGACCTTGTGTATCTGGGCAAGTGACCTACCCTTGATTCCCCTTGTCAGCCTGGAACACCTAAAACATAACTCATAATTCTGTCAACTTTGAAAGAAATAATAAACACAGTAAATACATACCACACAACATTATTCCTAACGCTAGTGATGTGATTTATAGTAAAACTCAATAAATCTCAGAGTAGTAATGACAGGAAGTACATGCTGGGTTTCTGAACTTGAGAGAAATGTGTTCCCACCTTTTGAGATTTAGAATATAGTAGAAAGATACTTGAGATGCTTGTAGCAGAAGGAGCAGCTCCCGGACCCCGGAAGCCACGTTTGCACTGTTTGTGCTGTTGAAGGGCCTGCCCTGTATTTTAACATGCATCTGCAGCAGCGCTGGATTCTATATGGGACAGGACAGAGCCACAAGGCCGTGCTCACAGAGGATGGGGAGATATATGGAGTGAGTATTGTTACCTCCCCTCTTGAGATAATACCATTGTTTTCAAAGTGGGCCTTGCAGTGCAGCTGTGGGAGACTGATGTCCCTCATCATACTCAGCAGAGTTTGCTTGTTTGATCTATGGCGTGATATAGTAAGTTTTTTTTATGATTGATATGTTTTGTTTTTTATTTCACCTGTGTAAGATATTTTTAAAAATGGTCTTAGTGTGAATTTGGGGTGGGATGGGTTGGATTGTGACTGGTTGTTTAAGTTGGCAGCATTTAGGAAGTAGGAATAATTTTGTATGTCATATTTTTCTGATGTTCAGTATTTTTACACACATAGTATAATAGTTTATAGTTTCAGGGAACATTTTTGTGCTTGACCACAATTTTGCATATAGCTGCTTAAATTATTTTTAGAAGAACAGTACATTATTCATCTCATAGGCAGGTATAGCTGTTATATTAGACTTCTGTGGGTATGCAGTAAGGGCATGGTGGCACATGCCGGAAGCTCCCCGGAGTTGGACGTGGAAAGATCTCAAGTGGGGCATGAGCTACACAGTGAGATTGTCTCAAAACCAAGAACAAAGAAACACCAGCACAGTTACTGCTAATTCCACCCTTTCCTCTCTTCCTGTGGCCCTGCTGTCTCTCTTAAAAAAAAAAAAAAATCTGTCTGTCTGTCTGTCTGTCTGTCTGTCTCTCTCTCTCTTTTTCTCTTTAGAGACAGCGTTTCTGTTTGTAGCCCTGGCTGTCCTGGTACTAGCTTTGTAGAGCAGGCTAGCCTTGAACTCAGAGATCTTCCTGCCTCTGCCCCCCTAGTGTTGGGATTAAAAATATGTGCCACCATTGTCTGGTTTCCTTTTTTTTTTTTTTTTAAATAGTAATATGATTAGCTAATTATAGAGTTCTCAAAGCGATTAGTGAACCTGTTGGCTAAGCAATGTTGGCATTTTCCTTCAGTATATTGGACATAAAAAGGAATTGCAGCATAATACCCCATTATCATGACCTGTAACAGTTTACTCATTGTGTTAAGAATTTATTTTCTACTGTTCCAGAATTTAATGTGTATTAAATATATAAATACATACATGTATATTTTAAATGTGTATCTATTTTTATATATTTACACATATAAATATGTAAACATATTTAAAATATGTATGTATATAGTGTGTTTTGATCAAGCCCATCTCCCATTTCTTCATTTGCAAATATTCCCACTAAACTCTTCCAGTTTTATGTCTTTTATTTTGTTATTAGACCCATTGACCAGGGTATAAGACCCTCTTATTGGAGCATGAAGGCTTTGCAGGGGCCACATCCTTAAGGAAAACTATTCTTCACCCAGGACCCCTGAATTAGCAATAGCTCCTCAGCCAGGGGTAGGTATTGCGATCTCCCCCCTTCCTGCCGTGCTATGATTTTGTCTGGCTTGATCTTGGGCATGCTGTCATAACTACGTGTCTGCCCTAATGAGTCCTGAAAATACTGGTTTATTGTTGCTGCTGTCATTACTGCCTCTTCCAATCCATTTTCCTGTGTGCTATAATGATTTCCGAGCCTGGGGAGAAGGGAGTATGATACTTAGGGCTGGGCATTGTGCTGTCTCTTATTCTTGCGTTGACAAGTAGTGGGTCTCCATGCTAATACCCATCAGCGGCAAAAAGGAACTGCTTTGATGAGAATTGAGAATTGCATTAATCTATGTGTATAAAGATAAATCTTTAGGAGTCAGTTTAATATTATGGCCCCTTAATACAGTTCCTCATGTTCTGGTGATGTCCAGCCATAAAGTTTTTATTACTACTTCATAGCTGCAATTTTGCTACTGTTATGAACTGTCATGTAAATATCTGTGTTTTTGGATGGTCTTAGGCAGCCCCTGGGAAAGAGTTGTTTGACCATCAATTCCCTGGGGCTTTTGAGCTCTTTCAATTCTTAGGTCTGGTAATGGCAGCAGGCATGGATTTCAGCTTGTGGAATGGCCTTAAATGCAACAAAGAAATGGTTGGTTATTCCCATAGCTCTTGTGCCTTTATTGTACCAGCTTATCTTGTTGGGCCACTGGTTGTTACAGCACCTAGTACTGATAGGTAAGACTGACGATTAACTTTTCTCCCCTGGTAGCATGCACAGCACCTTCCAGCGCTGTGAAGCTAGCCAATAAGGACGATGCTTCTAGGCCAGTACCAGATTGATCTGTCCATGTTCTGTGACTCAAATGTGTGGTGTCTTCAGTCCGAATTCTGGAGGGCAGCTAAGAGCAAGGACAATAGACTGTGATGTTTGTGGGTCCGTGGGACCTCTCTGGATCCCAACTTTAAGACGTAACATTCCCGGCACTGAACTCTTTGTTAGTCTCCTGTGGTGTCTAGAAGAATTGTCCCATTATGGAGTAACTTAGTTAGGTTGGCCTCCCCATTGTGCATGTTTATGTGTGTGCACACATGCTTTTGTGAGGCCAGAGGACAGGACAGCCTGGGTGTTATTCCCAAGTTATCAGCCACTGTTTGGTTTCCTCTTGGACAGTGTTTCTCACTGGATAGGAACTCCTCAAGTGGATGGATATTGCTGGCGGACTAGTGAGCCCCAGGGATCTGTCTGTTTCTACCTTACTAACTTGGAGATTGTAAGCATGTATCGCTGTGCTGGGCTTTGTTAGTTTGTTTAACGTGGGTTCTGGGAATTGAACTCAGGTCCCTACATTTGCAATGCTGGTGCTTTTTTGACTGACCTATTTCCTCAGGCCCAAGTTAGTATGCCTTTTACTGTGTCAGGCATATCACTTACTGATTAATCAGTTGGGTTAATGAAGATAGTTTATATGTTACCTCTCTTTAAGAACTTTCTTTAAAGGATTTTAATGACAGTTATGAAGGATTATTAACTTGATATTTGTTCTGGGTCCATACAGATCTGAACCACATGTGTGCCTGACTCGCCACACAGCACTAAGTTGGCCAGTGTTCATATGTAGCAGTTAAAAGTGTTGGTGGGTTTCTACAGCAATCACCTTGGGTGAGATTAAAGAGGCATGGCTGGGCTGAGCGTACTTTTATATTAAGAGGGAAGAGTTGAGTGTGGTGAGCTGTGTATTATTAGAAGGAAAGTACCACCCCTGGTTTTCACTGCATCCGCCTCTCAGTCATTCAGGAATGCAGGGACTATGGTGGTTCAGACTCTTTCTTGCAACCCTTCCCTTGTGTAGCATTGTGGGAAAATCTTATCCCTCTGGCTGCTCACCATCAGTGTCTGCTGATCTCTGTTGGACTGTGAGAAGATGAAAAGATGCTATAATGTCTCATATCCACTCTCGTATCTACTGGCCACATTGCATCACTTCCCATGCCTGTACAGCAGGTTGTCTTCCCCTGGAGCCTGAATTGACTGTCCACCTGGTATGCAAGCTGTCCATGCTTCCTGGTGTCTCTGGACTCCGTGGTATCTATTCTTTAAAATAGTCCCCATAGTTAGGCGTAACTCATGGCTTCTAATGCACAGTTGCTCCCTTCTTCCATGTCTCTGCTCTTGCCTTGTGCTATTTTGACTACCATTCTACCTGCTGACTTGGCTGATGAAAATCTTCCTTGTCTTAGGTTCTGTTCCAAAAGCTACTTCAAGGTCTTTTCAGAGTCTTCCAGCAAGTTCCTCATCTTACATTGCCTTCTTTGTAGCTGTTGAGGACACTTATACCCCATATACTCCCTGTAGACCGTTCAGACAGTATGAGGTACAAAGCTGTATATCTGTCCTTCAGGCGCACTGTCCTTGTGTGGCCTTTATTGATGTCCTGTTTCATGGAGACCCATCACTGTCCCTGCTGCTCCTGTCAAATCATGCATTGCTCCTCTGCAGAATTTCTAGCATGGTTCTATATTTGATTTTTCGAGACAGTTTCTCTGTGTAGCCCCGGCTGTCCTGGAACTCACTCTGTAGACCAGGCTGGCCTCAAACTCAGATATCCTCCTGCCTCTGCC
Organism: Phyllotis vaccarum; assembly: GCA_033318265.1. Lineage (NCBI taxonomy): Eukaryota > Metazoa > Chordata > Mammalia > Rodentia > Cricetidae > Phyllotis > Phyllotis vaccarum. The sequence continues at coordinate 2,261,298 of JARWLC010000012.1, forward strand.
TCATGCGTGCTGGGATTAAAGGTATACCCAGCATGCCTGGCTTGATCCCATCTTTAGTAACCCATATTTTTGTTTAAGTTACAAGCTCACTGAAGGCAGTCCCGTGTCTTTTAGTATTCTCTTGTCCTATTTTTCTCACTAAGGATTAGGGTCTATTTCTAAAATCTTTGTAACCAATAATTAGCCAAGCTGTTTTGGAGAACTTTATTATAACAGTGAATTCTTTTGAAGAGGGTATGAGTAGAACTCTGCGAAGAGGAAGGTGGTGAAGGAAAAATGACTATAGAAACTACTAGTGCTTATTTCTTTTATTTTTAGATCCACATAGCAGACAGCAACATAGGTTTTGGTGTAATTGACAATGAAATAAGAAACTCATAGTTAAAGGTAGTTATCCCAGCACTAAATTACTACAGTGCTGCATTGTGTCATGGTTACCTTGTTTTTTTGCTTTCTTGAGTACATTGCCTTTTTATGCACAGCACCTAGCCACTGTCTGACACATCCTGTGTGCATTTTAGTCTTTAAATAGAAATTGAAACTGTATTTAAGGGTGAAAGGAAACCTCAATTGTGCTTTATTTTTTAATCTAAAAAAGGGTGCGATAAAGCAATCACTATGCTAATTTTCTTGACCACAGTAATCATTTAACCTGTAACTATGTTCATCAAAGTATCATGTTGCACACCTTAAATGTATACAATATAAATTCCAGTTTCTTGTTCTCTGCAATAGCAAACGATATTAGTAAAATCATCCCCCTCCCTCCTCAATGATCTTCCTGTCTTAGTGTCCTCAGCAGCAGTTCTGGAGGGGTGCAGCACTGACTCCAAAAATAACAGTTAAGAGAACAGCCGAGTTTATGTGGCATACAGTTGTAGTTGGTGTGAGTCCTCAAGTGTGGTGGCGAGTAAGGATCACCGCAGAGATGGATGGCTGAGGATCTTGATGCCTTATTTTCATAACTAGCCATGGTTATTGAGATAGTAGTTCTTAGTGACTGCAGGTACTACTTGGGAGAAATAATTTTCCCAGGACAGTTTCATCTTTACATCTTCAAAAAAAGTTGGTACACACAGTTTCATACATTCCTCAGCCCACCCCCCTTCAGGCTGATTTCCCTTCCTCCAGATAATCTGCCCTCTTAGCTGCTTCCATACGAGCTCTTCCTCCCCTCTCATGGCGTGCTGTCTAGTTTTATGACTTAAATATGTATAAATACATGCTCTTATACACATATGCATAATTTTAAATCTAGATTTAAGAGAAAAACATGCAATGTTTATTGTGTGGCTTATTTTACTTAACATTGTGGGTTTTTTTGTTTGAGACAGTGTTTCTCTGTGTAGCCCAGGCTGTCCTGGAACTCACTCTGTAGACCAGGCTGGCCTTGACTCACAGAAATCCTCTGCCTTCCAGGTGTTGGGATTAAAGGTGTGTGCCACCACAACCCAGCTGCGGTTATGATGGCTCTTGGAATGATTACAACAGTTTTGGTAGAAATAATTTTCCTAGTACCAGTCATCTTCACACCTTCTATACAGGGAAGGTTCTCTGAAAAAAAACTTTAGATTTCAAAATACACATTCTTAGTTTGAGTGATTCTCCTGGAGATGTCCCCATTCACCAGAAGCATTCTTGTTAGTGGCTCCAAACATCGTTTGTGTGGAAGCTGCAGTATGCCATGGCTGCTGTGTACAGTTACCTTAGAGGCACCTTGTGTAGATTGCGATCTTGGAAGCATGACCATAGAGGACAGGCCGCAAGTACTGTGAGATGATTTGGCGGTGGCTCATGCAGGATGCGCCACCCTTCAGTTCTGTCCTTCAGCCTTAGGAAGGCAAATACTTTGTTTAGTTTGGTTAATTACTATTCTGACATACAAATAACTTTCACCATGTTAAAATTAAGTTATAGTCATGATTGAGAAATTCAGTGCCTGTTGAGAACATTGATCCATTTTTACTTACATTCCAGTGTTTTGACTTTTTTTTTTTTTTTTTTTTTGAGATCATGTAATGCTATACCTAAGGCCTTAATCTTGGAGTATTTTAAATATTTGTATCATGAAGGGCAGCCTGAAACACTGGGCTTAAAGCTGTCCAGTCTAGTAGAGGAACAACTCAGTCTGTATTGCAGAAAGTGGTGTGGTTAAAGGAAGTGTGAATTTTCTCCAAGGAGCATGCCCACTGAGGTGTGGGTGGGGCACTGTGACATGTCCCCCCCCCCCCCCCCAGCCGACATATGTGTTCATATGCAGGAACTGCACAGGCAGAATGGGATGCATAGGGGCTGAGTTGCTTGTCTTTGGACAGAGAGGCAGCAGAAGAGGGAGGAAAAGCATATTTTTCAACTTCTATTTTTTCCTTTATGTTGGATTTCCTTGTCACATCAGCTGCTGCTTTTTAGCTGTTTTATGTCGTGACCTGGTGACATGTGGTGAATGTGGTCGTGCGTTGGCTCAGGAACCCCTGCAGTTCTACCCGTCTGTTTACTCATGGAGCTTTCAACAAACAGTAGACTCTTGACTACCTAGCTTTATATTATGATAGAGTATATATAACCTCAGCTCATATTTAAATGCTTTTACTAATAAGAGATCCTTATAGTCTTACTTTCCAGCTTTTAAAGAAGGAAAAGGAGTAATCTGGGGCAAAGATCCTGAGGCCAGTGAAGTCTTCTCCATGGAAAGGATGGCAGCCTCATCGGATACTCCTGGTGGCCTAGTGACTTGTAACGAGGTGGCATGTAATTAGAAATTGTCCCTGTCTTTTCTGAGTACTGATGAAAACCATGGCTCAGAGGTTAATTCAAACAGTAATTAATATGGGTCTCCATCAGTACAGGGTGGTAATGAAATATTTCCTTATTTGATGGTTTGGACTTAGGTTGAGCTTGGAGTGGAAATGTTGCTGCTCCTCATCTTAACTAATTGTGGGGAAGCTCCAGCGATTGAACACAGAATGCTAAGCGTGGTACTTGGGAGGTGTACAAAATCGCTTTGTGCCTTGCAGTTGCCAACAATAGAATCTAGACCATGGCACAGAAATAAATGGCAGTAGCTTTTTGTTTCCTAAAGTGGTGGTTACGTAGGGTGGGGCATTAGAGAGGATGGGCAGTTAAGTGATTTTACTAAGAAGACTGAGGAAGCTTGCTTTCTCCAGGTTTCCTCTTGTCTGTGGTGTCTGTCATGTTTGGTCCTCACTGACCGAAGAACAAAATATCAACTGTCCAGGGATGTTCTTATGACTCCTAAAAGTCAATGGTTTGTATTGGTACAGCACATTTAATGAACATGCTTCCTAGGTAGAACTGGGGATTACAGATGATCGAAAATACATACTCAGTATGAGAAGGCAGCTGGCAAGTGTCCAAACATCTCTTAACCAAATCGGCCAACTCTATAGACCACTGCAAACACCGTTCAGAATTACTGAACTAAAGTGACTTTGGTTGAAGGAGATGTTGAGGCAGGGACAGTCCAAAAAGTAATTTTGAAAGCTGAACATTGTTGCTTGAAGTCACCATTTAATTTTGAATTGTTTGTTGGCTGAATGACTTTGGTGTGATCTGAGTGAGTGTCTGCTTTCATTCAAATAGAGCTCTTTATAAAGGAAGCAGCCACAAAGCAAAAGGACTCTACAGTGTGTGAGGACTCTCCAGTGTTTCAGACACAGGGAGAGGCACCCTGCAAATGGGGTGTAGACTGGAGCCCCATGCTTCTGAAATTGGGGCTCCAACCTACAATCTTCTTCATGTCCCTTCTTCCATTTCATTGTCTGGTCGCCCCTATTGTCCTGGGCCACTTAGAAGCCAATCCCAGATAGCGTATTTTATTTTAAAATACTTAAATATGTATTACTAAAAAAGTAGAACGTTACTTTTTTGGAAGAGGTGTTGAGACAGTGATTCTCTGTAGAACAGGCTGCCCTAGAACTCACAGAGATCTGTCTGTCTCTTCCTCCCAAGCACTGGTATTAAAGTCACACAGCCAGATGAGCATTGCTCCTTAAATTAAGTTGTTTTAGGTGCCTGGGCAGGCATTTTTGAGGAGTTTTTGTTTATCTTGCTTTTTGGGTTGGAGAAGAGGAATCTGCACACTTGTGTTCTTAGCTGGGATGTTGTGGGCAGCAAGCTACAGGTCAGTAAGGCTCAGTGGGTTTAATTTCTTTTTGAAGCAGTCACAGAATTCTAAACTGAGAATGACAGGGTCAGACCTTCCTTATGTATGGCAGCTACATTATCTCTGGGAGGCAGGGGCTTCAGGGAAGGCATCCAGGGCCATGAAGGAGGACTACCATACTAATTGGGCTGTAAGTAAACCAACAAGCATCCATCTAGACCATTGGTTCTCAGCTTTCCTAATGCTGTGTGTGACCCTTTGATACAGTTCCTCATGGTGACCCCCAGCCATAAAATTAATTTCATTGCTACTTTATAACTGAAACGTTGCTATTGTTATGAATCATAATATAAACATCTGTGTTTTCTGATGGTCTTAGGTGACCTGTGAAAGGAGTCACAGCCCACAGGTTGAGAACCACTGTTTTAGAAGACCTCAAGAAGTACATTGTACTTCATCAAAGTGACCACTCCCCAAAACCAATTCCTGCCACTTCACTACGAGTGTTGCCTTCTCTGTGGCCTTTATGTAGCCAGGGATTTCAATATGGCTTCTTCTCTCCCCTCTTCCTAACTCTGTTCAGAACTGACTACAATGTCTTCACTTCAGACATATGGTCTGGCTTTTAGGGATGTTCCTGGCTAAAACTTGAGGCACATCAGAACAGTCCAAGGTGGTGCACCGAGGTTTTCAGAGTAAAGTCATGGCTGGGGTTGAGTGGATGGGGACTGGAGAGAACATATCAGGAGGGGCCCAAATGTGAAGCACATTGGGAGCTTCCTATTGGCTACATCTTTGGCCACTTATCCCACACAGCCAACTACTGTCAGTGCCAGGGTGTCCTTGCCCCGGAGCAACATGGCATTACTCTGCCCAACCTTGTCAGCTCTGAGTTCCCTGAAAGGAAGGCCAGGCTAGCCACTGGATCCCGTAATTGTGTGGGCAGTATGGTGGTGGTGTTGTGCACAGGAAACCTTTTCACTGCCTCAGCTTCAGACTCCCAGAAAATAACATAACGGTCCAGGACGTCCAGGCCTATGCCACCTAGCATCAGGAAGGAGACCTGGGGCAGTTATTTCTGTGCTCTTTCAGATGTGTCTTGGTCTCAGGTGGATTGGGAGCCTATTCTTGCCCATCTGCCTTCCATCCCAAGTGGCCCATCTCCGTCTCCTTCCAGTCTTATCACTTTCCCAGGTTGTAAGGCCTGCTTAGGCTCACAGGCCACTTAGACTCAGTGGGGCGTCAGTTGTCGTAGCCCCTAGGGCACTTGGGACCACATGCTCGATGCTTGTTTGTGGGGGAGGGGTGAGAAAGCTGGAGATGGAGGCTGGAGGCAGTGGCTCTGCTCAGAACCTGCTCCATAGAGAGCAGGGCCATTGGGGGTGATTGAGGCCTGTGATTGGAGAGAAAGGGACTGCAGGTGACTGTGCTGTCCACCAGTCAAGGCAGAGATTCTGAAACATTCGTTTCTAATGTTTTTAGGGCAGCTGGAACACAGCTCCTGAGGTGTAATAGGCAGAATCAGCTTTTCACAGGTCCTTTTAAAAACCACCAGAAACAACAGGGTTATGATTTACTTCCAAAGAGATGAGTGTGGAGCTGCCTTTTTGTAGTGTGCACATTCGATTAATAGGGATGGGTGAGCCACTGCTGTCCACATCCGTGGAATCAGACACCAGCTCCATCACTGAACTTCCCTGTACACAGAGGTCCCTGGTATGTCTGGTTTTCATTTAGTGGAAGGACCTACTTCTCTGGGCAGCAACCCAGTTGAGGTTAGCATAGTGGCATAGCAAGCCTTTCTGAAGCACCAGCAGCCAGCACTGCTTTTCTGTTCATGGCAACACTCTGCTTCAAAACGTGAACAATACAGAGTGACAGCCATAAAATGTAAGGGGAAAACACTCCCCTAAGATTGGAAATCTTAGGTTTTCACCCCTATGCACTTGGTATGGGGATAGAAGCCACAATTCTGTGCTTACCAGGCAACCATGCACCACACTGAGCCACACCCCCACTCAGGCCATTGCTTTGTTCCTAATACCAGTAAACACAGTAGACCTGCTGGCTTCTGTCCACTTAGATTACCATGGACCATATGGCCTTTTTCTTACCAGTCCTTCAACAGTAGCTTCCAGACTGGCCTCTGCCTTCCCACTCTTCTCAGCATAGCAGTCATTTATCAAAACTTGAGGCAGAGCCTGCCCTTCTGCTGAAAATATGTCCAAGACCCTCCTCCCCCGTGTAAGACCTCAGCATCATGGGACATCTTCTGCCTAGCCTCCTGTAGGCCTCCCTCAAAATGGGCTCTTAGTCTTATTATCCTGTGGAGGTTCTTGCCCTTGATCTGTCCTTCAGGTCTTCTCATTGTCCCCTTTTGCTCCCACAACGTACCTCAGGGTCACCTTCCCGCTCAGATGCCCGAGATCCAGCTTAAGACCACAGCCCTCGTGTGTTTGACTCACCTCTTTCTTTTTATATATTTTACTTGTCTATTAGGGTGTAATCAAGGGTCACAGAGAGGGATTTGTCTGCGATATCTACTGATGGGTGTCCTGTTCTACAGCAGTATCTGGGTTGGCTGTCAGGTAGTAAATACCCTTGGTATAAAAATACATGTAGGGAAAGCCTCTATAGCTCTTTTCTATATGGGACAGTATTCTGACACTGCTGGTTATGAAATTTTGCAAGCGAGACAGCAAATACTGCTAATAAAAGGATTCAAGGACAATTTGTGATTTGCTTTTAAGTTTAGACCTGATGATCAAATCAGGCACCCCTATTTGTTTAGATTTGAGCTTGAGCCTTTATTTGGCTAAGGAATGCTGAGCAAAGATAGGTTTTTCTAAAGTGCAAAGCACCAGGTGGTATAACACCACTTGTTTCTGCTTCCTGGGGGTAAGCATGCTGGTTTGGCAAAGGTGATTCCTTCCAACTTGGGGAAAACACACACACACACCACAAACAGCATACACACACACACACACACACACACACACACACACACACACACACACACACACACAGAGTGTATCTTACTTTACTGTCCGACTGGGATTGTCATGGTTTGTATGGAAACTTAGTGTGTAACTGTGGTGCTTCATGTAGTCACTTGTTGAGTATAATGTAAATACTTTCATTAGTTATTAGCCTTGGCAAGACATTTGCGTGGAACTTTTCTGAGAACCCAGTTATTATTTTGGAGTAGTTCCAGTACTGTGTACTTTGCTCTAGTAAAGACAAATGCTAACTAATACAGAGGGGGTCTTGGCAGTGGCACCGTACAAACACCGTCTTCACTATTGCTTTCAGCTTAGTCCTAGCATGGCCCGACTTGAGTGGGTAGGGTGAAGTGAGAAGGGTGAAATTAGGAGCCTTGGAGGTTGACTGAGGTAGACTGGCTACTACTGGATAGTGCTCTGCAGTTTGGTTGGCGTTAATACTAATTGATTATGGTAAAGAACATGTCACCCAGGGGTAGGGAACTTTGGTAATGACAGGCTTCCTTTTTTTGATTCAAATAAGTCAATTATTTCAGGGTTGAAAATACTTTGTCATCTTTCAAAGCAGGAGTATGGAAAACTTGGAAGCCCCCTTCATTTCTGAAATAAGCAGCTGTTGCTGAGGTGGGTGGTTGAGTCTTGTGTCTTTATCTGAAATATGTTTGAATATTTAGAAGTGTTTGTTTTTTCCCGTCCTCAAATTCCTTTGAAAGTCAAGTACATATCAGCCTTGAACTGACACATTTTCCTGTTATTTTAGTATTGATTAAACATGCTAGGGGTTAGTTTGCTTGCCTGGCAATTAATGGAACAGCTTGTAGCCACCACTGTGGAGGTCCTTGGCAGCAAAGGTACAAGGCACATCTAGATTCTGCTTAGGACATGCCCACCCTTGGGATCCCTCCTTATTACATGAATAGTGTGGGTGCATGTGGTACATGGTGAGTTGAATGAAGAACAGGCAAGTGCCCACAGATCCCCTCACTCTGCAGGCATTCCTGCTCACCTACTGGGAACTAAGGCTTCAGTCCCAGCAGGGTCGCCAACTAGCAGAACTTGTATTGAAGCCACATCTGTTTCAAATGGGAAAAAAAAAATGTCATCCATTATTTCTCTGACATCTGGCTGATTGTAAGTAAGCTTACTCCCAAATGTTCCCAACCATAAAACATGTCTGGAGAAGGCAGAAGGAACCCCACCCCCATCAGCTTAGGCATGTCATTCTTATGTATACCTAGTTGACTTTTCCCACCAGAATCCTATGTCTGATCCTTTCATATTGATGCAGAGAGCTCCATTTTTTCTTTCAAGTAGCCAAACAATTACATCCTGCTTTGTATGGTGTTGTGTACCTGTCCATATCAGTGGACATTTAACATAAACAATTACATCCTGCTCTGTATGGCGGTGTGTACCTGTCCATATCAGCGGACATCTAAATCAACTTGGTGTTCACCCTTGAAAATGCTACTACTGTTAGAAAAACTGTGTGTCTGCATTCATTCTGAGTATTCACTGAATGCTTGGATAGGCCCTGGAAAAGAGCTCACCAGCTCACACTCCTGACCATTAGTGCCCTTTGCCAGTTTTCTAAGGGCAAATTGTTTCAAATTTTTATGGCCTTTTATGTTTCCTAAGACCCATCCTCTCTGTCACTGAGCTTAGCTACCTTTTGTAATCACTCTGACTGAAGGGCAGACATCCTGCCTGGGAAGAGAGTGGTTTAAGGTTCTGCCTCTGATGGCAGTCTTGGGGGAATTCCATCACCTTTGCTCATCAATGGTGGCGTTTTGGATGGTTACCCAACAGTTCTCAGTCTCCATTCCTGTAACTGAGGTGATGAGGATTAGGTGGGCTTGTATTTGTGATGGTCCAGGAACATCGTCACTGCTCAGCTACCCCTACACACTGCAGGCTGCTCTCCCACTTTGCTTGTGGCGATCCCGAGTCCCGTCTAACTGTACTGGGTATCAGGGGCTGACTCCGGGATTCCCTTGACACTTGCTGCTCTGAGGATGCCTTTCTCTTTGCCACGCTGTGACACAGGCTCTGCAGGAGAAGTTCTGGACCAGCAGTGTCTGCCTCGGCACAGACTTCTGTTTGTTTAGTGCTATGGATTCAATTGTATATCCCCCGCCCCATTCATATAGTAAAGCTTGTCTTAGCCCCCAGTGTGGCTTATATATGGAGACGGGCTCTTAGGAATGCACTGAAAATGAAGACAAGAATGGGATCCTGATCCAGGATGATGGTTGTCCTCCTTTAAAAGATAAGCAAAACAGTTTCCTTTCTCCTAGCCTAGAAACGAACATGAACAAACACACCGTGAGATGGCTGCCTCAGAATGAAGCTGACCCCATCAGCACCTTGACCTTAGCCAGCCTGCCTTTATAACTGTGAGAGGCGGCTTCTGTTCCAGTTGCTCTGTGGGACTGAGTGTGGAGCTCTGGCAGAGATCCGTTGGAGGCATTACCAGGGCAGATGGGTTCCTGCCTCAGGCATTATTGTTTCTAGGCCAGTGGTTCAAGCATCAAACTGCTCCGTCAAACATGGATTGGGTTTCAGATTGAGGCAGTCTGGGTGGGCGTGTGCAGTCATGATTCTAACAATTCTCCACTGGCGCTGATGCTGCAGGTGCCATACGACATGTGGAAGACCACTTTGCCAGGGAGTATGTTGAAGAGGTTTCAGGCAAGAGCTCAGAGGATGGGGGCGATATTTCTCCCACCCAGCTGCAGAAGTGATGTGTAGTCCAGGAGCCACTGTCTCGCCATCTATGGTGGGGATCATATTTACCAGCTTATCTCAGGATTGTTAAACTAGGTGTGCAAAGAGATCGATCTCAACCTCCTTTGCTCTTTGTACAGAGCAACCTGGTGGGACAAGGAATCAATTATTATTTCTTAAAAGGAAAGAAGATATGGGCGCTTAAGTATATTCTAGTATAACTACAGGGTAACAAAAAGGTTTCTTCCCTTCCTCACCGGGCACTGTCTGTCTGTCCTTCCTTTCTTCCCTGGGTACTGTCTGTCTGTCCTTCCTTTCTTCCCTGGGTACTGTCTGTCCGCCCTTCCTTTCTTCCCTGGGTACTGTCTGTCTGTCCATTTCTTCCCTGGGTACTGTCTGTCTGTCCTTCCTTTCTTCCCTGGGTACTGTCTGTCCGCCCTTCCTTTCTTCCCTGGGTACTGTCTGTCTGTCTGTCCTTCCTTTCTTCCCTGGGTACTGTCTGTCTGTCCTTCCTTCCTTTTTTCCCTGGGTACTGTCTGTCTGTCCATTTCTTCCCTGGGTACTGTCTGTCTGTCCTTCCTTTCTTCCCTGGGTACTGTCTGTCTGTCCATTTCTTCCCTGGGTACTGTCTGTCTGTCCTTCCTTTCTTCCCTGGGTACTGTCTGTCCGCCCTTCCTTTCTTCCCTGGGTACTGTCTGTCTGTCTGTCCTTCCTTTCTTCCCTGGGTACTGTCTGTCTGTCCTTCCTTTCTTCCCTGGGTACTGTCTGTCTGTCCTTCCTTTCTTCCCTGGGTACTGTCTGTCTGTCCATTTCTTCCCTGGGTACTGTCTGTCTGTCCTTCCTTTCTTCCCTGGGTACTGTCTGTCTGTCCATTTCTTCCCTGGGTACTGTCTGTCTGTCCTTCCTTTCTTCCCTGGGTACTGTCTGTCTGTCCTTCCTTTCTTCCCTGGGTACTGTCTGTCTGTCCTTCCTTTCTTCCCTGGGTACTGTCTGTCTGTCCTTCCTTCCTTCCCTGGGTACTGTCTGTCTGTCCTTCCTTTCTCCCCTCGGTACTGTCTGTCTGTCCTTCCTTTCTCCCCTGGGTACTGTCTGTCTGTCCATTTCTTCCCTGGGTACTGTCTGTCTGTCCTTCCTTTCTCCCCTGGGTACTGTCTGTCTGTCCATTTCTTCCCTGGGTACTGTCTGTCCATTTCTTCCCTGGGTACTGTCTGTCTGTCCTTCCTTTCTTCCCTGGGTACTGTCTGTCTGTCCTTCCTTTCTTCCCTGGGTACTCTCTGTCTGTCCTTCCTTTCTTCCTTCCCTGGGTACTCTCTGTCTGTCCTTCCTTTCTTCCCTGGGTACTGTCTGTCTGTCCTTCCTTTCTTCCCTGGGTACTGTCTGTCTGTCCTTCCTTTCTTCCCTGGGTACTCTCATGCTGTCTCCTTAGAGGCCTCTAGGACTCCATGTTGCTTTACCTTCTCTTGGAAGTACACAGTGTCAGTTTGGCAGCAGAAATCCCAGCCAGTGTCTCCGTGTCTGGATCCTCCTCTGTCCGGGATGTCTGGATGTGTTTGTGACTGTGGCCGTACCTCTATGCAGACACTGCTCAGTATTTTGTGTTTTGTCACGCTGAAGTATTTATGTATATTCATAGACAATTAAAATCTGAGAGATGATGCTTCATTTCCAGCAATGGTGTCAGTCAGGGATGCCAGTCATGAAGGCCTTTGGGTCTTCAGTGAGCCCCCCAAGCCCCGAACTTCTGTCAGCCCTGTCTATTGATATGTTACACAGTAAACCTAGCAGTTTTACCACTATTAATTTTAAAACATTTAATTTCATTAAATGTTAGTTTAAGTAACTTGAGAAAGGCAATTATTTTCCAAAGCAGATATAACCATATTAAATTGTGAATTTCCCCAAATATATTTTGTTAAAAATAGTTGTTTTCAAAAACAAAAGTTGGGTGCAGACAAATAGCTTGCTTTATATTCTACTAGATCCCTCAAATACTTCTGCATTTGGTTTGTTGTGGTTTGTTGTTCTGGTTGAAGAACATGAACCAGGTATGGCTCTATACGGACATGTAATTGAAAAAGAAAGGACTTTCAAAGCTGGACTGTGATGGTGCACACCTTTTAATCCCCACACTTGGGAGGCAGAGGCAGAGGCAGGCAGATCTCTTAGTTTCAGGATAACCAGGGTGCCACAGAGAAACCTTGTCTTGAAAAACCCAAAGAAGAAGAAGCAGCAGCAAGCGAAGGAGGAGGAGGAGGAGGAGGAGACTTTTTGAGACAGAGATCTCACTCTTTTGCCCAGACTGGTCTTGAAGTCCTTGACTCAAATTACCTGCCTGGCTCAGCTAGCCATCCCATGCCCAGTGGAATGGAGTAGTCAGTGGGCTTTACCTATAATTTGATATTATGCCAAAACAAATAAAACCCCCAAACCTGTATGAGGGCAGCCGCTTAAAAGGTAATTTATAAGCTAAATCTGATCAGTGTAATCTCTGTGCTTTGGTTCACTAACCCTTACTGGTACATGCATTTTGAATAGGTCTTAAAACTTTATTTTTTACTTTTTCATGTATGACTGTTTTGTCTACATATATGTATATGCATCATGTGCTTGGCTGTGCTGATGAATCTTTTGGAACTGGAGTTATACAGTTATGAACTGCCGTGTCAGTGTTTAGAGGCCAGTGCTCTTAACTATTCAGCCATCTCTTCAGCTCCTTCTATGTGTGTGCTTTTTAATGTATTCTGGTTTGTAGTATCATTCATTGGTTGTTTGGAAAATATTTGTTCAGTGAATTCCATAAACCATTCAAATACTGGCATTTCATTACACTGTATTTTAAAAGCCAGGAAAGTCTTTTCAAAGCTGTTGGAAACTGTCAGGTTCACAGCAGCGGGTCCTGGGTTCCCAAAATTTTGAGCTTTTGCTTGAATGCTCAGATTTTATCATTGGCAAACAAAGCTGTCAATTTTTTCCCTTGAAGTGACAGATTATTTCTTTCATTTCTGTAATGCCTGCCAAATACTTATGTCTGCAGAACCGTAGTTTGTCAGTTACTTGTCTTCAAGTGACAATGGTGTTCTTAGAAAAAGGTTGCCTTCAGTCGCGTAGTCTACATGTCAGAGAGGGAGGGTCTGGGGTGTGGATGAGCTGCTCAAGGCCTTGAGTACACTGCAAGGTAAAGAAAAGCATTCTCATTATACAGCTGGCTGGTATACCAGAAATCATTAGAGTGAATGCTGTTTCTTGGAACCAGTGACCTCAGAGAAATGACACCATATGCAGTCTCCATGCCAGTGGGTAGGAGGTTGTCACAGTGCCCCTTGGATTGGAAACTTGCTGCAGAGTGTGCCTTGCCATGGACTCTTTCAAGATTGGATGGCCTCAACATGTCTGTTAGCGATTCTGCAGTTGTGCATAAATACAGTTGTTTAGTCTGAGAGGCTGTGCTTGCCAAGCTGTCAACTGTGTGGACATATACTTTATGTTTTAGGAAGTTATCACAGTGAATCCATCCCTGTACGGTGCAAGCTCTGGCCTGAATCAGGACTGGGCTCTTTTCCTGACTGATGGGTAACCTTGAACATAGCACTTACCTTCCCACTTTTTCTTCATGAGGTGAATTCTCCTGTTCTGTGGTTCACAGAATTAGACTCCCCTTTACAAGGGAGATAGTGGTATTCTTCTCCCTCCCCCCTGTGTGTGTGTGTATGTGTGTGTGCGTGCATGCATTGTGCATGTGCACACACCTTACCCTGTAGCTTCTTGTCCCTTCTGTACAACTCAGGCTCCGGCTTTGCAAAGTATCATGTTACATATATGGTTCTTTTCTCTCTCCCTACCCCCTTCTCCAGGGCTAGAGTTTGAAGCCTGGGCATCCTGTATGGTAGACACACGTTCTATCTTTGAACCACACCCCCATGGCAGAGGTAGAACTAGTGTTTGGTTCCTTTGTGTATGTGGGTGTACATGTGTTTTGGGGATCACATGCATATCTGTGTACCTGCATATGAGGCAGAGGACAATTTCAGGTTGTTACTCTTTGGGATCTGTTTGCTTTGTTTTTGAGACAGGAGCTCTTCTTGGCCTGAAATTCTTAGGACATCCTGGGCCATCCAGGGAGCTCCAGGGACCCACCCGTCTGCCTCTCTAGCACTAGTTCTTGTCTCCCCCCCCCATTTATTTACTGCATGTGTGTGTGCATGTGTGCGGGTGTGCAGGTGTGCGTGCATGTGCATGCATGTGTGTGTGCGCGTGTGTGTGCGTGCGCGCGTGTGTGCGCGTGAGTGTGCATGTGCATGTGTGTGCGTGCGCGTGTGTGTGAGTGTGTGTGTGTGTGTATGCCTGTCACAGCATGGGTGTATGGATGTGAGGTTGGAGGACAGCTTGGAGGGGTCAGTTTTCTCTTTGGCACAACGTGACTCCCAGGGCTCAAACTGGTCATTAGGGTGGCAAGCTACTCTACCCTAGAAGCCGTCTCACTGGCCACTGGCACCCTTCCTTCCCCTCCCCTTCCATTTCCTCCCCTTCCCTGCCCCCCCTTCTTCCCCTTCTTCCCTTTTTTCTCTTCCTTTTTTCCTTCCTTCCTTCCAATTTAAATGTGGGTGCTGGGGAATGAATTTAGGTCCCATCCTTGTGAGACACTATATTGACTGAGCTATCTTGCTACCCTGGTGTTTGGTGCAGCAGAAGAGTTGTAATCATGGGTAAAGACACTTGCATCTTCTTGCCGTCAGCCCCTGTATACGTTGACTTGCATGTGTATGGGGCTAACCTGGGAGTGAACATTGTCAAACAAGCAGAGTAAGGTTGGTGCATGACAGGAGAGAACAGCTAATATTTGTGGACTGACTGCTGTGGGCAAGGTGTTCTGTTAGGGGCTCTGTGACAGCTCAATGGAGTCACATCGAGCTTCCAAGCAGCCCTTCTGTAGAGGCAGTGGAATGCCAGCTCAGACACAGGCCAGCTTCTTTGATTCCTGTGGGCCAGAACCTTTGCAGCATCTCCGTGGTCTCCCTGGGTTCTTGGTACTGCTCCTGCTAACCCCACCAGCTGTGATAAAGCTCTGCTCTCACTTCTCCTGACTACTATTTTAAGCTCCTCTAAAGTGCCGATGAGATGTCACAATTGTACAGCACTAATCTCTGAGAGGCAGTGATTTCATAAATGAACTTTAACATTTATAAATTTAACTTTTGGCCATGGCCAGTAAACATCAAAGATGAGAAAATGCTGGTCTTAAATCATGGACCCATGTTGGAAGGATCCATGACTGTTGGCCTTGTCAAGTGATGGTGGTCATCTTGGTCGCAGTCTTGGGAAGAATTCAGAAACCTAGGATCCGGGGTGCTGATATGGCACTGACTGTCTCAAAAGCTAAAGTTCAAGTTCCATGAATTATTTATTGAAAAGGACTATTATCTTTTAGAGACTGTGTGTGCCCAGTGTTTTGCCTGTGTATATGCATGTGTACCACACACATACCTGCTGACTGTATGACAGGCGTCAGATTCCCTTACACCTGAGTTACATATGGGTGAGGGTGCTGGGTGCTGGGAACTGAATCCTGGTTCTCTGCAAGAGTCACTGCTATGTAAACTGATGATTCATCCCTTCAGCACCAAGGACTATATGATCTTAGTCCCTCAACAGGATGCTCACCACTGCTTTGTGTCACTGCCAGTAAGTGCGGAGGGAAAAAACTGGTAGGAGCTGCCCTACAGAGGGCTTTGCAGCCTGTGCTTCCCAGAATTGCCCTCCTCCCTTCTCCAGGAAAGGCACTGTGGGTTCCAGTGCCCAGCCCCTGAACATGTGACCCCAGAGCAGGCTCTAGATTCCAGATGTTGGGAAACATGCTGATGATGGATGCTGAGGCATGGAGAAGTTAAAGGAACCAATTAAAATCCTCCTGTGACAGTAAGTTTGTAGATGCTGATGTTAAGGGTGGTTAGGGGAATGAAATTTCCTGTTTTCTTGCTGAGTGCCGTCTCTCACACGAGCACAGTCAAGAATTCTCGGGATCAAAGTGCCCCAAGGTAGACCATCAAGACAGCCACAGTGGGTAGTAGAACTTGACTTATGTCTGTTGTACTGAACATGCTTATGGGGAGATGTCCACAGCAGCTAACTAATCATCACAGCGTCCTTGGCAACATTCTACCCACTTTGTTTATTCAAAATGGAAAGTGAAGAGTTCACTTGTCAGTAAAGTTATTTTTAGTCAGTTAATGGGAAACGGGAAGAATGTGTTTAGGATGTGGTCCTGTTCTGAACCTGGACTTGTCATCCTAACTCCATCTGTGCAGGACACTTGAGTCTCTGGTGACTGTAGGGAGGGGTATGGCTGCTGGATCCACGTGCATTCACTCTGTTCAGAAAGTGCTTCAGCTGGCCCTGCTGTCTCAGGACCTGTATACAAAGGAGGCTTGCAAATTCCTCTTCCAACAAGTGTCCATGAACCCTACCCCCCCCCCCTTTTAGGTTTCTGGGGGCACAGAGTCTGTTAGCTACTTTTTCATGGGATCCTAAGATAAAACAGTCTTTGAGACGTGCGTCTACTTAACCCCAGATGTACACAATATGCCTAGTATAAAACTAGGTGCTGGTGGACTTTTAGGCAGACAGGACTAGTTACATCAGAATTATTAGTGGTGGTTTATTAATTTTACTGTCTGAAGTTTCAGGACTGGAGAGGTGGCTCAGCAGGGGAACTAAAGCCACATGGCAGAGAAATGTCTAGCTCCAGGGGGTTCAGCACTCTCTCCTTGCACATATAACATTTATACATATGTTCTCATATACTCCCCCCAAACCAACCAACCTCCACTGTTGTACGCTTCCCTCGTCACTTTTTGTTAGGTTATCGGTTGTTTCTCGAAGTTATTTCTTTAAAAAAAATGTGAATCTTAGAAGTTATCCCATTTGGAAGTTATCTCATATTATTTCCATCCTAAAATAGGTTAGCGGCTAGTGGTGGTGAAAGCCTTTAATCCTAATCCCAGACCTCCAGAGGCAGAGACCGGTGCGCCTCTGGGTTTCAGACCAGCCTGATCTGTGTAGCAGGTTATAGTACAGCCAGAGCTGCACAGTGAGACCGATTCACAAACAAAACAACAAACAGAAGAATCAACCTCCACTCAGTCAGAGTGGCACTTTCCTGCCTTCTGCGGGTAGGATGCTGAGACCTGGAGGCTGAGGCTGTGACGGTAGATCAAGGCCACACAGCCAGAATGGCACATCTCACATGCTTGCAGTTTTCAGGCTTGGGATGCAGAGGCCAAGCACTGGCTGCTTTTGCAGAGGAGACCTGGTTTAGTTCCCAACAGCCACCTTCCAGCTCACAGCCGTTTGTAACTGCGGAGGGCAGTGGGCACTGTACACATGTATATGTATGTGCATGTATATGTGCAGGCAGAATACCTAAATATATAGAATAAACATACATTTTGCAAAATATCTTTTGAAGTCAAAGCATGGAAGTGTTTGGTCATTCTGACTGCTTTGTACCAGGTTCTGTGGTAAGTGCTTTTACATAGTCTGACTTCTTCCTCAGGAATTAGAGGCAGGCTGTTTAATAGCACTTTATAAACCAAAGAAGGTCCTAGAAGAGCAGGTCACATGATGTCTGTGTGAGCCACAGTGTTCTGTCTTCTTTTCCCTTCCATTTCATTTTCCTTTGCCCACCCCTCCCTCCAGCTGCTTTCCAAGACAAAATCTCTCAGCTCAATTGGGTATCAAATTTACTAATATAGCTGAGGATGGCCTTGAACCCAGATCCTCATGCCTGTTTTACAATCTACTGGATTGTAGATAGATAGGTGCCACCATGCCTGGTCGGCAGTCTTCTAAAATGGAGCTCATCTGCTTCTTTCTGAGTTCACCATGCCAGCTGTGTGTGACAGACTGACTTCTTCTGTCTCAGGCTTTCCCTCCCTGCCCTCCTTTGGCATCTGTGCCGACAGGTATTACCCAACAATGCTTTTAGTCCTTAGCAGAAGCTGGGCACTGTGTTTGCATTCACTAACACACCCAGTTCTCCTAATTCTTCTGAAGTAAATACTGTTATCCTTCCTATACTGAGGCCTGTAGAAAGCAAGGAACTGTCCAGGGTCATATGGCATTGGTTTGGAGCCAACTCCATCTCCTTCTTTTGAGTAGACAAATACTTATCAACCTTCTCTTCCTCTCAGCTGTTAGAAGCAATTTCCATTCTTTGCTGGAACCTGAGCCTCTGCAGCCACAACTGTATTAACCTGCCAGAATCGTTACCAATTCCCTGCAAGCTGAGTGCTCCACACCTTGCCCATTTCCATTTGGTGCTGTTGGAGCCTGCAGAGCTGTTGATCCTGTGTTGGCCTCTGTCTTGTGTGCTCTTCCTGCGTGTTAGGACACTGTTGGTTTTTTCCTCTCTCCTCGTCTGTACATTTTGTGACCGTCTTCTGCTCCAAGACTGTGCCTTCCATTTGCTGGTGAATGGCATAAGCAGCATCTTCTGCTTCACATAACATTTTACTTTCACCTTACTGGGCCTTCTGAGAGCCTGGTGAGTTTGCCTTATACCTCTCTTCCTACCTTCGCAAATTCTGCCTCTCTGTGCTCCACAGGGAGTGTGGTTGGTCGCTGTCCCATCTCCTCTCCATGCCAAGCTCATCTTCCTGGTACCTGTCTGACCAAATCCTCCTTTCCCACTCTTTAGTTCTGTGATTCTCTGTGAAGTCTGTCTTTCTACAGCCATAGTGCAAGGCCTCAGCAATGGCTTCTTGAATTCAGGAAGGATTATAGGACCATCATGATCTGGGGACCCCCCACCCCCAATAAAAAAGAAAAGCCTTGCTGGTATGTGAGCTCGGACATCTGTGTGTGCGCTGCCCCCTCAGCCTTGGGAAAGAGTCTGGTGGCTTACTCAACTCTGCCCTGGCCATTGTCTGCTTTGGGCTTAGGTAGGCTTCTAGACTGGCATTGCCGATACATTTCTTTTGCTATCTTTTGGTGTTGAGCACCGAACCATGCATGAGCTTTGTACACTGTGAACACATACCTTAACCCCTCAGTTCTTGTCTGTGAATTTTACACCATGATGAAAGACCTCTGTGTTTTCTCCACTTAATTCAGTAGCAGCAGACATGTGACTGTTAAGCTCTGGATGGAGCAAGTGTGATAGAAGTTGAATTTTTAAGTTTTTCTTTAATAACTGGGGATGTAGCTCAGTTAACAGAGCTCTTACCAAGCTCTTCTCTTTTGGGTGCCTCAGAATGTGGGCAGAAGGTTGCTGGGTTCTTTGGCACTACTGGTGGGAAACACCCCAGCTATGCTCTCTCTCTCCTCCCTAGGTTTTGGAAGGCCCAAGTAGGTGATTACACAAGGTTAGAAAGGTAGCAGAGCGTGCTGTTCTTCTGAATGGCATAGGATTAGCAGAGACACTGTGTTGTAATTCCTGCTTCTGTGCCCCTGTGTGAGAAAAGGCCCTAAGTAGCCAGCTCTTGTGCTGGAAAAGGAGGTGCTAGTAACATACTGAGACACCCAGCCCTTCTTCCTTAATGTGCTCACCTAGAGGGAGGCGTTGAACATATTTAGAGGCACAGCAGGAAATATATGTGGCTAGGTGGGACACACTATAAATGTGATTACTGAGGATAACTTAGAATTTTAATATAAACTTTTAGTAAAAAAACGTAACTGACAGCTGATGCATATGGTTTATAAATTTGATAAAATCTTAGAAATGGGTGAATGCACCTGTCTGAGGTCTGAGTAGAGTGCATATTTTAAAGTCGGATAGATGTCTGGTTCTTCATGTGGTCTTCTGATTAAAGTGCGTATAAAACCAAGGTGGACAACTTTCCAGGCAACCTTAAATCATGGAGGTTATTCCTCCTTCCTGTCTGCTGGCAGCCATGTCAGCACCTGGAAGTGTTCTTATAGCGAGGTCTGCCCATCTCGCCAACTTAAAGTGTGTTTAAAAGTTAATCTGTTGTCAAAATGAACACATTGTAGACTTTTGAGAGGGAAGAGCTCTTTTCAAACTGAAACATACGATTTGCCCACATATCCCGAGAGCAGCCTAGTCACAGTCATCTCAAACACTAACAGGTAAAGCAGAGTCAGGGTGGCTTGCAAGGTGATTTTTCAGGGGGATTAAGATGAAGCAGAGGCGGGTCATTACAGTCAGCTTTCAAAATAACATGGCAACATGGAAAAATAATAAGAGTTTGTTGCAAAACACAATGTAATAAAGAGTCAGATTTAGCTTATGAGTAAATTTGCTTAGATATTAAAATGTTTTATCAAATTAATTTTTCTGCAGCACAGAGCTGTTTTGGGAAGGAAACCCCGATGAGTCTGTGGAATGGGAGAGGGCAGCTTACAGACTTACAGTTGAACCTTCACTGGATATGCTTGAAAATACAAAGTCATATATGGAGCTTGTAGAAAAAAGCTTTTTTAATCACATGGTAACGTGAGCAAAGCATTTAATTTCCCAAAGACCCATCAGGTGGGTTTAGCTGCATTAAAACTGACAGTTTTGATTATTCTATAACATACTTGAATATAGTAAATGTAGGTGTAAAGATGTTTTACAGCTATGTTAAAATTTGAAGTGATTATGAAATAGTGGGTATGAAACTATTTGCTCCACATTCCAGCCTTAATTTTTTCTCACTTGTCAACACAGTTTATTTGAAATAAGAAACGAGTGCTTTACTTATTGAACACATAGCTCTGTTCTATGGATCTAACCTGAGATTCCCTACAGTTCTTAGATGTTCCTCAAATGCTTCAACTCTCTTTTATGATTCAGTCTTCTGTTACATCACTCGCTTCTCTAGAAATGGGATCTTAAATGATTCCCATATATTTCTCTCTTGCATTAGTCTGGTGCCTAAGGCATCAGTCAGTCCTAGAAAGCCCTCCAGCTTGTTGAGGGACCCTGTTTTCTATCCTGTGACACTTGCATGTAATTGTGCTCAGGTTTATTTGCGACAGACAAGGCTTTTCACCATATATTTTCACCTGTAGTTACCTAAATTTTTTTCTTAAATAGGGAAAAGAATGTTGGTAGCCAGGCTGGACAGATTTATGTCAGCTTGACATAGAGACTATATATGCCTCCATAAGACTGTGCTGTGGACGAGCACTGTAGAACATTTTCTTTAGTAATTGATGAGTGAGGGCCCAGCCCATTGTGAGTGGTGCCACCTTTGGCCTGCTGGTCCTACATTGTATAAGAAAGCAGGCTGAGCAAGTCATGTAGAGCAAGCCAGTAAGCAGCAGCCCTCTGTGGCTTCTGCATCAGCTCTTGCTTTCAGGTTCCTGCCCTGTGTGAGTTCCTGCCCTGGCTTCTGTCAGTGTAAGCCAAATATCCCTCCCCAACTTGCTTTTTGGTCATGGTGTTTCCCCAAGCAGTTGAACATTGACTCAGGCACTGGCAGATCAGAAACTTGTCTTTAATGACCCCGTTTCTGCCTTTCAAATCAGGAAGTACTGAGACTGAGTATATTTACACTTTTAAAAACTTATTTTAGGTGTATGGATATTTTCCTTGCATAGATGCCTGTGCACCATATGCTTGTATGGTGTCCACAGGGGCCTGAACAAAGTGTCACATGTCCTGGGACTGGAGATATAAATCATTGTGAGACACCTTGTGGGTGCTGGGAATTAAAGCCAGGTCCTCTGGAGAACCAACCAGTGCTCTTACTGCTGACTTAATGCCAACTGAATGCACCTTTAAACTCCCTCTGAAATATGGAAAAAAAAACAAAAAACAAAAACAAACTGTATTTCAGCTTCTCAGAACCCCTTTCAGTGAAAAGAATATAGGAAATATTTGTTGTAGGTGGCTGGTTCAGCTGTAAAAAGTAAATCAAAAGCACACTCCTCACAGGAGCTTGTGGCTGCCCTTAGCATATTGTCCTGTCCTTGGTGTTCTGTAGGAGTCTGTGATGCCTGGGTCCCTGGTTCTTCTGTTTTACACTCATTTATTAGAGGCTTACAGTTCAGATAGGTGTGTGTATAGGAAGCCAGTAGCTCGAAACAGGTAAAATGGGTAGAAAAATATTTTCTAATATTATTTTTTTTTATTAGGCTGACAAAATTAGCCTTTGTAATACTTCAGGGTATTTTATAACATTTAGTAAAATTAGCAATCAGGAAGTTTTGTGAAATTTCTATTAGTCTTTCGGTCTTCTGGCAGTCTGGATTTTAATTTCTCTGCACCTTAAATATGATTTTTTTTCCCCCTAATTTTTTGAGACAGGGTTTCTTTGTGTAACCTTGGCTGTCTTAGAACTAGCTCTGTAGACCAGGCTGGCCTAGTACTCACAGAGATCCACATGCCTCTGCCTCCCCAATGCCTGGTTTAAATATGTTAATTGAGAACTTCATGCATTTTTGGATATGCCTCTACATTTGCTCTTCTGTCTTCTGAATTAGAGTTACAATTTAATTAAAGTTACTTAGAGTAAGAAGTTATGAGATATGCATTTTACAGACACATTTTACTTGTGTACGAGGATACAGTACAATAGTGTGTATACATGGGTATGTTCTCATTTCTCCTGTGCTCCTAAAGTTGAATGCTTTGGTGTTATTAGAATGTTGGTAGTCTTTTGGGGAGCCATGCTAAGTTGCACTCACCATGAAGCTCTCCTGGGCTGTATAAAAAGCCAGCCAAGCCATGGAGAGCAAGCCTGTAAGCCGGAAGACCACACTGAATTTGTTTTCCTAGTGTAGTAGGAGATGAGCAGCTCTGAGTTAAGGTCAGTCTGCTGCCTTCCTGCTCATGGTCTGTCTTCAAGGAACTGGCTTCAGGGATAACAGCTGAGGCAGAGTTGCAGAGTGTGAAGGCCTTTCTCAGGAGGTTGTAATTTTTGATTTTTTTGTACTAGAGTGGCACATTTTGGGGATGGGGCAATATGATCATTCAGGAGAAGGAGGAAAAACAAAACAAAACAAAACAAAAAACCCAGGTCCCTCAGTGTTATTTGCTCTTTGCTCTTAAAGCAAACACTAGCTGTCAGCTAATGGGGGTGGGGGAAATTAGGCAGTTTAGGATATCCAGACATCTCAAGGTTATGTAGAAATAACCGAAAGGCTTCTGCAAGAAACCCATGAAATAGTACATTATGTAACACAGCACTAGACTATTGCTAACTGAATTTTCTTTCTTGCCCAAATGATTAATAAGTAGGTGGACTCTTAGATGTACACTGCTTATAAACTGTTAAACATTCAGGTTTGCAACTAAGAACTGGTGGAGCCCCCCCTCCTTTTTTTTTTTTTTTTTTTTTTTGGATGAAGTCAGTATTGTTGGTCAGTTTCAAATGCCAGCAAGACCTTTTCCCTTTAAATGCTTTATCATCATGGTATCACTTGCTTGGTTCCCTGAAACAAGTGTCACTTGTTATTGTCACTGGCTTTAAGTGGCCCTCCACACTGTGGTAAAGGAAAACCCCCAGTCTGAGAGCTGGGTGTCTCAACATTCATATGCAGATTCCATAGCGGTGGGTGGGTGTGTAGGGTGGGTGGTTTGAGACTGTATTTTGCATAGCAGGTGGAGGACTTGTGTTCCTGTCCTCAGACCCCAACTCAAAAGGCAACACACACACACACACACACACACACACACACGCACACGCACACGCACACGCACACGCACACGCGCGCGCACACACACACACAAACACACACACACACACCACAAAGCAGAGTGCGTGGTGCTTCAAAACCCTTGGCTAGGAGGCCCTACCAGGGAGGATCTCAGAACCTCCTCCAGGAGGGAGTCTAGAAGCATCTTCAGACAGCTGCTAACCGGGACCCTAGCTGGAAAAGAAGCCAGGCTGCAGGACTTGAGGGCTTGAGTAGGCCAAAGGACAACAGGTTATGGGGGCGTGGTTGATAATCGTTCAGGTTTTCGTGTACTTCAGAAGGAGTGTTATGGCACAGGGAAAGGATTTGGGGTAGTTCAGATTGAGGGGTATTTGGGCATCTGATGACAGCATACATCCAGCCACACTCAAACATTTGTATGGCATCCTGATAGCCAAGGGAAGGCTTTTAAGGAGCAAGAAATGACTCAGTATTACCACAGAGGACTGGCCATTCTTGGGGCTTGAGAGAACCATGTCACCTTTCAGTTTTATATCCTTCACTAACCCACAACAGTGTGACTGTAGCAGCAGCAAGAGGATGAAGAGGAAGTGGCTGTCCAAGGCCAGATGGACCTGAGACAGGGTGAGCAAAGGGAGCAAGTTCAGAATACTTGAGGGGATTTACTAAAGCGGACAGCTGCCTGAGGGCGGGGCCACATCTGTTTGGTTTAGCATTGTATATGCAGGGTGTCAGATTATCTGCGGTTTTACATCATGGAGATTGCTTGTTATCTGGTGAAAAAGATGAAAGCCATCAATGCAATCCTTATTAATGTTTAAAACTTGCTTTGTGGTTCTGGGGATCAAATTCAGGGTCATATACTTACCAAGCAGGCACTCTACCTAAGGTGCATAACCAGCCTCATTGTTTTCTCTCTCTCTCTCTCTCTCTCTCTCTCTCCTTCCTTCTTTCCTTCCTTCCTTCCTTCCTTCCTTCCTTCCTTCCTTCCTTCCTTCCTTCCTTCCTTCCTTCCTTCCTTCCTTCCTTCCTTCCTTCCTTCCTTCCTTCCTTTCATTCACTCGTGGCGTTTTTGAGACAGGGTTTCACATTGTAGCACTGGTTTGGGATTTGACATGTAGACTAGGCTGGTTTTAAACTCACAGTAAATCTGTCTTTGCCTTCTGAGTGCTGAGAAGGTCTGAGTCACCATACCCAGCACACAGCTTATTTTAAATACATTATTCGGACTAATGCAGGCCTTCAGAAGGAAATCCCACCTTTCTAAATACTTTTCTGTATAATTAAGAATTATTTCTGTCACAGCCAAAATTATCAGAAATGAAAATCTGTGTTAGGAAACAGAGAAAGGAGAGGGGTTTTTTGTTTTGTTGTTTTTAGGTTGAAAGTGTAGTTAAAATGGATGTATGGAAAAATATCATTTATTGTAGGATAAGGGATAAGAGATTGCATTGGCCTTTGAAATAATACAAACCTTTGTGAGCAAGGATGGGTCTCTTTCTGGAAAGGACCTTCACGAAGAAACAAAGAGCATTACTGTCCATGAGCTTTCTGTACCTTTGGAGGTGTTCCATGTGTGCACTGTCTCATGAAAGGCTCTTGAGCCCCTGGATGTGGTTTGTGAGAAATAAAAACCACATTTTAAAATGTATTTAATTTTGATGACTTTAAATGGCTAGTAGCTCCCGGCTTAGGCAGCACAATCATAACATACCAGCAGTGCTCAACCACTGAGGAAGAAATGTGCTCTTGGCCAGAGAGTTCTGGAAAGCCAGCACTTGGTCCAGGAGGCAAATCTGAAGTTGACTGGTGATGCTCTGGCATTGTTTGGAGGCCCTTCCTGAGCTCTTCATCTGAACGGTTGTCAGTTGGATAGGTGCCCTCCCCCACTGGCCCCACTGCACTTTCCTCTGTCTAAGCTGGCTGTTGGAGGCTGTGTTGGGGTAGGGAGATGGCTACTCATGGGCTCTTTTTAGGGCTTTCAGTCTGAATTCAGGCTCAATGGACAGCCCTTTATCTTGTGTGTGTCCACCTATTATCATGTGGGGTTTGTTCTTCTCCTAATAGTGCTGTGTCCTTGGTGACTCATTGACCTCTCTCTGGGTTGTGGTGCTGATGTGCTGTCTTTGGGACATGCCTTTGGAGATTCTGATGTATACTTCCCTCTGTCCACAGTCTCTGCCAATTCTTCTCAAGTCTTTTGGAGGTAAAGAAGTTGAAAGAGGCATAAGTGAAGCTAGCAGCAGCCAGGGAGTCCTCAATATCTCAGCAAATACCTCAGGACTTCACTTGCCAGGGTGTGCTGGGCATTCATGGAATAGTTCATCCACATGGCTGAACTAGAGGAAATATTCACACCTAAAAGCTGTTTTGAATTTACCTGTTTCCCTGCGAGGTTTCTGGTTTATGCCTATGATGAAAGTCTGCAGTGCTGGGGTACAGAAGGTCAGTGGTGGCACACACTTAATGCCAGCACTCAGGAGATAGGCGGCGGATGGATCTCTGTGAGTTTGAGGCCAGCCTGGTCTACAAAGTGAGTTCCATGATAGCTAGCACTGTTATATAGAGTCACTCTGTCTCAGAAAACAAAGCAAAACACCAAATCGAAACAAAATTTCTGAATCGTGTGGTAATTAGGAATTTGTTGAGTTTTGTGGAGTTGAGATGTGACACTAGATAATAAAATCTAACCTGTAATGAAGGTGTTTTACATTCTTAAATATTATAACTTCTCATTGACTTTTTGGGAATCTGTTTCTTGCATTGCTGCTCCCCCCCCCCCCCCCCCCCCCGTTTAAAAAATTTAGAGATGTTGTGATACTGAGGACTGAGCCCATGATTTTGTACATGCTGGGCAAGCAGTCCCAGCTCCGCCCTCCGCTCCTTGTTGTCTCTGTGCTGTTTACTTGTATAGGTGTGCCTGTTTATTCCCAGGGGAATCACCAGCAGCCCCTGCTCTCTTTCCTGCTTGTTCTTAAAAGTTAGGCTGATGGAAATTTTCTTGAAAGGAATTTAACTTGCTTCTGTTTGAAGGAGCATTGTTTTATAGACTCTGAATAAGGTCTTTTGCCCTTATTCAGCTTCTGCCATCTTATCCATTCATCACTTTCCATTTTGGGGGACTGTTGGTCATTAGAAAAATTTTTATAAGACACTTAGTCCCAGTGACCTATAAAAGGGTTTTCCATCTGTGAAGAGGTGCTTGGGGCAGAAGGCCTGGAGCTGCTCGCCAGCTCAGATCTGCTGGTGCCCGGCATTGTGGTATTCTTCTGCTCATGCCGGTAGGTTCTTTCAGGTGGCAATTCTCACTTCCAAACATGTGCATCTTGTGAACTCTTCTTTGGTTCACACCAGGTTTCATAAGGGCTAAGTAGAAATTAATAAAATTTATTTCATTTTCTTCTGGCTACTTTTAATACGTAGCTACTCTGGTGAATATTTTTTCTGATTGTGACTCTTAGGTGTGGCCCACTTGACAGTGATATGTAGCCATAGGCCATATAGACATTGAATATGGTTAAGGATGAAGTCTTCAAAATGGAGTTTTATTTTAAACATTTTATAAAACTAGAAAATTATGCTGCAGCTGTGACCCGGGCATTCAGACGGTCTTGTTCAATAAAATGATGACAAAAAAACAATTATTAGGTTAGCTCAGGTCAGGAGTACGGACCATCCTGGCACGGTTGCTAGATGGTCCTAGGGGTCAGAAAAGGAGCAAGGTGGCATTGGTGGCCTGAATGCTAACAGTCACTGCCGGCAGACTTCAGAGCCACAGGTTTTTAAGTCTTCTGCCTGCAGACATACCTGAGTTTGTTCACAGCTGCAGTGGGTGACATGCTGACTAGATACCATAGAATGCTGGCATTTTTTGTACCTCCAGGAGTGGACTCTTAATGGGAATGAGTAGGGAACCGGAAGGAGGGGAACAAAGCCAAGTGTCTGGCATAATTACTCTCAGTGAGGTTCTGTTTTCTCTCTTCTCATGCCAGTACAACTTCCTTTCTCCTTCTGCTGGGTCCGCAGCTGATAAAAAGCAAATACCACCTCCATCCCTGCTGCTCCCGGCTGGGCTGGCTCTGCTATGCCCTGGGCTCTGTGGTCCTGCAGGAGAGGTTACCAGGGGTCTCCACACTCCCTTCCTTCCAGGGCAGAGGGGGCCAGGACCTACCCAGACTGTGGCATTTCCCCGTCCCCCCAACACTTGGTGGGCCCCAGCCAATGAAAGTGTTGGATATGAAGCAAGGTCTTCCAGAACATATAAGTGATTACTTCCCTTAATAGGACGTGCTAAGTGAGCTGCATGGGCTTAAGCTATGTGCAAGTCCACTGTCCTATTTATTTCCTTGAAAGTGAGCCTTGAGTAAATGAAGTCTGACTTTTTAAGCTTTTTAGGTTAGGCACAAGTTCAATTTATCAAATTTTGGTATTTGTATAATCCTGCAGTCAATTTAACTAAGTTGGGCTTTTCGCAGTCCTTGGTGCCATGCTCATCTGATTACACTGCTCAGGGGAGTGAGGTTAAGGGCGGCTGTTGGTAACCAGAGCATTTCCAAGGCTTTAGTTCAGCAGATGGGTTGCTTGGCTATATTCATACATCTGCTTGCCTGCTGTGGCAGCTGCTGCTGCTTCATGGTGTGAGGAAGTGTAGTGAATGGATTAATTTAAGGTTAAGGTTAGTGTTTTCCTGGCTTTCTACATAACCGATCATAATGCGTCTGGTAGAAGCTAATGAGTTTCCCTTAAAGTGAACTAGATTTGTAAAATACAGCTCAGCAAGGGGCCTAGCTTAGTATTGTTGATGGAAGCTAAATTCAAATGTGTAAAATACTGGCAGTTTTTTATCATTTGTTCCTAATTCTTTGTTTTCTTTTTTTTTTTCTTCCTACCTCCTGCTCCCTTCTAGGACCTGTATCTAGACTTGGCCTGACACTGCAGGGCCCAAGAGAATTAAAGAAATTTAGAATGACATGAAGAAGATTAGTTAAGGATTACAGGCTTTGAGGACAAGCACCTCAGTGAAGAAGCACAGACGAGCTCCCAAGCTGTGTTGGGGGAGCCGTGTGTTGGAAGAAGATGGCGGATCCAGGAATGATGAGTCTTTTTGGCGAGGATGGGAATATATTCAGTGAAGGCCTTGAAGGCCTTGGGGAATGTGGCTACCCTGAAAACTCAGTGAATCCCATGGGTCAGCAGATGCCCATAGACCAAGGTTTTGCCTCCCTACAGCCACCCCTTCATCATCCTTCCACGAATCAAAATCAAACCAAGTTGACCCATTTTGATCACTATAATCAATATGAACAAAAGATGCATCTGATGGATCAGCCTAACAGAATGATGGGCAGTGCCCCTGGGAATGGATTGGCATCTCCACACTCGCAGTATCATACCCCTCCTGTTCCCCAGGTGCCACACGGAGGCAGTGGCGGCGGTCAAATGGGAGTCTATCCTGGCATGCAGAATGAAAGGCACGGGCAATCTTTTGTGGACAGTGGCTCTATGTGGGGCCCTCGGGCTGTTCAGGTACCAGACCAGATACGAGCCCCCTATCAGCAGCAGCAACCACAGCCAGCCCCGTCGGGGCCACCGGCACAGGGCCACCCTCAGCACATGCAGCAGATGGGCAGCTATATGGTGCGTGGGGATTTTTCCATGCAGCAGCATGGCCAGCCACAGCAGAGGATGAGCCAGTTTCCCCAAGGTCAAGAAGGCCTCAATCAGGGAAATCCTTTCATTGCCACCTCAGGACCCAGCCACTTGACGCACATACCCCAGCAGAGCTCCAGCATGGCACCTTCCCTGCGTCACTCAGTGCAGCAATTTCACCATCCCCCTACTGCTCTCCATGGAGAATCCGTTGCCCACAGTCCCAGATTCTCCCCAAATCCTCCTCAACAAGGGGCTGTCAGGCCACAAACCCTTACCTTTAGTTCTCGGAGCCAGACAGTCCCCTCCCCTACTGTAAACAACTCAGGGCAGTATTCTCGATACCCTTACAGTAACCTAAATCAGGGATTAGTTAACAGTACAGGGATGAATCAAAATTTAGGCCTTACAAACAGTACTCCAATGAATCAGTCCGTACCAAGATACCCCAATGCTGTAGGATTTCCATCGAACAGTGGTCAAGGACTAATGCACCAGCAGCCCATCCACGCCAGTGGCTCACTTAACCAAATGAACACACAAACTATGCATCCTTCACAGCCTCAGGGAACTTATGCCTCTCCGCCTCCCATGTCACCCATGAAAGCAATGAGTAATCCAGCAGGCACGCCTCCTCCGCAAGTCAGGCCCGGAAGTGCTGGGATGCCAATGGAAGTTGGCAGTTATCCAAATATGCCCCACCCTCCTCAACCATCTCACCAGCCCCCTGGTGCCATGGGACTCGGACAGAGGAATATAGGTCCCAGAAACATGCAGCAGCCTCGTCCATTTATGGGCATGTCCTCGGCACCACGGGAGTTGACCGGGCACATGAGACCAAATGGTTGTCCTGGCGTTGGCCTTGGAGATCCCCAAGCAATCCAAGAGCGACTGATACCTGGCCAACAACATCCCAGTCAGCAACCATCTTTTCAACAGCTGCCAACCTGTCCTCCACTACAGCCCCACCCAGGCTTGCACCAATCTTCTCCTCCACACCCTCACCACCAGCCTTGGGCACAACTCCACCCATCACCCCAGAATACCCCGCAGAAAGTGCCTGTGCATCAGGTAAGGGGATGCAGAGCCTGCCCACACTGCGGTGGGAGATTCAACGTGGTTAACTTGTCTAATAAGCCTTGTGAAAACTGTTTCATCGGAATTTTTTTTCTTATACCCCTCCACTTTCTCTGTTTGAAAAATACACTGGAACTTGGTTTCCTGCAAAAGTTGGCATGTTAGCATCCCTTATCTCGATTTATTTTCTGTGGGAAGCTGTGAAATGGATATGTTTTTAAAATTTTATTTCTTTTTATCCTCAAGATTCATTTACAAGTGCATTGGTGTTTTTCCTGCCTGTATATCTGTGTGAGGCAGTCCATATCTCCTGGAACTGGAGTTACAGGCAGTAGTGAGCTATTGTGTGGGTGCTGGGGATTGAACCGAGGTCCTTTAGAAGAGCATCCAGAATTCTTAACCACTGAGTCATCTCCCCAGCCCTGAAACATGTGTTTCTATAGTATTTAATTTACCAGCTATTGAGAATGTAAATTTAAGTTGTTGGAAGTGACTGTTATTGGTAATTTATACGAGTTGGCCTGAGATTTATTTGTATACCAGTATTGAAGAGGCAAAGTGTTTTTGTAAGTTAAGATTTTGTTAGCTTTCCAATTTGTATTTGCCAGAGACATTTTTTTTCCTCCCTTTGTGTATTTTTGGTTTTCGTGACCTTGACCTGTGAAAAGCAGTGTGCATGAACAGATTTTTTTTCAGAGTACATATTGATCCCCTAGGTCTTCAGGTCTTCATGGGGTGGGAGCACCATGGGTGACTTCAGAGCTGTAGTGCATACTGCTTCTTCCTGATGGACTTAATCATTGGAAAATATGACCTGTGTGTGAAAATCCATGGCGGAGGGAAAGATCATGGGTGCTTATGTGACAGATGTCCCGGAAGAGGAAATACCTGTAAAGGACTTGAAATTCCAGTCAAGCATACCTTAGGGAAGTGATCCCTGAAGACACTTCATGTGGTTGTAAAGTGATTCCCCAAACACGCACCTGGAGTTGGGTTTTCTGCATGAAGGAACCAGTCAGTTCTGGAAAGGTTCTGACCAGGGAGAGCTGTTGGGATCTTGCATTCTCTTTTAAGGATTTGAACTAAAATGAATTAATGGTGGTGATCATGGCATCATAGGACAGATGGGGAAGCAACAGGAAGTGAGAACCAGCTGTCCAGACTTGCAAAGATAGCAGAACAGGTTGAAGCCCTGTGAAGTAAAGGGCCTGCCTCCATGACAGTGAGTTCAGAACAGAGGCCAGTAGAGTGGTGAGCCTTTAGGGTTGGCTGTCCTAGGTGTTGGGAATCTTCCCTCAGGCCCCACTCCTCCCATCTCAGACCCCGCCCCTCAGAAAGCACACCAGGGGTTGGCTCCTCACTTGGAGATGCTCAATACCACACCTACAGAGTATTTAAGGGTCTCCTGCTTTCTACCCCTGAGAATCACCTGGGGGTGCTCTGCACATCAAACCTGGATTTTAATTCCGTCTGATCTGAATTATTACATCGGCTTGGAGAAACCCGATTTTGGTTTGCGGAAACCTTTCACCTGGCTGTGAGAGAGAAGGTACAGTTAGTTGCTCCAGTCTGGTACATCTGGGGTCTCTGGAGCACTGCAGAAGTAGCGTGACATATGTGGGGCAGAACAGACTTCCAGTGAGACAGAAGGGTCAGTCCCCTGGAAAGGGATTTGGAATCTGCCCTCACTATTTCCTCCAGGATGCTCAGGAAGGCAATCCACTGAGCAGCTGCCATCAGAGCTGACGGCTCCAGGGCCAGCACTGAGCTTTTCCTGTCCACTCAGGGTCAAACACTTGATGGTGCTGCCCTGAGGTGAGTCAACCTGGGTACCTCCGAGGCAGAAATGCCTGTGATTTAGATTTGGGGAAGTAGTTTTAATACCCGGAAGCGGAAGCTTTCTTCATAAAGAAGGGATCTCTACAGCGCTGGTTTCTGACATATCACCCAAGCAGTTGGAAGCTGAGCACAGTTTGTAGGGGCTCCCTAAGGAGATTGTAGTGGTCCCCAGGTGAAGCTGCTCTTTTCCCGCTTTCCTGGTTTCCAGAGGCATTCAGAGGACAGTATATTCTGGTTTCTGAGCTGAAGGCCATTGCTGGGTGCAATAGTCTGGGGACCTCCAATGGCAGCATTATTGCTCCCTGAATGGGCATCTCAAAAGACAAAGGCAGCCTGTTTGCAGGGTTAGAGACATGGATGTTTGAACTGTGTTTCATTTCCATTTGTGCTTAACTTTGAACCCTCTTCAGATTCTGAGCAGTTTTGAAAAGGAAGTCGGAGGGTATTTGAGTCCCTGCTTCTCCCCTACGCAGCTCAGCTTGGTGATATTGACCAAGTGATTTAACCTTTCTGAACAAGAAAAATGGTACTAGTTCCAAATGACGGGATTAGGGGCAGTAACAAACACCCTTGGTTATGTCCATGCTTTTCTAGGTTGTAGTTAAGGCCCTCTGCCTCTCAGATTTTGGGTTTTTTTTTTCTTTTTTTTTTTATGGTTGTGATTGTATGTGTGGATAAAATATAAAGTTAATTTTATCTTAAAGAAACAGACTACTTACAATATAGTTTCACCTAAGTCAAAAAATAGGAAATATGCAGGTAGGCAACCCTCTGTGTTGCCGATAGTGGGGATGTTGGTTGATTGTGTGGGTAATTCAGTCTCTCATGTGATTTAGAATCTGTCTTCCTGGATGATTCATCCCTGGCCCTTGAAAGTATATCTTTCTAATTGTGCTTTGCTTGAGAATCACCAGATCCATCCTGAACTTCACGTGTGATGGAGCTCTAGGTTGTGCTGGGCATCCTGACCCTTTCTCCCAATTACTGGAACTAAAGATGTGAGCTACTTTTATAAAACAAGTTGTATTCCTTAAATATTTCATAGGTTTTGATTAGGGCCTTTATGAGCTCCACGATGCTTAAATATATCTAGAGATTACTTTTATAAGAAAGAAAAAAAAACAAAGGAAATGTGGCATTAAAAGGTTTATTGATTGAAATGTATGAAAGTACATTTTTGTGCTTGGACGTATTCGTTAGCAGAAGCTGTAGACTTGGTATTTTGGTAAGATTTATAGGGAAATGAGAGCGATAACATTTTTTTTCAGTAGCTTACACAATGGCTTTGAAGCTCTTTAAGAACATCCGTAAAAATTATTGGAGAATGTAAACTCCACAAAATTTACGTTATACAGGTTATTTGGATTGCTATGTGCTGTCTTAGGAACTCAAATTCAGGTCCCTCAGGTTCAAAGCTAAAACAAACACTTGGTATGTGCAAGTCCCTGGATTGCCATACCTCCACCTCCCATCCCTTTGCAGTCTGTGCAAATCATGGACCCGGAACGGTCCACTGCCTGTTCACATGCCATCCTGCCAGCACAGTCCCTCCCGGGCCCTGCCATAGCATAGAAATGATGGTATGGGGGAACGTGCAGGCTTGGAGCCTGAGCTTTTATGTCCCTGCCTCGAGCAACTTTTCTTAGCCTCAGGACCTTGATTTCATTGTCTAAAGAGAAGGTGCTTCTCTACCTTCCTGGCTGGAAAGAAGCATGATGATCTTAGCCTTAACATCTTGTAAACACACAGTGGGAGCCCCAAAACAATACACTGTCTTGTAGAAAGTGTTCAGGGTTACCTGTTGCCAGGTTTATAAATAGCCTCAGTGATTTTAGTGTCAAACATTATCATCGTTTGACTTCTTGATTTCAGGGAACATTTCCCCAACAATGGAGGCACCTGCTATGCTTCTGGGTAAGGGAAAGGAAACTGCCCAAATGAAAATACTTTCTGAAAAAGATAGAGACCCATCCTTCGAGTGTCTGGGAGGAAGGAACTGCCCTTGTGGAGATGTGGAAAATCAACCTGACCTGAGGGGAGGATGAGAATGGACAGAGGGTGAGGTAAACAGTTTGAGGCTTGGAAAGCTGTGAGTACAAATTGATAGAATGGCACAGGCCTTGCATAGCTCATGTACTGAGTGTAGCATTGAGGCACAGGATACATACTGTGTATTCCTGGGAGGTTTTCAGAATGATTATAGCATAGAAGATGGCAACAGTAAGTGTGAAGACAGAGGGGGAGGGCCAGTCAAAATAGACTACTGTGCACTGAGCAGCAGGATAATGTTTGTTCATTTGAAGAGCTTTTCTAGAAATGTGCTGTCCCTCAGGTTATAGGCAAGTCCCAAGTTGCTGAGTGGTTTCTGCTGCATACATAGTCACCCCCAGATTTACCTGTTCCTGGGTTATTCTCTCAGATGGAACGTTCTGGTGGAGATTTTAGGACCTGAAACACTGTGTTCTAGGACTGGTGTAACTTTGATGTATTTGTTTGTGTTCCCTTCTTTAACTTGGTCCTTAAATATATTCACCGTGAAGGAGAATGGAAGTAAAGGCTTGACAATGGTTAATAATACTCCTGTGACCCCCCCCCCCCTTGATTTCTCAAAGAAAAGATCTAGGAGAATCAATAGCTTTCAAAAATGTCTTTCTGTGACAACTTACGAGCAGTTTTAAAAGCCTTTTGCAAAACATTTTTCTGGAGTCTTGAGTTAGTCCTCTGTTGAGACTCTGCATTTACCCAATGTGGGTAGAATCATTGGCAACAATTTAGTAAGTCTGTGGGAAAAGTTGGCCATACATCTCAAGCCACATGTATGAGAGTTATAATTAGAAAATAGGAAAAGGAGCCTTTTTAATGACAGGCACATGTATCTGTGACTGTTACCTATGATGTTGCTCGTGCTTTCGCAACTTTTAAAGTTGTGTGAGCAGTAGGAAATAAAGTCTCCAAATATAAAGCCAGCGTCTAACATAAACGGCATTTAGGGATGTTTCCATGTGCACACACCTACAGAGAACAGGCCTCCAGCAGAGTCTCTGTGGGAAGTAAGGTGCACAGCTTCCTGGATTTGGTTACTTCTCCATGACCCTTTCATAAAGCTCTCTTTTCCTCCATCTGCCTGTAGCAGCCTAGTGACTTTCACACTGCCCTTCTTCTGCCTGCGTTTGCATATGCTTCAACACAAGTATGCTCCTTGTCTCCTGACATCCCCCCCCCCCAGCTGATTTTCCGCAGAGGTCAGAATTTTAGCGAGTTAAATTAGAAAGTGCCGAGTGTAGACTGAAAACATGAATGTCTCTGAGCTGGATGTGTCTCTTAGATGGCTTCTATTTGGTAAAAAATGGACTATTTTCTACGACTATCGGATTTAACAAAGTCTAGTTCAGTGCTCCTCAGACTTCCTAATGATGCGACCATTTAATACATTTTTTACATTGTGTTACACCAATCATAAAGTTATTTAATTCTACTTCATAACTAATTTTGCTAGTTATGAGTTGTAATATAAATATGCGGTATACAGGCTATCTGATATTTGATCCTCAAAGGGGTTGTGACCCATAGGTTGAGAAATGCTGGTTTAGTTTCTCAGCTATTTTTAAAATTGGATATTAGGCCACTGCTAGAAGTCCCAAGGAGTCAAATGACTTATTAATTGTATGTGCCTATGTCAATTTATATGCACAACATGCATGTAGAAGCCTATGGTAGCCTGAAGAGGGCACCAGTTCCCCCCAACTGGGCTTATAGAAGGTTGTGAATCACCATGTGGTTGCTGGGTCCTCCTCAAGGGCAGCAAGTGAGCCATATTGCTAAGAA
This sequence comes from Phyllotis vaccarum, assembly GCA_033318265.1. Taxonomy (NCBI): domain Eukaryota; kingdom Metazoa; phylum Chordata; class Mammalia; order Rodentia; family Cricetidae; genus Phyllotis; species Phyllotis vaccarum. The sequence goes on from JARWLC010000012.1 coordinate 2,297,145, forward strand.
TACAAGTTTTAAATATTTTTTTGAGACAAGAGTCTTGCTTTGTAACCCAGACTACCTTCAAGCTTCACTGTGTGTAGCACAGGCTAGCCTCAAGCATATGGTCCTCTATCTTATGCACCTGAATGCTAATATAGGCCAGAGCCTTCATGCCTGGCTAAGAATTTATTGTTACATATTATAATTTCGTCCTGTACCTTGAGTGTATCCATTTAACTACATTTTAGAAATTTTCTCATTTGTTCTCCACCAAGCACTTTATTAAGGGCAGCGATCGACAGACAGTGTAGTGTTAGTTGGAGGGGAGGCTAAGGCTTCCATTTATGTAGGTAGGAAATTTTGGTATTTGGATATAACATTCTGCTAACATTTTTCAGGTATTTGTTTTGTTATATATTAGTACTTTACAATTTATCAGGAATTGCATGTTTACAATATGCTATTTCAGATTTCTCTATTGGCCAAATTAAAATTGACAAATCAGTCTCAAGTCTGCTTTTTCTTTACTTAGTTCCAGAATGCTCTCCTGGCTTGTTTTGTTTGTTTGCTTGTTTTAACATCTAAACATAGAGGAGAAATTAAGAGAAGCTGGTAAAGTGCCAAGAAACAGACACAGTCTTATAGAGCTGACATGGATATAGAGGGCCACCATTCCAGCACCTTTCCTGGGCTATTTCCAAGACAATGAAAGTGACCTCCAGACAAGGCTGCAAGATGGTTCCCTATCTCTTTTTTTAATATTTGAATGCAAGTCATGGTTCAGGCAGTGAACTAAACACCCTCTGGGGTCCTTAATGAAGACTGTACTGATTCTGAGCAACTGTACTTGACATTATCCTTCTCCATACCTTTCTGATTTTTGTTTTGCTTTAAATTGTAAATAATGCGGCATCATGGGTTTCAGAAGATTCTTAATGCATTAGTAAGTATTGTGTAAGCTTTAAGTGTGAGTAAGAACTGTTAATCCCAAGAGGTTTTCTGTTTTGTCTATTGGGTCCACAGGGTGTTCTGAGTGGAGGATATAGTGGTAGGGCAAAGAGGGATTATGGGAAATCTGTGAGGATTTCTGAAGGACAGTCTTGAGGCAGTTCCAGGAAACAATTCTTGATCTGCCTGTTTTCTGATAGATAGGCTAGGCCACCCAGGAGTCCTGCCCTCACTCACTGGTTTTCCTGGGCTTCTAGCAGCCTGGTTCAGGGTAGGGCTTTAGGAAATTGCAGAAGTGTTTCCCTGCCAGTGATGAGGCAAGGGACTTCAGACTATTAGATCACTCAATGGAGGACAATAGATAGCCTTAAAATTCTTTACTGAATACAGGGATATTGGAATTAAAGTTCAATCCTCCTCCTCCTCTTCCTCCCCCTCCTAGATAGGGTCTCTCTGATTATTCTTGGCTGCCTTGGAACTCACAGAGATCCCCCTGCCTCAGCCTCCCAAGTGCTGAGATTAAAGGCATGGGCCACCACTGTTTGGCAAGACCGATCTTTAGATTATGTTTCTTGATATGTATTCTCACTGCCTGAACATTCTTTTTAGCTTAAAACCAAAAATAAATAAAACACCTGTGGGGTTATTTATGGTTAGGATATGTTTGTTTCACCATTAACTTAACTTAATTGAAAAGAGTTTATATGTATGAATAATTTTCCTTTTTTCTTTTTTTGCATGTATGTATGTATTATGCGTGTATACCATATGTGTGACTGCTGCCTACAGAGGTTAGAAGAGGGCAGCATCCCATTTCTTGGAACTGGAATCACAGATGGTTGTGAGCTACCAAGTGGGTGCTAGGAACCAAACCTGGATGCTGACTTTTGAACTGTCTCTCCAGCCTTTTCACCATTAATTTAAAAACTTTGGCCTATGTGAGGAGATTCTAAGGTTTGGAGGCCCCCAGAAGTGGGCAGTGAGGAACTAAGTTGGAGCATTTTACCTTGCTCGCATCATTTTCTGAAGTTTAAACAGCAGACCTATAGGCCACCGTTAAATACACACAGGAGCAGAGCTGAGCTGTAAGAGGAAATGCTGCTCCTGCTTTAAACTGGCCTGTGAGCATGCCGCGGAGGCCTTCCCATGAAGGAGCACTTCCGGAGGGCACATGTCCCATTCTTCAGGGAGATATTTGATAGTGCACGGAAGCACTGGGCGGTATTCCACTCATACTGGTGGCTCTCATCTTTCCCTTTAAATGGGTTTGGGGGAACAGTGGGTCGTCTTCACAGTAGGGCAAGGTGCAGGGGGCACTTCCTGTGCTTAGTCTTTCCTTTTTTGGCACCTGATACAATTGAGTACAAGAGAGCTTCCTTGAAAATTATGGTTGAAGACGTAGGTCAGTGAGGAAATACTTCAGAGTTTGTGTTTGAAAAGATCTGCGCTTATAACAAAACTCCAAGGTTACAGCTTTAGTTCTTACAAGAGAGTTAACAATCAGTCGTCCGGAAGCTGGGGAATGATTGAAGAAAACAAAAGTCAACCAAAGACCAGTTCAGAGACTATTCGTAAAATAAGATTGGTGCTGATCACAGGTTGGTTTTAATCCGCTCTCTGCGTGGAAGCCTTGGACTCTGAGAGGCTCGTGTAGATCTTCCGTTAAATAGGAATTCAGATCGAAGAGTCAAATGTGCAAGAGATGCCAGCATGCTCCTTTGCTTTGTGACCCTACATCCCACCAGGTCTGGGGGCAGGAGATTTGAGGACAGTGGCTTCAATTGCACCAAGACTTCAGTTTCCTGTTATGTCATTTAGCATACTTATTTCAGTAAACTCTAGTTTCCCGAGGATAATAAATGTACCCATTTCCCAGGACTATTATGAGGATTAAATGAGATGGTGTCTGCAGAGTTTTTAGCCCAGTGTGTGGCATGCGGTAAGTGCTCGGCACATGTTAAATACTTGGGTTGTCCCTGCTGCTGCAATGGTTATGGAAGTGGACTCCTGCAATTCTCGGTTTCCTTTCTATCTTTGTACCTGAGATTAGGAATACTGGATTTCCAAAACCAAGACATTACTAATGCTTTAAGACTCCATAGATAGTTTTAGAAGGTGAATAAAAATTCATGAGTTTGGAGTATGTATGTGTGTAAATTACCATCATGTTTAAATATATTTTGTTTTTATTGAATTTTAGGAAACCTAAGCTATATAAAATACCATTTGTCTTCTTAAGTTTTCCTGGTTCCACCTAAGGTGAAAGCCACCCCTTTGCATTTAGAACCTCAAGTGACAGATTGAATTGGCATCCTATTTCATGCAGATAGGGAGCTTTGCTGGTATTCCCCACATCCTGCAAGTGACCCTTCATGAGCCATATGTGGGTTGGAGTGTGGCTGTATATAGTTCAGTAGTACGGAGTCTTTACTGTTAAGTCTACATTTACACTTAGCCTCAACTCCCAGGATCTACACCTGTCTCCTGCTGTCTCCAGTGTCTTTCTGTGTGTTCCCAGAACCTGGGATGACATTCTACCTTTGGGTAGTGAATGAGTTCTTTCTCAGAGCACATTCAGTGAAAGCCACCAGATGAGAGATCCTTTTTAATGTAACCTAATCTGGTTTTTATTTTTTTCCCTTTAAAAAGTAACTTCATGTGCTAAGACAGGGGAGGGTGTGAGGGAAGAGGACCTTGTAGTGCTATATAGTAGCAAAGTTAAAAATTGCCAGGAAGGCAATTCACATTTTTCAAACGTGAGATTTAATTTTTGGACACAGCTTTTACACAGCTCACATTACCAATGCCACACATGATGTTAAAGTATCAAGGGAAAACCCCTTTTCTTTATCATCTTCAAATTTTATATATTTTAAAAACAATCTATTTTATAGTATCCTTATGTATTATAAGGTTTTTTTTTGTTCTTTTTTTGTTTTGTGTGTGTGTGTGTGTGTGTGTGTGTGTGTGTGTGTGTGTGTGTGTTCTTTTCTGGCTTTTGAGACACAGTTTCTCTGTGTAGCCCTGGCTGTCCTGGAATTCCCTTTGTAGTAGATGAGGCTGGTCTTGAACTTGAGGTCCACCTGCCTCTGCCTCTTGAGTGGTAGGATTAAAGAAATGAGTCACCATCACCCAGCCATTGTAAGTATGAGAAAAGAGTAAATTAGGAATCCTATTGCCCATTAAATAGAGATGTTTATGACAATTTTGTACATTTGCAATGTGCTGCTTTATTGAAATCTAGTATTTATACAATCCAAATATAAAATGCAATCTTTTCATATTATGAAAATACTGTAGTATGGTTTCCGTCCAGGCTGTTACATAGTTTTACTGAATTCAGAGTTTAAGTTTTGTAAAGTAATATTGTGAGCTGAAATTTGTTTGGAAGTAGCCCATGTTTTCAAGTTGTTTTGAAAGAGAGTGTGCTCTGTTTGTTGATATCAAACTAGCCATGAATTTTCATAAACTCTCGGTGGCCTCGTCCTCTTGGAGAACTTTCTGATGACATGGTCTTTATTTACTATCCTGAGTGTGGTGGCTGCTACCACCTGTGGCTACTGTACCCTTGAAGCTGAATGAGGTCGGAGTTCTTAATCATTTTGTTTAGTGTTAAATGTCCACTTTCTTTTAGGGAACCAATTTAACATAAGAAAATAAGACTTTTTTTTTTTTTTTTTTAAATGGCCTGAAAATAAGATGTAGGTTACAGTCAACAAAACTAATTGTATAGATAGCCAGTGTAAGTTTTATCTCTTTTGAGCACAGTAAGAGCTTCATGTCTGTAGACCCTACTGGGTAGTGATAGCATATAGCCAGCCGTACATACTGTATTTAGAAAAGCTAGTTAATCTTGCTGGCATGTTAGTCACTCGTTAAACACAGTATGTTTTTAAAGAATAAACAGAACATCTTAATTTAAGGTAGGAGTGATATGTTGGAAGGTACAAAAGCGTAATCCCACAGCAGTAGAGGGTTTAGAACTCATACTTGATAAAGCATAAGTCTTCAAACTCTATTGCCTACCAAAGGAATTTTTAAAAAGTTTTAAAATCCCGACTTTTATCTTTATGTTTGCATTACTACACTGATGACTATATTAAGATAATATTTTCACCTGCATGGCAACCAGGTATCTCACTTAAACCGCCTTTGTTCTTGCCTGGGTGAAGTGAAGCCTGTTGGGAATTTATTTTTTAAACTACAGTTCTGCTTGGCCCTTTAAGAGACTGATGAAACTGGGGTTTTTACACTTTGGAACCATGAACCGGGGACACAGGAAAGGCCATTTTGGTGAAGAGAAGGATTGTAGGAACAAAACATCAGCAGACAGAAGCAGAGCCATGTTTCCTGGGTGCTCTCCAGGCCGAAGACTAAAGAGAGGGGCACTGATGTCTTTCCTAGTTCATTAACACCCACAGGTCTTCTAAAGAAAGGCAGCCAGCTGCCGGTGTGGGCTCTAACGTGCGCCAGTGCCCAGCACAGGTGGAGTCCGGGGAAATCAGAGCAGCTTCACCTCAGGTGGAGGACTTGTGCATTTCAGTAAGGTGAATCGGTAGAAACTACACCAAAAAAAAAGACTCGACTTCCATGTGAGCTTGTCTGTCAGCACTGAGTCCCCCTCTGTGCTAAGAGACTAGACACCAGCCTCAGCAGTCAGTACAGCGAGGAGTGTGCTAGGCTACCAGTAAGACACGGCAGGAGAATAAGCAAGAACATGCATCTCCCCACTTCACAGACCGCTGAGCAGTCCTTCCAGACCATGCTATCCATGAGAAAAATGTCTGCAGGTAACTGCTCATCCATTCACACTGAGTTTTATTTAAAGCAGCATTTTCTGGATGTTTTAGTCACAGGACCTTCATGTTCATAAATATTGACAGATCCCGTTTTGATAGTCATAACTGTTATTTTCTACACTAGAAATTAGAACTGGGGACACTGAAGACAAACCAGAGCATTAATTTACTTAAAAGTAAATCATTACAGTAACACAGTGACAGCTGAAAAGCAGAAACAACTTTTTTTTTTTCAACAAAATTATCAGGCTTGGCAAGACTCATTACTTATTATTTTTGTTAATGACTAATGTCTTGTTTGCTAGAGACAGCTGGGTCCTGGGCTTGCTTCTTCATACTGCTGTTTTGGTTGAAATATGTGAAAGTTATCAGCCCCTACACACATGTAATTATAAGAAGGAGGAGTATTGTAATATCTTTGCAGATAATTATAGATATTCCAAAACTCTACAAGTGTTTGACTCACCTGGACTCTTAAATGTCAGAGGCAATGTGGGGGATAAAGCTATGCCAATTAAAAATTTATAGACTGTTAATTAGCTCGTGTGGGTCTGCACTCACTGCTCTGAGGAGCTTTGTAACCACCCTTGATTCTGTAACATCAAATGTTATTTTGAAAATAGTGGCTCATTGAATTATGTTCAACTTCTGAATTCAGAGGACATTTAAAAACTCATTTTTGTTTAAATCATTAGAAGCATTTAAAGACTGGCAATGTGGGAGAGCACTAAGAATTAGCAGGGGGCTGTCCAGTTCAAGGACAGTTGGGGCTTCCTAGAGAGAGCCTGGTTCTCAAATAAGCAAAGAGTGGGGGTCTGTAAAAGCCCAGGGGTGTTTGAGAAATTCTGAATTTTTCATGAAAGTTCATATTTACATATTGTAAGTACATAGTATCAATTAACTTCCTTAAAGTAAGAAGTTCACTTTATATCGAGAAAGTGGCTGGCAAATACCTGATCCTGAATCTCTTTGGCTTGCCATTTGTTCTTTCATATTAAAGTAGCCTGTTCAGGTCCAGCCAAGCATGTTGTGGCTGTAACTCTCTCGCTTATGTGTGCAGCAGCTCTGTCCCACGCAGGCTTCCATTTTCTTTGTACAGAAGGTCAAAGCATTACGAATAATACCAAAAAAAATGTTTACTGCTTTGTCAAGGTCATTCTTAAGTCAGCTCACTTCTTTTCCTTAGTTGGAGTTTGTAGAAACTGGGACAGTGTTGACTACCAGTGGGGTGTGCCAGCTTTGTTGGTGGCATATGTATCCTATGTCTTCACACAAGTGAACAGAGACATCAGGCCATGTTCTTGTATGTTATAATCCTGTTTGTTATAGATGCCCTGAAAGAATACTGGGAACCCCAAGGATCTACCAAACAATACATTGAGATGCCAGTTGAATGGAAATTTTTAGCAGAAAGCTGCTTTGCTTACACAGCAGAAAATCTGGGAAGTGGCAAAGTGAAGCAGAGTGGAGGTGTTTACAGCCAGGAAGCAGAGGGGCGTGCATGCTCTCATGAATTCCCTTTCTTGGGTTATTCAGCCAGGGACTTAAGCCCCTCCCCATATCACCACCCACGTTCATAGTGGGTCTTTCCTTAGTTAAGCCTTTCTGGAGAAACCCTACAGACACAACTAGATAAGCGTTTCTGTGGTGATTCTAAACTCCATCAGGTTAACAGTTGTAATTAATAAGCCTGTCCATTGTCAACTTGACACCTAAACATACCACTTTTAAATCATAGCCCATGGCTCTCAGAGGCTCATGGCCATCTCAGAATGCAAAATGCACTCATTCTGATTTAGAAACGTCCCCACTGTCTTTAATAGTCCCAATACTATCTAAAGATCTAAATCTCAAGAGCTGAAGATGCCTCCCTCAGTACAGTGCCTGCAATGCATCTCGGAAGACCTAAGCCTGGTTACTCAGCACCTACATAGAAACCAGCTGCTCTGGAGTGTGTCTGTAACCAGCACGGGGAAGTGAGGGAGATATGAAGAGTCAGGAGAATCTCCAAGCTTATTGACCAGCCAGGTTAGCTGAATTCAGTCTCTAACCAAAAAATGGAGAGAATGAGGAAGACACCCACCACTACTCCCTGGTCTTCAACAGCATATGAGAACTTAGAGGCATTTGTGTACACATTTACACAAGAAAGTACATAACACACATGTATCAAAAGTTCCTTCTGAGACTCAAGGCAGTTTTAATTGTGAGCCAACAAACTAAAAGATTAAGTGATATTATTTAGTATGCAGTGATAAGAATAAACATTTTCACTTCAAGAGGGAAGGGGGGGCAATAGCAGGCAAGATGACAGAAATCTAGCAGTTCAAACACTAACCTCTGCAGATGCATTTCTGGCATCTGAATTGATAGAATTATCTGGGATTCAATAGTTTTAAGAAGCCCCTTTCTCCCTGCTCCGCCATAGCTGCAAATGTAGATGGTTTCTTGGGCTAGTTCCATTCCTGGTGGAGATGCCATGGTCCCGCCATCTCCTTATTCTCAAGTCTACGTAGCAGTGCACTTTACCAGCTTCATGCAAATGGCTCTTAAGACTTCCTTGTGGGGATATGACCCTGTCTCTCATTGCCAGACCTCTCTGGCTCTCTGTGTCTCATGTCCCTGCACTTTTGCTCTGTCATCGCCTGAAAAGCTACGGCTCCCAGCTCAAGTTGTTGCTGACCTTCCTTGGAGACAGCTACAGGCCTCTGTGTGCCTTTGCAACTGACCTGCAGATGACGGTTTGAACACCGAACTCCTTCAATGGCATTCTCATTTGTAGCCCTCAGTATGGGGCATTACCCTCAAGGTTTTTCCCGGTTGTCCCAGGGCAGAGCACACAAATTCTTTTTTAAGTACTAATTTCTCTACAAGTATTGTTGCTTTCTGTGTACACCCACTCCCTTATTTTCGGCTTTACACACAGCCACATTCTCTCCTCACTAAGCCATACATTTTTCACATCACTTGCTACTTTCTCTCACTTCAGTCTTGAGGAAGAACAGTGAGCAGTAACCACATGAGGATGTGGATATTGTCTTGCTATGGGATTTCCTCCACCAAAAAGCTTAGTACATTACTTTTGAATTTAGTTTCACTCAGGGTCTCAGGACACAGGCAGAATGAAGCCAGGTTCTTTGCCCAGAAGATGCTCTGAATGAACTTTAGCTCAGTTTCTAATAGATTCCTTGTGAGCCAAGGCCTCCATTGTCCACACTGATGTCACCATTCAGATCTTTGAAATTCCCACCTCTGGAATTCTGCTTGATTGTCTGTCTCTAGTCCCCAAAGCTCTCGGAAACCGGTTCCCAAGTTAGTTGGTTTTGTTGCAGTAACTCTGGGTGTGAGTTTTGTTTTTTGTTTTGTTTTGTTTTTGTTTTTTTTTTTTAAACTTGATATTCTTGTTTAATTTCCCCAAATTTTTATGAGATCTTTATTATCATTAACTTAATTTTAAAAGTTAATTATAATTAAAATTAAATTTAAATTATTAAATTAAAAACAAAACCCCATCCAGAAAAACTTACCTGACGCAAAGACTGCATTTTAGTGAACCTCTCTCACTGTAGTTAGAATAAACATTTTGAAACCATGGAGCTTCATACTTTTATCATCTTTTTTTTTTTTTTTTTTTTTTTTTTAATCCTTTGAGACAGGGTTTCTCTGTGCAGCCCTGGCTAGCCTGGAACTAGCTCTGGAGACCATCTGGCTGCAAACTCACAGAGATCCTCCTGCCTCAGTGAGTTCTGGGATTAAAGTCATGTATCACCACCGCCTGACTCAAATGTATTTTTATGATTTTATCCACTACTGAAAACTGAAAAATCCATGCTAGAGGTAAAATTAGAAAGTCCACTAGCTTTCTATCCTTATTCATGACTCTGGTCTGTTACTGCAGCCAGCTCTTTATCATCACCCACTGTTTACCCTTTCTTGTTCTAGTGTTACTGTGCTCACGTGTACATTTGTTTACATATATTCTAGGGTCCACACACGAGAGAAAACGTGTTTTTTTTTCTTTCTGTGATTGTGTGGCTTTACTAAATTTATATTCTAAATCCATGTCCTCATTTTTCCTGAAAATCTTGAGTTTTTTTCTTTAGAACTTAATAGTATGATAATATATAAAATGGAATAGTGTTCTGCTCCACTTGTTATTGTGACTAAGTATCTAGTAAGAGGCAGCATAAGGAGAAAGCTCCCATTTTGGCAGATAGCATAAGGGTTCCCAACAAGGCAGTGAAGACATGGCAGTAGATACCCACATCGCTTCCGTGGCAGTAGGTCCTCACACTGCTTCTGTGGCAGTAGGTCCTCACACTGCTTCTGTGGCAGTAGATACCCACATCGCTTCCATGGCAGTAGGTCCCACACTGCTTCTGTGGCAGTAGGTCCTCACACTGCTTCTGTGGCAGTAGATACCCATATCGCTTCCATGGCAGTAGGTCCCCACACTGCTTCTGTGGCAGTAGGTCCTCACACTGCTTCTGTGGCAGTAGGTCCTCACACTGCTTCTGTGGCAGTAGGTACCCACATCGCTTCCATGGCAGGAGGCAGAGAAGGATTGATGCTCTGAAGAACTTTTGTCTTAGGCTTGTTTTTTAAGTCCATGCATCCCCTAGACCCTGCTGACCAAATCACTAAAGCAGTGGGATTTTTGGGAGGAGCATGTGCTAGCCAGCCATGCTCTCCCAGTTAATCCATTCTTAACCAAGTTATACAAGATACTTAGTTCTTGGTTTAGTTTAAAAAACTCAGGTAGCTTTTACCATCTCCATCATAAGGGTACTTGAGTAGATACTTGTCTTGACATTCAAAATGCTTACTGGTTGTCTCTTCTCTGCCAATAATTGTCATAGGTACAGTGATGATCACAGAAACAACATTCGAGCTAGGGAGACAAATAAAAATTGTGTGTGAGAATATTATGAGGTATTGATAGGAGTTCTGAACCCAGGGCTGAGAAGTTGAGTAGAGAAATTTAGAAGGTGCTGATTTGAGTAAATTGATTTAAAGCATTTCTTTTTTAGGAGGTGACAATGATAGACCCTAGATAGAATCTAGGGCGCAGAAGAATAGCCATGCATGGACTCTGAGCCTGGAATGCGAGCCTTTTCTGAGGAGTAGCCAGTAAGCTGCATTGCAGCATAGCAATGGCCTGAAAAGTGCTGGGCACGTTTGCCATAGTGATAACTGGAGATCAAATGAAGAAGGCACTGTGAGTTCAAGTTAGGAACTTGAATTATGAGGTAGACGTAACTTGTTATGTCAGGCTTTGCTGTTCTTTCTGAGGAATAGATAGGAAAGCAGATGCAGGTGCACGTGGGGTGAATTGGAAGTTATTTACTTCAGTTGATGGAGCTGGATACAGGTTAACTTAGTCTAGCCTGGTGGGGAAAGTGGTCTGATATTTCAGGAGCGTTTGCTGATAGGTAGGTGACAAGGTTTGTGAGAATGAGGGAGGCTCGGAGTTTTTGATTTGTGTAGTCAGTAGATTGGGAAAATTGTGGGAAACTACAGCTGGGTTTAAAAAAAAAAAAAAAAAAAAACCCTCAGGTTTCTATTTGCTAATTTCCAGAGTCTTTCTAGACTGAAGTGGAACTCTCAGGTGGGTGGCTAGGTTATAGGGGTTTGGAATTGAAAGGGAAGTTGGGCTAGAGAAGGAAGTCACAAGCTGTCATCAGGAAGATGATGTTTGCTCTGGGCCTAGATGGGTTTGGTAGAGAAAATGGGTAGTTTAAGGAGGTTGGTACTTGCCCATTCATGGTTTTCCTAGAAGTTATAAGAATGTAGAAAGACTAATCTTTGTGGGAAAGAACAAAGGAAGTGGCCTGAGAGCTGAATGGTTTCTAGACAGGAGGCCACGTGATTCTACCAGGTGGTCTCTGCCTTTATGGAGAAGCCTGGGTCTTAGCAGGTTTAGTTTTACAGGTCAGCCACTTCCATGTTCTCACTTGCTTCCGTATTTTTTGCAGAATTCTGAGTCTGTGCTAGCCAGTACTTACGAAGTTGAGGCAGAAGGATGTAAATTCACAGCCAATCTGGCCTATGTAGTGGCACCTTGTCTCAGAAGAAAAGAGACGTAGCGGTAGTGATGCCCTGGTACTTATGGAGACACAGGCAGCCGTCGGTTCTTGAGATACAAAGATGGATAGAAACAGCCTTGTAAACCACCAGCTGCTTGTGATCTTACAAGAGAATATGTATGAGATTTGTAGTGCCTTGCTAATGGTGAATTCTGTACAGAAGCAATGCCAGTAAGAAGCTTGACCAAGGACCAGAGTGTAAATCCCCTGCATCCCTGTGAAGTCTAGGTGTGGCTGCCTGTGCCTGTAACCCTAACATTGGAACACAGACAGCAGATCCTGGGAACCTCAATGGCTAGCCACCCAGTCAAAACCAGAGATTGTGGCTTTCCAGGCAGTAAGACAGAGAACAGTGAAGACACTTAATGTCCCACTCTGGTCTCTGTCGTCTTCCCCGTCTGCACACGTATATATAGGTCACATACACAAAGACCATCATCAACTTTCCATCTCCATCCCCTTTCTTTAAACTGTAAAAGTCTTTACACATAAAACCACCAGTTCTCTGGCCTTCCAACCCCCCACTATTTTTTTTTTTTTTTTTTTTTTTTTGAGCCAGGGTCTCACTGTCTAGCCCAGGCTGGCCTCAGTGTAAGGGCCTCTTGTTAAATCCTTCCATGGTCCAGCAGGCCCAGCCTAAAGAAATCACCCATTCTAAAGTATTGGAAGGTATTTTTGAAGAGTTGTTCATTTGAAAATCAAGAAACCACACTTCCTCACAAGGTGCTGCCGTAGTAATCCTACAGTCAGCATGTAAGACCAGATTGGCCCAGGGGATGAGGTCAGACCAGGGTTTATGCTTGTGTGCTCCACTTTCTTGCCAGGCCACCAAAGTAAAGAATAAAGGTAGGGAGAGAAGGGGAGGTTATGATGACTGGAATTGGTGAGATAAGAATTTCTTTTAAATTTTCATTTTTATGATGAAGGCGTTTTGATGAAGGCGTTTTGCAGTCCACTAGTGTATCATGTTTGCCTACTCTTTTCCTAAATCCTGATGGATCTGATGCTTCAGATCCCATGACACCCCCTAATCCCCCACCCCATATATTCTTATAGAGATGTTCAGGGCAGGGTTTTGTGCTGGGACCAAATACTGACAGAAGTGATGTAAAGCAGAAAGGCTTTATTTTGGCTCCAGATTGGAAGGAGAAACAGTGTATCATAGGCAGTTGATTATATAATCTTCAGAATCACCAAGAGGAGAGAGAGAGAAAGAAAGAGAGAGAGATGCTTTGTTGACTTTTTCCTTTTCCCTTTTTGGTCTGTGGGATGCTGCCGCCCATATTCCAGGAATGTCTTCCCTTCTCACAAACATGCTCAGAGGTGTGTCTCCTAGGTGACTCCAAGTCCTGCTAAGGTAACAGTGAAGCCAAACCATTATACATTTTTAATCTCATGATTTTCCTGAAATTTAGATGTATGCATGTTTTAGAATGAGCACGCAGAATTGTCAAAGCTTTTAGCCTGTGCTGGCAGAGCACCTGTACTTGGGGGTTCCTGTCAGAGATGGGGCACTGATGCCTTCACTCAGAGATGCTGAGGGTTGGCTGGGACCAGGAATGAGCCAAACCTGGTCTTCCTTTAGCTCTTGTTCTTTCCACGTCTCCTTGGCCTGGTAAACCAGTTGTTGTTTTTAGAATGTCTTCCCTCCAGAGCCTTCACTCCAGAGCATGCACCCCTAATTAGAAATCTCTCCCTCTGCGATTCTGTGTCTGCCTTCCCAGCAAATACAGATCTAGGCTGTTGACTGAATCAATCATCACTGTCTGGGCAATGATCACTTCCTGCTGTAACTAGGCATGGCAACCTAACACAATGGTGAAGAACATAGCCTAGGATCCCTGAGCGCCATTTAGCAAGTTATAGTACAACTATACAGTTTTTCTGGGTCTTGGTTTCTCTCCTCCAAAATGAGAATTGTACATGGACCTACCAAAAGTGCTGTTAGAGGATTAAGGTGACACAGGTAATGTTTCTGGTCCCTAGTATGGTAGCTGTCTGTAAATTATTATTGCAACTAGTGCTATGTTGTTACAACTGCTCTTGCTACCATACTATACCTCAGCTAGTATTCCTGCTACTGTATCCAAATGAAGTGAGGTCTTGTGCCCATTGTCTTCACCATCATGTTCGGGGTGAATTCTGTCTCTGCTCAGAGATGTGCAATGTGTTTTGGAGTGTGGGGAAAGAAGGGTCTCAGGGATGTCCTGTGGCCAGGAAGAGTCCATGCTGCTCTCCAAATGGCTGAGTTGCATCCAGAGCCAAGTTAACATGGCAGCAGCAGCAGCGTGGAAGCCTCTGGGGGAGGGGTTGTAGGAGATGGGGCTGCTGGGTGAAGCTAGCACAGGAGCTGGAGTGGGCTGGACCACTGCTGTCCTGGAGGAACAGGGTGAAAACCACAAAATTATTTAGTCACATTAAAAGCATAAGGTTAGACAGGTAAACTTAATTGTAGTATTTTTTAAAATGTATTTCCACATGTGTAAAACAATATTTTGAACACGTAGTATTTGACTATCATTTCAACAAATAACATTTAATACAAAAGTGGCTTTTTGTTTGTTGCTGCTGAGTCTTTGATATGCTGTGTGATCTTAGGCTTGTGACACATCTTACACTTTGGGTTGGTCTCTTCCAAGAACCCAGGCAGCTGGTGACCGCTGTTTTGAATGACACGAGCCTTGACAAAAAGGCAGTGGCTGTGAGGACAGGACAGGAAGACTACTGTGCTTTTTGTGTGTTAACTAGCAAGTAGTTTGGAGGACTTCAGGAAAAAGGCCAAGGTTTATCTTTGTTTTCGGGAATGGAGGGGCAAGAGGTGGGCTGATGAGCTATGCTTGAGGTTGAGGTTTAACAATGGGCTTCATGGATGTGGAGTTTAGCTCTTGAGGCCTGGGAAAAGGATTTGATGTGCTATAAACCCAGAATGGCCTCTGGGCTGTCCCTCGCAGTCAGTCCTGTTCTGCTCCTGCCCCTGCTCTGCCTTGAGCTTGCTGCTTCTGGGCTCCAGGAAGTAATCAGCCCACCCCCACCCTGGGACGGCACAGCACGTGTGGTCATTCTCACATATGCCTTACCCTTTTGCTGAAGTGATCAAGGAAACACTTGATAGTTCAGCTCATGAGTGCAGGAGCTCTTTGGGGAGTGGAGCCTGGGGCTTGCCAGATAAGTGCACTATCACTGTACCCTCCCAGGTCCTTTTAAAGTTCATTTAAAAGTCACGTACCATAAAGTCAATCACAAGCCATTTTTGTATTAATAAAAGTATGTGCATTGTACCTTCATCCTCACTGGGAAAAGATCTGTACCTTGTTCTTGGAGAGGAAATTCTCAGAAACGTTTCCAGACCTCTGTTGAGGAAGTCTGTCTGTACAGAAGTGAAGTGATGGTGGTTACTGTAGACAGTTATCTGTCAAGTCTTTCACACAGGGTGCTCATCTGTTTCAATTCTATCCACCTATTCATTCACCAGCCAACATAATTGCTCATTTACAGTATGCCATTTTCTTTACAAGAACCAGAAATAAGGGTACAGAAATAAACTTTTTTTTTTTCACTTTAAAAGAATCTTAGTGGTCTTCCATAACAAAAAAATAAATGTAGCTATATGTAGGAATTGATATGTCTCCAAATTATTTGCAAGGCTGGGGAGAAAGGTGATGCTTGAGCCAGGTAGAAGGGGCCAAAGGTGCAACACAGAGACTTAGCCAACAGGACACAGCATGGTGTTCTCACACTAAAGCAGATATTGCAGCATGGCCTTGCCCCTGCTGGTCAAAGTGTGTCTTCATTTACATACCACGTCTATGTGCACAGCTAAGGTTTACTGTACTATGCCTGCCAAGAACTGGAGGAGCAGAGAGCATGTCAGATGCTGCTGGACCCTGAATGAGGGCAGAGACGGGACATCTGTGCTCACATTTGAGGGTGTGGGGAGGCTTTGAGGTTCTACCCTCAACACTAAGCCCAAGGATGGGTCCATCCCTGCATCAGGTGTTAGAGATAAGAGAAGCAAGGGCACGTACACACGCACGTATGCGTGCACACACGCACACAGTCTTTTTGGTGGGATGTGTGTCTGTCTTCCATGCTCCTGTCCTTCCAGAACAGATGACAAGAGGATGTGAGTGGTGAGGTGGTACGATAGGGCCCCTGGCCTTTGCTTGTACAGATCAGGGATACCCATGAAGAGGCTGTGCTGGAACTGAGTGTTGAAGAGAAGAAAGGAGGGCCATCGGGCTTCGTAACATTACCCGCTGCTCTTAGGTGTAGCCAGGAAGGGTTTGGAAGGAAGATTTCTGTCTGGGACAGGTACCCAGATATTAACCCAGGCTGGAAAGTCAGGAGCTTCGCTGGGGGGAGGTGGTGGAGTTTTGGCATACAGTTCCTGTGACATCAACAGGAAGCCTGGAGTTGTTGGTGGGAGACAAGCACCTGGTTCTGTCCTATGATGAATGAACTCATGAGTGCTGTCCAAACCTAAGACAGTAAAAGACACGTTGAGGATGGGATGGGTGAGGGGAGGCAGGTGAACAGAGGAGGATGGAGCTATGTGTACCCCCACAAATCCGTAGGAATGTCGGGGAAAATATACACCAGATGGTCATTTTATTACTTGACATGTTGCCAAGACTAGCCTCTTCCTTACCCTCTTGCCTCCACTTCCCAAGTACCGAGATTATAAGGTACGTTACCATGCCCATTGTGACAGGCAGTATAAAGAGCTCTAAGGACAGAGGCGGGTTATGCAAAGGCCCTGAGGTGGAAAGATTTTTAGCCTATATTTGTTGATAAACAGAAATAGATTTTACTGGAGCTGTGAGAAAAGGTGGAAATCATGGGGAGCATTAGCATCACGATAGGAAGCCCTAGCACTTCAGGCCTTCATAAAGAGACTTGAGGGTTTGCTGTGAATGCGATGGAGGTCAAAGAGAGAGAGATGCCGTGATCTGATCTGTACTTTTAAAAGATCTCTGAGATTGTAGCAGATGGACTGGGGTAGAGGGCAAAACTAGAGGTGAAGCTAAGCTGAAGAGGTGCATCCCCAGGCCTGGGAGAGGCTGTTACAGCGTGTGTGTCCTCCATGCGGAGCGTGGAGTCGGTGAGTTACAGATGGACTGGGTGTGCAGGTTAAGCCTAGGCAAAAGGACAAGGATCACACCACCTTTCTGACTTGCTGGTTGAGTGATAATCTGGGGTCCTAGAGGTGGGCAGAGAATCAAGAATCAGGATTGAGGTGACTGTTACTGTGTCCAAGTGGACATTGCATAGACTGTGGGATGGAGAGGCCCGCAGCTCAGGGCAGAGTTCTGAGGTGCATGAAGAACTTTTGAAAGCACCCAGATAGAGGTGGTATGCGAGCTCAGAAGCCATGGGTAGAGGAGAGAGGACCTCAGGCCTGGAGCATTGCAGAAATGACAGGTGGGGAAGATAAGCCAGGCAGAAAGTGTGAGGAAGGCGGGGAAAGGACCATGGTGGATGTCTCCCGAGAAGAAGCCACGGTGAGCAGCTGTGTGGGCTGCTGCCAGTAGGTCAGGTGAGCTGAGGAGCCAGCCGCTGGGGGTGGGGTCACCTTGGTGAGAGCAGCTTTGTGGAATATTAATGCGGTTGGAGCAGACGAAGCAAAGACAGCAAATGTCGTTGCTCTTTCAAGGACTCTTCTCTACAGGGGAACGGAGAAGCAAACTGAGGGGGAGGAAGATGCATCAAGTGAATGCCTGACATAGTGTGAGACACAGTGTAGAAGGATGAGCAGGTGAGGAGGACAGGCTGGCCATGCAAGAGGCACATTGAGAAGTTGGTAGATCAATTTGGAGGAGATATTATCTAAATTACCCCCTCCACACACACAGCAGACTTGTAAATCACTACTTTCAATCGTTGCTCCAAGGGTTCTCTGTATTGAGGAGGCCAGCGTATAGGGACCGCCTTGGCTATGTTTAAGGCTTCCAAGGCTCAGGGCACCTGCTGATGCTTACAGCACTGCTGTGCCCTGGCCCCTGACTCCTGGTGCTGCCGCCTGCCCCTGGCTCTTCTGTGTATACTGGGAAAAATCTAGATGCCGGGAGGCTTCCCCATCACGGCCAGTATCCAGCCTCCAAGGTCTCACTAGAATTTTTCCTAGTGAACCTTCCCCATCTACAGGCTCTTGACTGCAATTGATTCCTTCTTCTACACTTCAGGCTGGACAACTTCGGGGCATTCTGTCCTCCTTCACCTCCTCTCTCTGAGGTTTATTTCTTAGGGATATAGAACTCCAGTTCGCAACCAGAATGAATTTTGTCTTTCTATGCATCATTGTTCTGGTCATAGTGAGATAGCTAATGGGTACCATTTTATGACACTGTATTGGACTGAGACTGTATAAGTTCCTGCAGGAGGAAGTGGTAGCCTGTGGGTGCCTCTCTGAGTTTTCCCTTTGCATCTTCGAATGCTCGTTGTCCATGGCACTGTGTTACATTACGATGCTTTCCAGTGAACATATATTGTACACTGTACATATCTCCCTCCCCTTGCTTACCCAACCAAGTTCTGCTTCTGTAATGGAAAAAGTTCATTTTTATTGGAAGGTTTTATTTAGATTTCTATTTCTGTTGTATCTTAATCTGTTCTTCATAGATCTTCAAATTAATTTTGTTTTTGTTTGCTTGAGGAACTTCATTAATACTTCTCTCTGAAATTATCTTTACACCCCACCCAATTTTTAAAGGAATATTTAAAACTCATTTTACATACCAACCACAAATCTCCCTCCTATCTCTCCCGCCTCCCCCCCAGCCTCCCTACTCTACCCTACCCACCCTACCCTACCCTACCCAACTCTACCCTACCCAACCCTACCCAACCCTACCCTACCCTACCCTACCCTACTCACCCTACCCTACCCAATCCTACCCAACCCTACCCAACCCAACCATACCCTACCTTACCCTACCCTACCCAATGCTACCCTACCCTACCCAACCCTACCCTACCCAACCCTACCCTACCCTACCCTACTCTATCCCCAAACCCTTCTTCCAAAAGGGTAATGTCTCCCATGGCAGTTATCAAAGCCTGGTACATTCGGTTGAAGTGGGACTAAGCCCCTCCCCACTGCATCAAGGTTGAGAAAGGCGTCTCCCCATAGGTAATGGGCTTCATAAAGCTCACTTATGCACCAACCCTCCATCTCATCTTAAAAATACTTATTTTAACATCTTCAACCCAACAATGCCAAACTACCTTGAAAATATTATTTAATGATATGTGTAAATATTGCCAAGCATCCTTTTTAATATGAATGATTACCCCCTCTTTCTCCCTTAAATTTATTTTAAATAAGATCATTAGAACATAGGTGCTGATATTTTAGGCAGAAGTAAAGATATCCTGTCAGAAGTCACCAGAAATAATATATTTTACACAGAGTAGTGAGGTTAACACAGAAAGAAGTTATTCCGTGTTAAGTATTTTCAGATAGATGCAGGTATCTAAGCCATCTAAGTTGCTGGGTGTTTGTTGGTCCTGAGGCCAGGCTAGCTTCTACAGCTGTCTAAATTCCAACAGCATGGCCCAGAGGGTACTGCTGTTTTATAACTGTATTTAAAAATCTGTTCCTCTTTTACTCTCTCAAACCGAGTGCAGAGATATAATGGGTCCCATTATAGGTAAAAGGTCTGTGACTCAGCCATCCAGCTACTCAAACTCTGGGCTGTTTTAATTGCCACCATTAAAGCTTTAGTACTTTTATCTCATAAAAATAGATATCATTGATGTAAAATGTGTGCCTGTTGAAGATACATGTGTACCTCTGCCCTCATAGTTAGCTAATCAGCCATTTGAGTTAGAAGTTAGTTAGGTTTTATGCAAATGGGAACATGACATAAGATCACAAATTTTGTTCTGAGTTAGTCTTTAATAAAGAAGACATTCCGGTGGTGCTCAGGGCAGCATCTCACCGGGATAGCGCCTCAAAGACCCTTACTTCTGTTGTGGCTTGCATGGAAACTGCATCTGATTGACAGAGCAGCTGTGGGTCCACCAGTTCCTTGAACCCAAGAGTACAGTGCTTCCGGTTCAAATGCTTATTTCAACAGTTCAAGGGACATGCACAGATTATTCTCATGTCCCTAGTTGACACATCAGCTTAAACTGAAGCATGTAGTTGGAGCTGCTTATTCCGCCTGTCTTTTGGTGGGTTCTTGTTGCCAAAAATGTAAATCCTATGATGAGGAAACCTCCAAGTTTGATACAAGCTCAAGAATGCCATGTATCCAAATAGGGAAAGTGTGAATAGCCAGTTTGTTCTGAGTTTGTTTTTTCCCCATGTTCTAGCATGCCACCATCGTTCATTACTCAGACTGCTGTACACAAGAAGGTGACAATTCTCCAGGTCTGCGGTGAGGGTGTCTCAGCAGGGTTTAGTTGCTCTCATTTATTTCTCTATTGTAAAAAAAAAAGCAACTAACTAGTGGGACATGTTGGTAGGTGACTCTCCTGCTCTTACAGTTATGGGATTGTATTCAGAGAAGGGAACAGAATCTGGCTCTAAGAAGGACTCAAATCCAAACAATTCTAAAGTTTAAGCCCACCCACACAAAACATTTGGGAGCTACACAGCCAGCCTCTCTACTTGCCCAGCTGTGTAGATTCAATTATAATAATTTTCTCAGTTGCATAACATTGCTGTTTGTTTATTACTGCATTATTAGTGAGTGAATGAACCTCCCCCCTTTTGACCCCTCAGCAGTGTTTATAAAATACTTAATTGCTTTGGTATCTTCTGTTTTGTGTGTAATTTCAGCTGGAAGGAGTCATGGGGACATACTTCCCTGTAAGTGTTTAACAGACTGTTTCTAATGTGCAGTAAACTTTCTCTAAAAATAAGTATCGGGAGCCTTTAACATTTCCCACATGCATCTGTGTGGTGTGTATATGTGTGTATGCACTTGTGTTTAATTCAGAAATGAAGAGTTTCTTTAAAAATCTCCTGGTGACACTATAAGCGGTGTGGTGGGAGTCACTGGCCTTTCCCCAGCCTGTGTGGGTGGTCCTCACACCCTGCTCTCCTTGTCTCTTGGAGGACCTAGTGGGATTCATGATCAACAGTGATGAATCGGTAGGTACCATGGTTGAGAATGCAGGCTTTGTAGAGATAGCCTGCTTTCAGTCCTGCCTGGCGTGCACGAAAGGGAGGGGGGGTGGATGGAGAGAGGGAGAGAGGGTGAGAGAGAGAGTGAGATGATTTGGGCTGCATTAGGTTGTCCCATTTGTAAGTCAGAGAATGTATAATGGTACCCAATGACACTGTCAGCACAGTATCTTTACAAAGATAGGGAAGCTCTCCCATGGTGTCAGTGTGTCATCTATCTCCCAGAGAAAGAAGGATCCTAAGGGAAAGAAACCAGCAGATTAGAAATAAGATACTACGATTTATTTCAATGTGTGTATCGCTGTGTGACATGTTACCACAAACTTCATGGCTTCCCGTCCTCAACATTTTGTTCGATCAGGGTCTGGGCAAGGTTCATCTGAGACCACTCCACCGCTCAGGGTTCTCCAGGATGTAGACTTGAGGTCTACTGGAAAACTTGATCTCCAGGTCTGTTCAGGTTTGGCTGAGTCACTTCTGGGCTGCCTGTTACAGCTTTGCTGGGTGTCACTGAAGGCCACCCTTAGCTCCTGGAGGCTGCCTGCCAGTCATGCCTGTGGTTTCTTCTCCACCATGGCCACCGGCTTCTTCACAGCTGGGAACAGAGTCTTCTCGCCTCTTTAAAAAGCCTCCCTGATTCAAGTCAGGCTTGCCTAAGATAATTGCCCCTTTGAGGGAATCTTAAACCAGTGATTTCCCACCTTGATCAGACCTGTGATAGCCTTTTCCCTTTGGCTGAAAGTCACATGTCCCTGCCACACTCAGAGATAAAGGGGCAGCCTTAGAACTCTGCCTCCCACAGATGTGAGTTGGGTTTTTATAGACCCATAGTAGTCTCTCATTAGGCATTTATTTGTGGACTGAATATGCTAGATCCCCCAGTCTCCGAATCATGGAAAGCTTGCCTAACGTGTATAAATTAACTTTCCCAATAAATTCCCTTAGTTTTTTCCCCTTTCAAAGATTTTTTGATTCCCAGTTCTGCAAAGCCTCTGGGATTGCTCAGTGTTAGAGGAACCTGTTGTCAGTCTTTGAAGTGTGAGTTTTTAAAGCCGTAACAACAGCAGAGTAAGTTGCTTTTTACTATTTTACTTTTTAAAACAACACAGGTAAGCAGCGTAGATTGCTTTTCTGGATCCAAACTCTATACGTTTCCACTTTATGGATCAGACGCACCGTTGCCTACACCAGTGATGGCAAAGCATGCTGTCGTGGGTATGGCAGAATTTCTGTATTAAAAGCTGGATAAATTTCTTTTTTAAGTGTGTGAGTTTGACCTTTGCCTTCATTGCCTGTGAACAGAATTCCTCGGTGTCCATCTGCATGTGCGACATTTTGACTGACCTGGAAAAATTGTTGAAGACATATTCAAGAGCATCTCATTGTATTTGATCCTTGGTGGCCAGGGTAGTTTGGGGGAGTGCCTGCCCATGCTGTGACTCTAGCTCATGAGACCAGGACACAGGTTTGGGAACAGTGAGGGCTTTAGTGCTGAAGTGAAGTGTGAAGGTGTGGATTCTCACCTGTGGGTGCCAACCCGGTAGCTTTGCCAAGGAAGGGCAGAGTGGAACAGAAAAGGAGGGGCAGGCTTCACGAGACCTAGCAGTAAGATACCACAAACATGTTAATTTTTTTTTGCCAGTTTTACTTCTGGGAAGCCGTCTTGGAAGCATACACCTCACGTTTCTACCGCAAGCAGTTTAGACATTTAGAATAAGGAGCAAAAAGCAAAATTGGCTCAGAGTTTCCTGATGGGTTCATCGTTCTGGTTTCCATATGAGAGGCCAGAGGTACCTTCATCAGTTGGGGACCTCCCTTTTTTCTAGGATGTCACTCTTACAGAACATTGGGCATGCCTACTGGTACTAGGGACTTCCCTGCTCCCGTGGTCCAAGCGACAAAAGGAATTATTCACCCTTACTGACACAGGCCTTTAAAATATGATTTTTTAAATTATTTTTTCCGTTAAGATGCAAACAACTGGATTTCCCCGTAGGCCATTAATTGTGATTGTACTGTGTCTTCGGCGATGCACTAGCTGGCCTCCTGCATTCTGGCGCTTTGTGGGAAGGACATGGTCAAGATGCAGAAGTTCCAGCCACAGCACACTAATTTTTAGCAGCCATCATGTGGGAACATCACTCAAGTTTCACATAGACAGTTTTTCCCAAGTATTTATGAAGCAATGGAGACGCCTCAAAACCATGTTCAATTTAACACCAGTTTTGTTTGTACCCTGGACGTGTATGCATAGATGAGTACTACAGTGTTTCAACTCCATGGTCCCTAAATAGAAACCTGTGACTTTATCTAGTATTTTTTTTTCCAAGAAATAGTAAATTGACTTAGAAGGGACAGGAAAGAATGGGCCTGGAGTCCCTCCAGTGCAGAAGGTTGAATGAAACACGTGTAGGCCTACTCTTTAGGATCTGGGGAGAGTTTTCAACTCAGGGCAAGTAGGCAGGGAGCAAAATTATCTTTTCCTGGCCCTTACAGAGATGTTCCATCTTATTACTAAGTTGAATGTCTCCTATCAGACAGGGAAGAGTTTGTTTACTTCAAAACGCAGTAAGAATGGCAGTGCCCACCTCCAGTTCTGCACTTGGGAAAGAACTTAGTAATATTCACTAAAACTCTATAAACTGTGGTTCAGAACCAAACTAGAGTCTCCCCTGACCTTTTGAAGCAAAAATTTCAAATTTGTATTGAATTAAAAGCCACACTATCCTGCCTGTAGTCCAGAGCTAGGATTTTAGAGCCACGGTCTTTATGGCTTTGGATTTAGACAATGGCCGCAGCAGAACCGGGCTGCACAGCTACCCTTCTAGCTAAGAAACACCATCTTGACAGTGACCAGCATCCTTCAGTGCTTCTCCGGAGAAGCTAGGCAAAATGTAGTGGCTCCATCTGTGTTAAAATTAAAGCCTTATCATTTTCCAGCCCCATGACTTTGGTGAGTTAATTGTAAAGCTTCAGTTTCCCCCATTCAAAGCAACAGTAACAACATCCGCTGCACCAGCCTCAGAGGCCTGTTCCAAGGCTGAAGAGAGGAGGCATGTAGAGCTCAAAGCATGTCTAATTAAGCGACAGCAAGTGGTTGAAAGAGAAACTAGACTCAGTGCAGTGCCCTGGGACAGCTTCAGTACTTGCTGTTTATCCATACCCCTGCACCCCCCCCCCCCCCCCCCCCCCCCCGCGCTCCCATGCTAAGACTTGTCCATCCATATAGTGCTCTCTCCATCCCCCTGGAGTGTTGGCTGGACACCAGGAGAGGGCTGTGTACTGACTCAGGGACCCCCACAGCTGCAGGGTAGTACAGTATTACTACTGGACAGGGTCAGAGAAGAAAACCAAAGGGCACTGGGTAATAAGTAAGAGAGCCGAAGAGCAGTGGATGGATGCTCTGTGCTCCAGCTCCCTCTGAGACCATTGAGGTAAGTTTCAGGCTTCTGGCATCTGGCTTTGCTGTGTCCTTTAGGACACATTGATGAGAGACACTATACTCTAAAATTTCTCTTCAACAGTTCTAGGCTTTGCCCCTTTTAATTTAGGAGGCTCAAGATGTGAGCCTCCTAAATGTGTGAATGCAAAGATGACTGCCTACAAATTTGTAGCTCTTAAGGGTTTTTTTTTGTTTGTTTGTTTGTTTTTTTTTTTTTTATGGTGAGTCTATTTTCATTTAGATTAAATCATGGTAGTACTTACTTGTAATTCCAGGTACCCAGAAAGTTGAGGCAAATGAACCACAAGTTCAAGGCCAGCCTTGACAATTTGTAAGACCCTGCCCCCAATCCAAAAGTTAAAAAACCAGTCACAGACACCCTTGCACATCTGTCTGCTACAGAGACAAACGAACATATATCTCAGCTTGAGTAAAGTGTTCTGTTTTCTCCCTCCCCAACATCCTAGAAATTCTCTTACTTCCTTAAATATGTGTTGAATGAATCATTTAGACTCATGACAGTGTTGTCATAGCAAGCAGTACTTTTTAAAAAAATTATTTTTATTTAAAGAGTGTTTTCATTTTACCTACCAACTACAGTTCTCCCTCCCTCCTCCCACTCACTCCTCCCCCCAGCTTCAGCCTCCACCTTTCATTCACTCCTCAGGGAGGGGAAGGACTCCCATGGGAAGTCTACAACATCTGACATATAGTTGAAGTAGAACCCAGTCCCTCTTCCCTGTATCAAGGCTGAGAAGGGTGTCCCTCTATAGGGAATGGGCTTCATGCACTGGAGGTAAATCCTGGTCCCACTGCCAGAGCCCCACAGACTGCCCAAGCCACACAGTTGTCATCCAGTCCCATGCAGGTTCTCTGTCAGCAGCTCCCAGTAGCTGGAGTCAGCTGTCTCTGTGGGCTTCCCCCGTCATGATCTTTTTAAAAAAGCAGCATCTTTTTAAAAAAGTAGTTTAATCCCCAAAAATCACAGTAGAATTTACCTTTGCTAAATGCTTGGAATCTTTATGCTGCTTTGCCCAAAGGCAAAACACCCCAGTTTTTATATCAGGCTTATTTTTTTTTTTTTAAAGAGTATAGAGGACCCAGGACCCAGGCATGACTGGAAAAACAAAAAGCAAAAATTCAAATGTTTAATAGAAACATGTCCAAAATCACTTTTTAAAGAAACTATCATAAAGTGCATTTCCATCTTATGTGACTAATTAAAACTTGTAATTTGCAAACCAGTAAAATTGTAGTTGGCTGTGTTGCAAGCTTATGGTTCCTGCTGCCTGAGTCCCGTTGGTGGGTAACTCCTAAAGAAACTGCCTCATGTGATTGCTCAGAGCTTTATGCTTCCCTGTAGCTAACATCAATAGAACTGGTGAATCCCTGGTCCCTTGTACCATCTCTCCCTTTTTGTCAAGCATTATTCTGAATCCGTACTTGTTTCCATATGTGTAAATCCAAACAAAGGCATGTTTTTCTGCAAATAGGTGTTCACTCACAGGCGTCCTGTATGCGAAACACTGTGAGCTTTAGAACTGGCATGTTGTATGTTGGTGATATGATTTTGTTCCCTCATGTTACTCTGTTGCTTACAGGTTCAGGGTTAAGGAGTGTAGTTAAGGCGAAATGTGGAGAAGATAAGATAGCCTTTGAAGCCTGAAAATGCTTAGAAGAAAAGCATGCTTCAGTTAAAACTGCCTCATCTTCTATGACACTTCAGGGCACTGTGTGTCAGCTTTGCCCAGTAGCAGAGGAATTGCTCTAGCTTTCCCATTGGCCCCTCCAGTTCTGTCCAAGATAGGTCTCTCCTGTGCTTCCTGATTGCTGTGCTGTCAGCAGTAGACTTAAGGATAAAAACAATACAACTGAATGTTTTTATACAAAACATACATACTTTGGGCCATTTTTACTTATTTAAATGTCAGCTGTTTTAGGTCCTCAAACTACACAGCACACTTCTTACAGATATCACAGTATGTCAGAAGGCATATAGAATTATGATAGAACTGTGTCATGTAGAAAGTCCTATAGGGGGCATGTGAAATACGCTTGGTATCTACAATCCCTCACATTCGCTTTAATAAATGAGAGGTTGTAGGAATGGCCTATATGGTAATATCAGATGTTAATGGCATTGATTACCTGTCAGGCAGTGGGGATTGATGGGAAAATGTCCGCTGTAAAATTAAATAGCATTAGGGAAGACCGTACCATGTGCTTGGGGTGCGGGGTGCAGGGGAAGCTGGGCCTGAGAGACTGAGCGACTCTGTCGGGGCATTACTGGGAGGGAGCTCCAGGTTTTTTTCCCCACATGATTAAGGCAGACCATCTGTTCTTTGTTAAATGTTTACAAAAACAGCTTCCCTCTAAAAGACTCAAGGAGAAGTAGGTCTGCTAAACACTCAGATCTCTGAGCACCTTTTCCGCCCTTCTCCAGATAGGTACCAAAACAATTCTGCTGCATATCAGACAAGATTAATACTTTTTTGTGTACACTCTTCACTTTCTCCCCTCCTTGTGGAAGATTAAATTTTTTTTACCGAGTCACTAATTTATGGCCTCATTTATTTCTAAAAGAAGCGTCTAAATGATTTGTACGCTAAAGTGTGTAGATGAATTTTCAGCTTTTTTGTCATGTGTATGAAATGCTTTTCCTGATGCATAAATGTGTGCTAGGAAAGCTCTCGGGAGATGCTGGTCTTCTGTTTCTGGAGTTTGAAGGTTGAAAATGGGTAGACATGCCCCATAGTAAGTAACCCACTGCTCTAATTCTTCTTCTCCCCCCACCCCAGGTTCTCCCAAGGAAGTTTGATTGTTTTTTATGCCCCATGCAGAAAAGTGATGTCTTTTTTCCTTGTCAATTATGTTAAGAAATGTAATAATTAACGTTTGCATGCAGTAAAAGTTGAAGTTACATCAACTAATATTTAGCTAATGTGTAGGAGTGAGGTGACTAGGGCACGAGGGTGTTGGTGAGGGGAAACAGAGGCTAACGATGACTTCAGTGTTCGGTTAGTTTTCTTCTGTACATTGTCCCCCCCACCCCCAGAAAGATGCTTGTGTGTAAGGCTTCAGCAGGAGGGGGCAGAGTCATAGAGTGCTAGCTTAGGAAACCTAGGTCCACCTCTCAGCTCTTTCCCATATGTGGCTTCTGGTAACCACATTGCCTCCTAGAACTTACATTTCTGTCTGGAATATGGGGCAGGTATAGTCACATTTTGTTCCTTTGTATAGGAGCTGTGTATGATTGTACACCAGGGTGCCCCTATTCATGTTTCTGCTCCTCTGTCCTCTGACATGCCTTTACTTTTTGAGTTCATTCCCAGAAGAGACAGCATGTATTTTAGGATTGGTTGGCCAGGTGGTGATGGTGCAAATCTTTAATCCCAGCCCTGGGGAGGCAGAGGCAGGTGGATCTCTGTGAGTTGGAAGCCAGCATCGTCAGCAGAGTGAGTACCAGGACAGCCAAGGCTACACAGAGAAACCCTTTCTCAAACAACAACAACTGTCTGTCTGTCTGTCTGTCTGTCTGTCTGTCTATCTATCTATCTATCTATCTATCTATCTATCTGTTGCCTTAATACCTATTTGTTTTTCCCGCTGCCTTTGTTTTGGAGTGGTGGCCTTATGTGTGTGAGGCAAGTGTTGAACCTCTAAGCTACATGTCCAACTTTCCCAGATACTGGAAGAAACTTTGGGACCTAAATCCTTCACTTGGCAGGTAAAGAGCTGGACTTTGGTTGAGTGAAATGACTTTTCTGGAGAGTAGTTGGTGATGGGCCTGGACTAGAATTGGGGTTCTGGAGCATTTCTACCACACTGGTTTGGCTTAGGAACTGAATGAGATTGTCTTTAGAGTGGCCAGGACTGGCTTTGGTGTAAACAGTGACCTGCCTTCCTCTCAAGTTGTATTTTAGTTTGTAAAATGTTGTTTGGTGGATAGTCGCAGAGCCCTTTGAAGAGGGGGTGACACTTGTGCCACCTCCCTAGAAGTATCCCATTCCTAGATGGAGTCCACAGACAGTAGTTGAAGCAAAATTTCATTCGGGCCTCCACTTATATGGCCCCAGGAACTCCTAAATTTCTCTCTGAAAGACGGAGATAAATTACAAAGATTTTCTTGTAGTTTCCAGTAACTGGACATACAAACTCAGTATAATGCCTTGGGGGATATGCCAAATAAATACGTGATATTGAGATGTGATTTCTGTTACCTGTTATTAAACGTCGGGTTTCCTCCTTTGCCCACAGTAATACTTAGCTTAGTGTTGAGTCTGTGTGGGGTAGGTCTTGTCTGCTCTGCTTTTTTACAGTATAAGGTGCATTGGTTTGATTCCATTATGATTTGTGTTTTCGTGGACAGGTTGCTTTATATTAGTATGTCATTGTCCCCAACTGTGAAATCAGAAGGTCCATTGTCGTAGTCCAAAGGTCTGGCTTGGGGAATTTGGTGATGTTAAGGCCGTGAAGCCCATGCTGGGCACATCATCCCATCACTCGCCTCACAGGAACATAAGAAAAGGTGTAGATGATAACTCAAAGTTGCAGATGGGATGTGAGAATCCCTCAGATGCCGTAGTTTGCCATGTGGATGATGTGCCTGCTCAACCTTGTTTTGGGTTGTGGGCGGTGAAGCCGCTCTGCAGGGTTTACTTTGTTCTCAGTTGACGTCTCAGCATTGCTTCAGATTTGTCAGTATTTTCTGATGTGCTGAAGATGCTCTGGACACCTCCCTAGTACACGTCAGGATTTCCCTGCACTGTGTGTGTTCCACATGAACTATTTGAGTTCTTTTTACATTAGTAAAAGTGTGTGTGTGTGAGAGAGCATGAGTGTGAGTGTGTGAGTGTATGTGTGTGAGAAAGAGTGTGTGAGTATGTGTGTGGGGGTGTGTGAGTGTGTATGTGTGTGTGTGTGAGTGTGTGTCTTCAAGGAGTTAGGGAACAGACTGTTCACATTTCATATTACTTTAAGAAAGATAGCCAATGCTAGATCATTCTTTCACATACATTGTAATCTAGACAGTTTAATGTCATTTAATTCAGAAATGACCTGTATACTGTATAAAATTTATATTGTACTTTATCCCCCACTTTTTAGTATTAGGTTTTTTTTTAAATGTCTATATACTAGTTGCTTGTTCTTTTATATATATCTCTGTGTACTCCCTTTCACACGGGGACAGAAAACCACAGACGGAATCCATATTTTACTTTTTATCCTGTGTTCGCCATTGAAAAGTGGCAGAATGTCTAGCTCTGTTGACATTCTCTTCCTGCACAAAATTTGTCTGTAGTAATAAGTGGTATTTAAAATGTAATATTTTCCACTCAAAAGCATTCCTCTTAAAGAAACAAATGTTTCAGGGCTGAAAGAAGATGCCAAATTCCATGCCCCTTAGTTTGTCGATGGCAGGAGCCCCTGACTTTCAGTGCCTTCCTTTACCTTAAGAGTGAGAAACTAATCTTACTCCGTTTGTGTCTCTCAGCATTCTCCGTCGGAGCCCTTTCTAGAGAAGCCGGTGCCGGATATGACTCAGGTCAGCGGACAGAATGCTCAGCTAGGGAAGAGTGACGATTACCTGCCATCCATAGACCAGCAGCCACAGCAGAGAAAGAAGAAAAAGAAAAACAACCACATCGCTGCAGGGGATCCCGGCAAAGGTTCTGGTAAAGATGACTTCCCTGGTGGGGTTGATAACCAAGAACTAAGTAGGAACTCACTGGATGGGTCCCAAGAAGAAAAAAAGAAGAAGAAAAGGCCGAAAGTCAGACAAGATCCGAAGGAATTGAAGGAACCGAAGGAGAAGAAAGAACCCAAGACCCCAAAAGCCCCGAAGATCCCCAAAGAGCCAAAGGAAAAGAAATCAAAAACTGTCACACCAAAACCCAAATCCAGCAAAAAGTCAAGGTAGGCTGTGGGTGGAGTCAGGCCACAGGGCAGACCAGCCCCAGGCTGCCGTGGTCTCTGCGTGGGTGCGGAACGGGTATTGACACTGTATCATTCTTGAGCACGTGTCGCTCATATAGGAAAAAGCGAAGGTTTGTGTGCATTCCAAACTTTGGGACTCTTTTGTTAGGAGCTGTTGGTTTAGAATCTTGACTGGATAAAAATTTTATTTAGCAACCAACTCTTTATTTTACAAACCAGAACTTTATTGCGTAACTGATAGGAAGGTTTGCAGGGGATGCAAGGGCCCTGTGAGGCTCTAAGCATTTCAGCACCATCTCTAGAATCTGAAAGAGAATTGTGTCTGTTTGGCAGGGTAAGTCTTCCATGGCAGGTTGACGTCCTTGTGGGCAGTGTGGGAGGAAACCCAGGAGCACTCATTATTAGATGTGGCTTCAAGGACAAATAGCGGGCTTTAGGTAACAGGAAAGAGTCTCTTTGCTCTGTACTCTGCACCAACTCTGACCCCCTAGAAGGCATATTTATTCAGTAAGAAAATCTGAGAGACGACATTGAAGACTAATTTTTTTCATTTGTTCTGAACATTTCTAACAACTGTTCTGAACCAGTTCCAAACATCTGAATCTATTTTTCATAATATGGCTTACGTTAAAAAATATAGTTTCCAGATGGAAGTATGGCCAGACTTGGTTAATCTGAGCCTGTTTGCACACTCTGATAGAAAACACGTCCCGCCCTCTGTCCTGTGTGCACATGTAAACACTTGTGTGCACATAGTCAGTCATGGCGTTGCCTTACACTTTCTGTGGTGACTGGTGTAGCCCTTTTGCTGGTGGGCTACAGTGTGTGCATGTGTCCAGGCATACCAGCCCACAGAGAAGATAACGGAGAAGGAAGGGTGGCCTCTCAATGTCCTGGTGGGAATACAAGATAACTCAAATCCATGGTTATGCTGTGTCTTGATGGTGTGAACAACAATCTTTTATTTATGCTATGAAAGTCTTTTTTGGTGTGTATATGCAATAATTCAAACTTACTGATAAGTTTGTGTTTATAGTCAGATTTTGATTCCTCAGTATCTAGTCTCTTTACAAAACCTTTATGTTTTTTAAAGAGCCATTTTATTAAATTTGTATTTATAGGGAAGTGCTGGGACCATAATGATAAGTAAGATGCAGCTAAAAATTTTAGTGTGACTGTATGAGTTTGTTTTTAAAGTATGTAACTTCCTGAATGTAAATACTATGCTTTGGTGTGAGGAAGCACGTGCTTCTATCTTCCAGGGAGAGAAGTCAAAGCCTAAAGTGAAGAAGAATGTCCTTACTTCTTAAGGTGTAGGTGTGTGTGCCAAAGAGGCTCCCTGGTCTTTAGAAGTGCATCACCAACACTTCACATACCGGGATAATTTGGTTTCAATTTTCACTGTAATTATTTTGATTTCTTTATTTCTTCCTTCCTTCCCTCCCTTTTTCCTTCCTTCCTTCCCTTCCTCCCTCCTTCCCTCCTTCCTTCCCTCCCTCCTTCCTCCCTCCCTCCTTCCTTTCTTCCTCCCTCTTTCTTTCCTTCCTCCCCTCCCTCCTTCCCTCCCTCCCTCCCTCTTTCCTTCCTTTCTTCCTTCCCTCCCTCCCTCCCTCCCTCCCTCCTTCTTTCCTTCTCTCCTTCCCTCCTTCCTCCTCCCTCCCCTCCCTCCCTTCTTCCTCCCTCCCTCCTTCCTTCTTCCTCCCTCCTTCCTTCCCTCCCTCCCCCCCCCTTATTTCTTTCAAAACTTTATATAATCCTTCTAGGATTCCGACATAAATTTTCAACCATCCTCTCCAGCCCAAGTCTGCTCAGGCAGGCCCCATGTACATAGTTTACCTGCTGCGGAGCACTCTGGTGGTAGATTCAGAAATACTGTATGTCATAGTGGCCCATGCAGCAGCTTCCTAACAACTGTGGGTATCCAGCTTGGTCAGCTCTAGGTGTGCAGCATTTCCTCGGGGCAGCTAAATGTCTGTGTTCATCAGAGAGCTTTCGGGGAGGGCTGTTTTTATGGTGGACAGCAGATGTTATCAGGAGCATGAGTTAGGGTCTCTGTAAGTATTTAACACAGTTTACTGATGGGGCTTGCACACACTCTGTAGGAGAAGGAGGGTGTTTTTGCTCAGGGAAAAGCATAGTTTTCTCTTTTTCTCATTGGTCCTCCCTACCTGTCTCTTGCTGAACTGTACAAGCAAAAATTGTTTTTAGCGTTAATGGTTTGAGAATCTCTGACTGGAACACATTGATATGTGTGAGATGTTCAAGTGACAGGAAGCTGATGGGATGTGTGCCCAGAGACTTATTTAGCAGGCCATGTTTGGGGGCACTGTTAGGGGAATGTGAGAGTTGGTAGCACCTTTCTCTGTTGGCTTGGATAACTTTGTCATGTGTTTGACCACTGGCTGATTTACAATGAAGTGTGGCAAGGACCGTCCCCAGAAGCTTTCTTGTTGATGACGGTCTTTTAGGATTGGTTGTCCAAACATAGGATAATTGCATTGAGATGTTAAATAAATTAACAGACCAAACCATTATTTTGTCAAACCACATTGTTGCTATTGGTCAGATGAATTGAGTATGTCAATTGTGGTCTCCTTGTTCAGTTATATCTACAAGGAAATAGCATCCTTGAATCAAGGATAACGAGAATGCATAGAACTACATGTAAATTCTGAATAGCATAGCAGAATAATTATGTAAATTGAATATGCAGTGATGAAGGTAATAGGGGGTTTGGGTTGTGTTAGTGCTGGGGCTGAATTGCCAGAACAGTTTGCATCTACGCAGTGGAATACAACAGTGGCAATTTTGTTTTGCAAAATGCTACGTGATACCGGTTATTTCCATCCTTGAATAAGTTAACTTGATGAATTTGTTTATACAGAAAATAATTTTCCTACAGAGGGCTGCAGCAGAGGAAATAAACGAGTGAAGTGAGAAATTTCAACCCGTCCCTCCTTATTCCTCCATTCCTCCTTTCCGCCGGTGAGCTGTGTCCCTGCTGCAGCTCTGCAGCAGACATGCTGTCCTTGGAGTGGGTGATGGAGAGGTGCCCTGCTGCTGGTCTCCATCATCCTCATACCTTTGGTAGTGGTGGATGCCTGGAGCATGGCTGCTGCACAGAGCTGGCCCGCCTGTCTCTGGTGCAGCCTCCTTGCCCCCTGGAGCCCACTTGTTTCCATGAAGAGAGTGAGGAGCTTGAGTTTGTAGACATCTCCCACCTTGATAACCAAAATACAATTCTACGCATCTTTCCTGTGCTGGAGAAACTAAAATAATCTGCCTGAAGTAGTTACAAAGAAAAAGTGTTTAAACAGGAAAAACAATTGTCCAGCTATTAGAATAAAGACACTTTGCATCCTAATAGTGAGAAAAATGGGTTTCCTGGGTGGGGGCATACCCCTCTTCTCTAGTAGAGTCATGTTCTTTTTCTTCTTTTTAAATATATTTTTCTATGCCTGTATTGCTCTCCCCGAGTGCCCTTATAGCTTTCAAATATTGGCTGTTAATATTGAAAATAAAGCCAAGACCTCTGTGGCTGGACAGGATGCATTTTGCATGTGCAAGGATTCTCGGAGGATTTGCATGCTCCTTTCAGGGTGGTTTCTGTTGTGCATGCATGGGCTCTGTGAAGTGAGAGAAAATGTGGAGGAAGTGCTTTCTTTCAACGATTCTTGAAGGATTTAGTGGTCCATTTAGCTACATAAAGATTCTTTGAATGTACAGAAAGAGGGGAACTTGGCCAAAGATTGTGACTTGACTACTGAAGCCTGAATTAAATGAAGCAGTGTGGCTGCTGTTAATGTGGTTTCTAGGAACACATTTTGTTCCTTGCTCTATTCCCCACCCCTGGTGTTAAATTTAGCAGAAATAAAAATGTTATTTTTCAATTGAGTAAAGATAGCATTTTATTTTAAACCAGAAAATAAACATACCACTCTTATTTTTAAAAGCCACACAAAGTGTCAGAAGCACGTGAGGTGTGCATTTTGTAAGATCCTGTAATTATCATTAACAATAGTAGTTACTGTTTATTTAATGGTGTCCTTCTGGGGAATTTGTTTTCTCAATTATAATCTTACAGAGTTAGGGTTTTTTAACCCAAGAAATACTTACTTATTCAGTCAGTAAGCGCAGTGTCTTGGTAAACTAAAATATATTTGCAGTGTGCTCTGTATTAGTAAAGCTTCTTGATGGAGATCACAAATAAAAGCAACTCTCTAAGCCAGCCTTCGTAGTGAGACTGAGACGGACCCAGGTACACACATAACCAGATATCTTCCCAGTGAGTGTGTCAGTCATGAATTAAGTTCTTTTTCTTTCTTCTTGCTCTTTTTTCCCTTCAAAACACTCATATGCTATGATTTAGTTTGAACCCAAACATTGGGAAATGTCAAAGACATTGTTTTGGCTCACACAAGTGAAAAAGGACACACACGCACTCACACACACGCTTCAAGTGTGCGAATATAAAATGAAGCCTTGAACCCTTTTAGTGCTAGTGAGGAAGAAGGAATGAACTAAATGAACTGTACCCACGAGGATCATGCTGGCTCTGCCTTGGAAACTGTATTGCCAAGTCCCTTATTTGTCAAGTCAGAGATGGACAGCATGTGCCCACCCTGCTATCTGTCTCAAGCTCGCTTTCTCTTCCACAAAGCACCTAGCAGTGGTTCAAATCCCTAGACCTTCCCCTTGGGCCAACCAGCTCAGTGCCTATACCGTGGTCCTTGAGTTCAAAGTAGGAGAATCATCAGGCAACTTGCAAAGCAAGTTCTGTGCTGTAAGCCACATGCAGGCGGGGATGGACCTTGAGGGAGACATCTTGCTCTGCAGTGAGCTGAAGTGACCTGCTGCTTTGGTGTCTCCAGGAGAGGATGGGGCCCTGCCTCTAACCTCTCATTGCGCTGCCAGATAACAGTGGAGGCAAGGAGGCCATGCGACAGTGGACAGAAGAGGGCTGCTTCTCTAGAGATTTTTTTTTTCCTCAATCTTAAGCAGAGTATTAAAGAGAAGTATATTTTTAAGGAGCAGTATATCTTGCCATGGTAAATGTGGCCTTGGTGTTACTCCTAGGACAAAAGGGCAAAAAGAATGTAGGCTGATTTTTTTTTATTATTATTATTATTAAAAAGCCTTTATTATGTGGGAATGCCTTGGAAAAACATGAAAATCTGTACAAGGCAATATTTGGCAGGTTTGCTGGGCCCAGCCGAAGCCCACCAGGAGTCACTGGATGTCACAGCCACAGCACAGAGAACCAGGCAGCTTCCCGGCTGTTGTCATCACCTGTGTGGTGTTAGCTCTGAAATGGTAGATGAGGACACACTATGAATTAAGAGAAAAAAAGTTAGACGCATTAGACCCTTAAACATCTACTAGAGTATGGTTTTATTTTATTTTATTGTGGTCCTGAATAATAAAGGAACAATGTAGTTCACAGCGGTCTCCCTTGCCTGTTTGGCTAGATGGTGTTTTCTCTTTTGTGTTGTTCTGCCCAATTTTCATCCTGCTGGTTGCACCTGATTGAAATGTGGGTGGATAGCATGTTTCCCTTGTGTGAGCCACCCCGGCGGGTCAGAGAAGATAATTGTGAGCCCAGAGAGTGGGATTCTGAGTGCCAGTGTGACCTCTGGAGTGCTGCCCATAAATAAAAGTGACATCTCGGAACATGGTACAAGTGGTCAAATGTGCCTCCCGCAGCGTGGCAGTAACGGTGTACTCCAAGAGGCTTCTGGGAGGCTTTGGTTTGGGTTGGCACCAGAATGTCTAATTGGGTTCATCTTTTATGCTGGGTTGCAGGGCCAGACAGTGCCACATAGGCAGAGTGGCTCATGTCTGTGTTGGCCTTTGATGAACAGACAACATCTTAGCTGACTGTGCTTCCTTTCCATCTTCCACTTCCTAGTTGAGTCCACAAAACAATGTAGGTTTTCAGTATTCTTAACTACATGACAAAATTCTTTGCTTTATAATGTATTACTATTAAGGATTTAATTCTTTCAGGCAAGTTTTCTGTTGTTCTCATACCTAAATAAACAAAATAAATAAAAAGATGTCCTTTAGAAAATGACCAACATTGTAGCAGCCCTAAAGGCAGGGTCCTGATGTTGGCTTAAAATGACCCAGGCCTCTGCACCAAGAAGAGCTGATGTTTGCAGGAAAGTTTGCCGAGATACCTGACATGCTACGGGAAGCCAGGCATGTTTGTATCCGGTGCTAGGCTGCCATGCCTGGAAAGTTGGTTGTAGAATGTAAAAGTTACATGAAACATGAAATCAAATTTTCTATAATAGCTACACTGTTTGAGGCAACAGTGTAAAGGGCTGTTTTCTGGGTGTTTTGCATAGTGACTTTCATAGAACTTAATGCCAGTAGTTTTGTTAACGTCCTGTGTTGTTTGTAGTAAACCCAAGTTCTTCGTGTTGTTTCCCTCTCACAAATCTCTGCCTCCCTCAAAAGGAGGAAGGTGAAGAAATGGGGAGGTGGGAATTAGATCCCAAGACTACTGTGCGGAGTCAGGGGGAGTGTGTGTGTGACCTAGGGTCTCAGGGTGCCTGTGTGGAATCAGGGAAAGTATATGTGACCTAGGGTCCCAAAGCTCCTATGTGGAGTCAGGGGAGTGTGTGTGTGACTTAGGGTCTCAAGGTCCCTGTGTGGAGTCAGGGAGAGTTTGTGTGTGACCTAGGATCTCAAGTCCCCTGTGTGGATCGGGGGAGTGTGTGTGTGACTTAGGGTCTCAAGGTGCCTATGTAGAGCCAGGGGGCATGTGTGGGAACTAGGGTCCTAAGGGTCCTGTGTGGAGTCAGGGGAGTATATGTGTGACCTAGGGTCTCAAGGACACTGTGTGGAGTCAGAGGCTGTGTGTGGGGATCTAGGATCTCAAGGTGCCTGTGTGGATTCAAGTACATGGTCACCTCAGTGGACGAGTGAGAACACACCACTGGGTTGCCATCTGTTAGAGGAGGGCTGTTTGTCTTGGTGTGATGGTGTGTTCACTGCTACTCTGCTTGTACTGCCCCTTATCACTACTTTATTCTGCCTTTCTTCAGTTTATTACCTACTGATTATCCCCTTAGATGCATTGTGATAGTAGGGCTTTAAAATTGATATTTTATTTCCTAGGGCTGATTTTACTTTTTGATGCACTGTATTTTATGCTGATTTAACTTGATCTTTTGAAACTTTTGTGCTGTTTAAAATTAACTTTAAAGTTGCATACAAAATGGGTTTTATTGTAACATTTTAACAGATATATATTATGGTACTTGGTTCATATTTGCCTAATTCCTCCCCAATGCATTCTTTCCGCCAATAGGACCCCCTCCTGATTGTGTACGCGTGTGCATACATGCATGGATCTAGGTTGCACATGATTGTCTTTATGCCTTATCTTTTAACATGTTATCTATTAATCTTCTGCAAAGGGCATAATTTCTTTTTTCCTTATGACAGTACACATATATAATATTTCCTTTGTCTCTATAGGCATCTAGGCCTGCCCCTATGCACTGGCTGTTATGAATAGTGCTACAGTGAACTTGGTGTGCATGCTTCACTCAGGCATCTGTCCAGGAATGGTAGAGCTGAGTCACCAAAGACTATTCTCAGTCTTTTGAGGAACCTGTGTACTGATCTCCACGGTGGCTGCCCCGTTTTACATTCTCTTCTCTCCAGCATTTGTTACTGCTGGTTTTCTTGAATATAGCCACCTGAAGAGTGAGATGAAACCCCAGGACAGTTTTAATTTGTATTTCCCTCATGGTGAATGATGATAAACATTTTGTGTGTGTGTGTGTATTTGCCAGTCACCTACATGCTTTTCTTTTGAGAATTTTCTGTTCAGTCCATTTTTGTCCATTTGATTGGATGGCTATTTGGAATTACAGATTTTTAAATGTTAATCTCTGTCAGATAACATAGTTGGTAAAGATTTTCTTCCATTC
The DNA here is from genome assembly GCA_033318265.1 of Phyllotis vaccarum. Lineage (NCBI taxonomy): Eukaryota > Metazoa > Chordata > Mammalia > Rodentia > Cricetidae > Phyllotis > Phyllotis vaccarum. Next base: position 2,335,412 of record JARWLC010000012.1, read on the forward strand.
TGTTGGCCGTCTTTTTGATCTGCTGGGGGGGGGGTTGTTTTTTGTTTGTTTTTGTCTGGAGATTTTTAATTGCCCTTGTACACGTTTTGCCCTCAGTTATTAGAGCCCTTGTCAAAGCAAATGCCCTTTTTGTACCTGTGTCTTATTTTGACTGTGGAAGTTTCAGGACTCAGCAGTAGTAAAATGACGTTTATGAAGTAGCAACAAATAATTTTATTGTTGGGAAATGAAGAGCTATATTACAGGGTCGCCGAATTAGAAGGTTGTGAACGATAAGGTCTTTGCTCCATTTTGAGTTGGGATTTTTCAGGGTGGATCCCGTGTCCTCAGCATCGAGCTTGAGGAGGTTTTCTCAGACTATGTTTTTGAGACCTTTGCCAGAAATTAGGTACTGTGGCTGTGTGGGTTCATTTCTGGGTTCTCTATCTACTCCATTGGTCTACATATAGATTTATGCCTTACTGTTTTTATTACTGTGGCTCTGTAGTAAATTTTGAGATCAGGTAGTATGATACCCCTGGCATTACTCTCTCTCTCTCTCTCTCTCTCTCTCTCTCTCTCTCTCTCTCTCTCTCTGCCCCCCCTTCCTCCCTCCTTCCCTCCCTCCCTCTGTGTGTGTGTGTTTTCATGTGATTTTGAGATTACTTTTTTGTTATTCTTCTGTAAAGAATGCCATTAAAACTTTCACGGGGATTGCTTTCAGTAATATACACATTTTCACAGAATTAATTCTACAGTCAGTGAGCATGTGAAGTCTTTCTTTGAATGTCTTGTTCACCATCTTCAACATCTAAAAATATTGTCATCAAAGAGGTCTTTTACCACATTGGTTGTGTTTATTCCTAGTTCCAAATCTTTATAAATAAAATACTCTAAAAGCTATCTTGGTTCCTTTACTCCAGTTCTTTCTGGCAAATTTATTATCAATATATAGAAAAGCTACTGATTTTTGCACGCGAATTTTGTGTCCTGCTACTTCGTTGAAAGTAATTGTCAGTCTGCTTTTTCTGGTGATGTCTTTGGGCCATTTGAAGACTGTGTTGTATCATGTGCAAGTAGAAATAAACTGTATCATTCTTGTTTCCTTTACCTTACTGCTCTAGCTAATACTTCAGATAGTGAATAAGAATGGAGCGAGGGAACCAGCCATGACTACACAGGCTTTAATTCTAGCACTTAATAGACAGAAACAAGCACATCACCCCAAGTACCAGGCAAGCCAGAACTATATAGTGAGATCTCCCTCCACCAATAAAAGGAAGAGACTCTTTCAGGTTTCTCCATTTATTATGCTGAGGTTAATTTCTTCTGTTACTTATTTCTTTGGTTTGGATTTTAGTGTTACTTTTAATTTTCACCGTTTAAAAAGCTCACTAAGTGTTAAGGTGTCTTAGATAGGGTGTCTGTTGCTGAGGCAAAGCACCACAGGCAAAAGCAAGTTGGAAGACAAAAGTTTACTGTGATCACCAAAAAAGGTCAGGACAGGAACCAAACAGGGCAGGAACCTGGAGGCAGGAGCTGAGGCAGAGGCCATGGAGGGTGCTGTTTGCCAACTTGCTTCTTATGGCTTGCTCAGCTTGCTTTCTCATACAACCCAGGACCACCTGCCCAGGGCTGGCACCACCCACCATGGGCTGGGCCCTCCCCATTGATCACTAACTGAGAAAATACCATACAGAACAGACGGATCATATGGAGGCGTTTCCTCAGCTGAGGCTCCCTTCTTTCAGACAACTCTTATGTTGTGTCCCATTGACATAAAGCCAGTCAGCACATAAGGGCTTTGACTTGGGAAACTGGTTGTACTTTTTCACCAGCATAGAGCCCTGGAGTCTAACAGCAGATTGCATTTTATTCTGGCAGCCAGAGCCTTTTTACAGCAGCTAAACCACAGGCGTTCTGTCCCACATCCTATGTGGCAGTTCTCTTAACTGTTAGCTTCACTTTACTAGAAAGTCTTTTGTTGTTGTCAGATGTGTTACTTCACACGTAATCCAAGCAGTGTGGGAGGAGGCTGAGACAGGAATGTTGTCCCAAGTTCGAGGCCGGCTTAGGCTACAGTGAGATGGATCCCGCTTGCTCTGCAAGTATAGGGGCCTGCGTTTAGATAACCGGTACCTATAAAGAAAGCTGGGTATGATGACATGGACTTGTAACTGTAGCTCTGGACAGGCAAAACAAGCAAACAAACAAATATGTGTATCCCTAGAGCTTTCTGGCAGTCAGCCTAGCCAGCCACCAATTCCATGTCAGGAAGAAGACCTGACATTGTTGATACATCTCACCATACACATAAACACTCAAGAAAACACAAAGCTTTCCAAGACTCTGTCTGTCTCTCTTGTCACACACACACACACACACACACACACACACACACACACACACACACACACACACACACACACACACACACACACAGAGTTCCCTCCAGCATATCAATTGTTAGAATATGCCTTAATGTCCCCTCCCCTTAAGGAAGGTGGTGTAATATTTTGGAGAATCTTGAGCCTCTAATACTCTCCTCCACTGGTGGTCCTGACCTAGGACTCAAGGTTGATTTTGTCCACTGTAATAAGAATCCTCATTAACTTACTTCATCCAAAGGGCCTGCTCAGTTGCTAACTTCCACCCGCTGTTCGGTCACCTTTGTATTAATTGACTGAACTCTTCATCACATTTAGTTTCACAATATGGCTCCTTTTTAAAGTTTCATCTGAGGATGGATGTCCACGGCTCGACACTAATGACTATTGAACTGCGTTCTGTCATAATCAGTCTGGCCCTGACTTATTCAGCCTAAATAAGTTCTGGGTCTTTGGGTAGAGCCTTGTTTAGAAACCCTACAATTCCTCAATTAGCGTTGGCCAGCTTTGATACACTAGTCCCATCTTAGACAACAGTCCCCTGCTCTGCTTATGGACAGACGTGTCTTCTGCTAAATAAGAATCCTTCCACCAGTGTGGGACCCAAGAGCATCTCCTCACAAGAACATATCCTTTGAATATGGAGTTTTGCTTTAGTGATTGTTCGTGAGCATTCTCAGGGTGGTGCATGATGGCACTGGGGCTAATAGTCTTGATGAGCGTGGCTGCTGGCTGTGGACTGCAGTGCTGGCCAGTGTGGGTCTGCTCTCATAATAAAGTGTGGCCTTTCAAATTCCAGGGACACCACTGATTGATGTTTGATTTCCAGGGCTTGCTAGCCCGAGTGGAGGCTCTGCATCTGAGTGGGGGTAGGGTTAGGTCTGTATTTGTATTTCTGTTATCTTGCTCATTGGGCAGATAGAAGAAGAGAGGCTTAGGGATGTTATTTATAAATGGTATTTTTTGCACTGCTTTTGAGAAATTCCTGTTTTCCTCAAGAAGTTTGTTAACAATTTAGTCTCATTTCCTTTCCTCCCCTGCCTACTTTTTTCTCTCTTTCTTTTTCTTCTTCCTTCCTTCCTTCCTTCCTTCCTTCCTTCCTTCCTTCCTTCCTTCCTTCCTTCCTTCTTTCCTTCCTTTCTTTCTTTTTTAAGATAAAGTCTTAAGTAACCCAGGCTAGCCTTAAAATCCTGATTTTGCTGCTTCTACCTCCCAAATTCTGAAAATCTGAGTGTGTGCCCCAGTACCCTATAGATACGGACGATAGAACCAGAACCTTGTACATGTTAGACCAGCACTCTGCCAGCTGAGCCTGCTCACCCAGCTCTTTGGCTTCATTACACTGAGCTTTATAGATGGCTCATCATGAAAGCGGATGATAGTTCAGCTTCTGGTTACCCTTTAAAAGTATTTATTTTTATTGTGTATCTGAGCATACCTTGGGTTGTGTGTGTGAGGGCCAGAGGATAACGTGAGTTCTTTGGATCAAACTCAGGGTTCCAGGCTTGTGTAGTAAACACTTTTATCCCCGGAGTTCTCTTGCTGCCACTGTCTTGTGATTGTTTAGATTTTCTTTTTGGTTTTGTGGTGTGTGTGTGTGTGTGTGTGTGTGAGTGTGTGTGTGTTTGAAAAAAGGAAGTGTCAGTACATAGTAAAAAGCTATGTAGATGGCTGGTGCTGGTACGTACCTTTAATCCTAACATTCAGGAGGCAGAGGCAGGCAGATCTCTGTGAGTTGGAGGCCAGCCTGGTCTACAGAGTAAGTTCCAGGACAGTCAGGGCTACACAGACAAACCTGTCTTGGGGGTGGGGAGGGAAGGAAGCAAAAACAGCTTTGTGTTTATTAAACTGTTGAAGTAAATTGGAAACAAAGATTGTTTCTTCAGCTCACAGGATAGTTGATGAAAAATGCACAGCGCTTTAACTTTAACATAACTCAGTAATTTTAACACTGATTTTAAATAAGTATTTCTATGTTATGTGACATGTAGAAATTTGAAATTATACCCAGTCCAGCCTACTGTAGTTAGTGTTCTGAAAATGTTTCTTGAAATGAGTGAGTGCCAGCTCGGTCTTGCAGATGAGTAGGCAGATTTCAGGGTACCAGAGGCCAGAGGTGCCCAGCACTTGTTATGTAAGCTGCGGCATGAGCTGTGAGAAGCAGAAAGGAAGCAAATGATGTGGGCTGTGAAGGTTGGAGAAGGCCAGGGCTTCGCAGGCATCATATGTTGGGGTTTGGACTTACACTTCATCCAGCAGGTACAGAATGCAGAGAGGATTCACGGGAGAAGTGAGAGGAAACAGTGTGGCCTGTGCGTGTCCGCCTTTTCTTGTGACTCTTCTTTTAGATTGCTGGGTGGCAAGCCTTGGAGCCGGGTGAGAGGGGCAGTAAAGCTCGGTATCTGCACCTGTACAGCTTAGTGGCTTCACTCTCAGCCTCATAATTGCTTAAGGGATGCTCCTAACAATATTCTTATCCCTGCAACCAGAGCAGCTGTCTGTTTGCATATTCAAGCTTCAAATATAGTTTAGAAGAAGAATGTGCGTGTGGCTATGTTTGGGGTTTGGCAGTAAAAGACCAGTTTGCACCTCACAGATACATACAGAATGATTCTGAATGTGGACTCCTTCCGTTTTCCACTGGCTTCATGCTGGGGACCCTTCCTGTGGGGGTGAGGGGGTGATATGGTAGTGATTGTTATTGTCTTGGGTGGGAAGACGTGTATGGTTAAAGTGGTGGGATGGAGAGCATTGGTCATGCATGTTGGTGTGACCCTTGATATTCGTGGCATCCTTTCTCTGAGTTCCTCATATGAGTTGGCCCTGGTGGGTCAGGGTCCCAGCAAGAGTGCCCTCTTAGATGTGCTGCTGTCTTCTAGGCTGTGTGGAGGGTACTCTCCCTATCCAGCACTGCCCCATCTTTTCTCATGGAAAACTCATAGACACACTAGAGATTCATATATTAACCTCATGTTACAGATGAGGAAATGGAAGTGAAGGAAAACCCTAAGTGATTTGTCCAGAGCCACGGTTGGGACTGTGGCAGTTAGAATGCAAGCTAATTCCTGGCTGATGAAAACCACCATTCTGTAGTACTTCTGAGAGGGGAAGAAAAATTACTTCAGTTTTATTTGGCTTGAAATAGTTTGAATGCAACACCTCATAGGAATCCAGATTGTCTTATTCCAGAATCATAGCGAGGACAATTTAATGTAAGTAACTGGATTTTGACCTGGATTATAAAGTCTTTGGGTTGCCACCGAAGATTTATTAGCCTTACTTCTTGGGGTGATTGTTGTACACTGGTGGGCAGGAGAACCAAGCCGTCCCTCAACATGAATGAGGTCTTCTGAGTTTGCCTTTTGCGGTAATCAAATTTGAAAGTGCTTCCCTGGGCCATGAGGTTTCTGTCTAAGCATTTGGGGAGGGTCCTGTCTGACTTTCGGCCATCTTGGAGGTTCTGTGCAGCTCGTCATCCTTGGAGAGAGCAGATGGAAAGTCATTAGTGCTTCTATCCCCAGCAAATAGATGTTTCCTCAAACCTGGCTCTGGGCAGCATCCGGACAGTCAGCCTTTCACTCTTGCAGGATGGTGCTTGCAGGGCCTGAAACCCCACGGACTTGAACTCTATCTTTCACTCTGGTTGATAGAGGTCACCATGGAAAGTACTCACTGCCAGCTCAGTTTACCTGGCAATGGTTCAACTCTTTGACAGACCTACCTCTGATTTAAACAAATTCGAGAAATATGTAAAGTTTTGGAAGCAGTTTTGCACTGATTTGATAAAAGAAACCACAGAACAGTGCAGCGCAGGTGTGGAGAATGTTTGAAAGCTGATTGAGGGAAGCAGATGGCTTTAGTCAGTGGCATCCAGCCAAAAGAGCAGGTGCTGGTCATGTGACCGCTGGTTACCAGGGTAATCTGATTGCTCTTGGCGAGCAGATGAAAGGAAAGGGGCCCAGTGTTCAGCTGTAGTATTGTATAATTTGTGGCAGTTAGAGCGGAAATAAATGCTGGAAATGGAGCCTCATGGTAGGGGAGACTTCTGTCCGTGTGTAGCGTAAACACCAGGACACTCTTGTCGGGAGATGCTGCATAAATTTTTTTTAATTTAAAAAATATTATGCTGTCTGTAGATTTTTGACTTAGTCATACCACCTTTTTTGTAAATAAAATCAGTGTTGGAAATGAAACTGCTATTTGTGATAATCTTGAATTGTTTTGAGATGTTTCCTGATGTAGCTGTTTGCTATGCTAAAAATGCTCACATATCAAAATAAACTCAAGTCTAAGATGCTCAAAGCATCATGGGTGGTAAAACCTATCGTAGGTGTGTGCCAGGTACATTATTGACACACTTTGGGAGTGTTTAATGTGATGTATCTTTACTCAGAATCCTTCGCTGCTGCAGCCTCCTAGTGTCTCTGACAACATGCTGTTTAGTGCATCCTCTCAATGTCCTTCTGGGACTTTATAAAATTTAATAAACGTAGGGCTTTGAAATTTATCTTTTGTCTCTTAAGCTACTTAGAGCTTGAGGATCCCTAGAAATAGTTTAAGAAACATGTTTGCTGATATTTGGATGGTTTTGTGTTCTATCTGTAACAAACGATAGGTGATGTTGGGAAGCTTGGAGCCAGAGTATAGACTAAAGGGAGCACTAGGTGTTTTCTCTGGCAGAGTGTTTTGAAGAAGGATTTGGGGGGCTGTGATAATACTAGAGTTTTATTTTTCTCAGCATGTACTCGTGTATTTTGATGTGACATTCAAATACTAATGATCTTTTTCAGTAACATTTGGAAAGTGAGCTTTTAGTTAGTTATTGGTTAGACACAAACACACGCATATAATTTCAAATACCTAACTTTTAGTAGAAATGCTCATTGTGAGCCTGGTGATATCCCAGTGTAACTTGCCCTGGGTTCATTGCTAGCAGTAGGGGAAAATAAAGGCTAATTATGATTATCGTTCAAAACTGCTTAGTACCAAACTTGCTTGTAAACAGAAACACTGAATTAAATAAAATCATGCATTTCTAGGAAATGAATTTTTATTAAACACTTGTAAGTGGAATATAAGGAAAAACTACTATAACTGTCATAGGACTTAAGTAGTATGTAAAACTTTATGCCAGATAAATAAGAATATAGTCATTAGATTGTATATTTTATTTTTATTAACTAAAAAAATAGGTATGCCTTACTTTATAGCAAAGCAACACCTTAGCTTTTCATCGTGGTAGCATTGGCGTATTAGTGGAGCTGTAATACTTTGCGGTAATCAAAGTTTTACGTTGAATTCAGTTTTGATGAGTGAGGAATTTGTTGAAGGTCATCAATGATAAGGTCTGTTATCAAACATTAATTAGGAGCATCATTTAATGAAAAACAGCCAGCACACATCCACCCAGGCTCTCCATCAGTGCTTGTGAAAAGAGAAGATTTGGGGAATGTGAGAAACCACACTGATATGAACACTAAGTGATGTGCTTTGAATTCTAGTAATAAGAAACTGGATTCAGAAGCAAGTGCTTTGAAGAAAAAGGTCAACAAAGGAAAAACAGAAGGTTCTGAAAATTCAGACTTGGACAAAACACCCCCACCATCCCCTGTTCCTGAAGAGGATGAAGACCCAGGTGTTCAGGTACTGCCTTTATTCCCCCCCCCCTGCCCCCCAGCTCCAGCTGAGGAGCAGAGTAACTTTAGCCACATGTGAAGCATACAAGGTTTCGCCTGGCTTTGTTGTCAGATGTGTGTGGGATGTCCTTATTGTTGTCCGGAACATTACATCCATAGTGAAGAGCGCTAGAGCTAGCAGAAACTCAACTCACTCAGGGCTGCTGGGCTTTGACATTAATAAAACAAAAGGCAGCCTTTATTTCCACGAGTGTATATTTTGATGTTTATATAAACATCAGAATGATGTCCTCCTAAAGATTGCTATTATATTGATTTATTTAAAGTGCCATTCACATTTAAATTTTTCCTAAAATTTTGTCTCTTGTCCATTTTTATTTGCTGATTTCTCTCTCTTTTTGTGTGTATGTTTGTGTGTTCAAGCATGCATGCATGATCACATGTGAGCACATATGTGCATATTTGTGTGGAAGCAATAGACCAACTTTGCGTATTGTGAAGTATGCTAGCCTTGACTGGCCAGTGAGTGCCAGAGATTTTGTCTCCACCTCCCCAAAGCTCAAATTGTAAGCATGTATCTTTCTCCACACTCTGCTTTTCTGTAGTTCGAAGGGTCAAAGTCCGTTCCTCATGCTTGTGTGGCAAGCACTTTGCTGACTCAGCTATCTATCTTGACCTCATAAATTTTTTCATAATAAAACCCCAAACATACTTTGTAGCTTATCTTCTTGACGCCAGATAGTCAGAGATGAGATATATTAATGGTAAAGTTTCTAATGAAGAAGTCAGTGATTCCTAAATGGAAGCCCTGCCGAATGGCCCCATGTGAGATTTAAATGGTAGGAGTTTGGGTGCCTATGTGTAAAGTTTGCTGTCTTCAATGTTTGGACTGAGAAGGGTAGAGACAGGACTGACAGGTATACCTGATAGTTCCCTGAAAGCATGCTAGTCTGTTCTGTTGGGATGGCTGGGGCTGTGGCTTGTGCAGGTGACCTCTGAGTTGGCAGGGAGCTGTTACTATTGAGTCCCTTCGCAGTAGTCCTTAGGAGCTGGTTGGTCTTCCTCTGCTCACTAGTGTGCTCCGAGGCCTTCCTGCCTAAGGTCCGAGGATTTGTAATATGTGGTTCTCTCCCTCTTACAAAGAATGTTATTGTGATCTTGAGCAGCATCTGTGTGTGTGATGTCACAGACCAGCCAAAAAAAATGGGCCTGAGTGGGTAGAATGGTTACAGATGGTTGTGATTCACCCTGTAGGTGTAGGGAATTGAACCCAGGTCCTCTTCAAGAGCAACAAGGGCTATAGACCACTGAACCATCTCTCCAGCCCTTATTGGTACCTCTTAAAAGCTGTTTAAGTTTGAAACTGAAAATTTTTAATGAAAGTCGTTATATCCTTGAGGATGTGCTTAGAGTAAGAAGTTTATGACAGTAATATCTGGATTGGATGTGGTGGTGCACTGATTTTTGTGAATGTGAGGCCAGCCTGGTCTGTATAGCTGGTTCCAGGATATCCAAGGCTACAGAAGGGGACCCTGTCTCAGAAACAAAACAAAGTAATTTCCAAGGTTAAGTAAATTCCATCATGGCTTCTCAAACATGGCTGCTGTATTTTAAAAGTCTGCATTCTGACTAAAATGGACGCATACTAATTGGGGTGGGATTCTTTTCTTCCTTCCCTTCTTCTCCCTTCCCACTTCTTTTCCTTTCTGTATTTCAGGTACAGAAAGCTTAGCAATTCAAGCCAGCTTGGTGTTTTCTGTCCAGTTGTCTTTGTCTAACAGCTCTGGGCTTACCAGTAAAGTCAGCCACACGGAGGCCTACCTTAAAGGCTGGCTTCCTGGTGTTTGACACAGGAAGTGATGCAGAGTGCTTGTTTATTACATTTCTTCCTGTGGTGCATCTGTGAAGGACTTGCAGTGACGTTTTGACTTTTCTGGTTTGTTGTCCAAAGTAAATGACATGCTAACTCCAACGTAGTTCATTCAGAAGGTGCTGTCACAGCGAGGCCATAGAAACATGTTTAGATTTTCTCTTTGGTACACATCTATTATAACCAAAACTATCTTTATAAAGCAGGTGGGAATGCAACATCTCAGATTGTGAGATAATGTGATGTAGAATATTATTTTAAGGTGTGTTACTTTTTTATTTGCATTTTTTTTAAAGCTCTATGAAGTTCTGTTATTGTGCCTGTCTAAAACACCTGATGACCTAATAAAGAGCTAGATGGCCAATAGCATGGCAGGAGAAAGGATAGGCCAGGCTGGCAGGTGGAGAGAATAAATAGAAGGAGAAATTTGGGGAGGAAGAAGTAGCCAGAAAATGAGGAGGATTCCAGGGGCCAGCCACCTAGCTACAAAATAAGCCATGGAAAGGTCCACAGAAATAGGAAAAGAAAGGCTCAAAGGCAAAAGATATATAATTTAACTTAAGAAAAGCTGGCAAGAAACAAGCCAAGCTAAGGCCAGGTATTTATAATTAAGAATAAACTCCGTGTTTGTAGGTATTTGTGCAGCCCAGTGCAGCTCAGATGGAAAGAGATCCTGGCAACCAGGAGCCCAGGCACACTGAGCACTACTAACTATAGCATGAATTGAAAAGTATTCAGGCATTCGGGAGCCAATGAATACTGAGTGTTACAGCTCAGCTCGTTGGATGACATTCAGGAACTGGTATATACCACAGGCCACAGTAAATCTAAGCAGCAGGGAAAGGCTTCCCCAGTGCTAGCAAGGGAGGGCCTCCTAAGCAAAGTCGCTACAGTGGCTGCCTAAGGTTCATTTCTCTGCTGCTGGCTGCTCTCTGTTCAGATAATGTAACAACTTGGCCCAGCCAAAAAAGATGCCTTGGGCAGTGCTAAAGCTCCCCTCCCTCAGCTGATCTCTATGCAGGCTCCATCACTGCTGTTACTCCAGTAAAAGATCTTCACCCAAACATCATTCAAGAGATTTCCTGGGAGGGAAGGGTTCAGGAGAGGGTGGCTGCCTCAGCCGGGAATGGGAGAAGACAGTTGTGAGAGGGTGGTGGGCTCAGGGCTTATATAGAGCTTCTTGGGGGCGGGGCTTTCTAGGGAGACTTCCAGGGTGGGGATTGGTCAGATCTTTTCCCCTTTCTTTTTACCCTGATTTGGTTTTAGTTTCAAGACCAAAGTGTTTCTTTCACTGGCTCTTTTGGGGTTTGGAGCTCTAATTTCAGAGCCGGGGCACATTTTCTTTTGGTTCTGGGTTCAGAGATAAAGTATTTCACTAGCTTAGGTCTAAGATCCGGAGTGTGTTTCTTTCACTGGCTCTGGGTTCGGGGCTAGGGTGGAATTCTTTCACTGGCTCTAGGCGTAGAGCCAGGAAGGGTTTCTTTGGCTGGCCACTTTTCCCTACAGTGTTTGTGATTTATTTGGGAGCTGGGTGGCAGCCCAAATAAACAAACAAAAAATCCAGCAATAACAACATTGTGGTAGCTGTGGTCTTGCCCTGAGAGATGGCAATGTCTGCTTCGCCTTCAAGTGCATGATGAACATTTTGCTTCATTCGGTCTTAATGCTTAGCTGTAAAATTCATGAAGCTCTTTAAAAAGCAGTGATCCCCAGTATTGCTCAGTGGTATCTTTATTCTTTCATTATGAATTTTGATTTTCAGCCTTTTATTTCTTTAAAAGTTTCCAGGATTTTTTTTTTTCAGAATTGAAATTAAAATGCACCCCCCCCCTTTCATCTCGTCTCAATAACTAGTAATAGTTTGTACTTCTTTTCAGGGTTTTTTTTTTTTTCTGTTAGTGAAAGCATCACCTTTATTTTCCTTTTTAAAGAAATGTTTTTATTCATTTTACATGCCGACCACAGACACCCCTCATTTCTCCTCCCTACATTTATTTTCTGATTATTTCTTGAGAACTAGAGAAATAAAGATAATGTGCATTCTCTGCATCTTGAGGTTACTGATCCAAATAAAGAAACAATTTGAATCAGTCTTCAGTAGAATCGGAAGCTACTTACATGATTTGTTTTTGTTTCTCAGTTTACCTTGGACAGATTTCCAAATATACAATGCATCTTTACTGTAAGTAGAACTGCTAGGCCAGAGGGCTGACTATATTGTCGTGCAAAGGCTCTGCTGGGTTGCATTTTGACCACAAGAGTGAACTATGCATTTTGCTAACAGTCATACTGATGCTAGCTAGCCGTTGCTAATCTTTTGCATTTTAAAGAGCATAGTAAAAAAGTTGTATTAAAACTAGAACTGTCAGGCATGGTGGCACACACTTTAATCCCAGCATTTGGGAGACAGAGGCAAGCCGATCTCTGTGAGTTGGAGCCCAGCATGATCTAGTCATGAATTCCAGAACAGCTGTGGCTACATAATAAAAATCTTTTTCAAAACAAACAAATAACCCCCCCCCAAAAAAAAAAACCAAAACAAAACCCATACTTATTATGGTCACTCAGCATTTCTCCCACCCACCCCCTTCCTCCAATACTAGAGACTGAACCCAGGGTTTTGTGAATGCTAACTAAATCCTTTATCACTGAGGCATACTTCCCCAGCCCTGAACTGTCTCTTTTCAATCCAAAACACATGAAAATCCTTTGAAGGACATTGCTAAATTATAATGTAAGAATATTTGTAGAGACCTTTATAGCCTATAGATTATTTTCTAATGCACTATCTTTAGGGGACTTTTTGCATTAAAATTTTCAGTCATCCAAAAATAAAGAACCTGCAGATCCACCATCGACCTCAGTGTGACCACTGCTCTTGATAGAGATTGCCTGAGTGAGGAGCACGGTTTGTTGTTGCTTATGTGTTCTTGTTGAAAGGGGCTGTTGCTGAGAGCAGCTAAGTGGCATGGTCCCAGGACCCTAGATCTCCAGTTTAATACTATGGTTGCCACAATGATTTTTTCACTTGACTTTTAGGATTAAAGTCACCAAGTTTTCTTTAAGATTAAAAAAGCAAAATCAAAAAGGTATTACCACCGTGCGCCACATAAAGAAGCACCAAAGGTTGCCGTTAAACTCACTTTGTTGGGGTTCCATTTTAGAAGAGGCGGTCCAGCAGGCAGGTGAAGCGGAAGCGATACACTGAAGACTTGGAGTTCAAGATTTCTGATGAGGAGGCAGATGATGCAGATGCTGCTGGAAGAGATTCTCCATCCAACACCTCACAGTCAGAGCAGCAGGTTGGCAGCTATGCTTCTGTGGGTTCCTATGTATTTTCAAGGTGGACCAGAAATTCTGTACCTGGAGTCTGAGCAGTTGAGTTGCAGAGGTGGACTTTGAGTAGTGGACTCTACTTCTAATGTTGGCTGATAAGCCATGGGAAATTTCATTGTTAAGTAGTATCTTAAAAATCCCTGCTCACTCAAATTTATTTTTATGCAAGGCTATGATATGCAATTTGACACAATTTTGGAGAATTAATGGTCTCTGCTGAGGAAGAGTCTCAGCTCGAATATGAGGCACTGAATTTACCTCTGGGAACTCGGTGCCGTAAAGGAACCGTAATAAACCACTGAAGCTCACCTCCTGCTGTTTGGCACCGTAAGAACCCCTTTATGAAATTACTAACTTGGAGTACCCAGCAGGGCACACTTTATTCTCTGTGCAATGTAAATGATGGATAAAACAGTTTGTATGAAACACGAGAGGTAACATAGAATTGATTATTGTAAAGATTTTCCTTATTCATTTTTCTCTATTACTGTAGTCTAGCTAGCAAACTGGTAGCTAGTTGAAAGGTCTATTAAATGCAGCTTTGTGCCCAGCTGGCAGTTTTTCTCTGTTGCATTGTTGTACAGTGCTCTACACAACCCCGAGGATAAGAGCTGCCTGCAGTAGCAGAATGAAGAGAACACATACTCCATGAGTATGGATGCAGCTAGAGCGAGTGCTCTGTGGCTTGAGGGACCCACGCTAGTCTCCATCGTTAACCACACAACCAGGAAGTTATAAGCATAGCTCTTCCTTTGCCTTTCCAAGCAGGAGGCTTTTCTTGTTTTTAGTAATTTTTCCCACTGGTGACTTTGGACCAAAGGATTTGAAGGGCGCGGAGGCATGGGCAGAAGGGAATCATTTCCTGCTTGCTTTTGTAGCACAGGCCAAGTGTTTTCCATTTGGATCGATGGATACCACTTTCTCTTTTTCAGGAATCTGTTGATGCAGAAGGCCCCGTGGTAGAGAAAATTATGAGCAGTCGTTCAGTGAAAAAGCAGGTGAGTACCATGAACAAAGAGACCCATGGGGTGTGGTTTTCCAAGTTGTTTGCTCCAAGATTCCAGGTTCTAAGAGCTGGATATGGTGGGAGGCACTGGAGAATCAGGAGTTCAAGGCCAGCCTATTCTACATGTGACCATTTCTTAAAAAAAAAAAAAAAAAAAAAACAAACAAACAAACAAACAAACAAAAAAACCAAACAAACAAAAAACTCAGTGATTACATTATTGTAAAATGAAACTTCTGGTGATATATCTGATCCTGTCTGATATAATAGCCCAATATAAGTTGGAGGCTGGGTAATGAACCTGGAATGAAATCAGAATTCCACTAAGTACTGAAATTAAGATGTAGCAACCTTTATAACACTATTTGAAGAAGAGCAAGAAACCCAAATACTCCTAAGAAATGTTACGGCTTACACAACTACGGACTGCTTTTTTCATTAAAACATTCCTAAAAGATCTTTTTGGGATCTCCCTTTTGGAAACACCCCAGCAAGGTCTGTTTATTATTGGGACAAAGACATTTTAAATCAGACCTCTTGTAACTTTTTACATATGTAACTAATGTGTTCAAAGTTGATGTTGGTAAGCAGAAGAGCTTGCTGGTGGGCAGCAGGTGAGCCAGTGGCCAAGGGATGTGAGAAGAACACCAATATTTTCTCTAAGCAGTGGAAATTCTTTGCTCCACATCAGTTGCTTTTTTACCAATTTGGGAGACACTGAGGTTGGGTCTCTAGATAGTAGGTACCATGCATATAGGTCAGTCTGTCAAGGCAACATAGTTCTTTTTACTTTTCTTTAAGTTGAATGAAGTATGCGTTTCATTTTTCATTATGTAGAACCAATGTGGTTTCTTTTCAGTAAAATGTATGCAAGATATAGTCCCCAGTGGCCATGAGGAGGAGTGGCAAAACAACTGGGCTTAATATTGCTATTTCAAAGCTTACCAAGTATCAGATGAGGGAAGATCCAACCTGCCAAATGGACAGACAAAACAGCCCCCAGCAGCAACAAAATACAGACACTTAAACAAGTAGTCTGCTAAGAAGTCATTTGTTGGGGCTAGAGAGGCAGCTCGGCAGTTAAGAGTAAGCATACTCTTCCAGAGGACTGAGTTCAGGTCCCCAGCCCCTTGTTGAGTGCTTCACAGCTACATGTAACCCTAACTCCAGGTGATCAAGTGCCTTCTTCTGGCCTCAGTGAGCACCTGCAGTCACATGCACACATACACAGAAACATAAATTAAATCTTATTTAAAAAAAAAAAAA
Source organism: Phyllotis vaccarum (assembly GCA_033318265.1). Lineage (NCBI taxonomy): Eukaryota > Metazoa > Chordata > Mammalia > Rodentia > Cricetidae > Phyllotis > Phyllotis vaccarum. The sequence goes on from JARWLC010000012.1 coordinate 2,350,892, forward strand.
AGTATGACGTTAACTAGGCATGGTAGCACACACTTTTAATCCCAGCACCTGGGAGACAGAGGCAGGAGGATCTCTACGAGTTCAAGGACAGTCCGGGCTGTCATGGGGGATGGGATGCAATTAAAACACCAGTCACCAACAGTGGGCTTGTCTGTACTTCCCACTGTAGTTTCCTTTTTTCTGATGTGACTCTGGATGTGCACTTTTAGAAGTTTATACATCACGTATTTATATAAAAGCTGTTGTGGGCAACAAGTCAAGATATTTTCAAATTGTATAAAAGTGGGGTGTGTAGGAGGCTGTTAGTGAGTTTGGATTTATAGTGTCTTGCCCTTGTGCTTTAAATGATAAAAGTTAAGCCAGATTTGCTACCTGTTGAAAAACACTTAACTCATCAGAAAGGTTGCCTTTTGTCCTGAGGACTTTGGAACTGCTCGTTTGTGAGTTACACATATCATATGTGGTAAAATTTAAAGAGGTGGGCTGCTTCAGAGACTGAACTCAAGTGACTTGTTAAGCAGCATGTTGCTGAAATGGGGTACATCAATTTCTGTTGAATTGATAGTACCTTAGCGGGCACACTCAGCCGGTTTGGAGTTGCAAGTTATAATTAGCTCCATTATTCACAGCTGGTGAGAATATACTTGGTGTAGGACGTGGCTTCGCCAACTTTGGAGCACTTACACTCTGCCCACCTTTATGGGCAGGTGTCTACAGATTAGGAATAGGTAGTACCACCTTCCATTAACAAGCCCATGTAGCTGACCATAAGGCATTTATGAGGACAGAGTGATTACTACAGGAGTTCTCAACCTTGCTGTGACCCTTAAGTTCAGGTCCTCATGCTGTGGTGACCCCCAACAATATGATTATTTTTGCTGATACTTCATAGCTATAATTTTGCTACTGTTACGAAACAGTGTAAATATCTGATATGTATAATATCTGCTATGTGACTCCTATGGAAAAGTTGTTTGGCCTAGCCACAGGTTGACTCAGAGGTTGAGAACCACTGATTGGTGACTCTTAAGAGTGGAGATAACCAAGAGGAAAAATTCTCAAAAGACAGGAGCCGCCTGAAGTAAGGGAGATCGGGGTGTCTCCTCCTCTGTTGCTGCTGTCTCGCAAAGGATCATAAAACCTATTAAAAGATACTGAACATTAACAGGCACTAACTTTCTATACTGCTAATGTTCTCAACAGAGGTTGCTTTAAATTATCAGTTTTAAAAACACTGTGGGACAGTGTTTCACGTGGAAACAGAAGGAAATTTGAGATTTTTTTTTTCCTTGTGGATTCTGCTATGCTTGCTGGTCTGCTTCCTATTACCATGAATAATTTAGGAATCGTCGGTGAGAAGAGCTCTCTCTGTCTCTCTGTCTCTGTCTCTCTCCCTCCCTCTCCATCTCCCTTCCTCTGTGTGTTTGTGTGTGTTTCTATTTCTGTTTCTGTTTCTGTTTGTATCCATGTGTGTGGCTGTCTGTCAATTTCATGGAAATGGGCTGTAAGTTCCTCTTAGGCCTGTCCTGGGAATACTGACGTAGTAGGGGACTCAGTGGGTTCCAAGGTCAAGCATTCCTAAACCCTCACAAAGCTGGACATCCGTTATGGAGTTCTTTAAACTCAGCCAACCCAGTTTAGTATACCATGATAATGGGTGTGGCTTTGCATTTATATATTGCCATAAACACAATATACCTGAGACCCAGGGTAGGAGCCTTACGTATAAACTTTGAGGTAAGTTTGAATGTGTAAATAGATATTTATCTTTTTCATTTAGTCACAGCAGTACTTCTATATGCCATCCATCTGTAGAAAATAATTCAAGTCCTTTTTGGGTCATAAGGTGAGATGTTCTCTAAAGTTCTTTAATTAATTAATTTATTTTGGTTTTTCGAGATGGGGTTTCTTTGTGTAACAGTCCTGGCTGTCCTGAAACTCTCTTTGTAGACCAGGCTGGCCTCATTCACAGAGATCCACCTGCCTTTGCCTCCCCAGTGCTGGGATAAAGGCGTGCACCACCATGCCTGACTTCTTTTATTTTTTTAAACTTATTTGATAGATTTTCCCCATTAAACTTTACTTTAAATTCCAAGATGTTTGTCTTAATTTTCCTGAATCAAACCAAACATAAGAAAAACTGTATTAAAGGGCCACAGCATTAGAAAGGTTGAGAACCCTTGCAATAACCGCTCTGTCCCCATACACATCTGTAGTGCCTTCTAATGCCTTACGGTAAGATACATGGGCTTGTTCATGGAAGGTGGTATTACCTATTCCTAATCTGTGGACACCTGTCCATAAAGGTGACATATTTCCTAGAAGGTCCTTATTTTCCTACTAAGTAGACTGCGACTCTGGTTTTGTTGTGGTATAAAGTATTGTAGACCCGAAGTTGAAAGGGATTTATACCTGCACTTACTGTTTTTATTGGGATACTTTAAAAAAATGTTCATTTTTTAATAATATTGTTTGGTGCAATATAATTTTGAGTAGGGGAGCCATTTGATTTAGAAAGGCTGTTCCCTTTTTTAAGGTATGAGATTGTTATATGCTGTTTCAGGCTGGGTTAGAGAAGTAGGCTCCTCGCTGGATAGAAAGTTCTTGGTCACATGAACAATGAGGCAGATTCATTAACAATGAAGCACATCACTTTGTGTAAATCGCAGGTTCTTTACACTTGTTTTGGGAATGAACAGAATCTGTGTTTTTCAAATGTTCTGTTGAACCCGTAAAAAATGCTTGGTGAGGAGTAAATGTCAGTGTCAAGTTAATGTAAGTTACAACTCCATCATTCACTGAACCTGCACATTATGGGATAGGTTCTGTACTGCTTATATGAGGTGCTGGAAGCTGGACAAAGTAGATGTCTTCAGTAAATTCTTGAAGCGATCCTTCTGAGGTTCATAGATCCACTCACTATGTGTAAAGCAAAAGAGTCAGCAGGTACATATTTATGTGAAATGTAAGTAACCACTGCAGTTGTGACTCTAGAGCAACAATGTGGCTATGTTACATGTGTGGTCACTTGACCAGGTTTTGTGTGTTTGGGGACATTTAAAAGATATAGGCCTCATGACAATTCTTCACAAGCTCTAGTGGTAATTGGCATCTCAGAGCCTGTGTGCTTCTCCCACACATCTCTGCATCTTCTCAGTAGGCTTTAGCAGGTACCTCAGGTGGCTCTCTGGGAACAGAGCTGAGATAGAATAAAACCTATCTCCACTGCTCAAGGTCCGGGCTTGGGTGTTTTGGTGTCAGCCAAACTTATGAGACTGGCCCATTATAAACAAGGCAGAAAGAACAGTATGGAGAGTTTATGAGGAAGGAAGTAAGAGGAAATGATGTTGTGTATAAATGATAGTTTGTTTGGCCCCACCTGGAAGACGAGTCATTTTTGAAGAATTATTTCAAAGAAATATGGATTGTACCCCAAGTTTGAAAGAGCATGGTTACTTTAGATCCACTCTGAGGTTGAGTTTTAGGACATGCTGTAAACCCCCCACTTTTCTTGGCTGTCAGTTTTCATCTTTAGTTTTCTGCTGGAGTCCCTAATTCTGGATGTATGTGATGTACCTTGAACAGGGGTAGAATGAGAAAATACTGAGTTTAGAAATGGTGAGTCAAGTCGTAGATAGAGTGTCACTTGAAGTGAAGAGAACAGTGGATTGACCTGGCTTTGTGTGCTGCCTCTTAAATAAGCAGTCATTTTGGGTAAACATTAGCTGAATCTGTTGCTTTATAGTTAGAAACTTTCATGGGCCCACTAGGGTAAAACCAGATGTTGATATATGTTGACCACCTACTAGAATATTTAGGTTTCTCATTGGTAGTAAAGTGTAGATATGATAGAAATTGGTAAAAGTTATGAAGGAATTCTAATTAAATTATAGTCTTTAGCCTCGTTTTGAACATTGTAGATGAAGACCAACCTGGTGCCTTTGAAAGATGGTGTCATCCTTGATGCCCGCTCTTCTGTTCAGTCTACACCATGTTCCTACTCATCTTCGTTTTCTTCACAGATCAGTGAACCCACATGGCACCCGTGCATGAGCCTCCTGGCAGGCAGGCAGGCAGGCTTGGGATTTTTGTAGTGGATAAAAGAACTTGCTGAAACATGGATAGAGAATGTTTATGATTTATATCTCTGCTCTCTCTGTGCAAACCTTTGTAAGAACATGACATATTCTGAATTGCTTAGCAGCACCACACTAAAAGCAAAAGGAGAGAGAGAGAGAGAGAGAGAGAGAGAGAGAGAGAGAGAGAGAGAGAGAGAGGGAGGGAGAGAGAGGGAGAGAGAGAGCGCTAAGCCATAACATTGGTGTTGTCTTTAGTGTCCTCTGGAGGCCGTCTGGCCACCGAAGCTCTTGACTTAGAGGACATACATTGAGATTTTAACCCACCTAAATGTGGGATTGGAAGTGTTAATTTTATTTGGCTGCTGTGTGTGTGAGACATCTTGTCTGAGAGATTTTAATTGTTCCACTGAGTAAAACTCAAGCTATGAATAGTGATGCACTGAATTACACCATAAGAACAAGGTTTACTTTTATATGGTTTCTTGTTTAGAGTTATTAACTATATGGAGAAATAAATGTCTTTTAAATATTTTAAAACATTACAAAACCCACAATGTAAAGTTGCCATGAGGCAGCCAAAAATAATACATATGGCATTCAGGAGAGCAGTTGCTAATTGGCCGCTGCCTGAGAAAATGGTACACTTGGCGTCTACTTAACACTGTGGGTTTGGCAGACAGCCAGGTTTGGGGTCAGGTTGTTGTGAATGAAGCTGCATGTGGTTAGGGGGGAGTTAAAATGATTCATGCTGTAGAATCACAAGCACGTTGAGTGGAGCAGCGTGCATGTACCTGAGTGTGTCAGACTCCAGGGCATGGGCTGCCAACGCTCCCGTGGACTCTTCTTTCCCAGAAATGTGTGGCTGCTTTTGAAATATTCCAGTATATAATTTTAAGTTTTTGCCTCAATTTTCTTTTATTGCAGAAAGAATCTGGAGAGGAGGTAGAAGTTGAGGAGTTTTATGTGAAATACAAAAACTTGTAAGTAAATTGTGACTTTTTTCCAATGGGGAGGGATATACTTGGACTACAGAACTTTTTAAGAATTGTGAACTTTGATATTGTTTCTTTGGTGCTTCTGAAGGCTATTTCCTACTAAGTTTGTTATTTTGGGTACTTTGTAGATGGTTTGTCTGGGAAATATTTACTATGTAAAAGTTGGTGGATTTTCTAATATAACCAAGAAGGTCTTTATAGACAGAGACACCTGATGTGATACCAGCAAGATAAATAAAGTAAAGGTCGCCTGTCCTCTAAGAGTGGCTCCCCCCCCCCCCGCCCCCAGCATCCCAGAGGCCCACAGACCCAGGGTACCACTCAGGCTTTAACGCACTGAGCTATATGACTTTATGCGGGTTAGTTTCCATGTTTGTTTAGTGGGTTTAATTTTTTTTTTTTTTAATTTTAAATCTGAATGGTAAAACAGCTGCCCTGAGCTATGGTGTAGGATCTGTGTGTTCCTGTTGGCCGGCCAGCCTGCTTTCAGGATTGGTCATTAACCCTTCTGAAGAAGTCTGAGCCCTTCCCAAGCAGACAAGCAGCTGAGGACAAAGATCCTCATTGATCACACATGTGCTCTCTTTGCTTTGTCCTTCTCAAGGCAGGCCCCAAAGCCTGTGGGAATCAGTCCTGGGTTTTTAAAGAGAGGATTTTTAGGAGTTGTTGTGAAGACAGCCCTAAAAAAAAAATGAGACCTTTGGGTGCCGTGTTTTCCTACTTTTGTCCCTTGCTAGCCAGCATTGTGTAAATGCAAGATCACTCCTCTGAAAAGGTTGTAAGCAAAACATTTTCTTAAGTAAAAAGATGAAGATGCCTGTCAGTTTTATTGTGAGAGCCAGGAAAGTGGAGTCTGGTAGTATAAAATGCTCAGTAAATGTTAGCTGTCATTGTTGTGTTCTCATGGTGAGTTTCTGTGTTTGTGAACTGTTCATATGATGTCATTTCCTGTGGGTGAATCCTTCAGGACAGAAACAATAAGCAAAGAGGAGGTAACCTAAATGAGCTGGAGGGGGAATCCCCTTGGATATATCAAATCAAATGGAGGACTGAGGTTAAGTGTTGATTGACACGTAATTGTACAAGCAGACAGGCACTGGAGACAGAGTGGCAGCGGGACCCAAGTATTGTCATCCATTCCCCTGTGGGAAGCACAGACAAGAGTGCAGGCCAGTACCAGGCACCGCTGCCCGAGGGACAGCTCTCAGGCACTAACATGGTGTAAAGGAGTCCCGAGAGTTAGTTTATGTGCAGTACTTCAGGGAAGTCAAACTTTCTACAGACATTTTTTGTTACCTTGTTTTGATGCAAATCTAGATTTGTAGAAAATTGAAGAAACAGTAGGAAGGATTTTTTGTTGTTGTTGTTGTTTTTATTGTGATGACTGTAGAGCTGAAATACTTTGAGATTGTGTAAATATGGAGGTGCTTGCTAAGTCAACCCATCATTCCTCCTAGGTGGGATATTTGGGTTTGTAACTTAAGGATGGATAGCCCTTCTTCTCTGCCTAATCTACAGCCATGAACCTGCAGGTTCATTTGAAGAGTCTCAAGTTCATCACCCACGTAGTAGGATTTAATTTGCCTTCATCACTCCACATGTAGTTAGTGGAAGTTGGCCGTATTTTTCCCTTATCCGTTTCTGAGCACATCCTGTCTCAATTCTTGGTGTTTTCATTAGATGAGAGAGTGTGTAGGAACCAAACGTAGGCTGTGAGCATGCTCATTGCTGCTGAGAAGTCGCCGTGGAGATATTGCTAGGATTGTATACACATCCGCAAATACGTGCACACATTTGATCTGAAGGTACATGTACTTGTTTATTATCCGTATGTATTTGCCTCCACCTGTCAATCTGCCTGCCTACATAACAACAAAAACAGCACCTTCCGTTGACGATTCCAACACTGCCCCCACCTCACAGGGTAGCCTCTGCCCTCACCCCTTTGCTGTTAGCAATATTCCCGTCCTCAACCCTAAGAAGTTTGGCTCTTACTGTCTGTCTTTACCTCCCCCACCCCACGCCTTAAATTATACAGGAAGTGAATTAAGAATCACTGGCTAAAAATTTCTTGAACCAGAAATCTGTCTTCATCTTGAATGTTTTGTACTTAGTTTGATAGGGTAGAGGTTAAATCCCTTACTCAGGGCCCCCATCGTTATATTATTTACTTCACAGACCCTTGGGTTTACCAGTTTCAGCTTGTGTCTGACTTTCTGTGTTTATTACAGCATAAATTTTAAAGCTGGGGCTGGTGAGATGGCTTAGCACTCATGCCCACAGCTAACCACCTGAGTTCGAGCCCCAGATCCTACAAGGTTGGCAGGGAAAAATCAACACCAGAGTTTCTTCCAACCCATGTGTGCACCACTTGACCCTTCCCCCAGTAAATTTAAAATTTCTGTAGTTAGACATATCAGTCTTTTATTGGATCTGGCTTTCAAGTCACACTAGAAGCTTCTTCCTTCTATCTGTGTGCAAGTAGAACCAGCCCACACTTTCTTCTACCGTGTACAAGCATTTGTGCTGAAAGGCGTGATGTGTTTGCTGTTTTCTCAACAGCGGGGACCCATTCTGAGAAGCACATCATAATTTAATTCCTGCATTGTGTGGATGTCATAGCATGTCCTTAGTCAGACCTAGATGGTTTATGTCAGTCAGTCAGGCTGATGCTTTTGAGGTAATCAAAAGGCAGGGTCAAGATGAGCTGTCTAAGGCTTCCGCTGCTGTAGCATAGTTTGGGAGTAGTTCACGCTAAATAACAATAATGATCATATACTAAATGCATAGCTGGGACCATGGTTATTGTCAACATAATTATTGCTGTGTTTAGTTGTGTGTGCTGCAGCTTTATGCAATGGCAGCATAGTAAGTTTCCATTTGTCACTGCAGACACATGGGTAGCTTATGGTCCTGTGACATTACACTGTGTTTATCACTAGGCAATTTGACTTTCCTAGATCCTTTATAAAACTATGGGACTCATCATCTGCCTTAAATATGATCTGTCATTAATCAAATTGTCAGCTGGCTCATGAACGGGGTGATTCTAGCACCATAGCACCATGGTGATTTGAGGGTTAATTATTGTGTGCTAACATGTTTATTTGTGTTTTGAATCTATCTAAACTCTCTTCTGTTTTTCTCTCCCATATGTGTGTACCCATGTGTTTGCATGTAAGCCCATGTATATGTATGGGCATACATGTATATGCACATGCATGGGGGAGAATTGGGAGTCTTCTTCAGTCTTGCCTTATTATAGTCATTAAGTCAGGGTCTCAAATGAACCCAGAAGTCACCAATACACCTTTTCTGACTACCCTTACCAGACAAAGCTTTGCCTTGTGAGCTCTAGAATTACAAGTAGGCGCCACATCCACCTGGTATTTATGTGGTTTTTAGAAATCCAAACTCCTAACACTAATGTCTTAGTTAGAGTTCCTAGTACTATAATAAAGGCAGAAGGGAAGTCAGCGCAGAAATGCAAAGCAGAGCAGGGACCGCAACAGAAGCCATGGAGGGGGCTGTTTACCTGCTTGCTCCTTGTGGTTTGCTCAAGTTGCTTTCTTAGGCCATTCGGGACCACAAGCCCAAAGTGGGCTGGGGCCTCTCACATCAGTCATTAATCAAAAACAGCACTAAGGCTTGCTTACAGGCAATCTGGTGGAGACACTTTCCTGGTCTACCTTGTGTCACGTTGACAGACAACAACAAAAACCCATCCCCACACGACAGACCCCTTCTTAACTTGGTATACAAATACAGCACTTACTAAATTTTCCCTCGTTCATCTCTGTAAATATTAGTATTGATACTACAATATAAAACATCCCATCTTACAAAGTTGTACAGTTTATAAAAATTCAGACTTTAAAAAGTCCAGTCTCTTTAGAATATCCAAACTCTCTTTCAAAGCTAAAAGCCTCTCTAAGATATTCATTGTCTATAAAATTTCAAAGTCTCTTAACTGTGGACACTTGTAAAATAATAATAATAATAATAATAACAACAACAACAACAACTTACATACTTATTTTACAAAGGAAAAGCCAGGGCACAGTTAAAATCAGATCAATGCAAAACCAAAGTTCATCAGTGTAGTAAATGCAGTGGCACCTGGGATTCACTCTGTGATGGGTTATCAACCTTCCTAATGCTGCGGCCACTCACTACACTTCCTCAGGTGTGGGGTTGTGATCTGTGGGTCGAGAACCATTGCTCTAAGATCTTCTGGACTCTAGGGCCCAGGCAGCTCTACTTCTGGCTGTACCATCTACAATATTCACAGCTTGTCATATCCTTAGTCTGGCTCCACTCCACACCTGCTGCTGTCCTTGGTGGTCAACCCGTGGTACTGACTTCTCAAATGTTGGATCTAGTCTACGACTGGGTTACACCTTTGCCAATATCCTTTTTTTGGCTTTCGTTGGAGACTCCAACCCTGCCATGTGGTGACAAAGTCTCAGTTTTACTCCATGAGCCCCTCAATTCTGGGACTTTTACTACAGTTGAGGGTGTACTTCACTAATACCCTCTTTTGGTTTCTCACAGTGGCCTTCCTCAGGCATGACCCCTTCATGCCTTCAAAACCAGTACCAAATCGGAGACTGTTACACACTACCAAATTCAGCTGCCATCATCACATACAGCCTTGGTCCCCTTTGGACCAAAGAGCTTCTGTGTGCTGACCCTGAGGAAACATTTCCCAGGAGACTTTACCTTAATGATGTTGGTCTCTTATCACAGCTGATTCTTCATCCCCAGCTGACCAGAATTTCAGATTCTTAATTCAAAATACTGTGCAGTGCAACAGTATTTAGGGAACTAACCAACGTGTCCCTGAAAACTTCACAAGTCAGGCTTCCACTATCTACACAGGTCTAGGAATTCTTACCTTTCACACTCTTATAGGACAACCATTTGAACCGCAGAGCGCACTCTGTAGCTTTTCCATCCCAGAGTGCACGTCGCCATGGCAATACCTCACTCCTGGTTCCATGTTCTGTCGTAGTTTGGGTTTCCATGGCTATAGTAAAACCATGACCAAAAAGCAACTCTGAGAGGAAAATGTTTATTTGACTTACATACCCCAGGTTACAATCCCCTGGGAAAAGACAAGGCAGTAGCATGGAGGCAGGGGCAGAAGAGGAGGCTGTGGAGGGTGTTGCTTACTCATTTGCTCCATGGCTTGCTCAGCCTGCTTTCTTCTACCCAGGACCACCAAACCATGGGTGGCATTGCCTAGTGGCCACTCTTAATGAGAATTCCTCTTCCCAAAAGACTCTAGATTATGTTAGGTTGACAAAAATCAAACAAACAAAAAACCCTAAAACAAAACAACAACAAACCAATTACACCAATCAGAAGAGAGCACAGGGTGGGAGCCTTCTCTTTGGGTCATTTTGTTTCTTTATGTCATACTGTATTATTTAGGGACTGATGGCGTGTTTTCATGTCTGGTGTTTCCTAGTTGACCCTTGTTTTTAATGTTTCTATGGATTCTGTTGCTTGTTTAGTTTTATAAAAGAAACCTGTGTGAACTTGTCTAGTTCCAGGAGAATGCTTACTTACATTTTCTGTACATTGTATCACACTTAGATACTTGTGTATAGGATATGACTTTGTACTGTATACAAACCCAGCAGTTACATTTTCTCTACATTGTATCACACTTAGATATTTGCGTATAGGATATTGACTTTGTACTGTAGAGAAACCCAGCCGCCTTTTCAGTTGTTCAGCGTTGTGTTTGTGTTCCTTTGAGAGTATGTAAACGTTCACTCAGTCCTAGCTTTGGGCTGAGGGACTCGGACCTGCCTCTGATGGGTGTCCAGACTGAACTGGCCCACCTTGGGACTCCTTGCCCTCCTTGGGTTATGGAGTGGGGGATGGAGTGGGGAGGCTGAGGGAGGATTGGGAGGAACTGGGAGGAAGGAAGGGAAGGTGAACAAGGGGATACATGGGGGGGAAAAACACTTTTTAAATTAAAAAAAGAGGAAAAACTAGAGTATGTAAACATTCTTATGTCCATTTGTACATTCTATGTTAAATTTACTACTAAGTCCTTTGTCTTTGTTGTTGTTATAAAAAGTTTATGAAAGCATAATGCTCCTTCATTGGCTATTTCTGCAAATGATGTCTGCATTGTAACTTCCATATGATCATTTTATTTCCTTCTGCATTACTGAACTGCTTCATTCTTTGAATTAGTTTTTTCAGTAGTGTGTGTGTGTGTGTGTGTCATATAGTCAGCAAATTGAGATCATCTAATAGCATTGGCAGTACCTCAGATAGATACACCATTACATAATAGTGGCTATCTGTGCCTTCATTGTTCCTGATCTTTGTGGGAAAGTCTTGGTTGCTTCTCTCTTCTGATAAGACCTAAACTTATTTAAAGCCTAAATATTTACTTATGCTAATGAAATGCCAATCAATTTCTAGTTTCTTGAATTTTAAAACAGCCAATATAAGTGTTGGACTTTGTTAAAACAATGTTTAGCACCAATAGGAATCATTGTGTTTTGATATACATTAGTGTTGTATATTTTAAAATGCACTTCCTAACACTAAGCAAACCTTGTGTTGCTGGAATAAACCTTATTTCCTTGGCTTTTTGTCCTTTCTTTTGTGTCTGGGAATGTGGGGAACTGTCACTCTGTCTGCCCGATGACAATTTGAAGGAAGGAATTGGCTCCTTCCATCCTGTGCATTCCAGGGACTGAACTCAGGCCATCAGGTTTGTGACAAACATGTCTTGGTAGCTGAGGTCTTTCACCGGCTCATCTTCTGTTTTCTTAAAGTAGTATGGGCACTTTGCTAACATTTTACATAGAACCCTTCACTAACGTGTAGAAACAGATACAATTAATTTTCCCTTTGTACTATCTTTGTCAACATTAGGTATAAATATTATTTAACTCATTTTGTAAAGAAAGATTATGTCTTAAAATCAATTGTTTTCAGAGTGACCATAAGGCATGTTCTTTACAAGCCTTCATTCAGATCTTCCGTCTATTCTTCATACAGCTGACTCTCCCATAAACGTCTCATGTGTTCAGTGATAGCTAGTCTGTCAGAAAGGCCTTTGCTTGGTTGCTTTAATTCACCAAGAGACAGTAGCCAGCCTCTTTTTGACTTTTTTTTTTTTTTAAACTCTTCCTTTTTCCTGATCAAGCCTCCATAATGGGTTTTCAATGTCGAGGTAGAAAGTGGAGTCACTGATTGAGAATTTCAGATTGCAGGTAGCAGAGCAGGGGCCAGATCTTTGATCCCTGACCCATGTGCTTGTGACCATCCTGGCACCGCCCTGGCGCTTTCATATGTGTTCGTTCCTGTCTCAAGGCAAGAATTTTGACTGCCATGCATCTTTTCCTGTCAGTCAGCTAGGAAAAATAAGACTTATTCCCTCTCTCCGTGTCTGCGTGCGTGTGTGGAGTTTATATGAATTCATATCTACATAAGACACTTCTGTTTAAAGTATTTCCTCTTTCTCCTAACTTAAGCATTGAATCAGCCATATGTCTGAAATAATGTATTAGGACATAAATATCATTATGAATCATTCTGTAATTGCTACTTCATTTCTGTGTAGTGGTATCTTGATGCTAGAAGCGTTGTAGATTCAAGTATCTTCCCCTCTTTCTCTCTTAATGATGCTGGGGTTGGAACCCAGAGCCTTGGACATACTTGTGACATGCTCCGCTACTGAACTACATCCCTAGCCCTTAGTGTTTTTTAAGACAGGGTTTTGTTATGTCACCTAGACTGACCTTGAACATAACTTTCATTTCCCTTCTGACTCCCAAGGGCTATATGATTTTAGGTATGGACCGCTGTGCCTAACTCTGGCTTTTTAATGTCACTAACAAAAATAAAACGAGATGATGGAGATCTTAAGGGCAGTGATGGAGGGGTGGTACAAAATGATATCAAAATATTAAGTAGAACAGTGTGTTGATTGTACTTCTGAGTCCTGTGGGGAAGAACAGGGGGTTCATAATATGTTCAGGTTAAGAAAGGCAAAACTGTTCTCCTGGCTGGTGAGGAGTCAGAGAGAGATGGGGGTTGACCAGACAGAGGCAGACATTAGCCTGTGAGTGTGATTGAATGAAAAACTGTAGGAACATTGCTTCAAGGTTCTAGAAGAACACAAACTAGTAACTCAGGAATGCCGAGGAACTCTGTCAGGGACACAGGCCAGAGCCACGCTGCACCCTTGTTCCTGATGGCTAATCGTGAATGAGTGAATGGGGGACATGCTGCTCCCCTTATTTGCTCCCAAGGGAGCTGAGGCTTTAAAGTTTGAGTTCTTCTAACTCTATAAAAATCTTTTATTCCTAAAGATAAGAGGCTCAAACATTTCACAATTAAGGCCACTGCTAGTTTGATGGTGACATGTGATCTGTTAACTGGGATAACGCTTTGCTGGTCTCTTTTCTGTTTGTCTGTTTGATTGATTTTAATGAAAAAAAATTATGGGCAGTGGGTAAAGCCCAAGACTTGGCACAGAGCACCTGTTAGGTACTATTACATTGTTGATTTTCTCTTATTTTCAAACGTTGGTGGCTCTATTGAATGTTATTTGGCACCATCAGTGGGCTTTGGGGAATGATCTTTTTTGATGATTTAAAATGTAAGATATAAATACAATGATAACGTTTTCAAGGCCACTGTTTTATTCTTTCAGCTCTTATCTTCATTGTCAATGGGCATCTGTGGAAGATTTGGAAAAAGATAAGAGAATTCAGCAAAAGATCAAACGATTTAAGTCAAAACAGGGCCAGAACAAATTCCTTTCAGAGGTACGGACTACTCGCTTTTACTCTTTGAAACGTTTTCTTTGTTGATACATTTAGGCCAGTGAACTACTAGCAAAGACTGGTTTTCCTCATTTGGTGCTGTTACTTACATATTGGTAACCGGTATTGCTAAAATTTGTAAACAGGAAATTTCTCATTCTTCCTGTTGGCTTCCTCTAGAAAATACTGGTTCTTATGTAGAAATAGCAGTGATGGTGTGATTAATATTTTCCAATGAACATGCAGCTGAGAAGTGACCAAAGTGTGCAAGCAGAAGTGACCAAAGTGTACAAGCAGAGAAGTCTGCTGAGAGTAGGTATGGAGGGTTGACTGGGGTTAGTATGTGGCAGATAGGTGCTGTTGAAGATTGTGCCTCTCACAGAGGTCATTGAACAGATGCTGAGTGCTGTGGCGCAGAGGGGAGGCAGTGTCTCCTACCCTAGTTATCAGTTACAGATAGACAGAGATAGCTAATCTGCCTTGAGGAGCGGACAGGCCCCTCACACAGGATGCTTCCACCAGCTGCTCAGCTGGCTTTCCGGACTCAAGATCACGAAGTTACCTTCACATACAAGACAAAGAGATTTTAAAAAGCAACAACTCTTAACTTTGAAAGAGATGATTTGATGGTCTGGATGGTTCTTAGCTGCTCTCCTCTCAGAGTTGGACCAAGACCAGGCGAGGGACTCATTTGTTGAACCCTTGCTCTTGTGAGTGTGAGACTCTGGGTTCAGGCCTCTGGCTGAGGCAAAGAACAAAATGTAAATAACCGCTGACTGTTAGCCAGCTGCCTTCTTATTCCCCCTTTGTGGAGACGAGCCGGTGAGAAAGAAGAACATTAGTATTCTGATGCTATAGCATCCTCACCAGAGCCCCGTGGGCTGAGTGTGCGTTCCTGGAGCCTGTCTTCACCACACCTGCATCAGGCAGGGACCCTGAGGTGCCTGGGCTAGCTCTCCTCCTGCTCTGCTGCCTTGGTAGCAATGAGTGTTACTCATGAGAGTCCATTCTCTCACCTAGGAGAACAGCAATTCTTCTTTGAAAGTTGTGAGTTCCTCGTGCCCTTCTTAAAGAAAGTAAAGTGATGAGACACTGAGTGTGCAGCATCACTAGAGAGAGGGGACTCTGTCATGCTGAGCTTTTCTGAGGCTCCATCAGACAGAAAGGGGAAACACATAGGATCTTTTTCCTGTCCCTAAACCATGGTCCTGTTTATTCAGTTCATTTGGATTCCGGTTCCTGTAGTTACACGCTCTTCAGGGAGTTGTGACTGGCCCTAATATACAACCTGTTTGTCTGAACTTGTCTGTATGAGTCACTTGCACCCAGGATGCAAAGCATTATCTTCCTGGTGAGATGGCAACTACAAGTCTTAGTTCTGTCCTGAATGAGAGTTAGCAGAAAAGAATACACCTCTGTCCACCCTTCTACACACATGCAGACCCATCAGTGATCACAGCCTCATGCACCCTTCAACCCTGTTTCTGTAGCATCTCTGGCTATGGCTACTTTTGAATTCTTTGCTGACACTTTCTACAGTCTATTTAGAAATAGCGCATAGGCCAGGAAGCCCAGCATATGCATGATGTCACAGAGTGTTCCATCAGTGGGAAGGGATGTAGGAGAAGGTAAATTGAGCATTGAGTATGAGAACTCATGTTGAAAAGGAAATGAGCTTACGGAGACCAGAAGCTTTGGCAAAGCTAAATGCATCAGTATATTAATACCAAATTGGGTGACCCACAGTAGAGTAATTCCATTTCATTTCTGCATGTTTGCTGTTTGTTGCATTGTTCACAATGAGAGCACCAAGTTGGGCATTTTAGGCTCAAAATAGCTCAAAATGTGTGTCTTCCTTGAACATAGTATGTGACTGACAGCTCACTTTTTCAAAGGAGTGAGAATGAGGTCTAACTGACTTCTAAAATGCCATCTTACCAAGCTAATCTGCAGTAACACATAACAATGTGGCTTTTGTTTCCTACTCAGATCAGAAATTTTACAGGTGTGGGCTTTGACCTGTAACTTCATGGGAGGCACAGTCTATTCTTTCATAATATAACCTGTTTGAACTATATTCTACTCTTGTACTCTTTCTAAGCAAGCCATATTAACTTTGCTTTTGTAAATATTGTTAGAATATTAGTAACTCTACTTGGGCTTTATTTCTTTGAACTCATTTACCTAAACACTCAGTGGTCAGTACAAATAAATTATGGGATGTTAAATTTAGGTGGAAGACTGTTAGATGCTAAATGAGGTCCTGATATTGGCTGGCAGATATTTCCAAACATCCTAACCATGCTCATAGTACAATAAAACCATCAGTTTCAGGGTTTGTAGCTTATACTGACTTTCTGTACATGGTGGTTTACAGCATAGGAGACTCAGTGGTTCTGAGATACCCTCTCATGTACTGTGCGAGGCTCTGACTCTTCTCTGCAGATTATACCTTCAAGAATGCTAAATGTATTGCATGCCGTAAGCCTTTTGGATTGCTCATTAGTGAATTGTAATTTCACACTTCATTTGAAATATTCTTAAACATTCCCTCAAAGTAAAAGGTTTCACACAGTAATTAAAATACCCAGTTAACAAAGTCTGAGAAGTTTGATTTCCTCATGGGGAGTGATTTTGTTAAATTGCAGCATTTCAATTAATATAATAGAATACGTCAAATACAAAGTTTTTATTGTTGTGACCCAAAATATTATTGCCCAGTGAAAAATGAAATGTGTTTTTCTGAAGAAATGAATTAATATTTTAACCCTTTTCCTCCTTTGGAACAGATTGAGGATGATCTTTTTAATCCAGATTATGTAGAAGTTGACCGGATAATGGACTTTGCACGTAGCACAGATGACCGGGGCGAGGTAACGGATGATCTATGTAACAGGGTGGTTCAGGCAGCTCACATGTGTTGACAGAAGGGACAAGATCAAAGCCTGGTCAGATCCTCCATCACCATGTGCTCTGTCTCTGTTTGACATAAATTAATGATTTGTTATTAGTGAGTTAATAGCACTAAATATTTTTTGTTTAGAATGAATAGTTTCACTTTTAATGTTTTCAGCTGAATTGTGATAAAAAATTTCACAAGTCTATGCTGATCAAAAAAGACCTCAACATATTTTGTATACGTATATCCTACAACACAAAGTTTCCTTGTGAAATTGACAGCATGCGTAGCAGAACAGAGTTAATGGTGATTGGCATTGAACATCCTTAGGGAAGCTAATGAACTTCATTTAGTGGAGAGCCTTGAGGATAATGGACCCACATTCAACTATCATGTTGTTTTATAAACCTCTGAGACTAAAGGGATCCAATAGGGAGGTGAGGATGAGGACTTGTCTCAGTCACTGAGGGTCTCTGCCATGAGTTCCGACACTCCTGACCCCTCCGTGGAATGGAGCTTCTTATGTAAGTGCTGAGCTCCAGAGAGCCTCCAAGGAACAGTCCCTTTCCTTGAAAGTTTGTATAATGAAACTTGGAGTGTTTCAAAAACCGTATCCAGGATGCCATCTTTGCCTTTGCTGCCTTGCTTCGTTGTACTTTAAAAAAGAAAAGAAAAGAAACTGACTCAGGGCAGATTTTCATGGTCAGCAAATATTTTTGACTAGTCAGTGTACCTTGATCTTGAACTGAGTATCAACAGATTCAGATGTTTCTAAAGTGGACAAAGAAGAGAATTCCTGCTGACACGGATCACTCAAACTATCTTAATATAACTGAATGCAAGCTATTGGTCTAATACATTTGTCTATTTTTTACCCTTCAAGCAACTATTTAGTTATGTAAAAGAAGTGCTAAGATGGTTTACCATACAAATCCAAACCATGTATTTGATGAATGATTGACAGATAAAAATGAGCCTTTGGCTTCTTCCTATTCATTAGCTACTCCTTGATATTTTGGTCACGAACCAATGATTCAGATAAAAAGTTAATTTTTTTGTTTTTGTTAATGCCCCGTAATACAGTTTTTAGTGTACATTGGAGACAACTTTCCGTGGTTATAGTTTTTAAATGCGGGCAATTCAGTCTTACTAATGCCGGGGGTTATACTGATAAGCGAAGCAGAGCACATGTTTCTCCTTTGTATCTAATACTTGGTCAGATGACTTTAGTTCTGATTTCTGATTTTCCCGGCCCAGCCTGTGACTCACTATCTGGTGAAGTGGTGCTCACTCCCTTATGAAGACAGCACGTGGGAATTGAGGCAGGACCTAGATCAAGCGAAAATCGAGGAGTTTGAACGACTCATGTCCAGGGAGCCAGAAACAGAGCGAGTGGTAAGGACGGGCCCATGCCGGAGGGTTTAATTTGGAAATGGCATCCTGGTACAGTCCTGGCGAAAGCACTCATGGGATTTACTGTGTTTGGAACAGGAGCGACCTCCCGCTGATGCCTGGAAGAAGTCTGAGAGTTCCAGGGAGTATAAAAACAATAACAAACTCAGGGAATACCAGTTGGAGGGAGTAAACTGGCTACTTTTCAATTGGTACAACATGTACGTAAAGCATGTTTCTCTTTACTTCTAGCAAATGTCATAGCTCTTGTAGTATTAGAAACATTAGTTATAAAAAATCTTAAGTAACATTTAACACTGTAATACATTTTTAAACTCCAACTGTTGAAATACACTAAATTTATTAATTAAATAAATTAATAGAGAGGTTGACAGAACTATGTAGAAATAATATTTGTTTCTTAGAGAATTTTCTTTGACATGTATTTTATTGAACTAAGACAGTAGTTACAGTCATATGGGGTGTGCGTTTGTTTAGCATATATTTTGTAGAAAGAGAACAGTATATAATACTCATTAAGCTGTTCTGTCTTTTTTCCTTTTCAAAGGCAAAACTGCATTTTAGCAGATGAAATGGGTTTGGGAAAGACTATCCAGTCCATTACATTTCTCTATGAGATATATTTGAAAGGAATCCATGGCCCTTTTTTAGTAATTGCCCCATTGTCTACGATCCCCAACTGGGAAAGGGAATTCCGCACCTGGACAGAGCTAAACGTGGTTGTCTATCACGGGAGCCAGGCCAGTCGGCGGACCATTCAGTTGTATGAAATGTACTTCAAAGATCCCCAGGTAAGACTTGTTGGGGTGACTCCTGTTTGTGTTGTGTATATTTTGGAAGTTAAAGACTCAGATCTCTGTGACATGGGATGCCTTGATTTGCCAGCTTGAGAAACTTCCTTGAGATTTCTTATCGATTATGTTTGCATAATCTTTCTGCACCTGTGGATACTGTTTTTTATATTTTTATATTTGTCATTCTGATTATTTAATTAGAAGGAATAACTTTCTTAACATTTGGTGAGCACACAAACTCTATAATGTATTAATACCTTAGGTTTTATTTTGTATATCTAAGACAAAACGAAGCAGAAATGTATACTAAAATGTGGTCAGAGAGATGATCAGAAGTGAAAAAATATTAAGTATTTTAAAATTCAAATATGCCAAAGAAGACATTAATACTTTGATTTTTGTAAGAATTGCTTTAATTTTGTCCTATTGTAGTTAACCTACTTGTAATTATTGCCTAATATTGGCAGTGAAACATTATGCATGATTATAGAGAATGATGCATGCTAAGACATGTGTAAGCTTTAAGGCATAGCTGCTCTCCTGTGGTTGGAAATCCGACAGTTCTATAGGCAGGTAACTCCTTAGATAGAAAGCGTGGTTAAAGGAGAAAAATACTGAGCTCTGTCTTTATCTTTAGATTTGAGAAATTGTAAGGTTCGTGTTCTTTGGATTTTTGAATGTTTTTAATTTCAAATGTTTTGACATTTTGCAAGAAATGTCAATAAGACAAGTTAAATAAGTTAGAGAAACTATTAAACAAGTTAAAGATACCTTGGCCGTACACCTCTTAGGTTCTGTGGGCTGTGAGTAGACTAAATGCAATTAATGGGACCTTACTACATATGTTCTTTAAGGAAATTTTCCTAGCTCTTCTCTAGTTTATTTAAAAAAGGAAATGTTTTAAAATTCTATGTTAGCCAAAGTAGCTCCAATCTGAAAACTGAATATACTACCTAAAATATAGCAGTCTCCGAAAGGTTAAATTACATATATTTTAGCAGCTTATTTACCCTCCAGTGTACTAACGCAATCACTCCTGTGCAATAATTCTGTTCTTGTAGGGTCGAGTGATAAAGGGGTCCTATAAGTTCCATGCCATCATCACCACGTTTGAGATGATTCTGACTGACTGTCCTGAGCTGCGCAATATTCCCTGGCGCTGTGTGGTTATCGATGAAGCCCACAGGCTGAAGAACAGGAACTGCAAGCTGCTGGAAGGGCTTAAGATGATGGACTTGGTTAGTGACCACTGATGACGCAATTGCAGCATGTTAGTCTTACTGTGTGAACGCGTTGCCTGTGAAGGGCACCCGCACAGCCCATCAGTTTCCTAAACTAAGCTGCTTGGGAGCTGCTGCTGCCTTCATTCTTACTCTTTAGGTTTCATAGGAGAGTATAGTCATGATCTTTGCACCAGCATCAATTTCAGCTGTCAGCCATGTCATGCCTCGGTGGTGACAGTCCAGCTTTCTTGTCAAGCATGTGGTTTTGCTCCAGTGGGGCCGGTGTGTATGCACATTGTTAGATAGTTGGCTGGGGCATCTGTTCAGTTTGTACAGATGCTAAAATTTTGGGATATTGAAGACCCTACATCGATCCTGGGTTTTTAAACCATGTTTACTTTATACTTTTCCAGTTTCTAAAGAAATAGCCGTGTCTTCCTACTTTGGTGTTCCAAGATCTTTCTTTCCTATAGGAATAATTACCAGTGGCATATTAGAAGAATAGCAGCATTTGGGTATTTGCTGTGCCTGCTGCTGTGTGTATGATCCTCTGACGGAAGTTGATCCAAGCACTGTTGTCCTTGAATACCTTCTCACCCTATAGTTAGCAGCAGAGTCAACCTTCCGTTTCCCTCTCTCTACTCCTGTAAATTTATGTACTCAGGTGTTGAGGATAGGCAGATACCATGGTGCACCGCAGAAGTGAGAGGAGAGCTTGGATCTCTCCACCCCCTAGATCTGGCAAGTGAGCTCAGGTTGTTAGTTTGGCGGCAACTACCTTTGCCTGATTAGACATCATCTTGTTTTTAATGGACATTTGAAAAAGGAGGTTGTTACCATTGAAGTTGTGTTGGCAAAGTTGATGAATTTCAAGAAACTAAAGAAACTCTATTGATCTCTTGTTATTGAGAGTGGAAGGGGCCTTCTGCATGTTCAGGGCTATACACATTTCACTAAACACCTGAACTACTAAGGAGAACTTCAGAGCTTTTAAGGGGTTGGACTAACCAGCCATTCTTTTAGCCACAACAGGCAAAATCTAATTTTGCTTTAAGGAAGAAGTCTGACTGATTTTTCCTACTTGGGATAGCATTTCCAATCCTCTGTCAAGTAAACAACAGGTTACCATAGTCCTAAGACTTCTAAAGCAGTTCACCGGTTTTCATAGCCAGTTCCCAAAGCGACATGAGCACTTAAAAACAGAAAGGTCTTCAGGTGGTGTCTTAGAAGGAGCAGCTCCTCGCTGTCCTTGGTTCCAGGGGACACTGAAGCAGCAGTGAAGTAAACACATGCTCACAGCCTGTCTAGCTCTGTCTTCAGGCCTTCATAATCGTTCACTAAAAGACACTCAGGTTCCTTTCTGAAGGTTAAAGTCACGTGGCTGAGTTTGTCTTAAGTTGTATTTTATTATGTTAGTTCCTGTGGCTCAAAATAGTAGATTCTCCTTATGAAACGCTCTTTCGCTAGTGAGAAAAATTTATTTACCTCCATCAACATCAAAACAGTCACTTACCTTTGAGATATTTTGAAAATTAACATTTTATAATGGATTAGAATTTGGAATGGAAATAACTTTTCTGTACCATATCAAAATATTTATCTTTTATGCATACTAGCACATAGAGGCATAATAATATTTTCCTCACTGAGTTAGACAGGAGAAGCTGAGGCTGCCCCTTGCAGTGGGAGACCAGTCCCAGGGTCTTGACTGTCACAGCTGATGTTCCTCTTACACTTAGCTAATGCACTGGAAATCTCTAATGACCTGTCTCAAAAGAGACTCTACTTTTTAATGAGGACGATATTATTGTTGTTCAAATATAAAATGTTCCTTTATTGATGCAGTTCAGAATAGCTAATTGCTCGGTGCTTAAATCCTGACTTCAACATCATTTGGACCTATACTCTTGCCCTAGTTAAATAGTGAGAAAGAGCCCCATGCAGGCAGGGCTGTCCATCATAGGGATCGGTGTGATTTGCACTAGACTGAGTTGGAATGAGCATGCTCTTGAAGAAGATGGTCGGTAAATCATAAAAGATTACTGGGTAGCTTCCTCTGCTTCAAGTGTAGGAAATGGAGATGTGTAGGGTGTAATCATGGTCCCTGTAGTTCTCCTTAGGCGCTCTGAAAGGAAATCCCTCAGCAAAGAGGGGCTACCATGAGATTGCTGTGGGTCTTCATTGACTCTGTTACCTCCTCATCCATTGGCAGGAGGGCTCCACACAGTAATGTGTTGCTAAAATAAAATTAAATGTACATCCCCATCTGCACTAAAGAGAGCAACTGTGTTTTCAAGGAGAAGCATCTCTACCTTTCTGTTGAGACTGGAGGTGATAATGCCCAATAACCCAAGATGGGACTCCCTTTTTTCAAATAAGTTTACTTTGAAATGAGCATACTTAAAAGTCTAACTTTTAATTTGCTAGTAAGAAAGAGCATGAGAAAGCTCCAAGACAGTCAATATAGCATCAGTACCATTTCTCCACCACACCCTGTGACTACACTTTCAGACTTTCTTAGATAAAGTCATTCAGGGCTTCGGCAAATCAGTGATCATGGCTCTTGCAATTCACCGGTCAGAAGATCTTGATTTCATTTGCATATTGCTTATGCTTTATAAGGCTAATGATGGTGGTGATCTGTCCATCTTCTTTAGTCAGAAAGGAAGAAAGAAGGAGCAAAAACATGGAACTGCTTCAGCTCACTGTTAAAGAACTAATTGGCAGATAGACCTGTAGATATTACCATTGCTTAGATTATCTCACTGGAGTTTAGTGAGCATATTGCATGGCCATATTTCAAGTTAAACCAGAAAATCTTAATTTTTGTAACAGTCACTTCCTAAAATAATTTTGTTATGTTATATACCAAATATCAAACAAAGAAGGAAAATTAAGGCTTTTAAAATGTATAAGTTTGGGGTTAAGAGTAGAGCTCAGTTAGTAGAGCCTAATATCCACAAACCCTATGCTGGTTTGACCCAGCCCTCAGAGCACTGCATAAGACCTGATGGGGCAGCATGTGCCTGTAACCTCAGCACCAGGAAGGTGGAGGCTGGGGGATTGACAGTTTTGAGACCCTGTCTCAAAAACATTTAAAAATAAATAAATTTACCATTGTTAATTCTGATCAATCTAAAAGGCATCTCTGTTGCCTGTGTAGAAAGAGAAGAAGGCGTAGTTAAATTAAAAGCAGGAGAGAGGGGCTCATAGGCGGGAAGCCTGGCTGAAGGAAGACCTAATGTGTTTCAAAAATACAAAGAGAGAGCACTGGATTTTCTTTTACGTGATTTTGGTATTTAAAACTAAGCCGACCTCTTTGGTAGTTGGATATTTCTGCAGAACAAAATTATTTTTCATGTTCTTGCATTTAGTAGCACTTCTTTTGTCTCTTCAGTGAGTCATGCAGGAAGCAGATGGAAAGGTGAGCATCCTGCTGATGCAGAGAGCAGAAAGGAGCATGTCGTTGAGTCTAGGGACTTTAGGAAAAATGTTAACTCGCTATACAGCAGAGAAAACAAAACACTGAATTGGAAGACTTAGAGAATGGCCATCCTTAAATATCAGCCTAGCAAACTCTGAAGGAATAGAGTGGGAGAACATGTGGAGGGGCCACAAGGCTCGCCATGGATTCTCTGCCTGTATCTCTGTCTCTTTCTTCCAAGTTCGACACCTTGTGTACAGTGAATGCTGACCCACCATGGTGAGTGGAAGAAGGGGAGTGTACATACAGAGAGAAAAGGGTTAGCTTTAGGAAATTGTTCTGTTTCAGTCTGGCAAGTTTTCCTCCTGTTCTTCCAGGAACACAAAGTGCTGCTGACAGGGACCCCGTTGCAGAACACCGTGGAAGAGCTCTTCAGCCTGCTTCATTTCTTGGAGCCGAGTCGCTTCCCTTCAGAAACCACCTTCATGCAAGAATTCGGTGATCTGAAAACAGAAGAGCAGGTACTTACCCCTTCCACTTTGCCTCTCAGTTGCAAAACTGAAAATGGACTTCTGAAATAGCAAAGCTTTGGCTTTTGTGAATTTTAAGATGTAAGGATTATGCCATAGTATTTGCCACCTTGGCAAACAGCTTTGTATACCTCTCTCTAGGACTTCAAGTCTTCATTACAAAGGTGATCTTGCTTGTTCCTTGGCCCCCACAAAAGCCTGTTGACTTTTTATAGACAGGTTACTTTACAAGTCCACCTTCCAGAGATGTTTGTGCCCATGTGGGTCACTACCTCTGCAGGGTGGACCCGGGTAAGTGTCAGAAGACTGTAGCCGTAAAAGTTATGTACAAATTAATTCATGTGGAACCTCCTGTCAGTGAACCAGCAAGGACCTGCACCTCACTCATTTTGTAATAAATGCATTTATAAGCTTGAACTCTAGGAATTATTTGCCCGCTTTCCAGCCTACTGGCCTAAACCTCCTGGTTTCATTTAGAGTGTGCTCTGTTTTGCTTTCCCTCCGTAAATTAATGGTATTGTGCCGACGGGTGAGAGGAGAACCAGAGGTGACGTCCCTCCTTGGTTTAGTCATTGATGCAGAGTGATACTTCCCAGGTTTCTCACTGGAATTCTTCATCTCTTGCCACAGCAGAAGAGAAGTGCAGAACCCTCTGACATTGCCCCCTTCCTGTTCATCTCCATGGCTATGACAAAAAGGAAAACCAAATAAACATCCCTCCCCCCAACACCTGCTCTAGCTTTTCAAGCCCTTTGGGAATTCTGGATAACTGAAGTTCTTTCTTTAACATAAGCTGTGCGCATTACCAACCTCCTGCGTTTCTCTTATGATACATCCCTCCTAGGCTTTGAAAACTGAGAGTGGATATTCAGTAAATAAGCTAGTCTTGCCAGAATGTTTTAACACGCAAGCAAATGGAGATACCAGTATTGACATGAGGTCCTTTTTTAGGTGCAAAAACTACAGGCTATTCTAAAGCCAATGATGTTGAGACGTCTCAAAGAGGATGTAGAAAAGAACTTGGCCCCCAAAGAAGAAACTATTATTGAAGTTGAGCTAACAAACATTCAGAAGAAATATTACCGAGCCATCCTTGAGAAGAATTTTACATTTCTTTCCAAAGGTGGTGGACAAGCTAACGTACCTAACCTTTTAAACACTATGATGGAATTGAGAAAATGCTGCAACCACCCCTATCTAATCAATGGTAAGCCTGCCTGCCTGGAGTAGCGTGGTAAAAGCCTCAGAGGTTTCCCTGTGCCCCTGCGCTGAGGCTCTCATGATGTGTGCTCATCACAGCCCTGTCTGCTCATGGGGGATACTCCCTCTGTTGTTAGAGGTTAGTGTCCAGTGCTCCTGTGAACCTGGAAGCTCCATCTTGCCTGTTACAAATCCCCTTCATCTGAAAGCAGGTGTTTCTGTTTGCTCCAGGGGTAGATGTTGTCAAGAGGGGCTAGCTGCTAAGGTCAGAGGAGCCCTGTGAGGCCTTGTTGGAAGGGAGGTGGGTGATTCCAAAGCACTGAAGAGATACCCATGTGGGCATCACTGCCAGCTACTTCAGGCACCTGGTGGAAAAGTTGCCTTGGATCTTTGCAGTCTGGAGGTTTTCATTCAGCACATGTCTCCTGAAAATGAGAAGGAATCTTAAAGTTTTGTCCACTATATTGTCCCTGTTACTGATGGAGACTTTGTTTTCTATCCCATAGTGTGACTCCCATGGGTTAAATGCCTTATATACTTGCAAAAATTATTAAGGAAATGAGTGTCCCATGTTTGTGTGAGTACAGCCAGTGTGGACTTAGAGGGAGCTGCCAGGATGTGAAGAAATGAGAGAAAGTCTCAGAGGAAGAGGATGTATTAAACGGGGATTTTGCCTGGCAGGGCTAGGAAAAAGGGTACTGAGGCTGAAGTCTGAACACGGGCCGATCTTGCCCAAAGTACAGCAATGTGTGAACACATTGGGCTGTCGTAACGCCTTCAGATGGGGTCACATGTTACTTTTGCTCAAGACTGTCGGTAGAGGGAAGCCATGGCTGGTATTTGAACTGATTAGAAATGTGCCTGTAGCGCTAAGGATGTTAGCCTGTTCAAAGCCCTGGGTTCCCTCCCAGCACGCAGTGTAAAGGTATGGTAGCACATGACTATAATCCTAGCTCTGAGAAGGAGGTAGAGGCAGGAGGATCAGAAGGATCAGGGGAGGGTCCTTGTCAATTATGTAGCAAATTTGAGGCTAGCCATGGGGAAGGCTGAGGAAGGGGGTGCTGTTCATGCCTCAGACATGAAAACAATGGAGATTCTAATCACAGCCAATATCATTAAAAAAGATGTAAGGAAGAGCAGACACTCAAGCAAGCAGAAGGATCTGGCTGTGATCTGGGCAGTTTATGCCACGATGGTGAGCTAAGTTGGGTTCTTCTGAATATTTGTAATAGGCTAGCAGTGTAGTTTGGGATGGCAGAGCCTCTCTGTCTAACTTGTTAGAGTTAAGGTCAGTGGCCTAGAGTTGCTCACCTTTCCCTGTCTCACAGTGTACACCTGTTCACCACCCTGCCCTTTGCACGTCCTTGTTAATGTGGAAAGAGTGATGTGTGCCTGGACGATAGCCTCAGCGCATAGAGCCTGGGTCAACGCTCTGCGGTGACATCCATGAAGCCCTTTGAAAAGTAATGCTTTTGGTTTTGTTTTCTAAGAGAGTGCAATAGTACTAATGTCAGCCAGCCTGTTGGTGCGTTGGGCATTAGCAAAAGCACTGGTGTGAATGAAGGCCACACGTGAGTGTGCGCACATATGTTTTCAGTGATAGCCTATAGAATGAAAATAGTAAGTCTCCAGTGGGAAAGAGAAGAAAAAGAGATATCCTCAAAGGACTCGTGGCGCTGGCGGGGTGAGATGGCCACCCCAGTGCCTCCATGTCCTCCCCCACGCTGACTCAGATTATATGCATCCAGTGTTGCCGAGGTTTTCCCCACAAAACATAGCTGGTGGATCTTTTCCCATGGCTGACTTTTTTCTAGGATCTCTTGTATAGCTTCTTCTGGAGACCCTTAGGTTTCTTTGAGGTATTTGTTCTAATTGTCACACCTTGAGGTGAGTGCTTCTATTCTTAGAGTAACAAAGTATCTGTGAAGCAGGTGTCCTTATGCTTCTGTTTTGGTTTGGTTTTGCAAGATATAGTTTTTAAAAATGCAGATACACAACACAAGGCTCTCGACTCCAGGTAAACTTAGGGAGGGAGACATTGTGTCTCCCAGAGACTGTCCAGGGCCCAACTGTACATTCTCTTCCAGGATCTGAAAGTGTTGCCTCTAATGGAATCATCGCTGTACACAACTAGCATTCATAAGGAAGTTTTAGTTGTGCATCTTAAATTGTTATGAACTAACCATGACAGAGGCAAATGTCCCAGTTGAGCTAAACTTCTATTCCACTGAGCACATCTGAGGAAAAATTCTGTGCCTTTGATAGACACATATAGTGAATATAGTACCAGTCACACATTAGTTCAGGGCAGTGCCAGCAAAGTAGTTTGGTTTATCATGATGCATATCTAGTTCATATTTTTAAATCCAACATTATAGGAAAGCTTTAATTGCAAATTTTAAAAATTGAACTGTGATGCATAGAAATTGCTCTCCTCTCCTACAGCCTCCCTATCTTTCCACTTTCCATAATAAATATAGCACTAAAAGAATTGTAAAGGGGCCTGGCCTGGTGACACAGGCCTTTAATCCCAGCACTGGGGAGGCAGAGGCAGGTGGCTTTCTGTGAGTTCCAGACCAGCCTGGTCAACAAAGTGAGTTAGTTTCAGTTCTAGGACAGACAGACAGACTCCCAGGGCTCTATTACACAGAGAAATCCTGTCCCGATATCCCTCATCCAAACCATAAAAAACCCCAACATCAAAAAGAATTGCAAAGGATATGTTTGTACATAATGGAGGATTATTGGTATAAAGTGTACTCTGGAAGGAACTTGGATTGCTAATAAAATGGATCAGTTCCACACATTTTGCCAAAGAGAGAGAGAGAGATCAAAGAGTGTGTTATTTCCCTTCTTACTGTTCTTATCAAATATGAAGTCATGGGGGCTGGAGAAGGGCTCACTGGTTATGGAGAGATGTTCACTAAAGTGCATCTTACCTAGGAATGGGGTCTGAGTGGGATTCCCAGCCTTCACATCGCAGGAGGTGGCCCACAGCCACTTGTAGCTCCATCTCTGCATGCATGCATACACACTTTCTAAAAATAAAAGGATAAGAAATTATTGGTCTTATTTAAAAAGCAGCAGATTTATTTTGCTCAGTAAATTTAAACTTTTATAGTGTAAGTTCAGATTTTCAATTTCTTACTAAAATAATTCCATCCTATCTGACATTTGCTTTCTCAAAGTGGAAATTTTATTTTTGAAATTATTCTTTGATCATTAACTTATTTTTAATTACATTTCACTTCATTTTAATTATGGATTATATACCTCATGGACAAAAAATGCCCAAACATCATAAAAGTAAAAAATTCATTTCTAGATTGTAGGTATCTTATAATGCATCATACCAAAAAAAAAATAAAATAAATAGATAAAATAAACTTTCTAAAAGATTGAATGTGATGTTTTGTTTTCTCTCCTGCATGTGAGAGCTTTCTGCACCTAGAGCCTGGGCTTACAGATCTCAGTCTTAGGAAACACCATCACCTGTGATCAGAGACACTTCTGCTGGCGTCTTAAGCAGCATTTAGTTCATTATCTTTCCTGGTCCACTTCCATACTCACAGGGAAAAAAAAAAAATCTGAATCTTAGTTGTTTTGCTCCTGTGGAAGGGGGGCTAAGGGTTGGCCTGCTCCAAAAGAGTTGGCATTTTCTGCCAGGATCCCTTTGTGAAAAGGTCGTGTGCTCTGTGGAAGGCCTGGCACCTGTGCCAGGCATCAAGTGGCTTTAATGTGCCCTTGACTTACTAACTAACTTGACTTCTTAACTAACACGGTGTTCTGCATCTGACCTCCTAAGGACAGTCTCAGAGCCACCTTTCATGGAAACTGGGACTGGGCTTAATTTGCATTGTGTGGCTTGTAGAGGGGCCATTGGATTGATCTAAGTGGCCTGTTGGAGGGACCTTCAAAAGCCTCTGGGAGATTTTTGTATCCATATCATACGTCACTAGTTTATCTGTCTCAAACATTGGTAGGAAGGGCTCACTCAGTTCCTGGCACAGTATAATGGTAAGAATTGACCCCTTTAGCTGGATAAATTTGGTGCACTTCCTAAAGGAAGTGTCATCGTGGGAGAGCACTGTGTACTGGGAGCCCAGGAGGCTGAGGGAGAGGCCGGATCATCTGAGCAGCAAAAGAAGCATCAGCAGCTGCTTCCTAAACCCACACCGTGGAGTGGAGGAGTCACGGGAGGTAGTGGTGAGCCTTCACTATTGAGAGCATGCCCTTCTCACACAAGTCTCTGCACAAGGAGGAAACAGTGAACAGGAGGATGCTAGGCAGGGAAGCCTTGGTGTTGGTTCTGGTTTTAGCTTCACAGGGTTTGGGTAATTCAAGATCAGAATTGCTGTTTGTATTTAATTGAGTACATAGCACCGCTCTGGGCAGTTCAGGCGCTAGGTTTTCTGTAGGTTTCTGGCCCTTGGCTTGTTCTGCCACTTCTGGCCTAATGGTCTGCTGAAATTTGGGTGTGTTTCTCTGTGTTTGTTTTATATTGTTTTTCATATAGACAGCAAACATTTGGTTGTCAAATCCCCAGATGCTTCAGTTTATGGAACCAAAAATACTGGTCCCTTTTGTAAGCCTGTAGTTGTGTGTGGATCTAACTTTAAGTAAGCAGGTGGCTTCCTGCTCTTAAACATGAATGAGATATTCTGATTTTGCCAGTTTGTTGTGGGTTTAGAAAGCAAATCCATTGTTTCTAATAATAAAAACCCTTTACGGTATTCACGTCATGCCATCCAATCTCTGCAGGTGCTGAAGAGAAAATTTTGGAAGAGTTTAAGGAAACACACAATGCAGAGTCTCCAGATTTTCAGCTCCAGGCAATGATCCAGGCTGCTGGCAAGCTGGTGCTGATTGACAAGCTGCTGCCAAAGCTGAAGGCTGGTGGCCACAGGGTGCTTATCTTTTCCCAGATGGTGCGCTGCTTGGACATCCTGGAAGACTATCTTATTCAGAGACGGTGAGGCCACTGCAGAGAAACAACTGACAGAAAGGGCAAGACTCTGAGTGGGTCACAGTGGTGGGTACAGTAGAGGTGGTGGCTAGAACCGTATATATCATCTCCTCTTTTGAAACCCCAGTTGTATATGAGGGCATCTTATGACTGCAGGGGACCATTGCATACCTTTTGTTTTGTTTTTTGAGACAAGGTTTCTCTGTGTGGCCCTGGCTATCCTGGAACTTGTTAGGTAGACCAGGCTGGCCCCAGACTCAGAGATCTGCCTGCCCCCCCCCCCCAATACTGGGGGTTAAAGGAGTGTACCATGTGAAGGAGTTTTTTGTTTGTTTTTATTTTTACATTGCAAACTTTTCTGGGTAATTTTTTTCTCATGTCATTCAACTTGGTGGCAGGGGAAGTTCTTACATGAAATTAAAACTGTATGTTATCAGCTATTTTCAGAATTTAGCTATTTCCATAAGAGGGAGTAAAATAATCTTCAAGTATTCAGGCAATGGTGTGGATAAACAACTCTGCTCTGAGATTATTGGTTAAAGCCTTCTATAGTGTGAGTGCATATTCCATAGTGGAATACCTTCTTGAAAGCAAAAAGGAGCTGTTTGTCAGGCCTCCTTGTTGTATTTCCAGGTATCCATATGAAAGGATTGATGGCCGGGTCAGAGGCAACCTCCGTCAGGCAGCTATTGACAGGTTCTCCAAACCTGATTCGGATAGGTTTGTCTTCCTCCTATGCACAAGGGCAGGAGGTCTAGGCATTAATCTCACTGCTGCTGATACCTGCATCATCTTTGACTCAGACTGGAATCCCCAGAACGACCTACAGGTAAGTGAGGGCAGGCTGCCCCAGTGCCTGACAGACTCATCAGTCAAACCAGGGAACTAGCTGGCTGCTGCTCAGCTTGTCTCCTTCCTAGTGATCAGTGGCTGCAGTGTATGAAAGGAAATCCCTTAGTGTATTAACCCCTTCTATCCTGCACCTTTGCTTATTGGGACCCGCAGTCTTAGAACCGGCCAGAGCCATGTGTTTCTTAAGTGGCTGTGTTGGTCACTTTGCTTAAAGAATCACCAGGTTCTGGAGCTGCAAGTGTGAGGTACGGAAACCAGCAAGATCGGGCTGTAGATAAGAAACTGCTGCAGACAGCTGTCTTCCTGGCAGCATACTCACCCTCCTACTTCTTGTCATAGGAAGCTAATCCCATTCAGAAGGGCACCACCTTCATGACCTAATTACCTCTTAAGTCCCCACCTCTAAATTACACTGAGATCAGCTTTCCAACATACTAATTTAGGAAGGGTACCACTATGTGTTCCATGACAACAGCCATCCATTTTCTTTTTCTTCCAGGCTCAGGCTAGATGCCACAGAATAGGGCAGAGCAAATCTGTGAAAATCTACAGGCTGATTACAAGAAACTCGTATGAGAGGGAGATGTTTGACAAGGCCAGTTTGAAACTGGGCCTGGATAAAGCTGTGTTGCAATCCATGAGTGGAAGAGAGAACGCCACCAATGGGGTGAGATGGCACTGCCCAAGCCCTGTGTTCATTCTGGCTAATGTCTCTGTCAAGCTGATTGTAGAAATTATTTAGTGTCTGGGTTTTCTTGTTTGTTTTCCTGAGTCAGGGTCTCACTGTAGCTCTGGCTGGCCTAGAACTCACAGAGAGTCTTGTGTCTCGGCCTCCCGATTGCTGGGATTAAAGGCAAGCATCACCACCCTCTACTGGTTATTTTTTCACCTCAGAATTTAAGCATACTTTATTGCATTATCCTTTGTTATAAGTAGACCTTCCTAAGACCTTTAGCTTCTGTTTTAATTCTAAATTACTCTGAATACTTAAACTTTCTCTGAAACAGGTACAGCAGCTTTCCAAGAAAGAGATAGAAGACCTTTTACGAAAGGGGGCTTATGGTGCACTTATGGATGAGGAAGACGAAGGATCTAAATTCTGTGAAGAGGATATTGACCAGATTCTCCTTCGTCGGACCCACACTATTACCATTGAGTCTGAAGGAAAAGGCTCCACGTTTGCTAAGGTTTGAATCCACCTAAGGGGGCAGATCTTCAGAGTACTTATGAAGGAACCACAAAGCATAAGCATAGGCTTTTTGTTATCAATTATAGGCCAGTTATTAATTCCCTGGAAACTCCAACACATAAGACATACTTTGTATCCAGGGTTTCTCTGTGTAGCTCTGGCTGTCCTAAAACTTGTTCTGTAGACCAGGCTGGCCTCTACCTCATAGAGATCTGTCTGCCTCTGCCTCCGAGTGCTGGGATTAAAGGTGTGTGCTGCCTCCACCCAGCCATAAAGCAAGTCTCTGTGTGCTGGGTTCTCTTCTTCAGGTGGGGGGAAGGGGGTGGTATATTGCTATAGGTCTTTGCCCATCCTTCCTTCCTATGAATCTAGTCTTCTCATCGTATCTCCTATACCCTGATTCCTGAAATGTCCTGGAGGGATAATTCTTGTTTTCCTTTCTAGCTGCAGCTCCACAAGTCTGTGCATAGCTAAACTGTACCCATCACATTCTATTCCAGCACTTCCTGCTTCCCACGGCTTGGGCCATACACTCTTGTCCTATCTCCAGCCTGCTATGGCCAAGGATGCTCTGAGCTACCTCACACACTGAGGCTCACTCTACTCCTTAGTTTTGCTGACCTGTAGTTTACTTTCGATAAAGTGTAAATTTTAGTGCCTTTGACAGACTAGAGGCTTGTGCAACTGTTAACATAATCCTAAATTTAGAACATTTCTATTACCTCAAAAAGATCTTCATTCCCATCAGCCATCAAAATCTACCCCTTTTCCTTCCCCCAGTCCTGCAAACAACATGTACTTTTTTTTTTTGTATTTTTGCCAACCCTAGACACAGCACTGTAGGAGTTATGTGTGGTCATCTGTGTGTGCTTTTATACACTTACATAATGTTTTGAGGGTCATCCTTGTAGTGTATATTGTTACTGTGTTTGCTTTTATTGCTTACAATGTTCTACTGTATGGCTCTCACATAGTGACCAATTTAGTTTGATGATGAAATTTGTGTTATTTCTACCTTGGAATTTTCTTCTTCCCTAGACAGGGTTTCTCTGTATAGCCCTGGCTGTCCTGGAACTCACTCGGTAGACCAGGCTAGCCTTGAACTCACAGAGGTCAACCTGCCTCTGCCTCCCAGGTGCTTGGATTAAAGGAGTGTACCTTGTCCATCTTACCCTCAGATTTTTAATGAACATTTTCATAGTAGGTTTTGATTGGACACATTTTTATTTCTTTTCAGCATTCATAAGGAAAGGAGCTGCTAAAGAGGGATGTTAGCTGTCTTCATCCCCAACTGGATTGAACCTAAGCCTCATTTATGCATGTTTGTCGCCTAAGGAACTAACAGACTGGCTTGGTTTCTCTCAGGTTTTTTGTTTTGTTTTGTTTTTAAACAAATTAGAAAGAATATCAAGTCTGCATAAAGATAGTGGGTTTCATCCGGGTGTTTTTATCACACACATTGTACACTGTCACCCCTTTCCCACTGCCCTCCAAGCCTTTAGCGTTCCCTCTACTGCCCCCTTCCACTCTGCAGAAACCCTTCTTCTGCCTCCATGTCACATGCATTCCATCATTCTTTTTTCCCTTTTGCCTAAAATCTTTCCCTGTAGTTTCATGGCCCGACTTACACATGTGCACACAAGCACACACACATGATCATATGTGTCTTTCTGAGCCTGCCTTATTTTGCTTAACATAATGGCTTCCAGCTCCATCCACTTTTCTTTTAAGTGTAGTGATTTTGAGTTTTTTTTTTTTTTTTAACAGCTAAATAAAATTCCATCATGTGTAGATAGAGCATTTTCTTTATCATTTCTACCGTTGGAGGATCGAGGCTGGTTCCATTTCCTGGCTATTGTGAAACATGGGTGTGCAAGTGTCTCTGGTGTGTTGACTTAAGAGTCCTTCCTTCAGGAATACAATCCAGTGGTGTAGCTGGGTCATTTCATAGTTCTGTTGTTAGTGTCTTGAGGAGCGTCGACATTGACATTCCCACTGGCGGTGAGGGCGAGTCCCGCTTTCTCTACTTCTCTACGCCCTGAACAGCACGCTTTGTTTGTTTACTTGGTTCTGGTTTTAATTTCTATTTCCCAGTGACTAAAATCTTTGAACCCCCAGTTTGCTTTCTAGAGTGACTGTTTCCTGTTGCTGTGCCACACCTGTGTGTTGAATTGTGTTTCTCATGTCCTCACCAACACCATTTAGAGCCTGTTTGTGTGGTGTGAGGAGGGAGCTGAGCTCCTCTATTGCCCCAGCTTGCAGAGGCTCTTCTCGGGGTTCTGGGCCCTCACATCTTTCAGCCTCTTGTAGAACTTTTCCTCAGCCCTCACATGCACTGTAAGTTCAGTGTGTGTAAGACTAACACGTATTCAAGTGTGCACATGTTTGCACACACAGTCCATCTTAGTGACAGGCAAATGCCGAGGTTGAATATAATAGTTTGGCTTCACTTTAGGGCTATGTCTGCCTGATGCCTACCTCTATTAGCTTGTCCTTTTGAAAAATGTCCTTTTAACAAGCCTTGTCTTTTTCAATTTTAGTCATTATTTCTTATATAAACTACTATAGTGGTGTGCTCTTGTCTCCACACTTGAGGGTATTGCTAACTTTCTCACCAGGCAGCTCTAGACATGGTCTTGCCCATCTTGAGTTTACCCCTATGTTTAAGTAGTTTATGCTTCCTGCCAACAACACATCCAAGGGCCCCTTGCATCTGCCCTCATCCATTGTCCATGGCTGCTTTTCCTGAAGCCCTTCCTCCTTGACCCTCTCCTGGGCCTTTTGGCACATGCTCTGCCATGAGCATTTCTACCGTCTTTCTTTTATCATGCTCTAAAATAGGGTTCAGGCATTTTCTTCTAGAGGAAATGTATGTATAAATGTACTTTTAAGATCTGCTTCCAGCAGGACCTTGCTGATCTTCCTCCATTACTTGTACATTGCCTTGTACAAAAGGGTGAACACGCACACTTTTGGTGGAAACAGAAGTTGCCTTGTGTTTCACCTCTGAGAGGTGCGTCTCATAGTTATGCATATGTTTTCTCCTCCTAGGCTAGTTTTGTCGCGTCTGGAAATAGAACAGATATTTCTCTGGACGACCCAAATTTCTGGCAAAAGTGGGCAAAGAAGGCTGAACTGGACATTGACGCCTTGAATGGGAGGGTGAGTGAGAAAAGTCCCATCCTGATGGCTGCCTGGTATATGACCCAGAGGTTGGTTTGGAATCTCACTGTGTCTGTTCCTTTGTTAGAACAACCTGGTTATTGACACCCCAAGAGTAAGGAAGCAGACCCGGTTGTACAGCGCTGTGAAGGAAGATGAGCTGATGGAATTCTCTGACCTGGAAAGTGATTCCGAAGAAAAACCTTGCACAAAGCCGCGGCGCCCCCAGGATAAGTCACAGGGCTATGCCCGGAGCGAGTGCTTCAGGGTGGAGAAAAATCTGCTAGTCTATGGGTAAGATTGACTAACTACACGAAGTCACATTTTATTTTACCAACAGCAAGAATTCCCAGTTGTCATATAGGAAAACTATGTCTGCGTGGATCTCTGTGGCTCCTCTCAGTGTAGCCAGGCAAATGCCTCCGCATTAACTCTCTGCAGCCTATGGCTGGCTCATTTGGTCAACATAACCCAAGTTCCACTCCTCCTAAGTGTGGAGAAAGAAGTCACTGGACGTTTTTAGTGTTAGCTAGCACCTTGGGAATTATGCCACTCCAGTTTAGTTGATTGATTATTAAAAACTAAGAACGATGTAAAATTGCAAAATATCATGGCACTGTACTGTCACATAAACTTTATGACCATAATTATCTTTTAATAGTGTTTTGCTATAAAGTCTTATCAAACGCAAAGACCTCACTCATGTACCTTTCTCCAACTCGTCTTAACCCTAAGAGGCCATTTGATCTTCAGAGTCTCTGGGATCATTCTTCTGTGGTTGACTCCTAAACTGTCATGACCCACATCAACTACATGTCTTAGAGCAACATGGCACTCACACTTTGAGTGGCAAAGTGCTCAGTTAATACCTGAACCAGTAGGAAAGAATTCACTCGCAGATTGTGGGGCTTTAGGCAGATGCCATTAAAATAGAAACTGCCACCAAAGTATCTTTCCACTGATTTGATGCTGTCCTGCCTGTGGCTTTTCCCCAGTGGATCGCTGCTCATGCAGAGTGGGGGGGGGGGGAGCACATCTGAGGCCTGCAGGGCCGTTTCTCACGGGCGTGGGGGAGGGGGAGTTTGTAGTCTGAGCTCTGTTTTCCACACATGCCCCTGTTGTGTCCTTCTCAACCCCGCCTGCCCAAGGGCTGTTCTAGGGTCCCTAAACCTCACCCACAGCTGACCGACCGCCTCCCTCAGAGCCCCTCCTCACTGGTGTCCCCTTAGCACTCGGGTCTCCCAGTCAGCATATCCTCGGTGCCATGTGTCCTTGTTCCCCTTGGCTGAGTCCTCCCTAAAAATGACAGCTCAAGCCACCAAAAGCCCAGGAAAGCCATTAGCCACGTGGGTGTCTGGGTGGCCATGCAACCCCTGGCTTTGTGGTTCCCTCTTAAGGACGTGTTTTGTGCCTGCATCTGTATTCCTCTCCTGTCTCCAGAAGTTACTGATGCCAGAGTGGGTCCAGGATTTCCCAGTATGGGGCCTGGCTGTCAAGGTGAGGTCATATCTACAACCCAACTCCATGTGCGTGTTGCCTCTTTGCTTTCTAGCTGGGGCCGCTGGACAGATATCCTGTCCCATGGACGCTACAAACGTCAGCTCATCGAGCAAGATGTAGAAACCATCTGCAGAGCCATCCTGGTGTACTGTCTCAATCACTACAGGGGGGATGAGAATATCAAGAGCTTTATTTGGGATCTGATCACACCCACAGCTGATGGCCAGACCCGAGCCCTGCTCAATCATTCAGGTAGGCGACCAGAAACACTGCCATTCGGTAAAGGATGGCAGCGTATACTCTAACACTATACTGTCCAATGCCAAGGCATCCATGACTGTGACCCTGGTACTTCTAGGTCTGTCGGCCCCTGTGCCAAGGGGCCGGAAAGGGAAGAAGGTGAAGGCCCAGAGTACGCAGCCGGTGGTGCAGGATGCTGACTGGCTGGCAAGCTGCAACCCAGATGCCCTGTTCCAGGAGGACAGCTACAAGAAGCACCTGAAGCACCACTGTAACAAGTAGGTACCTGGTAGAGGCAGGCAAGCGTGCTAGTGTTGTGTGTGGTGAGGAAGGACAGGCATGTACCACCACCTGAACCCACTTGTAAGGGGACAATGTGTTACATCCATAGTGCTCTGTACTCATCACCACCATCTAAGCCAGACGCTTAGTCATCACTCACGGCAGGCACTCTGTACCTCCTAAGCAAGAGTTCTTCCTTTCCCTGCCCAGCAGCCGCTGTCAAATCTGCGTGTCCCTTCTCGTCTAGCTGCTTTGAGGGTAGTAATCACACAGGATTTATACCCTATATCCGGCAGTTTCATTTGTTGTCTGCTCAAGGTTCATCCAAGTTGTAGGATGTTTTTGTGTCAGGATCCTTTTGACAGATGAATGTTATTCCATTATGTGTGTGTCACACTTTGTTTATTCTTTCGCGCATTGGATTGTTTCCACCTTGACCTGCCATAAGCAGTGTTGCCAAGGATAGCAGATGACTAGTTTGGGGCTAATATGTAGATAGACAGTTAGGGTTCCTTTTATGTGACCCCACCTGTAACTGACTGCTTCCATTAGGGTCACTGGGAAGTTTACTACGTAGACCCAGAAGACTCGAACTCACAGAGCTCCTCCTGAGTAGCTACCACTGCAGGCACCTGCATCTCTTCTTGGCCGCTGTTCTGCTTTGTTCAGACGCAGGTCTCTAGCCAGAGTAACTGACCTAAGGAAAGAGTAGGATTTAGTGACACACTTTCTGTCACCCCTCTAGTCCTTGCTCACCTGACCACAGAAGTCTGCCTCGTCGCCTAGACGCTCTTGAAAGGTTCCCAATGGTCTTTCAAAGCCTTTGGTGTCTTTGGAATATGTAGCTCGATCACCCTAACTCTCTGAAATGTCTATGTCCTTGTAGTTTACCATGACTTTGTGTTAGCCTTCTAAGTTCTGGATTTAAACAGAGGAAGTTAAGTGACAATGTAAGAACAATGGCCCCTTCTCCCAGATGCCGGTGTGGCTCTTGTGACTTCCGGTTTCCATTCTCCCGTTAGTACCTGTCATTAAGTCTCAGAAGAGCATTGCTGATCTCTTCCGGTGCTTCTCTGGAGTGGAGAGTGTCCCATGGTCTCTTCCTATAGACCATGCCTTGAGATTCGGTCTTATTAAAGTGAGGACTTACTGGTGATAGGTAGAAAGTGAGACCCAGATGAAGGAACTGACCACTGGTCTTCACACACTTGAAGATTGTGAGAGCAGACAAGTAGAGAGGCGAGGGGACTGGCTATGAAGTACTGTGTGCAGTGCTGGGCCTCGGGCTACACTGACCAGCGGGATGTGTACGAAAATGTGGACAAAGCCTGTTAGCCTCCTTGTTGGTCCATCACAGCATGAACTCCTTGAAACTGGAAACTGTCCTGGCCATCCTTTTTCTTCTTGGCTTTCTCTCTAGAGAAAAAAAGGAGATGTTCACAGAAATTCATAGAATGTTCCACACTGCTAAACCCCCAAATGGAAGTCTATCTTCTCTACTAAAAGGAAAAGAAAGCATTGGGCTTCCTGGGTACAAGCCTGCCACAGGTAGAGGGGATTTCAACAGAACTACCCTTTCTGAGCATCCGGTATAAGACAACACTGGCCTGCCAATTCTTTAATGAGAAGGAAAGCATTGTTAACTACGCTGTCAGTTTTCCTTTATTGATTCAGTATGCCGAAGTTGGTATTTGAGTTTACATGTTAACAAGAAAAAGAAAGTTGAATAATAAAAAGACATTGCCAAAGCAACTACTTATCCTGGCATTCATTTGGATATTTGCAGCCTTGCCGCCCCCGCCCATCCAAAACCTGTGCTGGCCATGAGGTAGATGGTTCATAGCATGTCTGCTGATGCCTGGTCAGGAGTAGTCTCTTTTAGTAAAACTGCCCCTCCCTACTTTGTCAAGTTGATGTGTTAGCAGCAAGTCACCACATCTTGGGAGACCTATTTCTGAGTGCTTGAGCTCAAGGTTGTCTCTGTGACCTTGGATCTGTAACTCGTCCTCTGTTACCAGCAGTGTTCACATCTGTAGTGTGGAAAGGAGAACCTGACCCACTTCATCACAGGCTTGTTTTGAAGACCAAATGAGCCAGTGTCTATAAATGAGAAATGTTGGTACAGGGCTGTGATGCAGACATGTGACAGGCTTATTCAGCTAGGGAAATAACACTGGAAGAGACCAACCTCATCAAGAGGTATCAATCCCAAATGCGCATATGGGCTGTCTAGTTGAGGCCTGAATTTGGAGTAGAGAGGTGACCTATGAGATATACATAGTTATTTAAAAAAAAAAAAAAAATCACATTTTAACCATGGAAACACAAGCAGGATGGAAAATCTGGTGCCCTGACAGTGTCAAGGGTTTTTAATGATGATTCATTAAAAATGACTATCAGTTGTGTTAGATACATTTTAATCTGGTAGTGTTTGTAATTTTTAAACCACAACTTAGGTCCCTGGATAATATGTCAAAAATTCTAGAAATGTTTACTATTCCCCGAGTAGGGTAAGGACCCCACTTCTGCCAACCCCCATCATCATCTTCCTTTATCGGAAGCAAAGTTGTATAATCTGAAAAACCTGACTTTCCATATTGAGGGTTTATTGTAAGGTAGTAAAACCAGATTTTTATATCTCGTTTATTCCTACAACTTCTGATGTGCTTCCAAAAATGGTATTAAGGCAGCAGCTGAGGAAATTTTATGAGATAATGAAGCAGAACAGTTACTGAAAGCCATCTGCTCGGTTGTTTACAAACTTGCTTCAATACTTCAGAGGCAGTGGTAGAGTACGTGTCTAAACTTCACAAGCTACACTAGGTAGAACTAAATGAAGTGGCTGGGCTGGGCTGAGCTCGCTCCCTCTCTGTGCAGCGTGAACGGTTGCCAGGCAGGCCTGTTGGAAGCCAGCAGAAAGCACCACACAGAGGTGATTATGTGCCACCATCTGTCACGCTTCAAGCCTACCATACAGCATGGCTAATCAGCCTTGGCAGGATGATGGATGAACAGCAGCAGCTGCCAAAAGCCACTGTTGGCAGACAGCGCTGGAGTTAAGAACTTTTTCCCCCCTCTGTCTTCCTCTCCAGGGTCCTGCTGCGTGTCCGCATGCTGTACTACCTAAGACAAGAAGTGATCGGCGACCAAGCAGATAAGATCCTTGAGGGTGCTGACTCAAGGTTGGTGCAAGTGCACATTTGTTCTAGCCCTGAACAGCTAACCCCGTGGATGGGAGGCTCCGTGGGTTAGAACCCTCACAGCCTTTGTAGCTCACCTGGCTTTTTATGTCTTTAATGCAAGTGTTTGTGCTCTGGGTTTGGGGATGTGATGAGAACATGGACAGGGCCATTTGCACGCACTTGCATATAAGAGGGGGAGAGGTGTTGGCTGCTGATCCGAGGTGGGGTACCGTATGATGGGGCTCACTTGTGGCTGCTGACCACTGCCCTGGGTTTCACCTTTGCATTCTTCCCCAGCATGTAAGATGTTTATTGTGAAAAAGAGGGCACATGAGTGTATATTCACCACATGGCATAGGATTCATTTCAAGTACTCATATTCTCAAAAAGTGCTTAAATGGCTGTCTTTCCAGTGAAGCAGACGTATGGATCCCTGAGCCTTTCCATGCTGAAGTTCCTGCAGATTGGTGGGATAGGGAAGCAGATAAATCCCTCTTAATTGGAGTGTTCAAACATGGTAAGGGGTGTTTCTATTTGAATGCAGCTTGACTGTGAGGCTTCATCTTTATTTAGAACTCTTTGCATACTCTTTTCCAAAGTCATAATATTAATGAGGATCGTTCCAAAGGACTCTTGGCGTCTACCATTTTTCTGTACTAAAAATCTAATATGAACTGTAAATATCAGATGCTGTTTTTGAATGTTTGTTGAGTATTTGAGAAGAAAACATTTCTTTCTTGGCTGTAAACAGAAAGCATATTTGTTTTAGTAATAGCCAAGTTGTACCATTGCTTTCCCGAAACTTTGCTTCCAGAACGGCTTCCCTCACTAACTCTGCCAGCCAGTGTCAGAGTGGACGGTGGGCTTAACCTCTGCTATTAATCTGTACAAGTGCCTCCTGGGCTTTGTTCCAAGCAATATTTCACAAATGTCAGTGCTGAGGACTCACTGCTCCCCCGAGTGGGATGCAGCCTTGTTAACTTTGAAAGGCTGGGGATGCAGAACTGGCATGATATATACAGTGAGTGGTTCCTGATTATAATCCCAATTCTCTGGAGGTCGTGAAGGTATTCTCAGCAGCCCAGCCTGACTAAAGAGGAGAATGATGGCTTATAAAACCTTTCATGATTACAGTTTGGCTTGCGGCTCTACAGCAGTTAGGAACGGTGTGTTGTAGTACACATCCTAATTGAATTGTGCTGTTCTGCCTGTGTACTCCA
The DNA here is from genome assembly GCA_033318265.1 of Phyllotis vaccarum. Classification (NCBI taxonomy): domain Eukaryota; kingdom Metazoa; phylum Chordata; class Mammalia; order Rodentia; family Cricetidae; genus Phyllotis; species Phyllotis vaccarum. The sequence continues at coordinate 2,392,846 of JARWLC010000012.1, forward strand.
GCCGTGTTCTGTGAGCTCGGCCTCAAAATCATTTTCCCGCAGTGCGCTGTTGGGATCTGCCATTTTCTATCTAGTCAACTTGGGCAGTCAAAAAGCAAATTGCAGTTTGAAAACCATAGAGGGAACAGTGTCATCTCACTGACATGCATCATCCCAAACCTAATAAGACAGGTTCGCTGGCCTTATGTATATGGGGATTCTTCAGCCAGCCATGTGAGCTCCTGAAGGACCAAGCATACTCGTGGGGGATGGGAGTAGACTTGGAGAACCCCTGCAGAGGTCATAAAGAAACGTTGTAAAGCCTTTTAAATGTCAAGCAAAATTAGATGTTGGGGGAAATAAGGTCAGAACTCTTCCGGCATCCTGCAGTTAGTCTGAACCCTTTTCTATTGGTATTTGTGGTCATTCTGATAGCATCTCCCAAAGTAAAAGTTGGCTGACAAAAGCTTCCCTAGAATGAGCATTTTCTAGAATGCTTTGCTAAATGGTCAACATACATGATGGGCTGTGTTTCTGGGAAACACACTGGCTGTGTTGTGGTGGTGCTATGATTTTAGATGTGACGGGGTCTTTTTGTTTCCATGTGTTCCTCTGTGGGCTGGTGGGCATGGTCCAGGCTATGAGAAATACAACTCCATGCGAGCTGACCCTGCACTGTGCTTTCTGGAACGGGTTGGTATGCCTGATGCCAAGGCCATTGCTGCCGAGCAAAGAGGGACAGACATGCTAGCAGATGGCGGTGACGGGTAAGAAGGACATTCTAAAATTTTAATAAACTTTATGTCAGTATTGCATCTATTGGCAGGGTATAGCTCTTAGGCTTCACTGTGCACTCTACATCTGGTTTGTACTTGATGCCTACCAGTACAGTAGATCCTGTCTGTATAGCATGATAACCATTTTAAACAAACTAATATATATATATAATACTTAAAAGTAGTTATTAAGTTGATTGGTACTTTTACTCATTGATGAGAATAACTTCAGTTGTTTATGTAATTTTTCACAGTGGAGAATTTGACAGAGAAGATGAAGACCCGGAATATAAACCAACCAGAGTGCCGTTCAAAGATGAGATAGATGTAAGACCTTGAATGCGTTTACAGTGCCAGAACCATATTGTAGGCCCATATAGGACTTGCTAACCTTTATAGATGATGGCTTTTGATTAAAAGAGAAAACAAAATCAAACCCCAATTGAAAACATCTCTCTCTCTTGTATTGCTTTCAAGGAATTTGCAAATTCTCCCCCAGAGGATAAGGAGGACTCCATGGAAACGCACAGCACAGGTGAGGCTCCAGGACAGCTGGAGAGCAGTGGGATCAGATGCCATGGCATGATGATTGAATTTTACAGGGTGCTCTTCCACACGGACCCTTCCCTTGGGAATAATTTTGATCTTTATTTATGGTTTCATTACATTAAATTTCTTGGATAGAACTTTTGATTAAGATAATTAGCCTGCTTACAGTCATTGCTTGGTAGAAAAATTGAGTCCTTAAAACATTTTTATTGAGGGCAGGGCATTTGTTTTAATCTGAAATATTTGTATGGACTCTTGACCTTCTAACAAGTATAAAATGATTAGACAATAATTACCTGCTTGTTATGTTCAAGATTACCATTGTAAGCATATTCTAGGAGAGACTGGTTTTCTTTGTGTAAGACCAATAAAATTTTCCACCTCCCTCACAGGAATTAAAAATAAATAGTTTACAAACTCTTTACAGCTATTATTGCTTGTTTATATTTTAAAATCTGAGAGTGCCAGGATGGCCTTTTCCCACCCTGTCCTCAGAAGGCTAAGGAGTCATCTATTTTTGCTGGGAAGTTGTCTGTGCTGTGAAAATGCAGGACACGTTTCCAACTCTTTTTCTCACTTCCCCAGGCAAGCACAGCGAGAGCAATGCTGAGTCAGGGCATCTTTACTGGCCCAACACGTCAACCCTGACTACGCGTCTGCGCCGGCTCATCACTGCCTATCAGCGTAGCTATAAAAGGCAACAGATGAGGCAAGAGGCCTTAATGAAAACAGACCGTCGCAGACGGAGGCCTCGGGAGGAAGTGAGAGCACTGGAGGCTGAGAGGGAAGCTATTATATCTGAGAAAAGGCAAAAGTGAGTTCCTCACCTTTCTTGCAGCACATCCCCACCCCCCAGCCCCAACCCCGACCCTGGTACCTTCTCTTCCCTTCTCTGCTAGGCCCACAAGAAGCAGTGATCACACCAGACAGTGGCAGCAAAGAAAGGCTGGGTGCCTGCAAGATGTCTGTCCCGGAAATACACTCTGGGGTCAGAGAAAAAGACACAGTGTCCTATAGTCCAGCGTCCTCGAGTGTGGAATAAGGGCAGGTCTTCTTTCCCACAGGTGGACTAGAAGAGAAGAAGCCGATTTTTACCGTGTGGTATCCACCTTTGGGGTTATTTTTGACCCTGTGAGGCAGCAGTTTGACTGGAATCAATTCCGCGCCTTTGCCAGACTGGATAAAAAATCTGATGAGAGTCTGGAGAAGTACTTCAGTTGCTTTGTGGCCATGTGCAGGCGGGTGTGTCGAATGCCCGCCAAGCCCGAGGATGGTAGGTACATGAATAGCCACACTGTGCCCAAGACAGTCAGGGCCATGCAAGCAGGTTAGGGTAGGCCTGGGACCTGCCCAAGTAACCAGCGTATTTCATGTTACAGAGCCACCTGACCTGGCCTCCCTCATCGAGCCCATCACCGAGGAACGAGCATCTAGGACCCTGTACCGTATTGAGCTTCTGCGCAAGATCCGAGAGCAAGTCCTCCACCACCCACAGCTGAGTGACAGGCTGAAGCTCTGCCAGCCCAGCCTAGACCTGCCTGAATGGTGGGAATGTGGACGGCATGACAGGGACCTGCTGGTGGGCGCTGCTAAGCATGGGGTCAGCCGGACAGACTACCACATCCTCAATGACCCCGAGTTGTCCTTCCTAGACGCACATAGAAGCTTTGCTCAGAACCGTGGGGCCGGTACTGTCTCTTCTTTGAATGCCTTGGCTGTGGGCTTTGGCCAGACTCCTCCAGCCATTTCCTCGGCTCATGCTCACGAAGAGAAGGTAATTGAACAGGCCGAGGGCAAGGCAGAGGAATCTGAACACTCACCGGCTAGAGAGAGGTCGGATGGGAAAGAGGAAGAAGAAGAAGCTGGAATTGGGGCCAAGGACAACAAGCAGGATTGTGAGACTGAAGCCAGCTCTCTGAAGAGTGAACTCAAAGGGGTGGAGGGCAGTGTAGACCCTGGGTCCAAGTCTGTCTCTGAGAAAGGCTCAGAAGAAGACGATGAAGAAAAGCTGGAGGATGATGATAAGTCAGAGGAGTCATCACAACCGGAAGGTAATGCCTGTCTTCTACTGCTGCCTGATCCCACAGCAGCTTAATGTGGAGCAGCACTGCCTTCCCTTGGTGTGAAATCAGGGTATCGCTTTATATAGACCAGGCTAGCCTAAGATTCACAGAGACCCACCTATTTCTGCCTCCAAGGGGCTGGTATTAAAGGCGTGCACCACTATGCTGGTCCTTCAAGCATTTCGTTTGTTAAAAATCATTGATGGCAAGGTATGGTGGCCTGCGCCCTTATTTCCAACATTTGGAGGCGGAGTCTGCTTGTTTTACACACTGAGTTCCAGAACTACACAAGGAGACCCTGCTCTTCTGAGAAAGAACAGTTCCAATTATGGTTACACGTGTTTGTCCTTGTAGTTTATACCTGTAAACACTTTTCAAAGAGTATAAACTCAGAGGGGCTGTACACACATCAGTTCACTTCTGGTTGATGGACCCAAGTTAACGTCATTGTCAGGGGTGCTAAGAGTTCCATATCATGGTAAGTTTGTATCCAGGTTAACCTTCAGCACCTGTAACGTTCACTTGGCTTAGTGGCGCCTGCTCATAATTTTAGCACCTGGCAGTAAGGAAACAGGAAGATGACAAGTTCAAGCCCCCAAGCTCAACAATATAGTGAGTCTGAGGACTTCTTGGGTACATGGCACTCTATCTGTGTGACCACAAAGAAAAGATTTTTTGTGGCTTTTTCATCGGCAAGCTAGGAGCACCAGCCAGCACGTTAATGGGCTGCTGTAAGCTATAGACAACACAAACTTGAAAAACTCCCCCTTATCTTTCTAGATGTACAGTAGGCACTCAGTAAAATGGGGCTGGTGGTCTTCCTGTTTCCCACAGTGTCCTTTCTACCTGTGAGCTTCAGTGTACTCTGCCATGAGTGCTGTACATAACTCATTTCTCAGCAGGAGCTGTCTCTAGAGGGAAGAATTTTGATGAAGAAAGCAATGCTTCCATGAGCACTGCTAGGGATGAAACCCGAGATGGATTCTACATGGAAGACGCAGATTCTTCAGTGGCTCAGCTCCTCCACGAGCGCACGTTTGCCTTCTCATTCTGGCCCAAGGTTGGCAGGCTCTTGTTACTCTGATTGTTTTGCTGACTGAACGAAAGTGAAGGAAGAAAATCTTTGTAGCTTGATTTTTTTTGGGGGAGGGGTCAAGTAATTTGAGGTAAACATTGCAGAGGAGACGAAGATTCAAGAATTTTCCTTTATTTTAAAGAACGACTAGAAAGAACTACATTTAGAATATTTTTGTAATGAGAGAGGACAAAGGCTTGTGTGGTAGAGTGCGAGCCCCTCACCTCTTCACTCCAGCTCTGTCTCCCATTTACCTCATAGAAGCTGTGTGTTTTAGATTTGACAAGATGAAAAGTGTGGAACTTTAAAATCATGTTCTTAACTTTTTTAAGATTAGGTAAAGCTTTTAGATTTGAAACAATGTATTTGAAAAGCCCCTGTGTCCTTAACTTGAGAGAGGAGGCAGCGGTGGTCCTCTTTTCTCACATTCTTCATGAGGTCCCAGGTGTAGTCATGTATAACTCAAGGCAAAGGAAAACGCATCTTTTAGGAAGCATAATTCTTTAAAATGTTCTCTGTGCCATTTGGGTCTGTGTTCCTCAAGGAAGGAAGGAGTCATCATATATGCCATGACAGGGGCTATCTAGTTGAAGCAGCACCACACACCGTTGGTAATTCACCCCTGCTAGTCATCTTTGGTGTTGCTGAGGCTTCAGAAGGAGGTGACATTTTTGTCTGAAGCATGTGCTGTCAGGATTTTTTTTTCTCCAGTTTTCTCTGTGTCCTCTTGGTTTCTGGTTATACTAATTTTCCACATTGAGTTCTACAAGGGAGTTTCTGAGATCAGTCAAAGGTTTATAGTCACAGGCACTAATAATCTGTGGAAACTTGGTCTAAGGAGGTATAATTAGAAAATTTTAATGTGCACGCTTCAATGAAATTTGGAGCGATAATAGGTGGGGAATACGGATTGACATTCATTAGGTGTTCCTAGGTTGGTGCCCACTTCATAATGCTGAACTTTATTAATAGTGACGCTAATGATGTCCCTCTTCCTGGGACACACTGCACTCTGGCCTGTGGATCTGAAGGGCCAGACCACTGAAATGCGAAGTGAGAGGCTCCATTGTCACCCACTGAGGTCCTTGAAGCCTGAATGAGTTACTGTATGAGGTTGTTTTGAGGGTGCTGTTTACCTGGTATGCCCCCCCATTTCCTGTCAGTTAGTGTGCAGAGTTGAAATTAGTACTTTTTCTTTATTAGAACATTTGGAACGTTCCATCAGAACCAAACCATTTTGGTGGGTTTTGTTGGTTTACTTTTTCTTTGGCTACTTTAGTCCCCGATAACTGATCTTTAAACATTCTGTGCTCTTCAGCATCTTGGTGGACATATTTATCCAGTAATTTTTAATAGGTCTTTGTTACAAATTTCCTGTGACTCTTCCCCCTTCAGGACAGAGTAATGATAAACCGATTAGACAACATCTGTGAAGCTGTACTGAAAGGCAAATGGCCAGTAAATCGGCGCCAGATGTTTGACATGCAGGGCCTCGTCCCTGGCTACACACCCTCCACCATGGACAGTCCCCTGCAGAGGAGGGGTTGCGCTGAGCTCTCCATGGTTACCCAGGCCAGCATCAGCGGGAGTGAGGACGTCACCACTTCGCCTCAGTTGTCCAAGGTAGGCCACAGCACTTTGCTTCTGTGCTAGAAGGAAATGTCTGTGAATCTGGGAGCTCGTGCCCACTAGTCTGACGTGGTTTTTGAATATCTGTTGGCCTCAAACTCCTGGGCTCAAGCAGCCTTTCTGCCCCAGCCTCTTAAGTAGCTGACTCACAGACACACATTACCATACCCAGCTGACTAGTCAGACTTCAGAATAAGATTGCTGTTTCCATAGATGTGATCACCAGCACAGAATGTCCAGTTCTTTGGTAGTCTCCATTTTCTCTAACGCCAGCCCCTATAGCAGATAAAGGTTTGGCTTACTGCAACTCTGCTCTGTTGGAATCTTTCAATAGGATGATGCCATTAACTTGTCTGTCCCTCGCCAACGGCGGCGGCGAAGGAGGAAAGTTGAAATAGAGGCTGAACGAGCTGCCAAGAGGCGGAATCTTATGGAGATGGTTGCCCAGCTTCGAGAGTCTCAGGTGGTCTCAGAAAATGGACAGGAAAAAGTTGTGGACTTATCAAAGGCCTCAAGAGAGGCAACAAGTTCTACCTCAAAGTTCTCATCTCTTACTTCGAAGTTTATCTTGCCTACCGTATCTACACCAGTGTCCGATGCCTTTAAGACTCAGATGGAACTCCTGCAAGCAGGCCTCCCACGCACACCTACAAGGCATCTGCTCAACGGCTCCCTGATGGATGGAGAGCCCCCCATGAAGAGGAGGCGGGGCAGGAGGAAAAACGTGGAGGGCCTCGACCTATTTTTCATGAGCCACAAACGGACAGCGTTAAGTGCAGTAAGTTGGGTGTGGACTCCCACTGTGTATACCCCTATTGACAGCCAGCCCTGGGCTGCTGACCCCACTTCTCAGCAACATCACATTGGAGCTGTAGTCCTGAGTCAGAAAATCTTGGTGCAGATAACTCAGCCTGAGCCAAGGGCAGCAGGAGGATGTATTCTTTCTGAAGTTCTAACATATCGATTGCTCTAGAAAGATTACACAAAGCAGAAACAAGTTTTTCTGAGCACACAATTGGTATCTCTGTATTCTTGAGGAGGCAAAGCTTCTGCTCTGAGAAACACTGATGCTGTGGCCAGCATCAGCTAAACTAGTGTGAATGCTTAGTTCCAGGCCTTAGCTTTGTTCTCATGTGCCCAAGTAGTGGCTTGGAATGCTCTCGCACACCCTGAAACTGGTTGTTTTAGAAATTTGATACACATCTTTGCTAGTCTGAGGACAAGTCAGTAGATTTTTAATTAGAAGGATATAAAAGGCAGTATAATAAGTAAATTTTTTTCTCCAAACTGCCTCAACCACATCACCCCAAAATGGGACCTCTGACTCTCTGATGGCAAGGATTTTACCTTGAAGAACTCCATTACATGTGCCCCCGTGAAGGGTTGCAGGCTTCATATCCTGAGCTATTGAATTGAAGCTCTAATCAATAAAGCCAAGTTGGGCTGGACCACTGTGAGCCTTCCCATGGGCAGTGGGGCAGTTTTGGAAAAACTATGATTTGGAATTAAGAGAGACACTGGTTGTCTTTTCTGGCTTGGCTTTCTTCTTCTATCTTGATTATTTGTAAAACACTATCTCACTGTCTCTGGTTGGCCTCAGAGATCACCTGTTTGTACTGCCCTGAGCGCTGGGATTAAAGGCATGTGCCACAGTGCCCAGCACCAGTTACTTGAGCCTAGACAGAGGCTTAGTAATTTAAAAGGAGAAAAGGGCTTGCTTGGGAAGTGAAAGCAACAGTCATTGAAATTTATAGCCCCGGAGTGGGGTGTAAATGGAAGTGTCCATATGAGCTAAGAGTTAACCTTAATGTCAACTCATATCTAAGAACTCTTTTTTTGTTGTGTTTTTTAGAGACAGAGATTTTCTGTGTAGCCCTGGCTGTCCCAGAACCTGGTCTATAGAGCAGGCTGGCCTTGAACTCAGAGATCTGTCTGCCTCTGCTTCCCTAGTACTAGTATAGAGGATCTGTGCCACCACCACCCATCAGGAACTCGTACTAGATGTAGAAAATGTTTTGTTTGTTCTGCTTTTATGTTTTTTTTTGAGACAGGGTTTCTCTGTGTAACAGCCCTGTCTGTCCTGGATTTGATTTGTAGGCCAGACTGGCTTCAAAGTCACCGAGATCCACTTGCCTCTGCCTCACAAGTGCTGGGAGCAAAGGCATGTGCCACCACCCACTGCCGTATTTTTAAAGACATTTTTAACTGTTAGATTCTGTAAATTGGGGATTTCCCTAATTATAGAGGCTGGTTTGTATATGAATAAAATACCAGGAAAATGCTGGCACAGAAGCGGAGATCATCATTGTAAAGTGTGCCAAACATAGTTTCATTTCCACATTCCAGCTACCACTAATGTCACAAAAGGAGGGGGTGCCTCCAGTGGCATTGCCATTGCTTACCATTTTCTGTGTCAGGCACTGGGATTTGAAGAATTAAGTTCTGATGTGACAGGGCATTCGTAGAAAAGTTATTATTGGGGTAAAATAACAGAAAAGTATCATTTTGAGTATTCCCCCAATTAAAACATCCAAAGTGTTCCAAATTCTGAAACTTCTAGGTACCAACAGAAGACACTAGAAAATTCCACAATTGACTTTACATGAAGGGTCACAGTTAAATCATAGCTACAGAACAGGAAGAGGGACTCAGTGGGTGAAGGCACTTACCACCCGAGTCTAGTGACATCATTTTGATCCTGTAACAGAAAGGCAGAAAGGTGGACAAAGAGAAGCAGTCTCTCAAAGCTGTCCACATACATTATCATACATATGTGTGCACAGTTGTGCGCGCGCACACACACACACATCAGTCATGCATGCACATATAGAATCAATGGAAAAAATTAAAAACATGGTTATATTAAACATATCTCATAAAGCCAGGTGGAGGTAGTGGTGCATGCTTTTAATCTCAGAATTCAGGAGACAAAGGCAGGCCGATGTCTGTGAGTTCCAGGCTAGCCTGGTCTGTAGAGCTAATTGTATGACAGTCAAGGACAGCTAAGGCTACACAGAAACCCTAACTTGAAACCAACCCTCCCCTCCAAAAAACTTAATAAAAACTGCTTAGGGCTATGTGGTAAAGATGTATATAAACATAAAATGAATTCACGTTTAGACATGAATCCCAGCCTCAGTATGTCTGATAGTGTATATACAAACATTCAAAAATACAGAATTCAGCGCCTCCTAGTTTTAGGTGTTTTGGGTAAGGAGACCCAACTTTAGTGATATAGTTATGCATGTGTATTGTGACCAAGGCACACTTGCAGTGCATCAAAAGAGGGCTTGGCGTGCAAGAAGAGTTTGGGAAATCCGTAAGGAAGTTTTCCTGAGGCTGTCTGTCATTGAGTTTTGGAGATCTTGTTGGAGCAGAAGGCAAGAGAGCACTTCTCTGTCTGGCTTTGAGATATGAAAATTTTGCTGGTGAATACAATGAGGAAGTTATGAAGCTATGTACATGTGATAAAGTAGTATGGGAAGACTAGAACACCAAGATGAAGGAAGGCACCAGGGAGCCAGTCATTGGAGTAGACTAACTAGGGGAGTGACTTAGTGGCAGAGATTACTCATTAGATAACCCAGTGTATATAGCAGCATGGAGACTGGACTCTAGGATTGGAACCTAGAATAAAGCAAGCTGTGACAATGCAGAAGAAAGGGGAGCCCTGGGGATGGGGAAAAGACAGCATTTAAGGACCAGTGGTTGAGAGTGGAGTGTTAATTTCTGGTGTTTCCACACCTGCCTGCCTAACAACATACTGTTCTGCCCACAAAGTTGTACCGCTCTCAGAGTGCCAATAAATTGGCTACTTATAAACTGGTGCATGTTGGAGCAGTATCCAGGGATCCCACCTTTCATACACCTCTAGCTCAGGCTGGTGTAATTCTAATAGCTTGCTTGGCCCCTTAGACGTTGAATTTCCTACAGAAGTACCATTTCTACCTTGTGAGGAATCTAAAAGTGTCATCTTGTAATTTGAAAGTCTTTCTATAACTGGCATTATTTCAAATAGCTTCTTTCTTTTTGATAAAAGATCCATTGGGCTAGGAGAGGGTTTTCCTGGTGTAGAACAGTCTCAGAATCTCGTGCAACAATTCAGATTGCTGTCCACTTCCTGCAGGAGGATGCCGAGGTGACCAAAGCTTTTGAAGAAGATATAGAGACCCCACCAATACGAAACATTCCTTCTCCTGGACAGCTGGACCCTGACACACGGATTCCTGTGATAAACCTTGAAGATGGGACAAGGCTGGTGGGAGAAGAGGCTCCTAAAAACAAGGATTTGGTTGACTGGCTGAAGCTGCATCCTGCCTACACTGTTGATATGCCCAGTTATGTACCAGTAAGTACTGTAGAGTCCGTTTGGTTGGTTTTTTGATATATCATAGTTATGTATGTGTGATGGGGCCAAGGCACACTCCAGTGCTTCAAAGGAGCCCCTCCTTTTTGGCTCGTCTTGTCTTGTCTTGGTATTTCTGTGTAGCCCTGGCTGTCCTAGAACTCATTCTGTAGACCAGGCTAGCCTTGGACTTACATCCTCCTGCCTCTGCCTCCCAAGCACTGGGATTAAAGTGTGAGGTTTGTGAAGCCTTGCTGGGTGGGCCTGCCTAATTGCTTCTTTATGACAGAGTTTTGACAGACAGCTGCACCCTCTGCCTTTGGCTTGAGGCTTCACAGGTATCCCTGTTTTCTGCTGCAACTCCTTCATTGGAGAAAATGGTTACAGTGTGTCCTGCTGAGACACCTCACAGACCTTGAAGGAGCCTGTTACTCATTTTTCTTTCCTCCTCCAATAGCTTGCTTTCCTCACATGGTCTAGGTGTGTGGGCTTTGAGGTGACCATCACGAGTGTATTTCACTTCAGACACATCTACCAACTGAGAGCTATTAAGTACTTGTCTCCAGATATCTCTTTTAAACACCTAACTCTTGCGTTTTTGTACTAAACGGGTCAGTATCTCCATGTGCTGCATCTTATAGGCCACTTTCTATCTGGCCAACACAAACCACTTATTATGCTTTTTTGATTAATTTTTTTTCTTTTTCTCTTTTTGAGACAGAGTTTCTTTGTGTATCCTTATGGTTTTTGTTTGTTTGATTTTAATCAAGTTTAGGCAATCTCATCTTTTGCTACTAACAGTGCCTCCACCCCTGATAACATTTCAAAGACAAAAAATCTCATCTAGTCCTTAAGGGTATTATGTCCAGTTCATTTATGTCATTGACTAGAAATATGTACTAAGGAAAGTTTCTTTTTAAATGCTATGATTTGCATAAATATTTGAAGATACTCTCCTCCTGTTTTGTACTTGGTGCAGGGATCGAACCCAAGTATTTATAAAAATACTGAAAAAATACTAAATAAAAAAATAATGAATATTTTTTTAAAAAAATTTTAAGTAGATTCTCTGAGTACCTGTTTGATGGGCCAGTCAGTGTTGGGAGATCCATTCTTAGAAAAGGATAGCTTCCGTTAAGTTGGAATGATTGTTAAAACTTCACAATACCTCAACCTGTTCTCTTAGGCATTTATAGGAAGGGGCCAGCACTAAATACAGTCCTTATTAAATACATCCTTTTCTTTTGCAGAAGAATGCAGATGTGCTGTTTTCCCCATTTCAGAAACCGAAACAGAAACGACATAGATGTCGGAATCCTAATAAATTGGATATAAACACTTTGACAGGAGAGGAAAGGGTCCCAGTTGTTAACAAGCGGAATGGGAAGAAGGTAAATGCCGGGAGTTGCTGGGGAGGAGGAAGAATTGCGTTTCTTCCAGAACTGTGTGTGCTTGGAAAGAGGGAGCTGAGGGGTGTGGGGAGGGAGCCTTCTGTGGTGTTCAGATGTTCACTGGATTCATCTTCCCAGATGGGTGGAGCCATGGCCCCTCCAATGAAGGATCTGCCCAGGTGGCTAGAGGAGAACCCTGAGTTTGCAGTTGCTCCAGACTGGACTGATATAGTCAAGCGGTCTGTAAGTACTAGGGATACGCATAACACTGGGTTTGTGGGCTATTAGTTAATCGGTTGTAATGTAAGTACTAGGGATGCGCATAACACTGGGTTTGTGGGCGTCAGTCACAATGCACCATTTCCATACACCGTCAGGGCGCCATATTTTACACACACACATTAACTGGAAATGAGCTGATTTGTCAGCTCTGGTTTAGAGATATTGTGTGGACGTGTCACTCGTGTTCCACATGAGTCTAGTTAACAAGCATGGAAACAACAATGGAAAGTGTACTGGTTGGGAGCAGTAAGATTACTAGCTATGATTTCCAGTTTCCAAATAGGAATTCTGCATAAAATTTTATCATTATTTAGTTTTTTTTTTCAAGACAAATTAATAGCATGCTATTGGTTTTATTTATTAATAATACGGTTTAAATTGACCTGTGCTGTAGCGTTCTAACCATTGTGCTGTAATGAACCATATTTTATGAACTGGTACTTACCTGGCATCCTATGGTAGGCTCCTTGTACTTCCCCACCTCTGTATCCTGATTACTGCTGACCTATTCCCCATTCCTAATGTCTTTTGGATAAAATGGAAGGAGAAATTACGTAACCTGAGACTGTGGCTTTCACTGAGCATTTTCCAGTCACCCAGGGTGGAGTATGTAGCAAAGTCTGCTCTTCCTGCTGCCCAGCATGATGATACATGCTTGGCCACCTCATGTTGTTCCTTCACCCATGGAAAGACCTCTGGGATTTCCACACCTGTGAGATCATTGGAAAAACTTCCATAAACATCCACATGCAGGTTTTGGTGTAGATTCTCATTTTTCTGGAGAGCATACTAATATGTGAGTCTAACTTACTCGATTTTCCACACTGTTACTCTCTTGTCTTATCTGTATTTGAAATATCCGGTATATACAGTGTATGGAATATCTTGTAGTCTATGCAACTCTTTCATGATGCTATTTTATCATTCCAAAACCTTATAAAATTGACAGATATTTATTTGGCAATTAATTGACAAATAAAAAGTTGTTTGTGCTTGAGACATGTGATGCACATTAACACATTGGGAACGGATTACCCCCAGCCAATTAGCTATCGTCTGTTAACATGGATGCAGGTACCTTGGCATTTACTTCAGTGGTAGAGTAGCCTTGAACTTTTTTTTTTTTTCCACCGCAACTCAACACAATTCAGCAAGCGAACATAATGGTAAAAAAACAGAACCTGTGCCTTCTCAAGTTCTCACATTAAGCCTCTAGAATAAGATCAGCTACTCGCATATTTAGAATTCTGGTGCGGAGCTCCCAGGGCCCACGTTGACAGTAAGGACCCTTCACAGGCCTTTACAGCTGTTGTCTGCCTTCCCCTGTCCTCCAGGGTTTTGTTCCCGAGTCAATGTTTGACCGTCTTCTCACTGGACCTGTGGTGCGCGGAGAAGGAGCCAGCCGGAGAGGACGGAGGCCCAAGAGCGAGATCGCCCGAGCAGCTGCTGCTGCGGCTGCCGTCGCCTCTACTTCAGGGATCAACCCTCTGCTGGTGAACAGCCTGTTTGCTGGGATGGACCTGACGAGCCTTCAGAATCTCCAGAACCTCCAGTCCCTCCAGCTGGCAGGGCTCATGGGCTTCCCTCCAGGACTGGCCACAGCTGCCACCGCCGGAGGCGACGCGAAGAACCCTGCCACCGTGCTGCCCCTGATGCTGCCAGGGATGGCAGGCTTGCCCAACGTGTTCGGCCTGGGCGGGCTGCTCAACAACCCTCTCTCAGCTGCTACTGGAAACACCACTACTGCTACGCAAGGAGAGCCAGAGGACGGCACTTCCAAAGCGGAGGAGAAAGGAACCGAAAATGAAGAAGAGAACCGAGACTCTGAGAAAAGCACAGACGCCGTTTCGGCTCCTGACTCTGCAAACGGATCTGTTGGTGCTGCTACTGCCCCGGCTGCATTGCCCTCCAACCCGCTGGCCTTCAACCCTTTCCTCCTGTCCACCATGGCCCCAGGCCTCTTCTACCCATCCATGTTTCTACCTCCAGGACTGGGGGGATTGACACTGCCTGGCTTCCCAGCACTGGCGGGACTCCAGAACGCCGTGGGCACCAGTGAAGAAAAGGCTGCTGACAAGGCTGAGGGGGGCCCTTGTAAAGACCGAGAGACCCTGGAAGGCAGCGATGCCGAGGAGAACCGGGACAAGACTGCAGAGTCTTCCATCCTGGAAGACGAGGTTGCACAGGGTGAAGAGCTGGAGGGCAGGGACGAGATAGAAAACAACACAAAAGACTAGTGACAGCAGCAGTTCCGCTGAAAGTGTTGAAACTGTTGACAGGTGGTAGTCCTACTGTTTACACTCACAGTTAATGTTCATACCTAGTTTTATAAGCTGTTCTGTAACATAGTGTAGCAAAAAAAAGGAAAAAAAAAAAAGAGGAAAAAAGTCCAAGTCATGTTATGCAGGTGTGTCTGAAGGTATCTTGGTCATTAAGTATTGTGCAGTGCATTATTTATTATCCCTAGGAAAGATGAAATTTGAGAGGTGATCATGTCTTTTTAAGGAAACTTACATAATGCTCTGCTTTTTTCTTTGGGTACCGCTGGTATTATAATAAAGAGCAATTTGTAACAGAGCGGCACTAGAGGAAGGAGGTGCTGCTCGAAGGAAGTATGAAGTTATATATTTAATTTTTTAATTTTAATTTTTTGCTGTGAAGGTCAAGATGAAATTTACCATACATATCATAATCTGCTCATTCGTTTTTCTTTCTGACTGTATGGGGGTTCCCATGTTGCGCATACACACACATCCATACCCTCTGACAATCTCCACGTTGGTGTGAATGCCTCTACCCCGAGGCGCAGCAATAATAAGGCAGCTGTTGAATGTGAAGGGTCCTTTGGAAATTTAACCTACTGGGAGGGTTCTTGCCAGACAACTGCAGTTCCATTGGCTTGTGGTCTTGTGATGCACTGGTATAAACAAAATAAATAGAATAAATAAGAGTGAGAAGTGAGAATCAGGTACCTTTTTCTTTTTCTTTTCTTTTCTTTTTTTTTTTTTTTTTTAAATTAAAGGACTTTGTTACTTTAGCCACAAAGCTAAAACAGCATTACCTCAGCTCTAAACTAGCCTTGAAGTTTACAGACAGGACTTTGTAAATGTTTTTCTTTGTTGTGATGTCCTTTTATTTTTTTTTTCTCTGAAAACTGCTATCATGTAAGATAAAATGTAAATTGCTGCCAACTGTAGTAATGATGCTTTTAATAAAAGTGACCCATGATATGCAGAGCTGTAGTTACAGAATGCAGTGTGTAGGGAACTGGTGTTCACTATTTTTTTGTATTCACAATAGACGCAAATACAGCATCCTGGCTTTTATACGATTGTCTGCTGGATCCTCTTACACTAGATTAGCTGTTAGTAACACACTGTCTTCAAGACTAGATGGGCAGGAAAACCTTGAATTACCTTTATGTAATTCCATACCAGATATCTCAGCAGACACACACACACATACACACACACACACACACACACACACACACACACACACACCTTTTATTGCTCCCGTGAAAGAGTCCTGAAAATGTGTGCAGCTTGTGATAATGTGGTACACTGTAGACAAAGGGGCACAAGAAAAATGAGGCTTTAATAGGCACACTATCTAGGTCATTTATCCTTGGATAATGGGAGAAAAACACAATGTCGTAGTGTCAGCAAGGGACACAAAGGCCTTCTGATGTCCTGCCGACGAGAGCTTGATACCAGAAACCAGTGTGTGGAAAACACACACATGGAGCTAAAATGAGCCCACTTAAGCACGTGTGTGTGCGTGCACATATATTCATCCAGTCTCAAGGGCTACTAGTTTATTGAATCTTTTTTTGTTTTAAATAAGGTTTAAATCATAAAACCTATTTTCTGTATCATTTGAGCAAACCCTATTTCTATATATCTGAAAAAGAAGTGATATGGATGGAATTGTGTGTGCCTCTTACCTTCCTCCACACACAGATACACACTGGTGTGCACACAGGTTATCCTCTACATGTGATGGGATGGTTTATCTAAATTCCTTTTGGAAAGTGAGATTCCATCTTGTATATCCCAAGATGGAGATACACCCCTATGATTGGAAGGGAAACAACTTTCAGATACCCTTATGCCTTAACCTTGAAGTTAACTAGCCTGTTCTCCAGAAGGAAGTGGCTTGAGATGCCTTCTGAAATGGATTCTTTGAACATAAAAATAAATCAGGACCTACACAAAAACAGGGACAGACTTTAGTAGGGAGAGCTGGCCTAATGAAATGCAATATAAAAGATTCTATTCCTAAAATTATTTATCGGAACTTTTTTTCTGAGCTTCTGTAAATAGAGAGATGCACATGACTCTGGCCCTGTTGGCATTAAATGCTGAGAGTGATTATTACAATCTTCAAAGCAGGAGCGTCCACTGCTCAGAGGCAATAAGAACTCTGGACTTAGAAGTCAGCACCCATTTTCTATCACCCAAAGTCTTTCAAATTTCCATATTAGAAAGATACATTTTCTTCCAATGGAACAAAGTATCGATACCACATCCTGAGTCTATCTAAAAGAATGTTCGCATTTTAGGCTCATGCTAACCAGTACTTGCTGCGGTGTAAATGAAGCTGTTGTTGCCATGCAGCTTGGCTGTCCAGGAAAGCTGGGGATGGGTGGTGGTAATTGGTTCTTGCTAAGTTCTGGAGGCTTGGTCTAGACCAAACCCTCCTTGCATTCTCGGGTTACAGAAAGAGAAATGATACTGGGGTGGTCTAAATGCTTGGTGTTCCTGTGTTTTTATATTTTCCTCTTCACAATTGCACGTTATAATTCAGGCCCAGACTTGAGAGGAAAGCTTTTTTAACTTCACTTTTTGAGACAAGGTCTAGGCTGGCCATGCACTTAATTCTGCCTCAGCCTCCCAAATGCTGGGGTCACTGGTGTGTGCCATTGCACAGGAAAGCAAGCCTGTAGAATTAGATCTGGAAACTGACCGAGTAGACTTGAGTCCCAGTGAGTGTGTTTAAATTTGAATTTATGTTGCCTCACAAGTATTTCTAGTATATAAAGAAACCGAGTCTTTGAAAAGGTGAACTTTATCCAGCTATAACCTGGTGTTGAAATCAAGTTTGGCCTCCCCTCCAAGCCCAGGCTCTTAACCACTGTGCTAATAAAACCACAATTCAAGAGTAGGCATATATTGGTGCTGGACATAGGCAAAAACAAGAACAAGGGACTGGGCCCCTATTGTCATGATGCCTACGTTCCAGTTGGGGGAAAAAACTGGTAGATCTGAGTTTGGAAGAGCAAGGAAGACTTAGGAAGTGAGGTGATAGGTTGGTGAAGGTGAAGGATTCAGGAGAGCACAGTCAAACTCAGCTGAGCTATGAGAAGCAGTAGGCAAAGACTTGGCTGCGGGATCTCCCAGGCAAGACAAACAACCAATGTGGAGACCATATGGAGTGGGAAGAGATGTAGCATGTCTGCCTAGAAGAGTTGGAAAGTGAGGCCAGAACTCACAGGGCCTGGACAGTCCTGGTCGGGGGTTGAATTTCATTCTAAATACTAAAGAAAATCAATGGAAGATTCTATCCAGGAAAGTGACATTTTTATGCCTTTAGAAAATCCATACTGGGGTTGGAGAGAGGACTCAGTGGCTAAGAGCACTGGCTGCTCTTCCAGAGGACCCGGGTTCAATTCCCAGCACAACATGGCAACTCACACCTGCCTGTAACTCCTGGTCTGGGGACCTGACACCCTCACACAGATGTACATGCAAGCAAAACACCAATGTACATTAAGAAAATAAAATAAAAATCAATATAGCAGTAACATTAAGGACTTGCAGAAGGGAGTGAGGAATTCCAGCTCCATGAATAATTCTAATTAAGGCTTTGGGGCAATTGCCCCAAGTTTCATAAAGGATCTGTTGCTCTAGCTTTGGATCTTCCCATATAGAGCTGAATTTTAATTTGATCTCCTTAACCGTTTTATGGTATGGCTTAAATGGAATTAAAAGAGGACAGTGATAATTTCAGGTATTCTCACTTCTGACAACTTTCTCTTTAGAGTGATGCATGATCTGTCTGGTTCTTAAGCAGATTGAAGCTCCCATCACTGACGAGGAAGAGATAGCGTCCTATGTCAGTGTGCCACTGGAGAGTAACAGAGCCTCCACTATCTCAGCCTTCCTGTGGGCAGTCTTTCCCATGGCCTTACTGACCCAGAGAGAAACCTATCATGGTGGATTTGGCTAAGCAACAGCCCAGTAAGATTTCTAGGCACCTATTCAAAATGTCATTTACACTTCATTCTAGGTGACTACCTCCACTGTCCTTCTGCTACCTCAACGTTTTGATCTGAAAACTTAATGCCAAAATTACTGAAGAGAGAAACCTTATCCTTTTTTAACGACCTGATGGGATCCAGGTGACGAGGCGCTGGCTTCGTGAGCTTTGCAACCCAAACCTGTCTTACAACTGTCAGTTTTAGTTCTGGACACTTCCAATTGATGTGGGCTGTGTGGCTGAAACCTAAGCAGGCTGTGCATTTAATGGTTTAGGGGATACAACTCCTGCTCAACATGTTTCACTTGCCTCCCTGGAAGGCAGGATGCTCTACCTAGTAGCTTTATTTTTTTTTTTTGTTTGTTTTGTTTTTACTGTGTTTTGATGGCTAATCCACATCGCACCACAGCCAGTTAGGTCCACATTATGGCTACTATTCCTTTGCATGCCCAAGACCAAGTGGTTAAGACAAGCTTGGTGACTTAATGAAATGTAAACTTCCCCAGGATCAGTGGTTATCTTGACCATCTGTCTTGGTTATATCATTAACACTAATTTAACCTGTGGTCTTGAAATGCTAAAAATTAAAATATATTGAGCTATTCTCTAACTCTTTAATTAGTTACTAACGGCAAGATCTAAAGACCATAAAGAAGTTTCTAGAATCATATGCTGCTACAGGACAAAACTGACTAAGGAAGGCTAACAAAGTGTGTGTGTGTGTGTGTGTGTGTCTGTCTGTGTGTGTGTGTGTGTGTGTGTGTGTGTGTGTGTGTGTGTGTGAAGGTTTGAAGTGTCCACGGTGCATCTGGAGGTTCCAGCACAGCTCAGCACAGCCTTTAGGGGTTGGTTCTCTTTACTGAGTTAGGATCTCTCCTGTTTGTGCTATTATAATGCTTAATTTGGGTCAGCTTGCCCCAGAGCTGATAGGTCTTACTGTTTCCACTTCCTACCTCACCTTAGAAGTATTAGGATTACAGGAAGGTATTTCATGGTCTGGAAATTGAGTTTTGCTTGAGGAAGGGATTTTTTTTTTTTTTTTTTAGCACCATTACCTGCATGCACACACACACTAGAATTTCTGGACAGTTAATATCATCCTTTAACCTGTTGATACAGCAGCCCCAGTTTGGACTAGTTGAAAGGAAATTAACCCCTCAGAATGGTGGGTCTTGTGTCTTCATGTCTCCCACATGGCTTTGCCTGCTATTGTAGGTCTTACTATGGCTTGTTGATCTGTAGTTTCCCAGCCCTCCAGGGCAACTCCACAGGCCTTTCCCTCTTACCAGAATAGGTCTGCAAAATGAGAGCACCTGTTGCCTCTTGCCGTGAACTCATTTTCCCAGTTTCTGCTCCTTCATTTCTGAGGGGCAGCCAGACCAGTTCACGGTAGCCTAGGAGGTCCTGTGTAACCATCCTCGAGGCCTCCCTTTGCTCTTCTCTCTCCAAAATCTAAAAATACAATCTGTGTCCTCTTCTGTATGAGCCTGTAGTGTGTTTGAACCACCAAATAGGACAGACACTGTCATAGCAGTTCAGTGACATGGTGG
The DNA here is from genome assembly GCA_033318265.1 of Phyllotis vaccarum. Lineage (NCBI taxonomy): Eukaryota > Metazoa > Chordata > Mammalia > Rodentia > Cricetidae > Phyllotis > Phyllotis vaccarum. The sequence continues at coordinate 2,412,746 of JARWLC010000012.1, forward strand.
TTGGCCTGGACTCCCTGCCCTTAGTACACGTTGAGCAAAAGACTCTAGACTGAAGGAATATGAGCCGAAGACCGTCTTTTACATTCCAATCAAGACACTTCCATAAGAAACGTGGGGATGTCAGTTTTCCTATTGGAATCTTGCTAAGGCCCTAGGGGTGAGTCACTGTGTGGCCCAGGCTGGCATTGAACTCTCAGTCCCCCTGCCTCAGATTCCACTGCTGTGTTACATTATGCCTAGCTTTAATTGTTTTTCTAACATGACTTACAACAGGCCAGATGAGCCAACAGTGGCCAAAGGGACTGAGGAAGCGTGGTGTGGGAAGAAAACTGACCTTGGTGATTACTGATTTTTTTCCTTACGTTTGGAGCATAAATACCAAAGCCTACCCTGTGCCCCAGTTGCCATGATGAATGGCATGGAAGAGCGCAATGTCAGGAACACGTTACCCGGAAGTCTGACAAAGCCATTTACAATTCTACCAGCTAGCTTGGTTCAGGCTGAGTTGTAAAGAACACATGGACAATTGTAAAGCACATGACGACACTGGACACCTCCCTGCAAGTTAGGATGCTCATGAATGTGACACCTTTATCTTCACCAGTGATGCCCTGCACTCACGGATTCACTGAAAGCCACCAGAGCTCAAAGGCAAACACACTGTTTTAATACCTGTTAAAGACACAAAGGTCCCCCCGTCCCCCCCCCCCGTCCCCCCCCCCCCCCCCGCTTGTCAGCTATGGCTAAATGTACTGAGTGGTGTAAGAAGTTCCTGAGCCCAAAGATCTAAAGAGGAACATGCAGCTTCATCAATTGTCTTGGTTTCCTGTAGTTTGAGTTCATCTAGTTTGCTTTAAGGCAAGCCCACTGAGGCCCCTAAATTATTGGGATTGAAACCAAGCAATCACCACTGAAGTTAAAAACTTCAGTTACATGACCTACTCATTGAACTATTGTGCGTTACTATGGGCATATGCTACCTTAAAGTGTTAACGATGAACTGAGAAGGCACCAGAAAACTGGACACCCCCTTGGTGAATTACATGCGGCCCTTTAGACTTCACTTTGGGCCCTTCATGTATTAAGTCAGGAATAAATATTACAAGGACTTTTTTCTGTATTTAGTTAAAAAAAAAATTCTTCAAAAGTGTTGTGCCAGAGTAATTAGCATTGGTCTTAGCCTTTTGCAGTGGTTTATTGCCAGATATCTATGTTGGGTTAAAGAAAGGAAGTGTAGCTTAGCCACATGGTCTTCAGGCTCTCATTGAGCTGGTTAACTATGTAACCCTCACCTGCTTGCTGATAGAGCTTTGAGAGCATTCATGCATGTACTGTCTTAACTGATGCTTGCAGCATTGAAACCAGAAAAATACTCATTACGTTCAAGACTAAAAATTTTCTAAGGTTCATTTTTTGAAGGTTAGTAGTGTGCTTGGTTGGATCTAGACTGGTCCTAAAACTCTAAACCATACATATTGTCTTCCTTCTACCTGATAACTAACCAGGTAACTCCTGCCCACATACAGTGGAAACAGGAACTTGGCCCATCTCAGAGTCTCTCGTTTGTCTGCTGGGGAAAAGCAAACACATTGTGTTCATATCTCCCTTGTGTTATGGGAAGTGGATTAGAAATGGGACTCTCAAAGTCATGTGTCTGAACTGGTACTGACTAAATGGTAACTTCAAAGCCACCATCACCTGATGATTAGTTTCAAAGTGGCACAGGAGAACATGTGAGAAACGGGACTGGGCGTTCAAACCTGTAAGGCTTGTTCAAAGGAATAGATCTGGTACCTGCCCTGAAAGGCAAGCACTCTGCTGACATGGCAAGCCAACTTTGAGTCTGGAAGAGGGAGCAAGTCTTGGATAGAGGCTTTGTCATACCATAGCAAGGGATAAGGATAGCTAGCTGGGGCCTCTTGCACATTTATAGTTAAATAGAGATGTTTTCGATGTCATAAAATAGACTAAGTGTAGCTCAGTGGCAGAATGAGTGAGTGCCTAGAGTCAGTCTTCCGTACCACATGCACATACATACACACAGACCTACACATGTGCCCTGGAGCATATGTACACACACATGCACGCAATGAAAAATGGCTAAAACTTTGCAAAATATGTGATTACTCCCTCTAATACACTCTTTTCTGCTACCATTTTGTCTACATTATTACAATTAAAAAAGATGGAATCATGCAGCTCTACACCGATGTATGGCCAAGGAATCATGACTGGCATCCTGAACTTTGAAACATCTACCCTAAATTTAAAGTTAATGGCTCCAAATCCCCTGACCTTACAGTTACAATTGTGGGTTTGTATATTTGAGACAAGATGGTATAGCTAACTTTATCTGGCCTTCAAAATGCCTGTGACCTCTCTCTGAGAGCATCAATAAGATCCGACAGGCACGGAGACCTGTGCTTATAATCCCAGAACCTAGGAGGCCAAGACAAGAGAACATGAATTCCAAGCAAGCCTGTGCCTCATAAAGAGAGCTGTCTCAAAATTAATAATACTGATAATTAATAATAACATAAGCTGGCATAGGGGCTTAGGGATGGTGGAGACTGCTTTCAAGGTCACTGTTCAAATGGAAAAGAGAGGCAAGGTCAGTCCCTGTAGAACTAAAATCATACAAATCTGTGTTTCCTCTGGATGCTTCTCCAGTACAGCAGATCCATTCTCTACTGTGTCACTGAGGAGTGGGCACACCGCCTTTCTCCTGCTCAAAAGGGGAGGGCAGAAGCATCCTCCATGCCAGCCTTCCGCAGGCACTGAAATGAGGTCATGCCGAGATCTGCTTGGCACACTGGCACACAACATACACAATGTCCACTATTCTGACTACTGTCCCTGCATGGTGATGGTACCACGGCGACCCTGTCCCCATTGTGTCTGTCCAGTGCTTTGTGAGTGTGTGTTTGTTTTGGGTGGAATGAACAGTTTTCCTCATTCACTGAGTCTGGGAGAGATTCGGGCATTCTAATAAGCCTATATAGCCTTTACTCTTAGTCCTTTCTTACCGGCCTGGCTTTCGGCACCCGTATTTGGTGGCTCTGTCAAGCTAACACAGGTTCCAAAATGCCCAAGGTGTGCCCGCCCCTGCCAGATGGCAACCGGCACCCACGTCACCACCCCCTCCGCCCTGGCATGCTCAGGGCAGAGCTCCTGTTCCTACTCGCCTTTCAGTATGAAAATCGAACCAAAACAAAACAAAATAGGCTCCAGGGAGCTTCCCTCAGCTTTCCTGTGTGGCTGGCCTGAAGTGGGAAGAAAAAGGCTTTTTCATCCTGACCGACCGACCGCCACTCTGAACATTCTAACATTTCATTTGCTGCTCTTTGGTCCTGAATGCCAGACCCCTTCTGGTCAGGGTGAAAGCACCTCTGGCTACCAGGGACTGGAGGGAGCAGACTCAGGCTGTGTTGACAGGGTTATGGACTCCAGGAGAGACAATGAATGTAATGCATGCCCAGACATCTGCCACCAGGCAATGGCTTGGATTCACCAAACCCAATTATTTTATTTTATTCATTTATTATTTTGAGGCAGGATCTCCATGCACATGTTCCCCTGCCCGGCTTTGATTTCTCCGTCCTTCTGCCTTGCCTTCCAAGTGCTAGGATAATAGGAACATGGCATCATGTCTGTCTCCAGAGCTTACTTTTAAATGATCAGCTGACTTCCCCAGACCCCTCATGCTGGTTACTTCCAGAGAACTAACTCTGGAAGTTAGCCTCTGGCCCTCCGTAGGTACATCAGCTCACATGCATCCCCACCCCTGAAATACAAAATAAATAAATGTTAAAAAAAATAAAAATAAAAAGACACAATGACAAAGAATTTTTTGGTTTTAACAGTTTGCTTCTGTTAATAAATGAAGGTCTAGGGGCTGGGGGTGTGTCTATATGTAGAACACTTAACCTCAAAGAACAGAGGTATAAACTCCTATAGCGACTGAACCAGTTTATTTCTGAACAGATATTTTCCTAGGTAGCTTTTCCATTTACAAAAGGCACATTGCCCATCATGGGCTGAATTGTGTCTTCCATTCAAAATCTCTAAGTGTGACTACATTCAAGGTGAGGTTTCTACATAGCTGATGACAGCACATGAAGTCCTATCTAATTGGTGAGGGCACAAGTCCACCTGAGGCATATTTTAGAAGGAGCATAGGACACAGATGCACAGAGGAAAGATGGCATGAGAACACAGAGAAAAGACAAATATCTATTCCCTGGGGAACAGGCCCTGGAGAGACCTTGCTGACCCTTTGTTCTGGGACTTCCAGCTTCTGGTAGAATGGAGACACTAATTTCTGTTGTTGAAGGCACCCAGTCTAGGGTGCTTCGCTAGGACAGCCCCGGCAGGCTCATACACTGTGCCTTTTATGAATTCATATTCCTATTACAGTTTACTGGTCTGTCCGAGGACCTTGGAAAAGGGAAGGAAGAAACCACACACACACAGTGAAGGGCAGCACTGTGGTGTGGTTAGGATGGACTCTGATGGTCGAGCCAACTGCAGGCTCCATGGGCCCAGCACAAGCCTCCTCACCTCACTGGACATTTACCTTAGATAAAAGTTGTAATGGTGGTGGTTGTGATTTCACAGGGGCTGGAGGGAAGATTCCACCAGGTCACACCTTCCAGACACTGAGTATCAAACCTGCGCTTGCATGCACAGTCCACATGGTTATTTGGTTATTATTAGGGACTTGGAACATGGGTTCAGACGGGAGACATTATCCTTTCCAGATATTTTAAAAACCCACCATCTGCATTGCACGTAACATGGCTGCGTGTAGGCCTTGGATTGTGGCACTTTCTGCTCTAACTTCTTTCTTTCTCTCATTCCCTTTCCTTTCTCGAGTGTGTGTTCGTGTGTATGCAAGAGTACATGCATATATGCGTGTGTGCTGGTCAAAAAGTTAACCACCGATGTTGGTCACTCCTCGATACCATCTTTTCTTGTTTTTGAGATGGGGTCTTACATTAGCCAGATGCCCACAATTAAGATAAGCTGGATGGCCAGTAAGCCTGCAGGGATTTCTCTCTCTCCTTCCTTCTCCCTCCCCCCTCTCTATACCTCCTTCTCTCTCTCTCCCCAGCACTGGGGTTACTGGCCTGTACCACCACACCCTAGTTTTTTGTATGGATTCTGGGGACTAAAGTCAGGTCTTTGGGGTTGTACAGCAAGAACTTTCCCTCAGCCCACACCTTAGTTTTCTTAAGAATGTTGGTATGAGGAGTCATGTCTTGTGGGAAGCAATGGGACAAGCTGGTGAGTTACAAGGAAGTAAATACTTCTTGAGTTTCTTTATGTGCTCATGGCTGACAAACTGAAGGAAGTAGGGGGTGCCTTTCCAACAGATTTCTTTAAAATAAAACTTGCAACCTTGGATTCTGTGGCTATTAACATGAAAACAGGAAAGGGGGCGGAGGAGTCACCAACTTTGAAAGAGCACAAAGTGGAACAGTAAATCTGTTTAGGTCTCATCAAGTTTGACTTTAAGAAAATGGCTGAGCTATGGGCAAGGTAATTCAGGAGGATATAAATGGCTGCATTATAATAAGCAGACACCTATTTTAAGTATGATCTATGTTTTTGAGAAAATTCATTACAATAAGTCTTACAATCCCAACCTCTTCAATGAATTTTTCATGTCTGCATACCAAGATATATATAAAACGATCGTAATCATACACCTTTGGGGCACTGCTGAGCGCCAGCTGTTTCGAGCATGATTTATAGGTTGCCATGCTCAAGGTTAATAATCAGGAGAAACAGGTTACAGTGTGCAATGGATTTATGTCAGGTTAGAAGTTCAGTTAGTGGAGACAGTATGTTAGAAGGAACCACACTTTCAATTATTTTCTGGACCCCCATTTGTAATAAACTAAACATAAGTGGTGTTTTACATAGGGAAACCTTTCTTCTAGGCATTCACTCTGGTTGCTTTCAGTTTTATTCAAAGGGAAACATAACTAGAAATTAATTATTAGCTGTGCATATGAAAACACAGCTTGAAGGTACTTAAACATCTGTGCAATGGGTCTGCGTGGAGGACTTGATGAGGCCTCACAAACATCATACTAATTACGTCCTGGCTGAACTGAAGCTCTCTGCTGCTAGACAAATGTCTAGAAGAATTTTCAGAGTATGGGAACACATAAGCCACAAGTCAACCTCCAAGGGTGCTGACATGCAGTCTGTCTCCCTTTGGGGACACAATTATTGCATCTGTTTATATACATTTCTGAAATGTCCTCTTTAAGTTGAGATCAGATTTATATTGTGGAGCTAGTGGATTTTTTAAAGTTTATAATAAAGAGACATTTTCAAATGTTATTAGCAGATCTCTTTTCATCATTCTCTGTACAAGTCTCTTGTTTCATTACTTTATTCTCCTTTAATCAGGTTATCCCAGCTCTTGCTCATCCAGCCCATGAAGATAGCTCCTAATGTGCTTGTTACATCTATCTATCTGTCTGTCTATCTGTCTATCTGTCTATCTGTCTGTCTGTCTGTCTGTCTATCTATCTGTCTATCTATCTATCTGTCTGTCTGTCTGTCTGTCTGTCTGTCTATCTGTCTGTATGTCTGTCTATCTGTCTTGTCTATCTGTCTGTCTGTCTGTCTACCTGTCTGTCTGTCTATCTGTCTGTCTATCTGTCTCTGTCTATCTATCTGTCTGTCAATCTGTCTGTCCATCTATCTGTCATCTATTTAATCTATCCATATTTTCTAACAAAGTGTGTGTTGTTTTTTCTGTATATACTCTTTAATTATATAAATGGTATCGTTGCATACATCATCTTATTAGTCTATCACATATCTGTTTGTGTTTGTGTGTGAGGGTCTCATGTAGCATAGGTTGGCCTTGAACTCTTGGTCTTCAGGCCGACACTTCCCAAGAACTAGCAGTTACAATATGTATCATCATGGCTTGGTTTTATTGTTTGGTTTTGAGACAGTCTCACTATATAGCTCCAGCTGGCCTGGAATTTACTATGTAGACAAAGATGAGAAAATTCATAGTGGTCTGCTTGCTTCTGCCTTTCCATTGCTGGTATTAAAGGTGTGAGCCACCTTGCCTGGCTAATCCACAATTGTTTTATGTCAGCCTCCAAGTGCTGATTACTAGTAATGAATGGTACAGTCTTGTTTCAGTCTTGTTTCATATCTTATGAGCAGCTGTGCTTAGGTTTTGTGTGTTGAGGTTTTGTAGCCAGGAATGGATTTGTAAGAACAAACTTGATTGGTGTGTGTTCTTGTTATGGTTACAGGACAAGGAATCCCCAAAAGGCTTGTGATTGTAGGTGGTGCTAGTGAGGACTGACCGAACCGGAGGCTGCAGCCTTGACCTTACTGCTCTATTGAAGAGTGGGATATCTAAGGGGTGGGTTCTTGTAGAGAATAGTTCCCTGGGCTTGGTTATTTTGTTGTTGTTTCTCAGCCTTGCTTCCTGGCTGCCTTGAGAGGAGCCATTTAACTTTACTGTGTTCTTATAACCATGCCACTCGGCTTCATTTTGGGCCATAAATCTCTTGTGCGGGTTGACCATGGACAGAAAAACTGTGAGGCCAAGGTCACCTTCTCTTCTTGCAGTTGCTGATCTAGTGCATTTTGTCACAGTGTTGAGTTGGCTAACACAGTGGTAAGGGGGTGACTGGTTGGCTCCATGAAGGCTAACCCAGCCTAACTTCCAGAAGCAAAATACAAATGTTCTCTCTCCACCTCCCATCCAGAATTCACAGTTCCTTGTCTTTTTCATTGTTGCTGGATACAGAGTCAGGGTTTCATTTCTCAGGTCTCTAATTACAAGTGAGTTTATCTCTCTTCGTGTTCTTAATCTGTTTTGTTTTGGTTTTATAAACTGCTTACTTAACTACTGTGTCTATTTTTCTTCTAGATGAATTGATGTTATGATAAAAGCTCGTCTTTTGACTTCTATAAGAGAAGTCATGGCTGGAGATGTTTGTCGCTCAGTGATAGAGAGCTTGTCCAACACACACAAGACTCTGAGTTCAATCCTCATTACCACAAAATAAGAGATGATAGATAGATAGATAGATAGATAGATAGATAGATAGATAGATAGATAGATGATGGATAGATGATTGATAGATTATAGATGATAGAGATAAATAATATATAAATGATAGATGATCGATACATTATAGAAAGATTATAGATAGATGAAATATTCTATCCTATGTTAATTTAATTTAATTTTTTATTTAAAAAATGTATCCCCATCAATGTATACTCCTGCTCCCCCTTCCTTCCCCCCTCCCAATCCCTCCCAGTCAACCCTCAGCCTCACCCCTCCCCATCCACCCATCCCCTCCCACAAAAGGGCAATAAATCCCAAGGTGGGCCAGCCCAGTACCACACATCTACTCCAGGATTATCTGATTCACTCATCCCAAAGTCAGTGCTGGGTTAGGTGTTCCTCTGCAGGGAATGGGCTCCAAGGTGTCAGCCCATGAACAGGAACACAGTCTGATTCCACCCCTCATGGCTCCATACACTCAAGCCAGTTGAAAGCTGCTCACCCCCGGAGGGCCCAGCTCACTCTCGCGATGGATCTCCAGTGGCCATTCCCGATTCATTGAGCTCCCTAGAGCTCCAGTCAGTTATCACCATGTGAACCTTCCTCATAACCCCTATCCCCTGCTCATACAGACACCCCTCCCCTGCTCTCAGCTGGACTAGGAGCTCTGCCTATTGCTCAGCCATGGATCTCTGTCTCCACCTCTATTCCCTGTTGGTTGTAGGTTCTGCAATGACACTTAGGGTATTTACTCATTTGATTATAGGAGAAGTTCCATTTAGGCACCCCCTCCACCATTGTTTGGAGAGTTGGCCAGGGACATCCTGCCAGTTCCTGGACATTTCCCTAGCACCATGACCAAGGCAACTTATAAAAGAGAACATTTTGAAGGGAATTATAGTTTCAGAGGATTAGAGTCTATGACCATTATCGTGATGAACATTGCAGCAAGGGCAAGTATGACACTGGAGCAGTAGCTGAGAACTCACATCCTAAGATACAACCATGTGACAGAGAGAGAATGGCATGAGCTTTTAAAACTCCAAAGCCCATCTCCAGAGGCACACCCCCTCCATCAAGGCTACACCTCCTAGTCCTTGCAAAACAGTTCCAGCAACTTTGGACAAAGTGTTCATATATATGAGCCTATGGAAGCCATTCTCATCCAAATCACCACAGTGTAAAGTGTTTGTAATGGCTAATCTCTACCACTCTAGTGCTCCTGTGAGAATCATTCTAAGTTAAATTTTCCAAAAATGATCATATATCTCCTTTTTGCTGGGCCTGTCTCTTCTGAGTGCCTTTTAAATACCCAATATGTTAAATTTTATTTAGGGGAGTGACTTTCTCCTAAAGATAAAATGCCTTGCCATGACATCATCTCCCAGCATCCCGCTCCCAAGCTGAGCTGTGAGTTTAATGCAGCAGAAGCTCCTCTTTCCTTTTGCATGCAGGATGGCTCAGGTTTTCCAAGTCAGTTTCAGATCCTGCTTTTTAAAGGAAACAAATAGCTTGGGAGAGTTTCTGAGCTGCACATGGACGGGGAGTATGTGCCGCCACAGCTTAGCCCACCTGTTGCCTCAAAGAAGACCTAAGTACTTACTGCATTCATGTAACTTATTTTGAAAGTTTGATTTTTGAACTAATATTTAAAAAACTATTTTAGGGGGCTTGGGAGATGGCTCAGTGGTAAGAGCATGTATCCTTGCAGAGGACCTGAGTTTGAGTCCCAGCACCCATATTGAACTATCTTATAACGGCTTTTAAACGTCAGCTCCAGGGGATCCAGAACCCTCTTCTGGCTTCTGTTGGCACACACACACAGCCACATACACACATATCCAAATAAATAAATAAATGTAGACGTAAATGAATTGTGTGTGTGGTGTGCATGTATGAATTAAGGCTTGTGTGTCATGGTGCCTGTTTGGAGGTTCAAGGAGAAACTCAGAATCTTCAACTTCTGCCTCATAGGTAATGGTCTCCTTGTTTCTTTGTTTTATTTTTTCTTCTTCTGTGTATGGCAGTCCTGTAAGCTTTGGGGGAGTTTCCTTTATCTCCCCATAGAAGCCCTGGGTTGTAGACACTCAGACTACTTGTGTGGCTTCTATGTGTTTGGAGGATTTGAACTCAGTTCCTCACCCTTACACACTGCAATTACTTTTGCCCACTGAGACATTCCAGTCCTGGTGGGAGGTGGGGGAACCTAAAGTGTGTGTGTGTGTGTGTGTGTGTGTGTGTGTGTGTGTGTGTGTGTCGGGGTGAGGTAGAACCAAAGCTCTTCACACTACAATCAGAATGTTCCCTTCTCTAGCACACAGCTCATGGACAATAGTGTTGAGAGATTCTCACACAGTCTGCCTCCCACCCATGAAAAGGCATACTTCCTTCCACTTTTGTACAGGAAAGACCCAGCTAAATTAACTCTCCAGGAAAAGGGTGACCTGGGAAGGAAAAGAAAGAAGCTGATCTGGCACAAATAATAACTAACTTTGGGTATTTTCCCACAAGGCTCACATTGATTGAGAACAGCATTGACGATGGCCACCGAGGCTTCCTGTGTGCGTTGCATACAGATGATCTCATTTAATCCCACACAAGCCCTCTGATATGGATGCTATTATCATTCCTATTTTATAGATGAAAACTGGAGCTGGGATTGTCAAGTCACTTCAGAGACGTGGTAGAGAAAATACTCCTATTAGATTTACTTAGAAAAGATGCTGGGTGGGGCTTACTGCTAAATTGCTTGCCTACCAACCCCAAGGCCTGGCTGCCAGTTGTCATCAAGTCATCCCATGCCCTTTACCATGACTTTTCACGGGGAAAACAACACATTCTTGTGGCCAGTTCAGCACATTCTATGTACACCAGACCATTAGGTTGAATGCCATGGTTGTATTCTTTTAAGATAAAATGCATGCTGGGCAATGCCATTTTATTTACTTTTAAATTGAAGATTTCTTTCCTCCTTTCCTGTTGTGAGATATGGGTCTTCGTTCAGTTGTTCTGATATTCTCCTGGGAAGCTGAGTGAGCTGCACATTAGTTACCTTTATCATTATTCTGACGGAATACCTCACAAAAATTACTAAAGCAAAGATGTATTTATGTTGCTTTACGGCTCAAGTGACCATCGTGGCTGGGAAGGCATAGCAGCAGAAATGTCAAGGCAGATGCCACTTTGCTTCTGTAGTCAAGTAGAAGATGGATGCTGTTGGTCAGAACTTTCTCCTTCCTGTTCAGTCAGGAACCAAGCCTGAAATGGTACTGCCCAAGTCAGGGTTGCCTTCTCACTTCCATTAACCCAATCTAGAACCTTCCTTCACAGGCATGCTCAGAGGCTCATCTCCTAGGTGATTCTGATTCTGTCGAGTTGACAGTCAGTATTAACCATGACAAGCTCTATAAGATTGGGTTATGCCGGTTTTTGATTTTTCCAAACCCCAACACCCATCCTCCCACTCTACCCTCTCCCAAACCCCCTCAGTGGTTGAAGCCATTTTGAGTGAGCATGGTACTATTCTGAGCAATTATATATCCATAAAGATCACACAGTCAGAAAAAAAGATTGGTAAGAAGGGAAGCAGATTCAGCCTATGTCCATAGTGAGTGTTTATTCCAGGAGAAACAAGTTGCCACTTGTTTTATTATGAAGAGTCTGATGTAATTAACTAGCTACCATGAGGATGACTGCTCCCTCTGGGCATGCAGCCACGTTGACTTTCAGGCTTGGTCACTGCAGTGAGGAAGTTGGAGACTCAGTTAGATAAGGGTGTGCCCACGTTTCTAAGCCATGCATAACCTCCTTGCCTCTCTCTGTTGCCCTTTACTTTATGAACATAATGAACAAGTACTGGGCTGCTGGAGACAGTGGCTCAGTGATGGAGAACAGACCTTCATGTTCACCTTATTGAGAAGAGCCTTTTCTACTATCAGAGGCTTTTGGTGATCATTATATGCTATTCTCAGGGGTGAAGCCATAGTCTTTCCCAAGTATAGTCTCCAAATGTTAGCTCTCGTTCTTTGCTAATCCCTTGCCACTTAGCCAAGCAATTGCCCATAATATGTATTACCTAATCAGCGCTTGTGTCCTGCTCAGTGTTGTATGAGAACTGCTAATCATATTGCTACTCTTGGGGTTCCATTGAACACATCAGTCAGGTTCAAATAGAAGAATAGTTTCCGCAACCCAGCCAGCTGGAGAGCATGGAATCCAACCAAAAGCCTTTCTCATTGCCTGGGACATAATGAGGATGTCTTCTTTCTTTCTTTCTTTCTTTCTTTCTTTCTTTCTTTCTTTCTTTCTTTCTTTCTTTCTTTCTTTCTTTCTTTCTTTCTTTCTTTCTTTCTTCCTTCCTTCCTTCCTTCCTTCCTTCCTTCCTTCCTTCCTTCCTTCCTTCTGTTCTTTCTTTCTTTCCTCCTCCTCCTTCCTCCTCCTCCTCCTCCTTCTGCTGCTGCATGCATTGGTGTCTTGTCTGCATGTGTGTTTGTGTAAGGGTGTTGGCTCCTCTGGAACTGGAGTTACAGACAGTTGTGAGCTGCCATGTGGATACTGGGAATTGAACCCAAGTCCTTTTGAAGAGCAGCCAGTGATCTTAACCTCTGAGACATTTCTCCAGCCCCCTATTATTTTCTTTTAAGGATCTATGCCTTCAGACCCCATGGTCCTCCCAGGAAACTTATAATGCCCTCAGAATTACATAGAGAATCCTATGAAAATAAAATCTAAGCATCAGCTTTCCGTTTCCATTTTTTAAAAAATGAGAAAAGCAAAGGTTTAGTTTGGTTCACAGTCGTGGGGGTCCTGAGGCTTCAGTTCATGCTTGTCTGGTCTACATCTTTGTGGGGTTATGGCAATGCTTTGGCAATCCTTTGGCAATCTCCTAATATTACAGCATCAGTGTGCTGAGAACAAAGCCACTGTCATGGGCTGAAAGGCTGGAGATTGACAAAAGAAGAGAAAGCCAGCATCCCACAAATGGACATGCTGCCAGCAATCTAAAGACCCTCCCCATATGAAGCCCTGCCTCGTGCAGGCTCTACCTCTCCCATGGCACCACGGATAGGGAACCAAGCCCTTAGCACATGTACCTAGGCATCATGGCTCTTTCTAGTTATTCTATATGTCTCTTACCAAGATATCTGTGGCAGCAAATGTTTCTTGCTCACAAGGTCCTATCTTAGTGATATTGTTAATGTAATAATTCATATTAAACAATGGTCTATAGACGTAGAATCCTAAAGTGAAGAATTACAGGTGCCCAGACAGACAAAACAAACGTCTTTCAATGATTTCTATTATCATAGAGAACAAAGCTTCTGAGATAAGAATCTTTATGAAGTACCATGACCAAGTTAGTTTATTTCAGTAGAGAGAGACCACATCCAGTTTAATAATGGCAATTCTACCAATCATTGTAGGGGTATTGTGTTGATTCATGGTAAATAATTGTCCCACCTACTGGTTTACTAAAAAGCGCTGATTGGCCAAAGGCAGGCAGGAAGTGTAGGCGGGACTACCAGACTAAGAAAATCTCTGAGAACAGAATGCCAGACAGAGCACCAGAGAGAAGCTGCAGGATGCAGAGGACAACCATGCAGCTTTAAAGAAAGGTACCGAGCCGCATGGCTGAACAAGAGACATGGGATAGCTTAAGGGTAGAGAGTTAGCAAACTATATGCCTGGGCCTAAGGCTGATCAGCCAAAAACTATTGGAAGCATCTGTGTGTCTCTGTGGGACTGCGGGACTGCGGGTCTGTGGGTCTGTGGGCCTAAACCTTGAGGTTAGGCCTGAAAGTCCAGGCCAGAAACCTCATACTACAAATCATGTTGTTAATCACATAATAATCCTCTAGCACTTGAACTTTCAGAACATTCTGGGGCCTGATTCTACATATAGAGCTAATTAGAGGGCTAGAAGTATGAAACATGATACCACATTTTGCTTAAACCAAGACTTTCCATAAGACAACAATATGCTGCCAAAGAAAGGTAGGTGGTTTCCTTAGCCATAGGGAAGACTTGGAGAGCTCCAGTATCCTGGCCTTCAGAATCCACTGGATCTTCCAAACTAACATTTGAATTTGAAGGCTTTGACTTCTAAGCAACATACTTTATGTTCCATATGAGATCTAGAAAAAATAAACTTATCGTTTTGCAGGATTTGGTGCTGAGATTTATGGCTGTAAGAAATAGGAGCTTACAGTTTCACATTAAATGACTATGTTTTGAACCCAATAATGGACATGTTTGAACTTTCTTTAAGTAGTTTATCACTTACTAAACATTAACCCCACACTTAAATGTCCATCTCTAGAGCCTACCATTTTGTTTATATGCACAAGACCTGTCAGAGTCATTTCCTCTCCATTTTTTTAAAATCAACCCCAAGTCATCTTGATAACCAATCCCAAATTTTCTCATTATGTGAGATCTGTTTCCTGTAGCTACTACTGGCCCCAGTTTTCCTCATCTGTGAATATTCTCAGTTGCAACCTGCTAAGACTTACTGGAGTTGACCTAGGGAAAATAACTCATTTTAAAAGATTCCATGTGGGCTGATGAGATGGCTCGGCAGCTAAAGGTATTTTCTGCTAAACCTGATGACCTCAGTTCAATCCCAGAATCTACATGATGGAGGGAAATGAGAACATTGTTAATTCCTTTCAAGATCTGGGCCTTTATTGATTCATTTCCCACTGGGTCCTCTTCTTAACTTCCCACCATGTTCTAATAGCACCAAAACATAGTAGGGGTATCCCAAGACTGTTGAAAATATTCAAGATTATAGTATGTATCAGCAGTTCAAGAAATTCTTGTTGAGCAACAACGTACCTTAGGGATGGGTAAATGAGTACAGTAAACTCACTAAAATTGTGGAGACAAGTCTTTGGTGTGAGATACCTACTAGAGTAATGATGAAATGATATAGCGTATGTTAGTAGCAATATTTATAAAGGTTATGATAACAGAGAATGTAAACACTAATTCTGACAGTGATAATTGTCAAAGAAGGCATGGTTTTTGTATCACATCTTTCTTTTTGGGGTGTTTATGTTTTCAGACAAGATTTCTGTATATATAGACCAGGCTACAAGCTGAAAGCAGAGATATGTCTGCTTCTGCCTCCTGAGTACTGAGATTAAAAGCATGCACCACTATGACCAGCTGGTAGCACATCTTAAAAGCTAAGTACAACTATTTTGGAAAAATAGCAGGTAGGAATGGTGTGTGTGGCAAGAGTGCCAAGTAGATGGTAACATTTATTAAACTCGGTGGTACATTAAAAACAAAAAACAAAGCAAAACAAAAACAAAGTGAGCAGGGCAAACCAGACTTAAAGGAAGCGATTGCAAAGCTGGGTACTAAGCTCCTAAAGGAGCTAGTATTTAAGTGAGAAAGAAAGAGGTGGAACCCCTGTTTTAGAATAAGCACCTTGGAAAATGATTTTGAGTGTGAAATGTTCAAGACCAGCATCTTAGTTAGGGTTTCTATTGCTGTGATCAAATACTATGACCAAAAGCAACTTGGGGAGGAAGGGGTTTATTTTACTTACACTTCCATATTACAGCTCAAATTTGAAGCCAAGATACAGCATGAATTCAATGCAGGAACTGAAGCAGAGGCCACGGAGGGTGCTGCTCATGGCTTGCTGCTCATGGCTTACTTACTCTGTTTTCTCATGCACTTCAGATGTGTATAGAGATGGCACCAGCCATAGTGGGTGGGTGCTTGTCCACGTGAAGCATTAATCAAGAAAATTCTCTGAGACTTGCCTACGGGCCAAACCTTTGGAGGCATAATTCTTAATTAAATTTCCCTTCCCAGATATGTCTAGGTTCTTGTCAAGTTGACAAAAGCCAACGTGTGAAAGCAACAATGTCAGATGTAAGGCCTGGCTGTCATATCAGATGGGATTGATCCGAAAGTGCTGATTCCATGGGTGACAATGGGGACATGAGCGGACAGAATGGGGAAGTTAAGGTAATGCTGATGACTTACTGGAGTGGCTCAGCCTGAAAGCCTTCGACAGGCAGGAACACAGAAGGAAGAACAGGTAGAAAAGAGGTCATTACTTGGTTTGGGATTCTCTCGGTTTGCGGGTATAAAAGGCATTCATGCTGAAGACTGGGTCTAGACACCAAAGGAGAACTCCAGACAGAGGAATATAGGCAGACTGACGTCAACAGAATCTGAGGTCCAGCAACGCTTAGTTTGTGACTGGAAAAGAGGAAAATGGCCCAGGAGAGAGAGAGAGAGAGAGAGAGAGAGAGAGAGAGAGAGAGAGAGAGAGAGAGAGAGAGAGAGAGAAGAGAAATCTCTTCAGAAATAAAAGAACACCTGGAAGGAGGAGGCACTGAGGAGTTTTCTGCATGAAAAAATCAACAAAACCGAGCTCAGCTACAGCCTTAAACAGTCAGGGACACCTAGGAAACTAATGGCAGGAATCTGATGTCAGTGAGCCTGAAGGTGACAAGGGAACAAAGGAAGAGGGAACCAGGCATCTATGGCATGAGGATTAGTTGAGCGGAGTCGACATGAATGTAGACTTCCATGTTTGGAAGACCTCACAGATGCCTGGAGCTATGGATAGCACCAAATGCTATAATGCAATGTCTCTTTTTTCCTATCTGTTTTCAATGTGTGTGTGTGTGTGTGTGTGTGTGTGTGTGTGTGTGTGTGTGTGTGTGAAAAGGTCAGAGGTCAACTTCAGGTGTCATTCTTCAGCAGTTAGCCACATTACTGTAAGAAAGGGTCTTACTGATTAGGATAGACTGGCTGGCCAGCAAGCCCCAACCACTTACCTGTCTGTCTCCCAGAGCTTTAGTTACAGGTGCTCACCGTCATGCCCATCTTTTTATGTGGGGGTTAGGGATCAAACTCAGATCCCCATGCTTGCACAGCAAGTGCTTTCCTGACTGGACCATGTCCCCAATCTGTCTTTCAGTCTTAATTAAGCACTCATTATGTAGTAGGACCTATGCGCTTTGGGGTGAAACAGTAAAACTAACATGGGTTTTTTTTTTTTTTTTTTCTTTCACGATGTCACAGAAGGTTTATTCTTACTATAGATTTTAGCAGCCTCAGCAAATGATTTTTTTTCTTTGCTTTTAAAGACGGGAACAACCACTGACCTAAAGATCACACTGGCTTCATCTTTCAAAGCTTCCGCCACTTTTCAATAGTTTCAGTCCTGGAAACTACGCCTTTGAATGAGTGAATCCTGGGAAGACATTAAAGATCTAAACTGTAGCATAGTCACAGAAGCAAGGAGGGGTAAAATTTTAAAATGAGTAAGATGATATTGAGCACATTTAGGCTGGTATGGCCATAGAGAGTTGGAGGCCATAAGTAACGTGATGTTCTAAGTTGAAAGGCAGGATACGGATAAAGGCAGAAATGAGGGCAGGTCTCCCCGGCTGTATTCTAGGCTCTGGGGCTCTAAACAGCTTCATGTACCTGAAAGCAGGTGACATTTGCAACTCCATTCACACCAGCCCTGTGTAGGAATAAGTGACTGATGGCTGCATCCCACCCTGGTGACTGATGGCTGCATGCCACCCTGCTCCTGTTTACCCTCACTGTTTACCCTCACCAGAGCATTCTTCCTTTTGATTCTAGGTTGAACTCAGAACTTTATTTATGCTGAGCACTGACTCTATGACTGAGCCATACCTCTAGCCTCAACTTAAAAAAAAAAAAATTAAAAGGAAAACTATGTGTGTGGTGGTGGGGAGTGTGTGTGTGTGAGGGGTGTTGGTGGCTGGACAGATGACTTAGCACCTAAGAGCACTGGCTGCTCATCCAAAGGACCAGGATTCAATTCCCAGCACCCACATGGTGGCTCACAACCATCTGTACTCCAATTCTAGGGGAAGCAATCCATACAAGTAAAACACCGATACATGTAAAATAAAGCTTTAAAAAATTAAAGAAATAAAACTCGGTAGAGCTGCTATGTTGCGGCCATATTCATATAATCTGTCTTCTTGTCCCTGACACAACTGCAATAATGAATCCTCTTGAGGTTCCAGAGCCAAGGACACTAGAGAGCTCTCATAAATTGCCTCTCCATTACACTCTTAGTGTATTCACAATGGAGAACTCCAAATAAGGTGACGGTGAGGCTAATTCACTTCATAAACATCACTTTAAATCTCTTTCTGTACCTGAGCCTCAAAATTAATTATGACTGATAAAATGGCATAAAGGGGGTGGGGCTTCTTGAAAGTGTGCTGAATATTATTAGCAGAACCTATAGCCACATCACCTCTAAGGTGCCTGATCTTGTCTGAATCCTACCAGAGCCAATTTTCCAACCAGTTTACTTTCCAGACAATGAGTGAATGATTTTATGAGTCTGTAAAGCTGCCTGTTGGCAAACCACAGTTATTGAGGGCTCAGCAGAAAATAGATGTGATATTCCTATTATATATTCCTATTATCAAAGGATGCTGCCATATTATATTATTCCTATGGAACAAGAGTAAGTCCCTAGGTAGGGATGCATAGGGAAATCCACCCATCCTTTAGAGATGTGAAACTCTGAAGGCAAATAGGCTCTTCACTATGCATTTATATATGATAGAGTTTGTTGTAGAGATGTTCCAGTGTTCTTTTTCTGATCCCTGAAAACGCCATTCTCACAACATCTTTTCTGAGATGTAAAGAGTCAAGCCTCTTCCTGATTACTGAGGCAGGCCCTTCCAAGGAGTTGCTTAACCCAGACTACTTCATTTGAATCAGAACCCACCCTGGCAAACATTAAGATTCACTTACTGACATCGAATGTATCTTTCTTCTTTTGCTCAAGGTCTTTGCTAAGTGAAACCCTGAAGCCTATGGGAATCTAAGAACCTAGTAGCAAGTTAATTTCTGCTGACTATAAACACATACGAGATCAAAGTGTCACCCCAAGCATCCTATACAGCCTTGGGGTGCCCAGAGGACAGTAGTGCTTTTCAATAATCTAAGCACACAGCTATCACGGGCACTGAATAAACCATTAAGGATGGGGGCACACAGCACAGCAGCCGCTGGTGTTGACCGCACACCTGTGCCTTGTCATTCGGCCTCTTTTTGTTGCGGATACTCATGACGAGTCTCCCAGATAAGTAGAGTATTGCCGCCTTTATTGCAGAGTTGGGGAAACTGAGGCAAAGAGAGCAGAGCAGTGCACTCCTGAAGCATAGAACTACCAGTTGAGAGAACTGGGATTTGAATCAGATCAGAGAAACTCACCTGTAACTCTAGCAGTTTAGAGGCTGAGGCAGGAAGTTTGCTGTGAGGTTGAGGTAGTCTGGCAGTCTGGGCTAAATAGCAAGACCCTGTCTCGAAAAAAAGAAATGAGACAGAAAAAAAAATAGTGACTCGGATATAGAAATATGGAAATAGCCAGCTTTGGGGAGATGAGCATCCGGGACAGGTAGTAACATGACCACAGATATTTTGGCAAATTATTTTTGATATATCAAGAGCGTGTCTTGGCTATAGTCTCTGTCTCCACCCCCCCCCCTCAGTTTTTCTGAATGGTAGATGTGCCTTAAGTTGATAGAATTTTGTTAATCCACATTCTTCCTGTTTGCCCCTACATTACCTCATGCCATAACCTCTGTATTTCTGGATCCTCTTCCCTCTGTCAATCATATCAGATCTTTATCACATCTAGAGTCAGTGTGCACACTGGGTACACACCGAATCCAGTTTCCTAGCTTAATATGATTCATCAGTGCCCCAGGAACACAGCCCTTCCTACATCCTGATGATGGAAATACGATGGTGTTCTTTCCCCTTGGGCAGGACTATGAAAAATGATCACTTTATGAGGTTTGCTATGGTCACAGGGAAGTACTCCCTCTGTAGGTTTTATCACTGGTTTTCACCATTTTCTTGGACCACAAAATCTTTGCGTTACTAAGCAATTATACATGAAAGTATCAAAGGTTGTTTCAGAATTACCACAGAGTTTGTATCCCCAAATTCTTCTTAGAACTTCCCTAACATGCAGAGGGAAAGACAACCCAGGCAGATACTACTTTTCAGATGAAAATTACCTTTCAATTGCTATTTGCATGCTATGCAATGAACACCTCTAGGCAGTAGAGGTGAGAGCTGGAAGTCTGGTATTCTCTGTGGAAGTCTCAGTTGCCATGTGTGTTTAGAATGACTCTTGCATTTAAAGAGGTGGCTTCTCCACAAGTCCCTACATGAAAACAAGCCACACTGGCTAGTTCTAGAGTAGAGGCAGAAACTTGTCCATCTGTGAGGGTTGGGGGGGGGTGAATGTGTCAGACTTTGGGGAGATTCTCTCCAGGTGGCTCCTTCCTAACTAATTTTTAGGGTGATACCGAAATGATGTTCTGGTTAGTATTTGACAGTCCAATCTGTAATGATCACAATGGCCATGGTGTTGTTTATGATAATGTACTGGTTATTAATGTACTGATTGTCACCTCCACAAAAGCTAGATCACCTGGCATTTTCTTCTTTTGCTTTTAATTTTTAAAAAATTTATACAATATACTCTGATCATGATTCCCCCCAGCTCCTCCCAGATTCTCCCCACTTCCTAACTCCATGTTGTTTCTTTTTAAAAGTCAAACAAAATTTAAAAAAAACAATAAAAAGCAGAAACATACACAATCCCTCCAAACAGAAAGCAAACTATACAAGCAAAAAAAAAAAAGAAATGTGACCAAAAAATAAAATGCCCAAACAAAGCCAAATGAGACAAAAAAGTCTGCAGAAATAGCGTTGAATTGGTTTCACATTAGTCATCTAGTGTGGTTTATCTATCCAGTGAGACTCCACTGAAGAAAATAAATGTTTCCTCTGCAGCAGGTATCACGAGTAGATAGCTTCTTGGTTCGGATTGGGAGCCTGTGTCACTTTCTACCTCTCATCCCTATAATCCTGTTCAGGCCCTGTGCATGCTGCCACGTCTCTGAGACATGAATCAGTCCTGCTGTGTCTGGAAAACAGCTTCCTTGGAGTTATTCTTCCCCTCTGGCTCTAGATTCTTTCTGCCTCTTCTTCGATCATTGAGCTCTTAGGTGAGGGCTTTGATGAAAACATCTCATTGAAGACTGAGTGTTCCAAAGTAACACTGAATATTGTTCAACTGTGGCCTTTGTGCTGGTTCTCATCTACTGCAGACGAAGCTTCTCCGATGATGGCTGAGTGAAGCCCTGATCTATGGGTATGGCAGATTGTCATTAAGAGTCATTTTATGCTGTGTTCCTTTAGCACAATAGTGTTTGGTTTTCCTCTAGGTCCCTGGTCGGTCCAGCTTCAGGTTCTTGACTACTCTGGCAGTTTCAGTTGTAGTAGTGGGGTTTCTTGATCTCGGGTGGCCAGGGACCTGGACTCACAGACCTGCTGCGCCAGACCCCTTAGCCGCCCAACCGCCCGCCTCTCAGACCCCCAGAAATGACTCAGACACGTATATTAACTTCATGCTGTTTGGCCTATGGCTCAGGCATGTATAGCTAGCTCTTACATCTTAAATCAACCCATTCTCATTAATCTGTCTGCCACGTGGCCCATGGCTCACCTGTGCTCCTTACATGTTGCTCCTTGGGCGGCTTGCTCATCTGCTTCTGACTCTGCCCCTTCCTTTCCTACCTATTCTGATTCCTCCTCCTACTTCTTCTATGGTGCCTGTCATGGCCCAAAACAGCTCCTTTATTTAAAGATTGAGATTCACAGCGTACAGAAAGGCATTCCCACATCACTTCCCCCTTTCTGTCTAATCAAAAAGGAAGGTTTCAATTTAACATAGCAAAATTACATATAACAAAATAGTTATCAAGCAAGAATTACAGTTATAATATCTAGTCTATTTGTATTTAGCAAAATTAAAGAAAATACTCTATCATCTACCTTATCTTTATGAATCTAAAGTTTCATATCTAATATACCTTTCAAATGACTAAGAAAAACTGTACCTATAACTATCTAATCTTCAACTACATCAAAGACCACAGAGGGATATATTTACCCAAGTAAACCAGAAGTGCAAGCGACTTCTAAAATCTAGAAAGGACAGAGATGACACCTATATGTCTGGACAGTCACCCAAAGTTCCTTTATAAAGTTGGGGCATCCATCTTCAGCCTACAGGCCCAGAGTCTCTTTTCATTTCAGTGAAGCAGGAAATATGCTCTGCCCATTCTGGCACAGTTCATCAGTTGCTTCTACTTGAGTCCTGAAAAATATCTGACAGTTTTCTCTGCAAAGCAGGAACTTGAATGACCATCTCGGCTTGTTCTGCCAAAGTTCAGAGGTCACTTTCCTATGGAACCTGTATGTCCAGTTTAAACAGCATACTGTCAAGCAGTCAATATAAGAACAGGTTTATGTCCATTGGCTAACCAATGTCACAAATAGACGCCATATGGAGTTTCTTCCATGCCCATTTTTCTCTTGAAGTAAATTGGTGTTGCCAGGAGCAGATCTGTTTCACTGTTTAGAAAAGTCTAAGTTCTTAAAATATTTTAAATGCCATATTCTATAGGTCTTAGAAGTATTTGAAGATTACCTACCTAATTGAAACAACTCTTTGTATACCTAAAAATCTTAACTAACCTAACTAGAAGTTTGATTATCAAAGGTGACTATTAACCTTCATTTCTTAATTATATATTACAATTTTAAATCAGTTACATGAACATCATACCTTAAACTAGAATAGAAAAATACATACAGCATAACAAAATTGGCCTTAAATTTGTATCAATAAACCAAAATCTATACCAATGTAAAACATTTTGAGGTTAACAGTTGATTTCCTGATCTAAGTAAATTCAATAATCTAATTTTTTAAAAAATCATTCATATACCATATCCCTTTTTTCTTCTTAGACCATCAACCATTTATAATGAAAACAAGCATTTAGAAACAATATTTGGGGAATTTGGGCATAGTTTTCTATTACTACTTCCTGCTGATTAAGGGGCATTGAAAATCTCACGGATTGTTGAGACTGGATCATCTTAGTTGCAGACTTGAAGCTGATACGGCCATCTCTTCCCATCAGAGATTTTTTCAGGGGGTCTTGGTTGATGAAACCATATTTGCCTGGAAGCTATCCACGGGTTCTCATCCTCTGTGGAAACAAAAGCAGAACTCTTCCAAAGCAATAAATCCTTAGATACAAATTTCGAGATCAAAATATCTTTAAGACATATATTCCTGTTTAACTTAGTAGACTTTGCATTTGCAATCCATTGTCTTTCTGCAGTTAGCTCATTAACAGTTAAAAAATTAAAAGAAAACACAATAACAACCAAAATCCAGATTTTGTGTCTATTTTCCATCTTTATGTGACTTATTATATTTTTATTACTCTATTTCTCTCTTTAAAGACTTTTTCTAACCTTTCCTTTCTCTCTGAAGCCTATGTACCTTTTACACACATTGTAACCTGTTTACAGGTTTTTCTTTTCATCTGAATCTGTTTTATTGTGAATCCTTAATCATCTTCTAACCATAAGAGCTTTTAAAATAAACTCTCTTAAAGAGCTGCATAGTTTTTGCAGATTAAGCTGAATCACTAAGTTCTCTTAAAGGGACCACGTCTCTATTTGTGGCCAGCGAACAGAGCAGGCTAAAGAAAATGCTGCTACTAAGAAACTGTCTTTGTTTCCTTTTTGTTCAAAATAAACAGAAACTTTAAATCAATCATATGCTACTGAGTCTTCTGTCAGATTTCAGGAACCTGCCCGATTGCAGCTTACACTGCCTGCCAACAGTCCACCGGCGCCATTTTGAATGTGACCCGGCCACCACGCTTTCTTTGTACAAAGATCTGCTTCGTATACACAATTTGGAAGCTGCCTTTGCTCAGTTTCTGCTAAAACCCTTTTTAAACTTTCTCAGGCATTAAGTGGATAATTGCCCCACGTTGGATGTGCCATCTGTAGTAGTGGGGTTTCTTGATCCCAGGCGGCCAGAGGTCCGAGACCCACAGACCTGCCGTGCCAGACTGCTTAGCCACCTGCTGCCACCGCTGCTGCTCAGGCCCCCAGAAATGACTCAGACACGTATATTAACTTCATGCTGTTTGGCCTATGGCTCAGGCACATTGCTAGCTAGCTCTTACATTTTAAATCAACCCATTCTCATTAATCTGTCTGCCACGTGGCCCATGGCTCACCTGTGCTCCTTACATGTTGCTCCTTGGGCGGCTTGCTCATCTGCTTCTGACTCTGCCCCTTCCTTTCCTACCTATTCTGATTCCTCCTCCTACTTCTTCTATGGTGCCTGTCATGGCCCAAAACAGCCCCTTTATTTAAAGATTGAGATTCACAGCGTACAGAAAGGCATTCCCACATCATTCAGTCATGGCTTCTAACTTGGGAGCCTTATGTCCAATCATATGGAGGTTAGTACCACCCACATTTGTGCCCCTATGCCCAGCATATCATGCAGGTAGGTCACCATTGTAAGACACAGTGTTTGTAGCAGGGTTGGTGATTATGTTTTGTAGCATGCAGAGTACCTTTCTAGTACCATGAACGCTACTCAATTGGGGTGAAGCCTCTTGACTTCTACATGTTCAGTAAGATAAGCAGTGTTGTCTTCCGTATTAAAGCCTTACCATCAGTTTGTAGATAGCAACCACTATCTTTCACAATAGCCTGTAATATTTGGGAGTTTCCATGGAGTTCCTTTGGCCAGTGGCTCAACAAAATGTAACCCATTCCTGACACTGGAGGTTTCACTTGGTGATATAAGATACCTAGCTAGGACATTATCTTTGCATTATTTGGTGACTTCATTTAGATGCCTTTCATGCATGTATACAGTTTAGGAAGTGTCTATGGTAGGTTTGCGCATGGTCCCCCTCTCTTACCTCTCTACCATTCCTCCATTTAATCCTCCCACACCAGTCTCCCCCGCCTCTGCCTCTCCATGGCAATGTATTATATTTCTCCTTCTTTGGGTGATCCAGTGAGGCATTTTCTTAATTGCTAATTGACGTAGGAGAGTCCAGCCTATTTTGGGCAGTGCTATATCTGGACAAGTTTATCTGGGCTATAAAAAAGGTAGCTGAGCAAGCCGAGGAAAGGGACCAACAAGCAGCTTTTCTCCATGACTCCTGCCCTGACTTCCTTCAGTTATAGACTGAAGCAAACCCTTTCCTCACTGAGTTGGCTTTGGCCAGTGTTTTGTCACAGTAAGAGAAAGCAAGCCAGGGTGGCTAACAATGAGGCGTATCATTTACTCACAACTCCCTGAAAGGCGAGCTTCTATCTTTCATCATGCACAGTCATGGATTTATATAGCAGATGTTGAGACTAACGATGGCCATTGTCTCTCGTCTACATTGGCCCAGCTACTGCCCTGTCTCAGCACCTCTTATTTCAGAGGAGTCTATAAGTTGGCCTCACGCGGCAGCTTATGCTTTCTTTATACTTCTCATCTCTGATTGTCTCTGGTTTACTTTAGAGCTGGCTTTCTTTACACTATCCTTGGTGGCTTTATTTCTTGACTACATGAAGAAGAACCCCTTTGTGTAAGAGTTCTAGAGGCTACCTACCCCACTGGCTCTCACTGGAACTGATTGCATCATGTGCCCATCTATGAGCTTGCCATTAAGGCCTGGATGTGTATGGTGCTGGCTGGCTGGCTCTTTGCCTAAGTAAGATGGGCATCAGAGGAGGAAAAAAAAAATGTGGGGCCTGGCAGATGCTGCCTGAAGTCAAAATAGGGGCCCATGAGCAAAAGTAGCCAATAGCAATTTTCAGACTTGTGTAGGTCACCCTGTCGTAACTGTATATAGTGGTCTCCCTTGTCTGGGTTTGTATTGCCAAAATCTGTTTACCCAATATCAACCATGGTCCAAAAGTTTATTTCTGGACTATTCCAGACATAACTAACTCATGGTTTTAAATAATATTCTATATGGAATATATTTAAGGTCATTCTATTTTGTCTTTATCTATGATTGTTGATCTCTTACTGTGTCAAATTTTTAAGTTGAACCTTTTTCTGAGTCCTTATGCACAGGGAAAAACGTACAATTCCCAAGGTTTAAGTACTGTCTGAAGTTTCATCCATTTAGTGTCTGGAACTTCCTAATAAAGGGAATCTCTGTCTGTCTGTTGCCTTCTTTCATTAACTTATGGCTTTCTCTACTTCCAGCTTCCAAGTCTTTGTGAGTGTGATGTGCTTTTCCTCATTTCTCCTTCATCGTTCTTCCTTTATCGTTCAAATTCCCTTAGACTGTACCTTAGGGGGTGTACGTACAGCTTAGTTTTTATTGTGACCTCAACACAAACTGGAGTAGCCTGGGAGCCATCCGTCAGACTGACTTACAGTATGTCTGCTGGCACTTTTCATGATTGCTAGTTGATGTAGGAGGGCCAAGACCAGTATGGCTGGTGCTGTCCCGAGGCAGCTGGTCTTGGGATGTATAAGAAAGCTGGCTGAACAGAAGCTGGGAAGCAGGCAAACCAGTAAGCAGGGCTCTTCCATGGTCTCTGCTTCAGTCCTACCTTCAGAATTCTGACTTGAGTTCTTGCCTTGGCTTCTCTCCGAGCTGAACCTTGGAAATGTGAGGTGAAATAAACTCTTTCCTCCTCAAATTCTCTCTGGTCCTTGCATTTGTAGTGACTTGAATGAGAAGCATCCCCATTGACTCAAATATTTGGAAACTTGGTGATGTGCTATTTGGGGACATTTAAAGGTGCCTTTAGTTGGTGATGTGCTATTTGGGGATATTTAAGAGGTGCAGCTTTCTGGAAGAAGCATGTCATTGAAAGTGAGCTTTGAAAGTTCATAGCTTGGCCTCACTTCCAATCAGCTCTCTGCTTGTGGGTGAGTCTCCTACCCTCATGACCAGGCTTACCTCTCGTTGCCAGCCTCCCTGCCATGATGCGCTTTTATCCATCTGGAACTATGTGCCAGAATCAACTCTGTCCATGGGTTGCCTTGTTTTATGCCAGGTAACAGACAACAGACCAGAACGCTGGTTTTCTTTGTGTTCTGTATAATATGTTCCCATTAAGCAGTGTGGCCATGGAAAGCTTCCTATAGCCAGCTAGTTTACTTGTTATCTTTTCTATAATACACATATATAATAGATAGATATACTTCATAGTATACATTGTATTATATATATATAGTGTAAAGACATCACTTGTTTGCTCCACACCTACAGGAAGCACAGAATGTGATAAATGGATTTTCAATAATAACAAGAAATGAGTTTATTGACCACAGATGGAAATATGGAGACAAGCTTCTAAAGGCTTTGGAGAGCCTGTACCTTCTTTTTCCTTCGGTTTTTTCGAGAAAAGGTTTCTCTTTGTAATCCTGGTTGTCATGGAACTTGATTTGTAGCTGAGGCTGGTCTCAAACTCAATAAGATCCACAATCCCAAGTGCTGGGATTAAAGGTGTGCTCCACCATGCTGAGAGCCTGTTCCTGAAATTTTGTGGAATAGATGGCTGGCTGCTTCAGTGTATTTAGGGTGTGGTCATTCAATTGCATTGTGGGTTCTAAAATGTAACAGGAATGGGAAGCCCAATACTTCAATTAATTTTGGTTAATAAAGGAGTCTTTATTCTATGCACATCTTCCTCCTACCTTAATTAGCACACTGAGTTAGTATCAAATTTAAGGAGACCTTTCCTTCCCTCTTCTAGCAGGAGCCTGAGCTTGGGGCCTCCTTACATATTGCACCTTGGGTTCTGCCTTCCTCTTGTTAATTCTAGCCTCTGTCAGTCACCTAGCTCTGGTCGGCTAGGACACCCTGTGTTGACAGATGCATACCACCACACCCAAAGTTCTCTCTCTTTTCGTTAGGAATGAGTGGCTTCCCCACCAGCAGAGCTTTTCGGTGGCTTAGATGAGGTGATCATTTTATTATTTTCTTTCTGACTTAGGTTGATGGACTCAAGCTAAAGTAAAGAATTTAATTTGTATGCAAGAAACATAAGGTAAAAATGCAAGTTTCTCTAAATACAATTTTTCAAAATCCTGTCTTTATTTATCTTAGTTTGACTATATTTTTTTCCTGTCTCTGTGGACTATCAAACATGGACGGTGGCTGGAATTGTCCCTAAGGCTGGTGGGTAGCCACCTCTGATCTTCACACAGGCGACGTCTCCTCTATCATTCACACACTTTCCAGACATGTCATGTTCTTGTGACTTATTAATAATTGGCTGCAACCTTTCCAATTTTCCCCTCTAATAGGCTTGCAGCATTTTGTTACTTATCTCCTTATGAGCCCCGTTCTCCCAGGGTTTACATTTACTCATCTAAGGCCTTCAGGTAGCTCGCAGGGCCACCTGAGTGACTCCTGCTGATGAGGAAAGTTCTGAGGCAAATGTCAGCCTAGACAGGACCAGAAAACTTGGGTTAATTATCATCAGGCCATTTGATGTGACTACACCATGTCTAGCTTTCCTTCCAGCACTGAAGAAAATATCCTATGGATACTGATCAAATATTCCCCATGAAGGAATCATGTGGTGCTGAATTTTACTAACTTTTCTCACTGAGTGGTGCCATATTCATACAGGCATCTCTCCATTCTTCAGCTTCCTAAGAGGCCGACTTCCCCAGTAAGCATTTCTCCTAGTTATAAGCATGATGCAAGCTTTAATTTTGTCAGAAAATAGTCCAGGCTTCTTGGCCTGCTGGAACCAGGTACATCCATATTTTTTTTTTTTTTTTTTTAGGCGCCTATTCCTGGAGGAAAAGAAAATAAATCTTAGAATCTTTGACTTAAGGTATCTATTTTCAGGTTATATTGAGAAAAGTGACTGCTTTTTCACTAATTATATAACAAATAGCAGCCCTTTGTGCTGTAAACTGAACTAACACAATGAATCAAAACCAAATATCAGTGGCGTGTTACAACTCAGGTGTGGGTGTGGTGAGAAGCAAGCACTTTCCCTCTGGGGCTTCCTTCAGTTTGTTGGTTGGCTGGCTTTAGATGGAGAGAAGCTGTGGGTATCATCTGGGGGCTGTTTGGCTGGTTGGTCTTGTCTCTCAAGGGAAGCGAGTCTATAGCCTGTTTCTGTGCAAGAAATGATTTGTTAAGGTGCCCAGAGGTGTTTGGCTTCAGACTGGCTCTTGCTTAACCCCAACCACAGGACATTGACATGGGAACTAACAGACTAATTTATTCATTCTGAGTGTAAAATATAGCAGGCCACTGACAATGTATGTGTGTAATGCTGATGTCTACTGATGTCTGTCCTCAGGAATCGCCAGCATCTGTTGTTCCCAGAGCATTGAGCAACTTCTGCTCAAGGTAGGCCTGTCTTCTTTTCTCTCACCCTCAGCAATATTAGAAATCGTGTGGCAATTTTGGGGACAAACTCTCTTTCTCAATATCCCTATGCTATCCACTTCTCTTTACACTACTCACCATATCAACCAGAGTCCACTCAGTGACAGGGGATTTCCTTCCTGAGAATGTTCACCCATCATCTTGCAAAATTGGGGACCTTCAACTTCTGTAAACTATTCATTTCTTGACAACTCCTGAATCCCCGTCTTTACTAAAGATAGATGGTTATGACTAACCCACTACAGGTTCCCAGGATGCAGGGAGATGCTCTTCAAGGTCCCCTGGTCTCTGCTAGTGTTAGTGTCTCCAAGAACTGTAAAGAACAGTAAATTTAAATTTTCTATATTTACTTATTTTTATGTGTATGAGTGTTTTTGCTTGTATGTATGCAGGTGTACCACATTTTTATCTGGAGCCCGAGGAGGTCAGAAGAGGGGCTGAAACCCCTGAACCGGAAATGAATGGTTGTGAGTCATCATGTAGGTGCTGGATACTGAATATGGGTCTTCTTCCAGAGCAACGGGTGCTCTTGACGGCCAAGCCAACTCTCCAGTCCCAAGAATGGACAATATTTACAATCAGGAAAAGGAAAATAAGTGATGGATGTATCTTAGGTGGCAAAGCAAACTGAAATTCTGCTTTGCTACCTCTGCTGAACTTTCAGCCTCCAAGAGCAGCAAAGATATGTTGGGAGATTTCAAGACTGGAAAACGCCCCCAACACAAATGTGTGCCCATGAGGAAAAGAGAATTAGGAACTGAAATAACATACACTCTTCACTAAATGTTGTCCCCATTGGGTGTGTATGTTATAAATGTCTTAGGCTATTGAGTGTACTTAAGAACCTTGCTCCCTTATACCTAACGCTTAGAATGCTTGTCCAGACTGGCTGTGTGGGGTGGCTTTGCAACCTAAATTCTCACAACAAGCAGAGGTGACTGATACCAAGACCGACACAAAGGTTTTTGCTGCACACAACTTTCCTCACCTCCCCCAACCATAAGTCAGCTATGTGTCTGTGTGTAGCAGAAAGACTCCAGGGCGGGGGTGGGGGGTGAGGAGTGGAGGGGGGCAACACTGATTAGTCAGAATGCAGTTCTCATTGGAAAACCACCTTTGCAGGGCCAGGAAATGACCATTTTCAGCCTCCTGTGGTTCGTGAAGGATAAACCATACATAGCATCATGTGAAACCAGAGACACTCATATATTTCAGGAAAGCCCCTCCCTCTTGGGGTTGGTGGTTTGTATTCTGTGTGAATCAATTCCTGTATTTTCCTCTGGTTCCTGCCGGAAGGAAATGAGAGGCTTTAGTTCTCTGCAGGGAAAGGTACTTCTGCAGCCTCCAGGTCCTTACTGGAAACTCTCCCAATGTTTTCCCTATAAGGACCTACAAGTTTAACTTAGTGGTGAAAGCCACACCAAGATAAGGCCCAGTAACAAGCTCCTTGCTACCAAAAACCAATCTGCAGCTTCTGAGGAACCAGGGCTCCCACGACTTCGAAGGCACCACAGTAATTAAAGTGGTCTTTTGTTTCACTTCTACCATCTCCTCTGTGACACTGCTTACAGTGATGCCCATTTAGAGGGAAGCAAACAGCTTTCTGCTTCTGTGACTGCACAGGGCTCCTGTTTTCTATGGGGAAGCATTTTCTGCCTGGTTCTGAAGGTTAATGGTAGACATGAGTGGATGTACTCCTCCTGTCCGCACTGTCTGAAAAGAACTGATGTTTGTTTTATTTGTTTATTTATTTTCTTAATGAACCCTCGCTTGGTCTTGCACTTGCTAAGTTAGTGTTCTACCACTGAGCTATATCCCCAGAAGAATAGTCTTAACAGTTTAAATGATCAAATGCTTAGAAACACTGTCAAAGGAAAAAGGAAGAAAAAAAAAAAAAACAAAAAAAACCCCAAACTGAACTATCAGGAAATCCAGCATCTGCAGACACAAGAACATGTCACTGGTACCTGTGTGGCTTGAGTAGATGCTCATGCTGCTGTGTCAGTCTGATGGATCTGGAGATACTATCTTGATCTTGACATAAGGCTCACAGGTTGTGTTCTTTCTCTACTGAAGACACCATCATCATTAGTACCATTTTCTCCTCCTCTGCTTCCTCCTCCTCCTCTTCCTCCTTTAAATGTCCCTTACTGGGCATTACCAATGAGCCATGTCCCCAGCCTTCTGCAGAATCCAGATGTGAATATTTCTTCAGGATCATGTGTTTGTCATATGGTTCTTGGTTTCAATCAATGGTAGCAATTTAAGATAGTTATGACCTCATTCTAGGCCATTTGAATAACCTGCACCTTAGTTTACTCAGCTACAAAATGAGTATAACAGTAGTATCAGTCTCTGAGAGAATTTATTTATTAATGCACCAAAGATTTTTGCCTGTCCAGAATGTCAGGTATTGAGGATATAGTGGGAGCAACCCCAAAGACGTGCCTCGACCTCTCTGCTGTCACAGTGTAGAGGGTAAAATGAAGGAGTCTGCAAATAGAGATAAACTGGGTTGGCAGAATGTGAAGTCCTTTGAAGGAAAAGAATAGGGTTTAAAGGAAGCAGAGACACTTAAATTAAAGGATGAAAAAATGGTAATACAGGGGAAGGAAGGAAAATGAGCCAAGGCCCTGAGGTCCAGCTGTCTTTGAAGGATGGACAAGTCTGTACAGATAACATAGACCCGGAGAAATGAACTGTAGGCTGAAGAAGGTGTACAATCCTCAGGCTCAGGCTTATAACCAGGGGAAGCAGTGGGAGCCTTCTGTGTAAGCCTTACTAGGTAAGACTTGACCCCATTGACTTTTGTTAAAGGTTCCCTGACTTCTGTGCAGAGGACAGGAAGCTGGACTGAATGAGGTAATGGATGCTTATTATTTCCTAAGATACAGGATACACACACACTTGCCCAGTTGTGTTAGTAATTGTTGTTACTAATAATGAACAATAACAGTATAATATATGAAAAGTGTACACCAGGAATTACATGTCATCTCTGATTTCAGTCACTACAGTGTCAGAAGGGGGAAAATAGATCAGGAAAGTGATTCCCAACTGTTAAATCTTATTGTCCTCAGACAAACTTTACACAGATCAAATTTGTAAAATTGTTTCTGTGTTAAATTAGTATACTCATCTTAAAGAATATCTCCCTGAAACAATAGTTACTTTTGTGAAAGTTTCTCTTTGAAGGTTAGTGACTTACAGTTTCAGGAGACAGAGAAGCCCTATACAGGAAAGTTGACCTCACTGAGTGCCTGTGGCTATGGGGACCCTTTACCATTCTGAGAAGGCAAAGGAACTGCTCTCCTGATAGAGCCTTCCATCTTCACCCTTTCCTGCCCAGTAAATCCCTCATCCCCCTGACCCACCTGTGCAGTCTCTACTAAGGGAGAGACTGTGGCCCTTCCATTGTTCTGATTAATGGAACGAGGAACGATTCTGATCCTGGATTCCAAACTGCCCCCCATCAGTCCTGACCTAACACCTTTGACCCAAATGAGCACATATGGAGAGAGAATGTGTGTCTGGAAAACCAGCACTCACAGAATTCTCAGGCTACAGAAAACCAGAAGACACTACTCACTTCCCCTTGCTCTCCTGTTAATGTTTAGTTCCTGGTGACATTTCCTCAACTTCCAGGCACCAGGCAGAATAAGCTAAAGTCTTTACTAGGTCAATAAAGAGCTTGTAACAGGGCTGAGCATACGGCTCAGGGGTAGAAGTTGGGCTCCACCCTGGGTTTACCTCTACTGACAATCAAATGAAAAAAAAACAAACAAACCAAACCAAAACAAAAAACCTAGAAGCAAATGCAAAGAAATCCATCGGTGCACTCCCTCAGACCCCCTGGATCTATGCTCTTTCATCTATCACAGGATTGGATAAGGCTGCTTCAAGGACTGAGCCGAAATTCCAACATCATAATCCCACATGCACAAACTTAGCAACTGCTATCTATTGAGACAATTCTCAGACACCAAATGCAATAAAAAAAAAAAATAATTTCTGGTGCCCCAGGTAGAATTAATTTGGTTATTAGAAAATAGTACAAAGATCTTTGACCTATTACCCGTGACCCTAATTTAACTTTTGAGCCAAGATGAGGCCTGGGAAGGAGCCCCCTCCTCTACCAGCACTGGCCTGGGTTGCAGGGTCTCCTTGGAATTCTCTTGCTCTGTGCAAGATGGCCCTCTAAATCCTTGAAATTACACTTGTAACCTGGGCGGTTTGAGAAGCCAAGGGGGCTGCGGTTTCAATTCCTTCTGTCCTCTGCTTCTCTAATTATCTTTGTAATGCTCTAATGCTAAGTAATGATGCTGCTAATGCACGCTGCATTTCACACACAGGTGCCAGCTGTTACCTCGCTGGGCAGCTGACCTCAGAGTGCAGACGTAGGCGTATTCATGGCCTAGCCCTGCCCACACAAACAAAACAAAGAAAGCCCAGATTTCTATCCATCTAGGGCCCTCCCTCCTGGCCTGCCTTCGGGAGGCCCTGTTGGTGAGTCCCTGGCCTAGCTCTCCTCCTCACCCTTCCCCTATGTGCCCTCCCTCTCACCGGTGGTTTCTTCCTGCCACAGAAATCCAGGAAGCCGCCCCCTCCCCCACCCACCCCACGTTTCCTCTACCCACATTTTCTCTGGGGCCCTGAGTCACACACTGTTCGGCTAGATCTGAATTTCTCCTTTCTGTGCCTCATGAGGAATCCCAGCCCCCACCCCACCCCATTTCTCCCATTCATTTCTGGAACTAGAGCTTGCCAAAGAGGTTGCTTAGGTTTGAGTGCGATAACTTTCATTACTAATTTTTTTTAAAGGCATATTTAAAACTTACGGCCAAAGAACAAATGAGAAGCTGTTGGCTTTACAGGCA
Source organism: Phyllotis vaccarum (assembly GCA_033318265.1). Classification (NCBI taxonomy): domain Eukaryota; kingdom Metazoa; phylum Chordata; class Mammalia; order Rodentia; family Cricetidae; genus Phyllotis; species Phyllotis vaccarum. The sequence goes on from JARWLC010000012.1 coordinate 2,446,999, forward strand.
CACTCATACAGGCACACAAAGACCTTTCACACTCCTCCGTGGGACAGCCTTCAGCAGACATCTGCAGCAATTTTTTTTTTTTAACTTTAATCTCACAATTCATTGTGTCTGTGCTGATGGTTACGCCGCTAAAAGGGTGTAACAGCAGCCAACTTGGCACACAAATTTAAATGTGAACTGAGGGGTTTGTGCATCTCACGATGTCTGGTTTTGACTTACTGCCAAAACTCAAAAGCAAAAACAAACAAACAAACAAAAAACCCCCCAAGAGGTGGGCTGGAGAGGGTCGGAGGACCAGAGTTGCAGTTGCTAAACAGGGTGGAGGCTCTTTTAATCTCGACAGCACGGATGCTAGCAGGGGTCACCGCACATCTGCTCCAGCAAAGACAAAGGGCAAGGTGGGGCGGCGGGGCCGACGCGGGGCTCCTGCAGGGAGTCGAGCCGGGCCAAGGGGGCCACAGCCCCGCCGCAGCGTTTAACCTTGACTTCTGCATCTTGGTTTCTGGCACCGGAGCAAAGCCTGGCCAGATGGGCGTCCTGAGTGTGACGTCCACCCCCCTTCCCCCCGACCCCCGCTCACTCTCCCTCTCTCGCACAGATGTCGCAGGCTGCCCCTAGGGTCCCCGCCACGGCAGGAACAGCCTTCACCCTCCCTGCCCGTCCGCCCTGGGCGCCCTCCACTCGGCCTGGCCCCGCTGGGACCTGAGCTCCCAGGCCAGCTCCGGGTGTCCCCGCGGGAGTCCCCGGGAACAAAGGCGAGCCTGTGCTCCCCCGGCCGGGGGGCGTCGTCTTTGCAGCTGGTGCATCCCTCGGGGCTGAGCGCCGCACTGTCCCCGCGGTCCCAGGCCGGGCTGCCCCACCGGGCGCCAGGGAAAGGCTGGGGGCGGGGGCCGGTGCGGGCATCGGAGGCTCCAGGACAACAGTGTCGCCTGCTCCCGGCACGTCCATGGAGACAAACCAAGCAGTGACAGGCCGGAGGCGGCCCGAGGGATCCATAATTTATGATGCCGTTCTACCAACAAGGGGTTGGGATTTCACAAGCTTTGTCTGTTTCCTTGCCATTTGTTGCTCTGTGTGTGCTTTTAGGGAAGACTCTTCCCTTCCAAGACAACAGACCAGTTACTATATTGAATTAATGTGATAAGAAAGCGGAATTGTTTTGGAGCCAGGGACGGGGAGGGGGGAGATGGATGGGGTGAGCGGACAGGTAAGGAGCTGTTGGGCTGACTTTCCCTAGATTATTGAGAACAAAACCAAACTCCAAACATCGTTTAGACCCTCCTATCACTACTGCCAATTATCTTTATAAATAAGGCTTTTGGCATTAGTATATATATATATATTTTTTTCTTTACCAGGCCTGAAGCAAACAACAACACCCCCCCAATAAGCAAGCAAGCAAGCAAGCAAACAAACAAACTAACAAAACTCCCCGCTAACTGGGGTGTCAGGAGTGGAAGAGGCAGTGTCCTTTTACCCTGTTCTCTGTTGATCCCTTGGAAGACCCCGCTGAGCTGTGGTGACTGACCTTCTAATTTGGAACACTTCCGGGACCCTTGGGCAAAGGTCCTGAAGATTCCTTAAACTGCTTTAGTGGCTAGGAAAGCTGTATGGATTTTTACCAAGTTTTGTTGTAATAAATGGCTTTTATGTGCAACCAGGGGCCCTTAAGTGGGGAACTTTTTTTTTTATCTTTCCTCTCCCACTCACCCCCACCTTGGTTTGAAAAGTATGGAGTGATGGCAGGCACCTTTAATCCCAGCACTCAGGAGGCAGAGACAGGCAGATCTCTGTGGGTTCAGGGTTGCACAGAGAAACCCTGTTTTAAAAAACTAAAACCAAACCAAACCAACCAACCAAACAAAAAACCCCAAACAGAAAAACATGGTCTGAATGTAACCTTTTCTCTTTTAGATCCAGAGCTGCAAAATGGACTTGTGTAGTGCTGCAGACCCCGGAAAGGATGCAGATAGGGCCTGGTTTGAAAGGGCAGCCTCCACCTTGGCTGGTTTGTCTGTCTGGAGGAAGGCCCTCCACTGGTAAAGAAATGTCAGGACTGGGAAGGGCCGCCTGCAACCCGCAACTCCTACAGACAGCCGGGCCGTTTTGTGGTTAACAAGTGACCAAGTGGGGTTGTGGTTATAGACAACTGTGCTTAGTCACACAGTGATCCAGTATGACACACCCTTTTCTCCCTTACTTTGCTGTACCTCACTCTGTTTTAAAAGAACATTATTCAACATCTTGCCAGCTTGATTGTAGAAACTGCCCAGGTATTCAAGGAAAAACAAAATTGCAAGGGGCAGGAAATTGAAGTCTGCCGGTAGATTCTTCTGGGCCAGGAACTGGTTTGCTGAAAGGGAATATATGTGGGTATGGGAAGTAGAATTTCTCTAAGTGGGGTAGAGAGAAGCTTTCCAAGTTCAAGGATAGCTCTTTTTAAAGGGTTCCTGAGAGAGGATCTGGGGAGGAAAGAATACAGCCCCCTGGTTGCTTTGACTCCGCCATTTGTAAAATGAAAGTGGGGGTGAGGGAGGCAGGAAGAGGAAGAGGAACCTTCAGTATGGAGGTTTATGTGGCTTTTTAAAAACTTCTTTAAAAAGCACTTCTTTTACCACAGGGCACAGGAACTTGTAAATAAGATCTGCCAGCAATAGTAAACAAATCAGCCTGAGCTCTTTTATCTGAAAAAGTTCTCTCTCTCTCTCTCTCTCTCTCTCTCTCTCTCTCTCTCTCTCTCTCTCTCCCTCCCTCCCTCCTTCCCTCCCTCATGCAAAACACCACCCCCCCTTCAAGGCTTCTTTGCCGGTGTTTGTCCAGGAACAAACAGCCTTCTATATAAATGGTCTCTAAAAGTTCATGAACAAAAAAAAGTGTCCAGTGTCTGGGTCCCCACAAAACCCTCTGCTGTATAGTGGAGCTTTTCTGTCCTGAACCTGTGATCCGCTATCAGAATCCTTTAATTTCTCGGAACAGAGGGCCTTTTTGGAGAAGAAAGGATGGGGTGGGAGGCAGTGTTGGAGCGTCAGTTTTTTTTTTCCTCCTTCCTTTACTGTTTTCTTCTCGTCAGCAAGGAGTATGTGACTCTCTCTGATCTGCTCCAGCATCTTGCTGAGGTGGGAGCCTTGAAGGGTGAAGGGAGGCCACTAGCAGCTTCCCTGCTGAGTAGGACAGCTAGAGAGGCCCCACCTCAGAGCTGTTCATAGAAAAGAGAAACCCCACTCCTGACACCCTTTATCTCTTTTGGAGATTTTCCTTTTACTGTGTGTTTAAAATGCTTTTTAGTGATGACTGTCTTTTAAAAGCCATAGGTTTCCTTGAACCCACTGGGAATCGTTTTCAATGTTCCAAATGTACAACCTGGTGAAAGGGAAGAACAGGCGCCAGTGGGGGTGGGTGGGGGGTGGGGATACACAGGGCAAAGGGAAGGACAGGCACCAGTGGGGGGAGGTGGGGATGCACAGGGCAAAGGGAAGGACAGGCACCAGTGGTGGGGTGTGGGGAGTGGGGATGCACAGGGCAAAGGGAAGGACAGACACCAGTGGGGATGGGTGGGGGGAGATGCACAGGGCAGAGACACTATGTCTACTGTTTGAGATCTGGGCAAAAATAATTATTTGTGATTAGATTTTAACAGCCAATGAAGAGCATGTTGAATATTTAGCAACTTGTTTGTGAGTTGAGACTTTAATTTCATTGAATTCAACTCAACACCCTTAAGCAGTCTCAGCAAAAGTCAAGTGCCTTCTCTGGCTGGATTAGGGGAGGGACTAAGAAGTGTCAAAACCATGCTCACTCCTGGCAACATAGTCTAGTTAAGCAGAGCTAAGAAAGAACTTTTAAATTGAACTGTTTTGGTAGTGGAGATCCAATTTATGGCATTATACAGGTAAATCAAGATGGAACACTTGAGCTAAATTCATCATTGAGCTAAATGCCCAGCTCAAAACACCTTTGTATCTTCTGCCATGGCAGCAGCCTGCCTCTGCCACCAAAGCAGTTAAATTACATCCATCACCTGTCACCAGGTGCCTTTCCATGTGTGACTTAAAAGTGCCCCCCAGGTACAGCTTGCTTTCTTGCCTCTTCTTCCTCTTCCTCTCTACTTCCTTCTGTTTCTTCCCTGTCTGTCTGTCTGCCTCTCTCTCATGTCTCTATTCTGACGTGGCCTCTCACTCTCCCCTGCCCCTCCCCCAATAAACCACTTGCACTAACTCTGGAGTGGCATGTTTGCTTACTGGTATACCTTGGCAGGGCCCGCCCAGATGCACCCACCTCACCTTTCTTTTCTCTCTCTGTCTCTGTCTCTCTCTGTCTCTCCTTTTATCATTACAACCCTATTTAAAACAACTTTGAATAAAGATATGTGTTTTGCAGATAAAATTCCCAAGAGGCTGATGTTTAAGCTGAGACTGAAAAACAGAAGAAAGGCAATAAGGGACTCGTGTGTGAGAGAGAGATGGTCAAAATAGAGAGAGTCAGGGTAGACTTGAGCTGCAGAGGAAGGCCTTGGGGTGACAGGGTTGAGTAGAAGCAATTGAAGATGGCATCATCCTTTGCTAGTTTCTCAGTGCTTGCTGGAGCTGTAATATGGACACTGCAGGGCCTCTGCCATGACTATGCCTGCTGCAGCTGACACCCATCCTGGCCCTCTCCATCTGAAGGTGGCAAAATCGAGAAGATCCCATAACAGAGGGGTTTTCATTATGCTTTAGACCAATACTCACCAAAAACAGGAAATATCGAGCCAAAAATCAGAATTATGTTTTGGGAGAGAAGACACAGTCATGCATGTCTTAGGGAGCTGGGGATGTTGGGAAGAACCATGAGTGATTGTGAAGCATCCACAGCACCTGTCTCACTGCTTTTTACTATTAAGAGAAGGTTATGCCCAGAGAGTAGATTCCCTTCAGCCCAGGAGTATGTCCTGCCTTTCTCTGGTTCATTCTACTATTCTTGTACCACAGGTCTTCACATTGCCTTCTACGTCCCAGTCTATTCCCTCTATCTTCCTGGGAGCCTGGGTCATCTTACTAACGTCACCCTCAATCTTCCTATCTGCCTGGCATTTCCCACAAAGCACCGGCCCACCCAAGTCCGTGGGGGCACTTAACTTTCTTCTTCATTTCTCAATTCTTCTCTTTCTAGACTTGGGTTCTTCATGGGTGGAGATGTTCTTGTCCTTAATTAGAATATGGGCAAGAGAAAGAAATTAAAGAATGTTAAGTGGAACAGTGGGGAGAAAGGGAAACAGGACTGTGTTCTTGCTTCTTTTTTTTTTAATGGGGTGTAGAACACATACCCTGCTGCTGGCTTTAGGAAAGTACCCAAGTAGTAACCCTATATTGACTTGACTGCCCATAATTCATTTCAGGGCCTCCGGCTCCTTGCTGAGTGGTAAGGATTTCCTTCACAGGGCCATCGGAAGTTGGTTATACGCTGTGTCCATGCTGTACTTCCTGATCTTAGTGACCAATAAAAAGTCAGGATGGCTCAGCAGGTACGGTCACTTGCTGATACTCTGACAACCTCATTCTATATTTGTAAGGAATGTAAGCTGCAATGAGCATGTTAGAAGTAGTTCATGCTATGTCTCTATAGTTCTGAGTGTGAGGACAAAGCTAAGGTACACTGATTTATTCATCCCTTCAGAGCTTCTTATGCAGGCAATATACTTCAGCACTGGAGTATCACTGGCAATGTACTGCCTGCCAGCAGATTATGTCTCCAAGAAAGAGAGATGGTGAATATACTTTCATAATTATTAGTGAAGGCCTGCAGGTGGCCTGTGTGGCTATATACAGGTTACAGGGATGTATAGGGCTACTTAGGCTTTGTGGAAGACAGAATCTAAGCTGTGACATGGAGAAAGAGGAAGAAGGGGCACCGGGCATACACAAGTCCTTTGGGCATAGAAGCATGACATTTTTGAGGAACTGAAAGAGGCCCAGCTTCAGCAGACTGAAGGCAGGATGCTGAGACACAGGATTATAGAGGCTACAGTGAGTAGGGCCCTGTGAGACATGTGTATGAGTTTTGATTTTACCTTAAAAGGCAAAGGAAAAGCCACCCTGCTGTTTTAAATGTGGCTGTTGTACATGCACAAGTGTATGTACACCAACTAGTATAGTTGTTAGGGACAAAGGAGCCAGTGAGAGGTACTATGAGATAGATGGAAGGCTATGAAGCCTAGACTGGAACATAATAGGAGGGAGGTGAATGGGATGGTTTTTCAGAGGGCTTGCCATGGTTGAGTAAGAAAGTGAAGAAAAAGTGTCGGGGCTAGTTCTAGGTTTGTGGCTTTAAGAATTGGAGGGACTATGGCATTCAGTGAGGCTGGAAACAAGGGGATGGGGCGAGGAACATGCCAAGGGAAGGGAAGCCTTGCTGAGGAGACAGCCAGGTAGGAATAAGTTTGAGAGCACTGGTCATCAATGACAAAGTCACACAGAGACTTGAGAAAATGCTTCTCTTACGCTGAGTTTGTTTATACTGGACTCTTAGATCTTTGGTTTTAAGGAAAGAAATTTACCCAACCTAGCTCAGTTAAGACAAGGTATAACTCCAGGGCATCGGGCTTTAAAGAGCGTTGCTCATGGGAAAGCCCTCAGCAGGGGAACTCTGTAGAGCAAGGCACATGCTCCCTTCCCGTTTTGAGAACACCCAGGGCACATCCTTGGAGCTCCTATCCCCTACTGATTTCTTGTTCTATCCCCTAACTGTTCAAATGGAAGTCTGAGAATATTTCCTTAGGCTTTTCCACCATGTATCCTTCTTGTTATTCAAATTCTTGAGAAAATATGGCCAGTGAGGCACTAGCAGCATGGTGGTTCTGAAGACTCATCTTTGGTCCAAGCAGTGATAGCTCTGTCTGTGTGTGTGTGTTGATTATGTCTTTTGGTGTCAATGTATAGAATGTTGATATTTGCTTAGTTATGTAGCTACTAGATGTCAGGTGGACTACTGCTGTGTCTTTCATGAAGTAGGACGAGAACACAAGTGAAAATACCCGCACCATCAGTAACTTCTTGGGCTTGTTATATTGTTGTTTGGACTTTCAATTTCTAGGCTGTAAAATCAGCGATGATATCTCATTTGCTGAGAGAGAGAGAGAGAGAGAGAGAGAGAGAGAGAGAGAGAGAGAGAGAGAGAGAGAGAGAGAGAGATCACCATGGCAGGGAGACAGGTAGAGACTGCTTCCTTTCTCTGGTTACTCTTCCTTCCTGCTTGTTCAGGTCACTATGTACCAGCACTCAGGAACATACATGCTAAGTCTCTGGGTTAGTGAGTCTGGTGCTGGAACACAAAAGTTTATAGACTGAATTTAGCCTTTATTGAGCTAAGGATTAATCACACCACCTAGTAACAGTTTGGGGAAATGAGCTGAGGAAAAGTCATTGAGGCCAGCTGTGGTGCCATATGCCTTTAATCCTAGCACCCAGAAAGCAGATGCAGGCAAATCTCTGTGAGTTTAGTTAGAGTCATACTGAGAACCTGTCTCAACAAATAAATAAATAAGCCAGGTGTGGTGACCCACATCTTTTATCCCATCACTCAGGAGGTAGAGGCAAGTGGATTTCAGTGAGTTTGAGGCCAGTCTGGTCTACAAGGTGATTTCCAGGTCAGCTAGGTCTGTTACACAGAAATACTGTCTCCAAAAAAAAAAAACAAACCTCAAAGTAAAAAATAAATAAATAAATGAAGCAAAAGTCATTGAGTCATGCTCCTCCTACTTATAAAAGACACATAAAATTTTTTATTTATATTATTTATTTAACTTTTCCTAGGCTTTTTTGTTTTTAATATTAATAGGATAATTAACATAGAATAAAATATAAGTGAAAGCTAGACACCTTAAAAACATCTGATTTTCATAGTCTAGAATAATGATTGCTGCCATATTCTAATTTCTTCCTTCCAGTCTGGAATATCTTTTGTGACAGCAGAGTATTCATTCAGTGAGAAACCTATCTACCAGATCGTGTGTTCTAGGTAAGAGCTGGAACATCTTGATATATTAAACTTAATACAGGGCTAATGAAACCAAGCCTTAGGCTTCATCCTCATGATATGATAATGAAGTGTGGTGGACACAGATTTTACCCAGGTCTTGGTTTTCACTTTGCAAGTGTCAGGATTCCAAGGAAGAGTGGCCCTAGAGAGGTTGGTGTGTTAGGCAGACAAGTCAACGGCGTGGTCCTGGGATCATTAAGTGATCTTGAAGTGGTAAGGCATTGAGGGAGAGCTTGACTGGCACAATTAGAACATTTCATGATTCAACAAAGCATTCCGTTCTAGAAGGGATGTTCTAGACAGAGCTAGAACAAAACCAATCCAGAATTAGTTCCTTTACACTATAGGTAAAAAAATGTCTCTGGCTTCATATGAAAGACTAATCGGCTCTGGGCAGTAAGGCAGCTAGAGAATCCCTTTGGCATGGATCTCATTCTTTAACAAACAAACAAACAAACAAAAGGGTCAATCAATTGGTTGGAGAGATCCTGAAAGAAGCAAGGGGTAGCTACTGATGACTGTGTCTTGATTTAATGGAATCTCAGAGAATGTAGGGGAAAGAGCTTGAGAGAGGTAGGAACAGTTTGAAAATACACTTACTGTCTATTCTCTTCACGTGGCTATGATGGAATGCCAGTGTCTGGGCAACTTAATCAACAGACTGATTTTGCCCACTGTTCCAGAGGCTGGCGAGTCTAAGATCAAGAAAGCAAGCATTGATGTCATAGATGGAGACTTCTAGCATCCTCATTGTGTGGTACAAAGGTTGAGTGATCTTTTTAGGTTTCTTTACACTGATTTGAATCTCATTCAGCAATGCTCTGACCTCATGACACCATCATGTCCTGTAGTGGGATTCAGGTGTCAGCTGATAAGGTCCTAAGACATTTATCCAGGGTCCTGAGCTCCTGGAGGGGATGTGGCCAACCTGGAGGAGGTGTGGCCAAACCCACTGATAAGGGGCTTCTGGGACATGAGGGTCTCTTCCTGGTTCCTGGCTATTGGAGAGACAGGATCGGAATCCATCATCCGTCCATCGCTCGTCCACTGTTCCAGACTCCAGTCCCTGTTCAGGCTCCGCTATAAACTGTTACCTGTACCATGAGTGTTGGTTTATATTTTAATAAATATCTATCCTGCACTGGTGCCTTCTAAGTAAACTTCGCCTACAATGTCCCAAAGGTCCCACCTGCCAATGCACTTTGGGAGTAAGCATTTCACATATGGATTGGGGATATGCAATTAGCCATTTGCCTTGAATTATTTTAGGTTATTAACAACAATTTTTAAACTAATTAAATAAAAACGCATCCAGTATTGGGGGAATTCTGCAGCAATATCAAATATGTGTGACCAGGCATTTGCACAGTGCCTCACCAGTGCCAGATATACAGCTGCTTTCTATCCATGGACATGCTTTCTTTTTGGATACCTCACATACATATCGAATACTCCAGAAACTGGAGGAAAGTTGAACAGTATTGTTTGTGGGTCTCTTGTAAGGTCTTCTGTGAAACAGTAGGTGTTCGTGTCATCCAGGTATTACTCTTTACCCTTGTGTTTCAGAGCTAAGCAAATAGAAGTCGGGACGGTGGTGATCTCTGTGGTGGTCTCTTGTCAATATCTACTTCTCCAGAGAGCTGGTTCAGTGGTACACTAAAGAAGAACAAGCGGTCATGTCCAAACCCATGTTCCCCCTTTCTCCTACACCTCTTCTGGTTGGAGATCACACAGTGCAGGCTGAGAGCACATGTCTGAGGTCCAGCTGAAGTGCTGTTTGATCCGGTTCTGGCTTGAAGTAATCATGAGTGACATCATGTATGTCCTTATTGATTTATGCCTGATTGCTCCAGCCTCAATCAGGATCAGCTTAATAAATGGTACATCCAATGGTCAGAAATATGAGATGTAGTAAAGACAAACGCTGTCTTTCTCCTTCCCTTCCCTTCCCTTACTGTTGCTCCTCTTCCCTTTTCTATTTACTTGAAATCCCCCCCCCCACACACACACAATGTCACTGAAATCCCAGATCATTCCTTTGGGGCCCTGAATCAGATACCAACTGAGTCACAGTCTGCAGAATAAAGGAAGTACCATTATGTTCAGGGGAGGGTGGGATACCTGAAGCTGGGCAGCTGTATTACAGGGTTCCTGTGTTGGGAATTTCCTTTTTAACTCTCTGGCCAGTGTTCAGAACTGCAGCGTTGGAGTTAGGACAAAGGAATAGAACTCTAGGTTTTTTTAAATGGCTTTTTTTTTTTTTTAAAGTGAAATTCATGCTTCCCAAAAATTCCCAAGAATTTCTTGTTTTCCATGTCAGCTCCGTGCTTTCTACCTTTGTCCCCCAGCCTGCTTGCCTTTCTCCCCTGAACAGCTGGACACATCACCATCCCATTTTTCTATTGGTTGTGACGGAAGTAGCTTGAGGTCAATTATTTCCCCAGCAATTGACAAAGAATCTTGATGAAGAGGAAAGTGACATTGTCCCTTAAACAGCATTGCTACAGGAGCCCAGCAGGGTAGTGGGCACTCGGTCTACGGGAATGAGTGGATAACATATGGGAAGTACAGAAAAGATTTTTATTAACAGCGAAAGAGCAGAAGATGCAGAGGCAGCCGGTCCATAGACTTGCAAACAGGGGACAGTGGCCTGATATTTTTTCTTTGCCTAGATTTATTCCGTGTCTTGCTCTCACCTCTATACTTCATTGAAGGCTCGAATTTTTGGCAAAAGGACAATAGGTTCCCTAAGTTTGTGAAAATATGACCCCGGATCGCTCCAGAACCTCTCCCCTCCCCCAGCTTCTGCACTCAGAGGCCAGAACTCAAAACCTTCTCCCTGGTGCATGCGTCTCAAGCCTCTTGGTGCCTTTTCTTATTTTGACTTATACTAGGTAAGCCAAGCGAGCTTACCGGATAAATAGACATTTGGGGAGACTGGTACTTGGGAAGAGACAAATGGACTGATGGTTGTTAGGTGCCTCGTCCTAGAGCTTCCAAGAGAGAATTTTGCACTGCAGCATCCTAGGAGAGGTTAAAAAGTCCTTTTTTCCCCCCTTCCCACCGCTATGGCTAGAGGCTGTCCCACAGTATCACCAGCAGAAGAGATGTCTGTGGGGAGAGTGGGTCGGCTGCCACAAGGCTCATTCACGTGACCTCCATGCTGAGGACAGCCCAAGGTCTGGTCTGGATCAGGTTCAGCAGCACATCCAAGCTTTGGGTGGGTGGGGTAAAGAGCGCTCGGGTTGTAGTGGAAGCCCAGCAAACCGAAGAGAGAGCCATTTCTTCTTCAGCCTTGTAAAGTTGCCCTAGTTCCTGGGTACGCAATAACCCTAGAGAACACCTCTGCCTGTATGTAGATTCCATGCCCTACTAGTTAACTCTTTGGGGCGGGCGCTTGTTCTCTGGGGCATCCCCACCCTGCCCCCATCCCAGTTGCCTAGGTTTTGGGATTCAGGTGCCTATGAGTCATCTCTGGGGAAGGGGTCCCTCCTAGGAGCGCCTTGAGATGCTGCCAGTGTTGGAGCGTCCAGCTGCACAAAGGCCAAGCTTAATGGATTCTTTCAGATAAAAAGAGCCCAGCTACCTTTCTTTCCAGTAATGGCCCCTGAGGCTAATGTCTTAAAGAGGAAACAAAAGAATTGTTTTTCAGTACACAAGTAGGGCAGTCATGGAGGGCTAGCACTAGATGGGGGAGAGGTGGCCTCAGCTTCTTAACCCTTCGCCTCCCGCAGCCCCCAGGTCTTCTTAAGCCTTTTCACTGGTACTCACCACCTTGAACGCACCGAGTTGGTGCTGGCTGGAGGGAACAGGCCTCTGATCAGACCTGGGACTTTTCTGCCTCTTTCCCTTCACTGTTTTCTTGCAGAAACGGAAAAATCAGGGGACTCCGATTTGCTTTGCTGTAATTTCGGAAGGAGTAAAGGGGAACATTTCCTGCAGGCCCGCAGTGACCAGGCGGAGCCACCTGGATTCTTGGACAGCACCTGGGCCCCATGCAGTGTACTGTGAGCACTTTCCAACAACGCTGGAGAAGGCAGTCCTGCTTCAAGGGCCCAGACAGCATCAAGCTGCAGCTTGCCCCGCACCCGTGGACCTGCTCTAGGGTCACCAGGTGTAGGCAGCCTTCAGGTGTGAGCTCTGTACGTGTCTGGGTGTGAGCGGAAGTTTACATTTGTAACGAGGGTGGGGGGTGGGAGGGGGCAGACAGAGAGAGGAGAGGAGGAAAGACAGAGTGAATGAGTGTCCTGGCTTCTTCTGTCTCTTCGGTTTTTGTTCTGGCTCCAGAAGATCATAAAAATAGTTAAATAGCGGTTGGAGACAAATGATGTAAGGAAAAAAAACCTCTCAACAACAAAAATGCCCACAGGGATGTTTTTTAAAACCCTTTATTATGGAAATCTACTGCTTACACAAAAAGGGAGAGAATGATATTTATTCAGTGGGTCTTCAATTTGAGGGTGTATCGGAGTAGCTGAGCAGACGCCTCTGGAGGGCTTGTTAAAACACAGATTGCTGGGCCCTAGCCCCAGAGGTTATTTTATTTGGGAGACCTGGGGTTGGCCCCAGTTTGAGATTTTGCAACTTGTTAGAATTCCCAGGTGTTGCTCCTGGCTGCAGAGATCCTTATGTAACCCTCCTCTCCTGGCTTTGGCTGTGTGTAACAAGTTCCCATTATGGGGCCTCTGTTCCCTCCCCCAACTTGCTCGGTTTGCTAGCGAGTTTTGCAGCAAATCTCAGCCATTCTGTCATTTCACCCATACGGGTGGTTTTTTATTCAGTGGTCAAATAGAGGACTATGAACTATGGGAAACCGTTGAGAAGCCTTTCATAAGCTCCGGGAAGTCCTGCCCTTGTGATCCTATCAGTGGGTAAGAATCCAGCACCTCTCTATAAAAGCTAGGCCTATCACTCAGTGTAAGAGTGCTTGCCTAGCCTCTGTGAGTTCCTGGCTTCCACCCCCAGGGTCCAAACAAACAAACAAACAAACAAATAAATAAAGCGATGCCTTCTTGTTGGTGCCCTGGTCCCCAGTTCTCAGCTCACTTCCTCCTCCTTAGTGTGTCCTGCACTATGGCTTTGTGGTACCCTAAAGTCTTTTCCTAGCAAGATTACCCCAAAGATGAGGTTTTGAACTGTTTTGAATGCTCAAACTCTTCCTAAGGATGATGGGCCCAGACCCTGAGAGAGCACTTCTGGACTATTTCTCTGTCATTTAAAAAAAAAGTCATTATTATTGGAGAAGGAGATTTCAATCACAGCTTCTGGGCATGGATATCACTGAAGCCCAGAGTAGCCTTGTACCTTGAGTAGGGTCCAGGCACAGTCTGTGACTGTGTGTGTTTCTTTTACTCCTATAAACCGCAGTAACACCTAACATTATTTCTCTTGTTCTTTCTCCAACATGAAGCCACTGGGTCACTCCCAGACAGATTTTCTGCCCCCTTACCACCCCCAAGCTTACTCTCAGGCAAGCCTGACTCCCAGGAGGTTAGATGTTTGCTCTTTTAGATGATGGTGGTCCCCACTCCTATCCTAAATCTCCAGGAAGCAATACAAATTGTCTCTTTCTTCATCTGCTGCTAAGGCTCTGGGGATGTCAATCACTCCTGTGGCCCAGAGCTTTGTTCTTATTTTCATACTGCCTCATGTTTGTATGTTTTTCTTCCTGCACCAGCCTGGAATCAGCTGTCACTTTCTGTTTTCTCCTGGGTCCTTCTGCTTGCCTTTGCGTTTCCAGCCGTTTTCAAAGAAGATGCAAACAGCATGTGTTTGTTCCCCCTTTGGGTCCTCATGCACCTAATTTTGTCTGGTGGCCTGTCTGTGATGCTAGCTGATGGAGCAGGTTTCCATGGCTGTTTCCAGGGGCTGTTCAAGTCTGCCTCAGTTATTCTGCCAACCTGTGTGAACCTCTGCTATTGGGCATTGTTGGAAGGCTTGTAGCACTGAGCAAATCAGGCATGTTCCTGCTCTTCACTGATTTTGCAGGTTGCCCATTCCACACCCAGGGATTCAACCTTTAGTGGATCAGAAATAAGTGGAACAAATTTTCATCTGTACTAAACATACACAGACCTTATCATTATGATTCTCTATCTATTATGACTAATTTGTGCAGCCCTTACATTATATTAGGTATTATGGCTAATTTAGAGATGATTTAAAGCAGCTTTGCTGTGGGATAATGCTCAAATGTAAAGATTTGTCACTCACTGGTTTAATAAAAATGATTATTGGTCAGTTGCCAGGCAGGAAGTAGAGACATGGCAACCAAACTAGGAGAATTCTGGGAAAAGGAAGGGTGCAGTCAAGAGTTGCCAGCCAGATGCAGAAGAAGCAGGATGAGAATGCTGGCCTGAGAAAAGGTACCAGGCTATGTGACTAAACATAGATAAGAATTATGGATTAATTTAAGAATGAGAGCTAGTTAGTAATAAGCTTGAGCTACTGGCCCAGCAGTTACTGAACTAATAAGCCTCCAAGTCAGTCTTTTGGAAAGTGGCTGCTGGGTATCTGAAAGTTTCTGGTGGGACATAAACTTTTGACTACACAGCTCTTCTGAAAATTTCTTCTTTCCAGAACCTCTTTTATCCAGTAAATTTTTGTGTGGCCCAAGTATATAGGTATATAAAACAGACACAGAAATCAAACCTTTACAGATAGTTTATTTGAAACCATTCTTTGGTATACAAATAACTTTACCAATTATTAAAAGTAAAAGCAAATTTACATACTCATGGAATGATGGGGCTATTTATCTTCCCATGCAGAATGTGACTTTAGCTGAATATTTCATACTGCAGGGCTTAGGACAACCTCAGTGTTTTTTCAAGTTGATTGATATTTTGATTTTATAATTATAAATGAGAATGCCGTTTTACATAAATGTACTGCACAGAAATGACAAATATATTAGGGCCATTTCAGAAATTATTGTAAAATATGTTCAAATCCTAAGCCAAATTTCATTGAGCTATTTTTCATGAAATTCAAATTAGCAATTCAACACAGCAATTTTTTGTTGTTGTTGTTGTTTTGAGACAGAGTGTCTGTGTTATATAGTCCTGGCTGTCTTGGAACTTGCTATGTAGACAAGGCTGGTCTTGAACTCACAGAGATCTACCTGCCTCTGAGAATGCTGAGGCTAAAAACTGTGTGCAGTATCATGTCTAGCTGCTCAAACAGCATATTTAAAAATATAAATTATAGCTGAGCAGTAGTGGCACAGGCCTTTAATCCCAGCACTTGGGCTACAAAAGCAGGGGGATCTCTGAATTTGAGGCCAGTCTGGTCTACAAAGCAAGTTCCAGGACAGCCAGGGCTACACAGAGAAACCCCATGTTAAAAAAAATGAAACAATGCCTATTATGTAATACATATTACATAACAAAATATATTTTTTATATTTAAATAGAATATTTAAAAGTATTCTAATACAGCACACATCAAGGGTGTATCACTTTGATACTTACTAATTGAGGAATGTTGGTAAAAAATACTGAGACTTTTTTGTAATTAAATAATTGTTTTTATAACTGTAGAATCCTTTTTATATATATTAAAAACACAGCAACAAGTAACACAGTAGTGTTAAATCTGAGCCAGGCAGTGTATTTCTTTGGTGTTGACAGCATGGACATGTGTTGTAGCGTATGTTCAGAGCCAAGGATACAGTGAAGACAAAAACATCAGAAAAGCTATATTACCCATGTCGAGAGACCCCTAAGACCAGGGGTCTGGATTCCGATGAAAACACACGAGGGTCAGTTTATTCTTTTGGACAGGTTTGAACCCAGGCCAAAATCCTATGTTCTGACACAGTGAAGGGAATTCAGCCCTGAGCTCAGAGGGTTTTTAAAGAAAGAAATATATGTGGGGTGTTACACATCTTAACATTTCAGGATTGGGTAAAGGTGTATGGAGTAGAGTAATTCTTGGAAACTATTGGTTAAGCTTTCGGTGCAAACCTAAGTTTTGAACCCATTGGCTGTCAGGCCTGTTCCTGAGATTTTTCCTAGATTCTTCTTAGACCTGGGTCCTGCCCCCAGACACTATGTTCCAGGAAAATGGTCTTTCCCTGAGATAAAGTTTTGTAAAGGTAAATCTATGCCCTCAGTAAGCATTGTTCGAAAAGCCTCCTCATTTGCCTGATCTTGAATTGATTTTTATTTATTGTGTACTTAGAAATGTTTTACTTTTGCTGAAGTTTCCACAACTCCACATTCAGTTTTTGTGACACTGTAGAGGAATACTACCTGAAATTCAAGAAGCTAAGGTTAAAACATAGGAGAGGTTTGTGCTACATGCACATAGTTATGTGTGACTACTGCACTTCACACAATGGACTTGGGCATCCCCTGACTCTGATGTCGTCAGGTGGTCCTGAGGATACTGATGGATGACAATGTAGTCGTGGAGACTGTAGATTCTAGTCTGGAAGACAGACAGTAAAGGATGGAAGTAAAGTGGTACATTAGAGTGTAAAATGCCCAGTGAAAATCAAAGTGGAATGGTGGCCTTGTTTTAGACTCTGTGACCATGAAAGGCTTGCTGACCAGGGGAGTTAAACTGAGGAAACACTGGAAGGCAGGAAGGACATCTTTGAGTGGAGCCCCATCAATGTGTCACAATAGACCCAGGGAAGTTATATGGAAGGGTGTACACAGAGGCAGGTTCTTACCTTCTAAAATAAGTTGTTAACATCTCTCAGTTAGTATGATATTCTCGTGTCTCAGATGGCTTTGGTGGCTGGCTTTCCAGTTACACACTTCTTTTATTCAGCTCTAGTCTGGAAGTGAGGCCTTCCCAAGGGGAGCTTGGCTTGTTACTCTCTGAGGAAGCTGGAGAACCACCATGGGTAGAGCTAGGTCATCCTTTCCATGCTCTGGGTTCTTGTGGCCTCAATAACAACGCGTAAGACATGCGAGTTCTGAGGCCAGTCTTTTGATGAAAGGAGGTGACAGTGGTCATGTAATCTAGTTTCAGCTTTTGCCTCCATCTGTCCCAGAAAGGGGACAGAGACTCCTTCACACAGTTTTGTCTAACAGTGGCCGTGTTTTCTGAGTTCCTCCTTTCTTCTGAGTGGAGAATAAGGAAAAAGTGGATTTTGTTTGTTTCACCTCTTGGTGAGGGGCCTTGTGACCCTTTCCCCTAAAGTCCAATTGCTTGATTCTCTGTGTTCTCTCTGTTATTGTTTAAGGCTACACTGACATATTAGGGCTCCTGAACACCTGCCCCTCTCCCCCAGGACTGACTGGGGAAGCTGTTGTTCTAAACCCAAAGCAAACAGCAGCACCACTGGGCAGCTGGCCTCCCATTAGGCAGGTGAGTGTAGGCACAGTGGCAAGGGACTGTTGGAGGCTGGATTCCCAGGGACAGCTTCCTCCTAAGACTTCCGCGGAGCAGCTGTGGTAAGGAGGAGGCAGAATGGTATTTCTTGACTCTGTCTTGGAAGAGTAGAGAGACTGTCATCTAGTAGTCTTCTCTTTTCAGGAAGATCTCCAGAGGCAGGGTGAGTGGGTGGCAGCTATTCTGCTTAACCACGTGTTCCCAGCTCACTTTCACAGCATCTTAAGTGACTGGCAGGCAGGAAGGGAGCTGCTGCAGAAGGAGAGGATGTGGTTACTCTTCAAGACCCTAGCTCTGTTATGGGATTTTTAAAAAATGGTTACAAAACACATTCACATTATAATTCATTAGGTTTGTGCCCATTAAAACACCATGTTCACGAATGCATAGTGTGTGTGTGTGTTTCTGGGTGTTACTACATGCAAAGGGAGAGGTTATACTACACATACATAGTGATTTAATGAAATCAGTATGGTTTACTAAAAAAATGATGGTATCTCCCTGTATTGGTTTCTAGGGTTGCTATACAATGTACCATAGACACATGAGATTTATTGTCATACAATTCTAAAGGATGAAAGTCCAAAGCCACAGGATCCTCTGCTTGCAGACAGCTGTCTTCTTGTGTCGATCCATGGTTTTCCTTCTGTGTCTGTCCCATGCTCCTTTTATAAGCTTGGGGTAATAATGGATTACGGGCCACCAAAATGACTCTATTAATATCACCTGCTTTAAAGGCCCCATCTCCAGATATGTATTCATTTCAAGTTCACTAGGGTTAGCGCTTCATATAAAGGGGTGAGTAGCAGCCCAGATTAGCTCTTTACAGCCATCAAGACGTCACCACAGAGAACAGACCTTGGGAGCTTAGAAGGTATAAGGCTTAAATTTGAAAAACAAACAAACCAATTAATGTACACTTTTTTTATCCTGAAAAGAAATAGCTAAAACATTTCAGTACAGTGTGTGTGTGTGTGTGTGTGTGTGTGTGTGTGTGTGTGTGTGTGTGTGTGTGTGTGTGTGTGCGCGCGCGCGCGCGCGCATGTGCAGGTGTGTGACAGTCTTGCTATGCAGCCTGGGTTTGCCTCAAACTTAACCATGAAGCCTAGGGTAGCTTCATACTCATTATATGGCCCAGGCTAGCCTCCAACTTGAGATTCTCTTACCTTAGCAACCCAAAGTTGGGATATCAGATATGTTTGTGCCTGGCCATTTTATTACTTTTCAGAATTAGTTACACCCTTGTTTATTCTTCAAGATTAAGAACATCCAAATATACTAAGGTATGTTGCACTGGAGAAGTTAAGGCCATTGTCTAGGTATGGAGGGTGCTGCTTCCTATTAGAGCAATTTCCTCGCATAGGAGAACTCTGGATGGGGGGGGGGTGGTATTTCTACCCCATGAATTTACTTTTGCATGTTTCATCACCTTTATTAAAAATTATAGGCACAAGGAGCTGGAGAGCTGGCTCAGTGGTTAAGAGCCCTGACTGCTCTTCCATAGGACCTGGGTTCATTTCCCAGCATTCAAATGGCAGCTCACAATTGTCTGTAACTCCATTTCCTGGGGACCCAACACTCACGGTAAAACAGATGTTCCCTTAATATAGACTTGTGACAGTCTCTCCATGTTAGACTAAGAAGCCCAGATTCAGAGCAGGGCACAGAGTGGGCTGCCAAGGCCAAGGCCTGCCCAGCCTTCACACTGGGCAGGTGAAAGGCCCTGGGGTTCGGCGTTAGCCTGGTTCCTGGATTTATAAAGACTTCGGAAACAGACTGCATTTATTAAATGAGATGGCCTTGATCTTGAGTTGGGACTTTTCTGCCTTTCTCAGAGAGCACCTGCCTTTGTTTGTTTTTTCTGATCAATCATGAAACCAGTGCAGTCTCTTCTCAGCCCCCACCAGCTTCCTTCTCAACACCACCCACAACACCCACACAAACAGGACCTGAGAAAGCCGAGGATTCTTCTTGGTTCTAGCTAATGTACTTCATCCCTTTTCCTAGAAAATACTCTCAAGAGTCTGCTGGGGTACCACTAGTTTCAACAGGAGGTGTGGGGTGTGGGTGGCTGTTTTTTTCTGGCTCCCCACTGGATCACCTCCATCCAGCTGCTCTGGAAAGTACCCAGCAGGCCCTCCTGGAAAGCGCTGCCCACTGCACAGGAACTTAGCCTTTCTAGCTGTCAACATGCATTTGTAGCACACACTACTGTGAATTCTGACTCTGATCTGAATAGACATTGTTGGCTGCACCAATGTCACCGAAGGCCAACTAGTGACTTCATTAGTCAACTGTTTCCTTGTTACAATTAAAATGAGGATGCTCAGATGTTTATTTAGGGTTGAGGAAGGATGCAGTATTGTTTGATACATGAGTTACTGTATGTGTGTGTGTTAAAGTAATTCCCCAGAGTTCTGAGAGAGATGGTGTATTTCCCAATGACAGAGAATCCCTTGGCCACTCCTTACTGTCAAGATCCAACTTGCCACCTGCTCTGAGATGCCCTGGGTTTCTGACCAGGATTGTCTAGCAGAACTCATGTCTTCTGCTTTCTCATCTCTTTCCATTTCCCAGAACACACTGCTCTATGCTGTTACCCCTCTTTGCTGCTTCAGCACACACTCCTGTCATAATTTCTTTTCTAGTTTAGCAAAAGTCCAGTACTCCTTCTGGAGTAGCACTGTTAGTCTCACATTTTTCCTGTGGTGATTTTTGAAAATTGTGCTAAAATACACACAACAAAAAAGTTTATCATTTTTACCACTGTTAAGTGTACCGTTTAGTGGAACTAAGCACATTTACAGCATGGCCCAACCATCACCATCAACCATTCAAAAATTTTCTCATCATCTCAAATACAAAGTCTGTACACACTCAGCCTGGACTGTCCACTCTTCTTGGCCTCAGATCCTAACTGCCTCCATTCTACTTTGTGAATTAGCCCAGTCAAGGCACCTCATCCAAATGGAAGAAACATATCTGTGTGCTTTTGTGACTGGTTTATTTAATTTGGAAAAAGGTCTTCAAGGCTTACCTGTTGTACAGCAATCATGTTGTACACCATTCAAATGTGTTACTCTCATTGTTTTAAGAAAGAGCTAAATGGTCAATAGCTAGGCAGGAAGAGGCTAGGCAGGACCTGTGGACAGGGTGAGAACTCACTGGGATGAAGAAGGCTAGTGCTGCCAAGGGTGGCAGAGAGAAGCAAGGTGAACATGCTGTGCTGAGAAAAGGTACCTAGCCACATGGTAGAACATAGGTAAGAAATATGGGTTAACTTCAATTTTAAGAATTGAGTAGGAACAGCTCTATGCTATTGTCTAAGCTTTCATAATTAATAAAAAGTCTCTGTGTGGTTATTTGGAAGTTGGCTGGCAGGACAGAGCTGGCTGGAGGGACAGAAAAAAAAATCTACCTACACTTACCCATGTTGTTTCATGTTTGAGAATTTTATTCTTTGTAAAGGAATCCCATCCATGGCCCATGCTATATTTTGCTTATCTATTCATCTATTGATAGGTCTTTGTATTGTTTCTATCTGTCAGATGTTGGGTAAAAGGCTAAGAAAATCAGCTTTCAAGGATCTGTTTGAATTTCTGCATTTTGTTAATTTTGTTTTTGGTATATTCTCAGCAGTGAGAATGTTGGATCAGGTATCACTCCATGCTTGCTTAACCTCTGTTCACCAAATCAAACAATTTTTAAACAGCTCCTCACAGGTCAATATCGCCAAGGGTGGACTTGTCATGTACTTCTTGGTGAAGGGAGGGAACATCGGGAGATTTGTGGCACCATCACCTTTCTTGATGAATAAGCTAGCTGGGAAAGGGTTGGGAGATACCTGGTTGCAGAGAAGAAAGACTGAATCCCAGTCCCCAAATTTATCACATTTGTCCTCTTGAATGACTTTACCTAAACACTCTAAATGTGGTGGTTTGAAGAGAATTGGTCACAACAGACTCATGTGTTTGGATGCTTGGCCCATAGGGAGTGGCACTATCAGGAGGTGTGGCCTTGTCAGAGGAAGTGTGTCACCGTGGGGGCAGGATTCGAGGTCTCATATGCTCAAGCTATGGCCACTGTAGCACAGTCTTATTAAATATATATCATCACATGTCCCTTTTTGTGTCAAAAATAAAAAGGCTATAACTAATATAAAAAACTATATACAATAGGTAAATAACTATATACAATATATACAGGCAGTAATTACACCAGTAAGGTCTAGTTCAGGAATGTCTGACAAAGAAAATATCCCATTATTTACCCTATTTTGGTGAGTCCAAAGGATTGTACCTAATTCACTTTCTATCTAACTTGTATTACTAACTAAAAACTATCTTTTGATGTCTCACAAACTTATACACTTTAACCTCTTAATGAGTTTATTTTCTAAAACTGTTCCTAGAAAACTGTAACTATCTCATCTTCAACTTCCTCAGAGACCCAAGAAGGTAATAATATTAACTAAGTAAACAGGAAATGCAAGCAAGCAACTTCCAAAACATACAAAAAAAAAATAAATAAAAAAATAAAACAACTGGCTGCCTGGATAGTCATCCAAAGTTCTTCTGCAACATTGGAGTATCCATCTTCAGCCTACAGGTCCAGCATATCTGCTAAACTTTTCTGTGAAGCACAATATTCTTAAAAACCTTCCTACTTTGTCCTGGTAAAGCTTGGCAGTTCTTTTTTTTTGTGGGTGTGTCTCCTGCTTGTCCATTTTAGACATCATACTGTCAGCAGTCAAAGCAAGGACACTTTCATGCCCAGTGGCTAACTTTTGCCACAAAGAAGGTCAACTCTACATGGAGTTTCTATAATGCCTATCATCTTCTCTGAAGTAGACTGGTGCTGCCAGAAGCAGGTGTCTCATTGTCATAAAATAATAAGAACCTATGTTTTTAAAATATCTTAAATGCTATATTCTGTAGATCTCTGAAGTGTTTGAGGTAGACCTATCTAAAATATATCTTTTTTGACCTTGAAAATATATCTAATATGACTATAAATTGAACTGTAATGTCTAACTACTAACTTGCATTTCTCTATATACTAATTAGTTGGTAATAATAACTTTCAAGAACTAGCAATTTGTATTACATTGTTAAATAAACTGTATAGGTACAATACCTTAAGTAAGCATAAAAATATATGTACAGTAACAAGATTAATCTCAACTTTGTATCAATATACACCATTTGTATACAATATATAGTAATCCAATTCAATATAAAATATTTAAACTAGTGATTGCTTTTTAAAGGTAGATTTAATAATCTACCCTTTTATCTTATCCTTTATCCCCCTTTTTCTTTCAATAAACAAGAACTCTGAATCTAGTCTTTCTTGTTCAGTTTTTTTTCTAACTATAGTCCATAACCATTTGTAACCAATCACTCTAAACAATGACAATCATCTATAACCCATTGAAAGACCAAAAAACAAAACAAACAAACAAACAAACAAAAAAACAAAACAAAACAAAAAAACCCAAAAAACTACCTACCCCACCTCTTGGGAATGTTGGTGTCATGTTCCTAAATTTACTTTCTGCTGTCTGGGGGTGATGGCATCTTTAGGGGATCCTGAAAAGGAAAATTCTTGGGTTAATTGTCAAGTCTTGAAATAAGTAGCTGTATAATTTCTTTTCTAGTCTCTACATAATGAAAAAGTGCCGGGCTTATTTCAAGTCCTGGTTAGAGTAGTCTGTGAGGCTGGTTCTTCTCAGTGAGCCGCCTTGTCATAGTCCATGTGAAGTCCTTGTGGTGGGGCCCATCTTCCTTTTGGGGACTTCAAAGGTTGACGTTTGGCACCATCATGGTTCACTGTAGAAAATTTATTAAATATGTATCACCACACAATCTCTTCTCTCAGCTGCTTCTTCAGCACCATGTCTGCCTATGTGCCATGCTTCCTGCCATGATGATAATGATCTGAACCTCTGAGACTGTAAGCCAGCACCAATAAAAGCTTTTTCTTTCTAAGAGTTGCCATGGTCATGGTGTCTCTTCACAGCCATGGAAACTCATCTAAGACACTAAGCAACAATCTCTAATGAGGAAAATGTTTGCTGAGTAGATAAACAAAATGTGCCATGTACACACAATATAAGTGTCTTTTTTTTTAAAAAAAATAATTCTTTATTGATTCTTTAGGAATTTCATATCATGTACCCCAATCCTCCTCACCCTCCAGTCCTCACCCCTGCATTATGCTCCCTAAAGCTCCTCCAAAAATTAATTAAAAACAAATCATACAAATAAACAAAAATCTCCCTCCCTCCTCCATCTTTTCAACACCTCTTCATTCATCCTAGTGACATTGGGAGTGGCAGTGTGTCACACTGTACACTCTTCTGTCCAATCAGCGCCACCTACAAATGTTCATTTCAGTGAGTCCTTGGTCTTGTTCAAGGCCCCTGGCTTCTGGTACACCATCACCACTACAACCTCACAAAAACTCCTCTTGGATATCCTGCTGTTGCCCTGAGTCATGGTGATTTTGCAGGTATTGGTAGGCAGGACCAGTCCTTTCATGCACTCCAGCAATGACTGCTGGGGTAGATGTTAGGGTGAGCCAACCCAAGACCCAGGATGTGGGTCTGGGTGGTAACTGAGTTGGTCGGTTCTGGCCATGCTCACATAAGGGGCAGAACCAGCTTTCCTAGGCCCATGCAATTGGAGCCAGCTCTCCCCCACCTGTGAGGATGGGTAAGGTCACATCTCCCAAGTGCAGAGGTCAGCTTTCTCATGAGAGGAAGAGCCAGATCTCCTGATGCACTGTCTAGCAAGGTGCAAGGCCAACTATCCCAGGGTCAGTGAGGGCCAGGGCTAGCTCAGCATGGCCCTTGGATTTCAATACTTATGGTTCTTATGACCCCCCTGTGGTAACACAGGCCATGGACATCATCACAGAACCCAGAGGGAGCAAGAACACAGACCCAGACATGGTCCTTGGCAGCAGCTTGGGCCAAACAACACCATGACCCTGGTGGCACATAGGCTATCCATATCAGTATGGCCCCGTCAGCATCAACAACTCCTCAGACACTGTGGTAGTTTGAAAGAAAATGACTCCAAAGGGGACAGAACTATTATGAGGTGTTGCCTTGTTAGAGGAAGTGTGTCACTGTGGGGGTGGGCTTTGATGTCTTTTTTTTTAAGCTTCCCTCAGTGTGACAGTCAATCAACTTCCTGTTGCCTGCAAAATATAGTACTCTCAGCTCTAGCACCACATCTGCCTATATGCCACCACATTCCCATCATGGTGATGAGGGACTGAACTTCTCAAACTGTAAGCTAACCAATTAAATGTTTTACTTTCTAAGAGTTGCTATAGTCACGGTCTCTTCACAGCAATAGAAACCCTAACTAAAACAGACACTACCATCATCTCAGGTGGCTGTCCAGACCCCTGGCACCTGCACAGCTCCTGGTGGCAACAGCACCATGAACAATGACACACAGACCCTGGCTTCAGAAAGACTATGGATCCAGACATTGTCCCATGCTGCAGCCTGGGCTCATCTAATGACTTAGTTTCTAAGGACAAAAATGTTTACTTTCTTTTAGTTATAGAGACAATGAAATAAGACAATGTTGTAAAATTCTTGCCCCAATCCCTGTTATGTCTGAATTTTCAATCAACAGTAGCCACTGTTGTTATTATTTCCATATTTGTAGATTAAGGGGCCAGACTCCAGGAAGCTATCAGTTTTGTGACTTTTTTGAAATGTTTCTTTATATGGCAGTTTTTCTATTTCTACAGTATGTTGGTAGAGCTCAAGCTGTGACCATAGTGTATTTTGCCCATAACTTCTCTTTTTCTTCATCTCCCCAGTTGGCTTTCTGTAGATATAACTAAATAGTACAGACTGGGTAATGTACAAAGAATAAAATTTCATTGAGTTTATGATTCTGGACACTGAACACGTAGGAGCATGACTGGATCCAGGTGAGGAATGTTCACTACATCATAGCAAGACTAAGAGCATTGGATGGCCTACGAGAAGTGTGCAAAAGACATCTTATATCTTCTTATAACCAAGTCATTCCGATAATAACTCATTCATCCATTTTTTTAATGAAAGTTCTCACCTCTTAACACTGCTGTAAATGGGCACCATGTTTTCAACAAACGAGTTTTTTCTTATACTTCCCGACTAGAACAGCACTGTTTATGAATGTAGTTTGCTGATAATTCTTTGATGTACTCTAATTTTTTAGTGGTAGCATCATCACTTGGCACCATCCTATTCTGTTATTCCCTAACCAAGTGGCCTTCAGTAAGTCACCACATTGGGACACACCTTGGGTTCTGCCATAGGAGGTATCATATAGGATGCATACGGTTGTGGTTAAAGCTATGGAAATCATGAGTACTTATGCCAGAGTTCTCAGTGAAGGACAATTTCAGTAGTCATCAAGGCAGTGACACTGACCATAAGATGGGCCAATAGAAACAGCACCAAATCCAAGGTACTATGGTCTCTAAACTCATCCCTATTTCTTAGATATGCATGGGAAATGCAAGTCATTGAACTAATGAAGTAGGGTCACTATCTTTTGGTGCATGCCTAAGAAAGTGGTCATAATGGGAGAGGGGACACCTGGAATATGCTTCACTTCTTTCAAAGGAACAAAGGATCTGGAGATGCTCTGTTCTGCTGTGACTAAATGGGGCCACAACTATGCCAGCTCTCTTATCTAATCAGGTCCACAGAGTCTCGGGAGGAGACAATTCGTTTGGAAATGCAAACTCAGCTCTGATACACAAAACAAGTTGAGCTGCTTTAGAAAGAACTAGTACCGTTCAGCTTCTCATCTTTTGAAAAGGAAGCAGCATCTTTAACCCAAGTGGTTTGGGCTCATGTGGTACTGGGGAGTGACAGCTTGTCTTCCCAAATAAACCAGCTACCCATATCCTCATCCAGGGTGCTTACATAACCGATCCATTGAAGGTGCCAGCTCCAGGCAAGTGACTCACCTCTGAGCCTCTAGCACATCTACTTGTTGTATCTTGACATTCCTTTGAAGATAGACTTGATAATATTCAGAATGGCACAGTGGCTGGTGGCTCAGGGTTAATGGAAACTAGAACCCTTTTCTAAGACCAACAGCCTCTCCTACAGTTTTACAAAGTTTCCCGTGATCTTAGAGTTTTAAGAAGATTGTTGGTGACATCCTCCAGATTACCTAGACTTGTGTGAGGTGGACCTGACACAGGTTTGATTCCTGTGAATGACTTAAAGCTTAATGGATGTGAGCTGTTGGCAGTTCTGTGTGTGGTAGTCTCTGTTTCAGTTCTCGGCTCTTGCCCCACATCAACACCAGCCCTCACCATGTTCCCAGCAGGATTCTAAGCTCTTTCATGGTTTGAGAAGGCTGCTGTCAATATTCTCCTTTCACAGACATTGATTAAGCACAGAAGAAGCTCAATCATTGGTCTGTAACAACTCCAGAGGGGACTTTACAGTCCAACACCTCAGCTCCCTCTGGACTGACCTGTCACCAAACATGTAAAAACACAGATGGGAACATATTTCTCCTCATTTTACTCATCTTCCTTGGCATCTATTCTTGCCCTAGAGATGGAGCTGGTAATTCCATCTTGAATCATGATCCCTCTTTGACAGCATTCTTGAAGGTCTTGCTCTGTGACCATGCTCTTTCTCTTGTGTTTTCAGTCTCTTGTGATCTACCTACTTCTATACTCAGGTGTCTTTCAAATTAAGAATAAAAGCAAATTCCCACCCCAGCCTTGAGTCCATTTCCTGCATGGACCACAGAAATCTTTAACTTATCACCCACTTCACATTCCTACTTCTTGGTAGTTTGACTCCATTACTGGTATCCCATGAAATATGGTCTTTCCAAGGCCAATGTACATTCCAAGTGGGTCAGCCCAGAGGATACCCCATCTTCCATTGTCTGGAGCAAGCTGTATGGCTTAGGGATTGACAAGGCTAGGGTGATGCTAACACAAAAAATCTGGGATTGGGTAAGCTGTGGGCTCTAAAAGAGACACATCAGAAGCCTGGAAACTCAGTACCCATGTTCCCATGAGTCTGGAAATTGGGGTACTTGATATGGCAATGCTCATTTCAATAATGAGCTGAGGACTTCATCTGCTCCCTACAGTCTTCTGTGTGGGAACTTGCCAGTGCTTCCCACTCTCTTCTGGTAGTCTCACTTCTTTTGGCTCTTCCACAGTCTGTGTGGTTTTGGGGCTGCTATGATGATTAGTTTTATATACCAACATACTGGGCAAATGTGTTCCCCAGATATATGGTTAAACATTAATGTATTCTGGATAGTTTCAGATGGGAATCAGTGGACGGAGTAAAACAGGCGAGTGCGCCTCATTTAATCCACCAATGAGTATAATAAAATGAAAGACTAAGTAAAGGAAGATTTGTTTTCTTTTTGGAGGACATAACTGGGAAATTGGTCTCTATCTTTGTTCTTAGACTTGAAGTAGAACATATGCTATCAGTTTTTCTGAATCTCTGACCTTTGCACTAAGTAGGAAACAATGCCATTGATTCTTCTGAGTCTTTGGCTTGCTGATTGCAAGACATCTTGAACTTCTCAGACTCTGTGATCATAGGAGCTGGTTCCTCATAGTAAATTTCAGTCTCAGTTTCTCTGTCTCACTCTCCACCATGGCTCCCTTAGAGAATGAAGTCTTGTGGCTGGTTATTCTCTCACCCTCAGGAGCCTGTCTTTTCCTTTTGGAAGTGCTCCTCCCTTACTAAGAAGCCCTACTCTCTCACCCATGAAGAGGACAGCCTCTATGAACCACTTATCTTGTATTAGCTCAAATACTGCTTAAAAAGAATGCTCATTTCTTAATACTCATTTTCACATGGAGGGCAGGAATTCTCAAAACATGAAAATAACTCATCACTCCCATAAATCCATGCCAGCAGAGAAAACCCTTGCAGGCCAGAACTACCCAGAAAAATCCAGTTTTCTGGAGACCCCCATCTACAAATCCCACCCTAAGCCCCAATTCATCCCATCACCCAGTGGCTACCTGAGACCCCCAGATCATCAGTACCAATTGGATCAAGAGGGATACCTGGGACTCACAACTCTCCAGTACCTATTGAATTAAGAGCTCCTATGGGATCAAGAGCTTCTTCAAGATCAAAAGCTCATATTAGACCATGACTGAATTTTTGAGACACAGAATCATCCAGCTCTTATTGGACCAAGAGCAGCAGACACAGAACACACTACCCATAAATGGACCAAGAGCTCAAACTGGACCAAGAGCGGCTTCCTAAGACACAGACACAGAACAGATGGCACCAAAATCAGCTGAGATAGAAACCCTGCAGTGAACCCAAGAAAGCAATGGGCAGATGCCAGTGCAAGAATACATATAACAACACAACAACAATATGGCACCACCATAATCTGGTGGTTCTAAAATAGCAAGACCCGATCATGGCAATGCAGAAGAAGCAGAAGAAATGACCTTAAAAACAACTTTATTAAGATAGCAAAAGCCTTAAAACAGGAAATTAAAAAGAATTCCCTGAAAGAAACAGAGGAAAAGACAAGCAAAAAATTGGGAGACATCAACAAATCCATAAAAGAAAATAAAGAAAACCTGGAAAAAAGCAATCAAATGGGTGAAGAAAACATTTCAAGATTTAAAAATTGAAACAGAAACAATAGCAATAAAGAAGACACACACCAAAGGAATTCTGGAAATAGTAAATCTGAAGAAACGCTCTGGAACTATAATGCAAGCATAACTGAAGGAATGCAAGAGATGGAAGAAAGAATCTCTGGTGCGGAAGACTCAATAGTGGAAATAGATGCATCAGTCAAAGAAAACACTAAATCCAAAAAAGAGCCGTAACAGAAAACGTTCAGGAAGTATGAGACACCCTGAAAAGACCAAATCTAAGAATAATAGGAAGAGAAGAAGGTGAGGAATATCAGCTCAAAGGCACAGAAAATATATTCAACATAATCATAGAAGAAAACTTTTCAAGTCTAAAGAAAGAAATTCCTATAAAGATACAAGAAGCTTACAGAACACTAAATAGAACTAGATTCCCCTCCCCCCTCCAAAAGCTTGCTTGCTACATAATAATCAAGCCACTAAACCTACAGAATAAAGAAAGAATATTAAGACCTGCAAAGGAAAAACACCAAGTATCTTATAAAGGCAAACCTCAGAATGACACCTGACTATTCAACGAAAGCAATGAAAGCAACGAAAGCCAGACAATCCCAGTCAGATGTTATACAGACATCAAAACACCACAGTTGCCAGAAAAACTACCAATCACAATAGATGGAGTAAGCAAGACATTTCATGACAAAATCAGATTTAAACAATACCTGTCCACAAATCTGGCTCTACAGAAAACACTAAAGGGAAAACTCCAACCTAAGGAAGCTAGATACACCCACAGAGCTAAAAGCAATAGATAATCCTCAAAAAGTAAAACACATATACAACCACCCAAAATAACAGGAACTAAAAATCATTTGTCATTAATTTCTCTTAATATCAATGGACTCAATTCACCTATAAAAAGACACACCCTAACATGATGTATACAAACACAGAATCCATCCTTCTGCTGCATGCAAGAAACACACCTCAACTTCAAAGACAGACACAGGCTCAGAGTAAAGGGTTGGGAAAAGACTTTCCAGTCAACTGGTCCTAAGAAGCAAGCTGGTATAGCCATCCTAATATCTAACAAAATAGAATTAAAACTAAAAGCAATCAAAAGTATAGACATTACTTATTCATCTCAGGAAAAATCAATGAAGATAAAGTCTCAATCCTGAACATTTATGGCCCCAACACAAGGGCAGTCACATATGTAAAAGAAACACTACTAAAGTTTAAAATTTACATCCACACACTAATAGTGGGAGATTTCAATATCCCACTCTTACCAATAGATAGGTCAACCAGACAGAAACTGAACAGAGAAATAAGAGATCTAACAGATGTTATGACTCAAATGGACTCTTTATATATTTATATATAGAGAGAAGTTTCTATCCAAACACAAAGGAATATACCTTCTTCTCAGGACCCCATGGAATGTCCTATAAAACTGACCAAATAATCAGTCATAAAGCAAGCATACATAGATAAAAAAAAATAGTGTTAACCCCTTGTATCCTATCAGACCACCATGGTCTAAAGCTAAAGTTCAACATCAACATAGACCACAGAAAGCACACAAACTCATGTAAACTGAGCACCTCTCAATTGAACAACCTCAGGGTCAAGGAAGAAATAAATAAAAAAATGAATCCACAAAATACCCAATCTTATAGACACAATAAAAGCAGTGCTAAGAGGAAAACTTATAGCACTAGCTGCCTACACAAAAGAATTTAGAGAAATCTCACACAAGAGATTTAACAGAACAACCGAAGCAAACTCACAGAAGGAGTGGACAGCAGGAAATAATCAAACTCAGGGCTGAAATCAATAAAATTGAAAGAAAGAGAACAAGACAAAAAATCAATGAATCAAAGAGTTGGTTCTTTGAGAAAGTCAACAAGATAGACAAACCTTTATCCAAAGTAATCAAACAGGAGAGAGAGAGAGAGAGAGAGAGAGAGAGAGAGAGAGAGAGAGAGAGAGAGAGAGAGAGAGAGAGAGAGAGAGAGAGAGAGAGAGAGAGAATACAAATGAACAAAATCAGAAATGAGGAGGACATAACAACTGAGGAAATCCAGAGAATCATTAGGTCATACTTCAAAAACCTGTACTCCACTAAGTTGGAAAACCTAAAGGAAATGGACAGCTTTCTGGACATGTACCACTTACTAAAATTAAATCAAGACCAGATAAATGACCTAAATAAAGATACAACCCCCAAGAAAATAGAAGCTGTTATTAAAAGTCTCCCAAACAAACAAACAAAAATCCCAGGGCCAGATGGCTTCAGTGCAGAATTCTACCAGATTTTTAAAGAACTATTACAAATACTCCTCAAATTGTTCCACACAATACGAACAGAATGTACATTGCTAAACTCTTTTTATGAGACTACAGTCACCCTGATACCCAAGCCACACAAAGATGCAACAAAGAAAGAAAATTACAGACCAATCTCCCTCATGAACATTGATGCAAAAATATCCAATAAAATTCTGACAAACCAAATTCAACAACATGTCAAAAAATTCATCCACCATGATCAAGTAGGCTTCATCCTAGAGATGCAGGGATGGTTCAACATATAAAAACCTGTCAATGTGATCCATCATTTAAACAATCTGAAATAAAGAAAACAACAACACATGATCATTTCATTAGATGTTGAAAAAGCCTTTGACATAATTCAACACTCCTTCATGACAAAAGTCCTGGAGAGATCAGAGAGACAGGTAAAATACCTAAACATAATCAAGGCAATATACAGCAAGCCTACAGCCAACATCAAACAAAATGGAGAAAAACTCAAAGCAATCCCACTAAAATCAGGAACCAGACAAGGCTGTCCTTTCTCCCCACATCTATTCATATAGTTCTTGAAGTCTTCGCTAAAGAAATAGAGAATGAAAGGAGATCAAGGGGATACAAACTGGAAAGGAAGAAGTTAAACTATCATTATTTTCAGACCATATGAACTATTGTTAGTGACCTCAAAATTTTATAACTCCTACAGCTAATAAACACCTTCAGCAATGTAGCAGGGTACAAGATTAACTCAAAAAAACCAATCGCCCTCGTATATAGAAATTATAAAAGGGCTGAAAAGGAAATCAGGGAAACATCACCCTTTACAATAGCTAAAAATAGCATTTATATCTTGTGGCAACTCTACCAAAAGAAATGACAGACCTGTATGACAAGAACTTTAAGTCATTGAAGAAAGAAATGGAAGAAGATATTGGAAAAATGGAAAATTTTTACCTATCTCTCATGCTTCTGGATAGGTAAAATCAGCATAGTAAGAAAGGCAATCTCCAGATTTAATGCAATCCCCATCAAAATTCCAACACAATTCTTCACAGACCTTGAAAGAACAAAACTCAACTTCATATGGAATGACAAAAACCCCACAGAATTGCCAAAACAATTCTGTTTAATAATAGAACTTTGAGAAGCATCACCATCCCTGACTTCAAGCTACAGTAATTAAAACAGCTTGGTATTGGCATAGAACTAGATTTGTGGATCAATGTAATCGAATGAAAGACCCTGACATTAATCCACACACCTATGAACACCTGATTTCTGACAAAGAGGCCAAAAATATACAATGGAAAAAAGATGATATCTTCAACAAATGGTGCTGGCATAACTGGATAGTGATATGTTGAAAAATGCAAATAGATCCATATCTATCACCTTGAACAGAACTCAAATTCAAGTGGGTAAAAGACCCCAGCATAAACCCAGTTACACCGAACCTGATAGAAAAAAAATGTGGAAAATACCTTTGAGCAGTGCATTGGCACAGGAGACCACTTTCTACATATAACACAGACACTGATTGCAACAATTATTAAATTGGACCTTCTGAAACTGAGAAGCTTCTGTAAGGCACAGAACATGGTCAATAAGACAAAATGACAGCCTACAGAATGGGAAAAGATCTTCACCAATCCTACATCCGACAAAGGACTGATCTCTAAAATATTTAGAGAGCTCAAGAAAGTAAAAATCAAAGAACCCAATTGGGAAATGGAGTACAGAGCTAAAAAGGGAATTCTCAACAGAAGAACTCCAAAGGGCTGAAAGACATTTAAAGAATTGCTCAACATCTTTAGCCATCACAGAAATGCAAATCAAAACAACTCTGAGATACCATCTTACACTTGTGGAATGGCTAAGATCAAAAGCCTTTGCTGGAGGGGATGTGGAACAGGGGGAACACTCCTCCATTGCTGGTGGGAATGTAAACTTGGACAGCCACTTTGAAAATCAGTATGGTGGTTCTTCATAAAACTGGGAACCAATCTCCTCAATGATCCAGTAATACCACTATTAGGCATATGCCCAAGGGATGCACATTCTTACCCCAAGGTAACTCAACCACATTCATAGCAGCATTATTCATAATAGCAAGAATTTGGAAACAACCTAGATGCCCCTCAACTGAGGAATGGATTAAAAAATTGTGGTGCATTTACACAATGGAGTACTATTCCACAGGAAAAAAAGTGACATCTTTAAATTTGAGGGGAAAAATGATGGATCTGGAGAGTATCATCCTGAGTGAGATAACAGATTGAGAAATACAGACATTATACACTCACTCCTAAGTGCCTAAGTGCATTTTAGATGTGAAGCAAAAGACAACCAGGCTACAACCCACACCCTCCCACCCAGCAGCTAGGTTACAGGAGAAAGTCAAGAGAGACATCAAGGGATCCCCCTAGGAACAGAAGATAGAGAAGATCTGAGAAAATTGTGACCATATGAGGTAGGGGAGCAAGGGAAGGTGAGAAGAGAACATGGGAGAATAGAATGGGGGGGCAACGGAGAGGGAGAACAAGGAAGTGGGCATCCTGATTAGAGGGAGCCATTGTGGGATTAGAGAGAAAGCTGGTGCTAAGGAACACCCAAGAACCCACAGGATGAGCCCAGCAAGGACTCCAAGCAATAGTGCAGAGGGTGCCTAAACTGGCCTTTCTCTATTATCATATGAATGACCACCTTCATCCAGCAGGTGATGAAGGCAGATGCAGAGATCCATAGTTAAGTAACAGGCTGAGCTACTGGTCCAGCTAAAGAGAGGGAGTTGAGATGACATGAACAGAGGGATCTGGATCATGATGAGGAGATCCGTGGAGTATGCAGTCTCATGCTGTTGGGAGCTCGCCGACTCTGAAATGACGGTGGACAAACCTTCATGGGATAGATCTGGGCTCTCTGAATATAGATGACAGTCAAAGGGCATGGACAGTTTCTGGAACCTCTTGTTCTTGGACCAGAGTCTATCCTGGGTCCATGAACTGGTTCTTGAAGCTCATACCTAGCAGGGAAACACCTTTCTCAGCCTTGATACTTGGGGAGGGACTTGGTCCTGCCTCAACAGGATAAGTCAGACTGAAGAATTGACTCACCTTGGCATTCTTGCTTTCTCTGGGGAGTGAACAGTGGGGGGAAGTGAGGAGAGAAGGGAGAAGCTGGGGAAGGATTGGGAGAAGGAGCTGGAGAGGGAGCAATAGTGGGTATGAAAAAACTGCTTTTTAAATAAATAAAAAAAGACACAAAATCTTTAATGTGACCAAACCCAAAACCAAACCAAAACAAAAACACCACAGAATGTACTTAAAAGAAAAAAGGTTTAATATTGATATGTATCAATATAGTGACCTTTGGGCCACCAGCTTACAAATAACAACACAAAGACTTACTAGTTATGAAAGCTTGGTCATTAGCTTAGGCTTTTCTCACTATCTCCCATAAGTTTAATTAACCCATTTTTTTTTTTTTATTAGTTTACATTCTATGCTGTGGCTTTTTTCTCTCTCCCATTTTGTGTGTCCGATTCTTTCGGCATCTCCATGACTGTGCTGTGGACCTCAATTATCTCCTCTCCCTCTGTCTGTCTAGAAGTCCCACTTATCTCTTGTCTAGCTATTGGCCGCTCAGCTTTTTGTTACACAAATCACAGCAACACATCTTCACACAGAGTGTGAATATTCTGCAGCATTTCCCCCTTTTTGTCCAGAGAAGAAGGAAAGGTTTTAACATTAGCATAGTAAAACTATATACAATAAAAACAATCGTCAAGTAAGGGTTACATTCACAATGTCCAGTCCATTTTATTTGGTGAATTTGGAGAAATTATACTATTATGTATCCTAGCTCGATAAATCCAACATTTTATACCTAGATTATTTTTTTATTATAAATTGTATTACCATCCTAAAAATATCCTTTAAGCCTAAAGACAGTTTCTTAGACAACTTAAACTTTATGTCTCTCAACCTTTATAAACTTCACATCTCTCATGTATTTTTTTTTTAAAATTTGCTAACAAGAAAAATTGTAATTATTTCATCTTCAATACCACCAGAGACCCAAGAAAAGTATGATATTACCTGATTAAACAGGAAGGTCAGGACAAGAAACTTCCAAAACTAAGAAATGGCAGAGACATTTGGTTGCCTAGACAGTCACACCAAGGGCCCTCCTCAATGTTGGGCATCCATCTTTGGCTACAGGCCTAGAATATAAGACAGAGTTTTCTTTAAAGCGAGAATTTTGAAGGTCTGTCCAACCTTGTCTTGGTAAAGTTCGGAAGTTACCTTCTTTGTGTCCTACTTAACGAACTTGAACAGCATTCTGTCAGCAGTTGAGGCAGGGGCAGTTTCTTCTAGTGGCTAATTTTCCCACCGTGAAAGCAAATTTTATAGACTGGTCCTCCCTTTGTTGTCCATCATCTTTTTTTTAAAGTAGATTGGTGCTTCCAAGAACAGAAGTGTCTCACTGTCATGGAAACCATTATGTTACTGAAACATCTTAAATGCCATATTCTATAGGTCTCTGGAGTGTTTGTTTATATCCATCTAAAATATATCTATGTTTAACCTTGAAAACATACCTAACATGACTGCATATTTGATTGTTATAGCTGACTAAATACTAAACTGTGTTTCTTAATTATCCTAATAGTTTATAATAATAGCTTTCAAGAACTAAAAAATTACATTTTAAAGTGAGCTGCATAAGTATAATACCTTAAATAAGAGAAAAACATACATACAATATATTAAAACAAAAGAAACCATGTATCAAAATTTAAAGTTTGTATACAAAAGTCCATATGAATGTAACACATTTGAGATTAATAGTTGTCTTTCTATCCTATATTCCTATATTTCTCTTTTAAATCTCCTTTGCCTAGTTTCTTCTTTGATAACAATTTGCAGCTAAATGATAGAAATCCATAAACCATTGAATGACCAAAACCCACTCATCCCACCTCTTTGGAATGTGGGCATCATGTTCTCTAGTCTGTTTCCTGTTTTCTGGGATAATGGCATCTTTACACTGAGAAAACTGAGATAATAGTCAAGTCCTGGTAGAACTAGCTATTATTTTTATTTAGTTTCTATATAATGGGAAAGTGTAGAGCTTCTCTGAAGTTCTGGCTGGAGTAGTCTGTGAGGCTAGACCATCTCAGCTAGCAGCTTTGAATTTGGTCTGAATGCAGAATTTTTAGCAGACCACAGCAGGGGCACTCTGAGATCACCTGGGCTACTAGTTCTCATTGATGTTTTGTCCTTTTTTCCCTGGAAACCTCAAACTTTTAAAGGCAACACATATATCTGTATGGAATGTGCAATGAGCACAAGTCAGATAAAGATGATTTTTTTTGTTTTATGTTTGAGCAGGTAAAAGGCATTTTCCAACTTTATAATTCTTTTTGGATTTATACCCAAACCTCTGTCCATGTCATATGAAAGGATGGCATGTAATAATGAGTCATGAGGATTCTTGTAGACAAGATTTATCGTGTCTCATCCAGTCTCGGAGCTGTTCCTATAGTAGAGGAATCAGCATATATGTCACCTGTCCTATAGTCTTTCTTGGCTTTTCACTCTTTATGTCAAGAAGTCTCCCCCAATCAAATCTTATCTTTATTAATTTTGAAGAGAACCATAACTTTTTGTTTCCGGTGGAAACAAAAGTATAACCTCTTTCCAAGGTAACAGACTTTTTGATTTCAATTTTGAAGTTAAGACATTTAAAAAATATATATGTTGGTTTAGTTTAGCAGTTTCCACAATCCAATGTTTCTCAGCAGCTATTGGTTTTTGTTCTTTAGCATCTAAGAAATTTAAAGTCAACAAAGAAGCATATAGGATCCAGGAGCCCTGTGTATTTTCCATCTTTGGGTGACTTACTCTTTTTACATTATTTTACTCTCTCTTTAAAGACTTATTTTTAAACTATTCATTTTTTAAATGACTGACTATACCCATTTTTTTTAAAAATTTCTTTAGCATCTAGGTACATTTGTAAACCTGCTATAACTTGTTCAGATGTTTTCTGCCTGCACCTGGCAATTTTTACTCCCACACCTGCAGCCTCCTCTGACTGTGAGTCAACTCTGAACTGTTAGGCTACTACCATGCAGCTCCACTTAGCCTGCGATGTGCTGGCAACTGGCTTCAACCCTGTTGGTTTCCTGAGAGCCTAGCCTTATGTCAGTGTGTACCTCCCTGAAGCCACATTTACCCGCCCTAGCTCTACACATTTGTACCCAGAGTTGGTTGCTCAAGTGCTCAGTTGTACAGCACAGCCTCTTAAAGGAGCTGAGTCTATGTTAGTGACTGACTGCTTTCTCAGGCCCTTTGTAGATACTGGAGTCCCCACACTGACTTTCTTTTGGTCTCCCAGCTCGCACATAATGACACGAAGATTTATTAATTATGAAACATTGACCATTAGCATAGGCCTTTCCCACTAGCTCTTACAACATAAATTAGCCCATATTTCTCTTTTTGTTAATTTACATTCTACCATGTGGCTTTTACCTCTCTCCCATTCTGTGTGTCTGACTTAGTCTGAGTCTCCATGGTGTCTCCAGCAAGCGTTGATTATCTCTTTCTCTCTCTGCCTGAGAGTCCCATCTATTTCTCTCTCCTAGGTATTGGTCGTTCATCTTTTTATTACACCAATAACCACAGCACATCTTCAAACACTGTACAAATATTCCACAACAATATGGTTTTAGAGAGATTTTAATTCTTTATGCCTGGAAGAGTAGCTCCATCCATAGAGGGAAAGTGGTTTCTTCACAACCCAGCAGGCACAAAGCCGATGTTCAGGACAGAACCAGAAGCACACATAACATTCAGAGTTCCACTTTTAGTGAACTGCTTCCATTAGCCAATACCCACTGCCTGAAGGCTCCACAACCCCCTAAGTCACTAGCTGGGGGCCAAGCATTCCAACATGTAAGTCTGTAGGGGCACATTTCAGATCAAACCAATACCATACCAGTACAATGATACTTAACAATTACTGTATTCTCATGGCAGGTCCATTCATTTTGGTTTAGGTTTATTGAAGCTTAATTTCTAAAAATAATAGTATCCTTACATAATTAGCCATAAGAACTTTGACAAATGCATAGCCTTTCAATATCTACCATTAATAACACATAGTGGATCTGTCTCTGAGAGGGATTCTCTCATCCCTCTTTGTATTTATCTCTCCTTTCACTTCGAATCCTGGCAAGCACTGACCTCAGTTTTGTTTTAATTTTTTTTTTGTCATTTTACAATAGCTTCTATGACTGGCCACAGTTATTTTATTACTCACCTAGTAATATTATTAGTAATCACCAGTAATATTCCACTGTGTGTATTC
The DNA here is from genome assembly GCA_033318265.1 of Phyllotis vaccarum. Lineage (NCBI taxonomy): Eukaryota > Metazoa > Chordata > Mammalia > Rodentia > Cricetidae > Phyllotis > Phyllotis vaccarum. The sequence goes on from JARWLC010000012.1 coordinate 2,485,702, forward strand.
TGGTTTGTTTTCCATTGCAGTGATAAACACCATAACCCAAGCAACATGGAGAGGTAAGGATTTAGTCTTGTACATCCTGATCATAGTCTATCCCCGAGGGAAGCCAAGGCAAAATTCAAGCAAGGCAGGAACCAATGTGGATGCCATGGAAGGGTGCTGCCTACCAGCCTGCTCTCCAAGGCTCTCTCTGCTTGCTTTTAAAAACACAGTTCATGCCCACACGGGCCAAGGGTAGCACTATCTGCATCAGGATAGTGGCCCACATCAATTAATTATTAATCAAGAAAATACTGTGCAGACTTGCCTACAGGCCATGATGGAGGCATTTTCCCTACTGAGATTCTCTCTTCCCAGGTGACTCTAGCTTATGTCACGTTGACAAATTTCTAACCTGCACTATGGATACTAAGGTTTACCTCATCGTTTTCCATTTGATATATTATTCGCTGCTTCCTGACATGGACAACTATTCATAAAACTTCTAGAAATACCCTCAAACAGGACTTCATGTGGTTTTAAATTTTCATTTTTGCCTTCAGTAAATTTAGTAATGGGTTTACTAAGTCATATGGTGCCACTAATTTCCTCAGTTTTCCAACATGGCTGTTATTCTGTTTTGCATTGTTATGAGTGATGGATGAGGCTTCTAGGTACTGCATGTCCTCATCAGTACCTGCTTGTCTGGTTTTTTCAGTCTTTAGCCATCCTGATAGTATGTGTTTAGGAAGGGTGGGAAGTAGGCAGAGATGAATCATTGGTAGCTAAGTTCTGTTGGTAACCTTTGTGGCTCAGCTCCACTCTACCCTCTCATAGAAGGTACTTCATGATGACAAGGTGGGCAATGATGCTGCTGTGTGATGAGCTTAGCTGGATGGACTGAATTCCGGGGTTGCTCTCCAGTTGTGACAGCTATGGAGGATATTGGAAACTGTGACTTCACTGGAATTCTTCTTCTTTCTTCCCCTTTTAAAGTTGTAGATGTGGATGATGTCTGATCCCTGAGCTTGTCTTTATGGTGATTCTAAGGTGGGGTCACTGTGTAGTCTATCCAGGCTGCTGTAACAGAATAATGAAGCCAAACGACTTTAATAAACAAAACAAAGTTATTTCTCACAGCTCTGGAGACTGGAAAGTACAGGGTCAAGGAGACTGAAGATGTTAAAAAAAACCAAGAGAGCCCTCTTGGTTCCCTTTTATAAGAGCACTAATACCAAGCATGAAGGCCCCTCCCTCATGACCTGAGCTGGTTAGTTGTTACATCAACACAAACCTAGACATATTTTGCAAGAGGGAATCTCAATAAAAAAAATAGCCTTCATTCAATTAGCTTATGTCATCAAGGGCATCTTCTTGATTACTAATTGATATAGGAGGGATTAACCCCTGTGGGAAGGGTCACCCCTAGACAGATGGTCCTGGGAGGGTGAAAAGCAAGCTGAGCAAGCCAGCAATGTGCTCTTCTATGGTTTCTGCCTCAGATCCCGTTTCCAGGTTCCTCTTGAGTTCTTTCCCTGACCTCTTTCCACCATGGTTTGCTACTGAGATGCAGAAGCCAAACAAACCCTTTACAAAATGTCTTTGTCATGGTCTTTACCACAGCCAGAGAAAGTGAACTAATGCCATCACATTGGCAGTTAGGATTCTGGTATGGATTCTGGGAAGACTGACACTTCTGGAATCCCAACTGACCTCTATCTATGTTGGGTTTGGGCAAGCCTCTCCTCTGAAGATAATTAGAGATCCACTTGGATCCACCATTGCCTTCATATCAATAGATCTTTTTGAGTATAATGACAATTTGATCAAATCTGAATTGAGGATGAAATGCAGTGAGTTGGAGCTGTTCTGGGATACGTGAGACGTGAATGAATGATTCATCGGCAGGTACTGTTCCCTGTTAGCTCACTTCATCTTTGTAGCCCCCATCTAAGTAAATTCATCGAGGTTAACAACCCTTAGAACAGAGGTGTGATTGAGGAACAAAGGATGGGTGAGCAGCTCATCACCACTCATTAGGCAGCAGGTCTCACCAGGCTGAGGGGATTGGAGCACCCACAGCATCCTCTCTTCTCTCTTAGAATCCTCTGAGCCTTCCTCCCACCACTGAATCTCACTCCTGGCTTTGGCCATTGATTGTTGTGGGATATTTATCTGATCACGCTGTGAACTCTGACATTGTGTTATTTACTGGAAAAATCTGTTTCTAGCTGTGGTCTGCCTCAGCCCTAGCACACACCTTTAATCTAAAAGCTCTCTCTGCTTGAATATTGTAAACAGGGTTAACCAAAGTCAACCATAGATCAAGAGGTGGAGCAAGAAACCAGTTGACAGGAAGTGAACATAGGATTATTAAGAAAGAACCATAGAGGGTAAGAGGGAGTCGGGATGGATAGAGGGACGCACAGGGAAAGAACCATAGAGGGGAAGAGGGAGTCGGGATGGATAGAGGGACGCACAGGGAAAGAACCATAGAGGGTAAGAGGGAGTCGGGATAGATAGAGGGATGCACAGGAAGTAGAAGGGAGGGACACTGAGTTGGAAGTTTTGTTTGAGGCAGTGTAGAAGAAAGGAGTTTTTTGGGGACACTGGTGAAAGAGGAACGTCAGCTGGGTTCTTTCTCTCTCAGGTAGCATGCTCTCATCTTAGCATCTAGCTCCAGAGTCTATTTAGTAAAATCAAACAATTGAGATTTTGATAAAAGCAACAATTGCCTATATGCTAAAGTCAAATATGGTATCCTGGCCTAGATTCTGACTTGACCAGATTCAAACATCCAGCTCCATTTTTGCCACTTTCCGTTGGATACCATACTGTTTCCCTTTAGTTTCATAATAAATTGTTACGCTGTCGGTGTGTTGACATCTAGTTCTCATCTCACAGTTGCCCTAGGCCAGCTGACTGGATAAGGCTGCATGAGATCTCAGATGGGTTGTCTCTTCCTCTGGTAGTTGGTTTGGGTGGGCCTACACTGTCTTAAGCCACTAATGTTATCGGTAGAATTATATTACCTTATGGCTTCAGGACTTTGGAGTTGGGTGTTTGCTGGATGCCTGCAGAAGCCAATGTCAGGATTTAGAGGCTGTTCATTTATCAGGTCCCTAAGGACTTCTAGTCTAGCTATGTAAGAGAGAATCTCTACATTGTGAAGTAATTATAGGAGGGGCATCTTGTTACGCTTGCCATATTCCACTAGCTGAAAGGAATAGACACAAGTTCTGCCCACTCTTAAGAACAGAGTGTATTCCAGGGTGTGGGCACCAAGAGGCTGGAACCAAAAGCAAACATGGTAATACACATATCTACAAGCTTCTTCAGTATTGCCTCTAGTGGGACTCAGCACCTTCCAATTACAGTGCCTGCCTTCCACAAATTCATGCCAAAGGAGGTTCATCATTCAAACCAAGGCCAAGAGGCAGTCCTGACTTCTTCTTCTGGCCATGTGCTTGCATAATCAACCATCAGGCCCTGCTATTTTGCCTCCTAAATGCCTCTGGAGCCCTCTCTTCTCACTGTGGGGCTGCTGGAGCTTCCCCTGCTTGCCTCCGCTTGTCCCTTTTCATCACCAACAGCAGCCCCGTTCTCTGGAGACATTCTTCCCTTTCCTGTTAGTTCTAATCATTGGGTCAGATCTCTGCCCCCACAGCTCTTTTTTCCTCTGGAGGACCCTCTCACCCAGTGGCCCAGGTTAGCTCCCTAGTTTCTGCCCACTGCTCCCTGATTTCCATGTTACTGACACTGGTGTGTACGACTGTCATTTCTGATCTTATTCTCCTCTGAATTAGAAGCCCTGTGAAACAGAAGAGGACATTTTTATGGCGAGCACCATGCTTTCGATACTGTAAGCTCTCAATCGGCAAATGCAAAAAACGATAGATGGAGCTTTGGCTCTCAACACACTCTTAAAAATATCTCCAGCAGCAGCACCTGGCTCTTGCTCCTTCATGGGCTCTGTTCCAGTTGGCAGACCCTTATAAACTCAAAGTAAAACAATAACAGAGGCCTCCTGTTTAGGGTAATATTTCTCTCCTATTATGGCCAGCCCAGTCTCAAGACATTTCCTGACAGACTCAGGTGACATCAGTGCTAGAACATCATCTATTTCCTCATATACCACATTTGCCCTTTCGTGTGTGATAAAATTTTGTAAAAATAGCTGACCAACAGCAGCACATACTGTTCCTTGTGCTGGCTGGGAAGAGTCTTCTGTCCACCCTATGGGGAGGCCCACAGCTGCTCCCGGACATTCCAAGGGATGTATGCTCTTATCCTCTGGGAACAGAAGGAGCATTTGTTCCCTGAGCCCAAAGGAGGGACAGCTGAGTCCCCAGTCCAGCCAGGTCAGCCTGTCCCTGAACATCAGGGTCTTGTTTCACACAACAAGTGATTGAGCTTAATTGACAGGTGTGAAGTATGTTCTGTCTAACCCCACTGGATTCACTTCTGCCTGTAGGGGGTGAGACAAACTCACTTGGGAGCCCAATTAGCATTGTGTGAGTGTGTGTGTGTGTGTGTGTGAGAGAGAGAGAGAGAGAGAGAGAGAGAGAGAGAGAGAGAGAGAGAGAGAGAGAGAGAGAGAGAGAGAGAGAGAGAGAGAGAGAGAGAGGAGGGGGTGTTTCTGTGAGAAAATGGTTGAAAAAAGTTCCAGATACAGAGTCAGCAAAAGAGATGGTAACAGAACCTCTAAGGGAAGGGGCGGGGGCAGCGAAATTGACAGAAGGTAGCAAATGGGAAGAGAAGCAGAAAGCTGTGGCCAGAGAGATAGTCAGATAAGAAGGCTAGAGAGCGTCTGCACATGGGCACCACTGGTGGCCTTTTAGGTGGGCTAAGTGCACACAAATGGAAAATGGGGTAGGGTAGGATGTCAGTCCCATCTGGAGGACCATGTGTGACGGAAGGGACAAAATGAGCATCTGTCTAGTTGTTAGTGGCTTCCCAGGGGCTGTCAGGGGTGGGGGATTCCGACAGGCAGGAGGGTTAGGACAGATGAGACTGAAAGGCCTGTGTTTCTGCGGCAGGAGGCGTTAGCCTTAGCCCCAGTCAGCTCCTTTTCGCACATGTGAGGCTGGAGGACATGCTGGAATGAGGCTAATCATGATGCTGGGGCTAGGATGCTCCAGATAGGACAGCTGCTTCTTCAGGAAGGAAAAGAATTCCCTGAGATATTTTGAGGGGGCACCAGCATAGTGGAAACCAGGAAGCCCAGGCAAGACTCAAACAAAGTCTTTTTGGACTGTCTACTGTAGTCACAAGTTTCTATGTCCCACCCAACCTGGTCTTGCCCGAAGGTCTGTACCCACAGTCCCATAGCTACTCAGTCCCAGATAAACATACAACGGCTTATATTAATTACAAGATGTTTATCCAGGTGGCTTTGAACCTTTTTCTCAGTGTAGCTTTCTCGTCTTGTTCACTCTGCATCTGCTGGTGTCTCTGCTCTTCTCCTTCCCAGAATTCTACTTGTCTGGTTGCCCTTTCTATACTTCCTGTATGCCTAGCTTCTGGCCAATCAGAGATTTATTAAACCAATATTCACAATGGCAAATATTTATAGTGTACAAAAGCATAGTCCCACAGCAGTCTACTGGCTTCTGAACATCACTAAGTGGAGTAAGGTATCAAATATGCACCCATCTCCATGTTCTTCATGGATTAACTGACCGGGTAGAAACATTATCACCTCCATTGTGGGGATGGAGATATGATGTACAGACAAGTTAAGAACCTTCCAAAACACTGTACCAAAGGCAGAGTTGGAAGAAGGGTCCAGACTCAGGGCTGATATCTCATGTGCCAAGATTCAGTTCTCAAACCCTCGATCATTCAGCTGTCCTGGAACTTGTAGATAGACCAGGCTTGTCTCCAGCTCAAAAATCCACCTGCCTGTTTCCTGAATTCTGCCATTTCTTAGTTCTTTGCTCAGGTTTTTCCTGAGGACAGAAGAGGCTGTAGAAGGTAAGGAAAGAGCTGACCTCCTGCTTTTCCTCTGCCATTTTTAGCTCCAAGACTATGACATAGGCGGTGTATACTTCAGTCAGGGGCTACAAGCAAAGGCATGAACCCAGTACCACTATTCGCCCTGTCCTCAGCTGGGTACCATTGTCCTTAGATTGTATCAATCACAGACCCTTCCTCTTTAAAATGAGCACAAAACAGGGCTTTTTACACGAGGCCTTGACAGTGACAGTTTATGCATTTCTCATTCCCAGCATGAAACAAGCTGCCAATACATGACACCTGTAGTTTTCACCTGTCCAATAATGTCACTCCTATTTTACACAGAATCATCTTTCCATGTGCACGGGGGATTGGTTCTAGGAGTCCCTGTGATATCCAGATCCTTAGATGCCAAAGATTCTTTTATATAAAGGGCACAGATTTGTATATAAGCACATTATCACCTGTAGATTGCTTACAATACTAACTACAGTGTAAATCTATGTAAATAGCTTTTTATAGTACATTGTTTAGGGAATCTGACAAGAACAAAAACTCTGTACATATTTGGTACAAATGTAATTTTAAAAGTGTTTTCAACCCATCATTTATTTATTTATTTATTTATTTATTTATTTATTTATTTATTTATTTATTTATTTATTTATTTATTTATCTATCTATCTATTCATTCATTCATTCATTCATTTATTTATTTTTGAGATGAAATCTAGCTATGTAACTTGGGCTGGTCTTGAATTTGCTTCCTCCAATTCTTCCATGCCATATCACTCACCTTATTCATGGATGTGGAACGCACAGCTACGGAGAGCTGACTGAACATATTGTAGCGGTAGCATGGGATACTATGAGAGTGGCTGGCTAACTTCCCTGCACTGACAGTAATTAGGTATGACTGCTCTCATCAAGCACAGGGTTGGGTACATATAAGGACTGTGAAGTGACAGCCTTAGTTGACAGTTGACAAGTGGAAGACACTGTGGTGAGGTAGCATGGGAAGGGCAGGGGGATACAGGCAAGCAACTTCAATATTTGATTGAATATGGAAAGCCTAAAAAAGCTTCCCAATGCTGTGGTTCAGAGGACAGCAGAGAAAGGGGTCAGAGATGGCTTAGGAAAATACTAATATTTGAATAGTATGTGAAACCACACTCGCCGAACATCTGTCACATCTCTACCCCTGGCAAGGTATTTTGCTCAATACTGGAACATAGCTACAAAAAAGATATCGATGTGGTACCTGAGAAATGGTTTCAGAGATAGGTCTGTGGTGAGGGGAGTTTAGGAGGACATTTCAAGAGAACAGAATAGGATGAGTGAGGCCAGAGATGGAAGAGAGAAGCCTCCAGTAATCCACAATGGCTGGTGCAAAGCAGGCAGAATAAGGAGAAAACCTTTCTTTATGGCTCGCCAGTTCCCAGATAACTGACATGGAGACTTAGTATTAATTATAAATGCTCAGCCAATAGCTCAGGCTTATTACTAATTAGCTCTTGCAACTTTAGTTAATTCATTTCTATTAATCTATATTCTGCCGCACGGCCTTATCTCCCATCTTGCACCTTTCCCCTACCTGTCTCACTGACGACTCCTCGCACTCTGCTCTTCCTTTTCCCACCTAATCTTATCTCCTTCAGCTATTGGCCAGTCAGTTTCTTTACTAAACCAATCACAGTATAATTTACATAGCATAAAGGAATATTCCAGGGAAGGTGTTTGTAGCTTTCATAGTCAGTCTTAAGTAACTGTCATTTTTTTAAGAATAATGAGGCGCCATGAAAGGGCAATCATAAGCTTGCAGCCACATAAAACACTTAAGACTATGAATGAGTATAATTACTAGTGTAAAAATTATGTCATTTAAAAAACAATTTTTACGTGATTTACTTATTTTTATTTCATGGGTCTTGGTGCCTTGCCTGCATGTATATCTGTGTGAAGGTGTCTGATCCCTTGGAACTGGAATTACAGACAGTTGTGAGCTGCTGTATGAGGCTGAGAACTGAACCTGGGTCCTCTGAAGGAATAGGCAGCGCTCTTAACCTCTGAGCCAAAAGATCATATCTCAAATTTACATCATAATCTGTCCCAGAAAAAGGCCAAAATCTAGGCTCTTTTCAAAACGTTTTCAGGGCAAAAAAAATGAACACTCATTAAAAAAAGAAAAGAATAATAGTACTCAATTGCAAGAAATGAGACATTGGAACTTTTCACGGACTCAGCATATAAAGGAGCATGTACAACAGTAGACGGCATGCTTTTGTTGTTGTTATTGGTGGTGGTGGTTTTTCAAGACGAGGTCTCTCTGCGTGATAGCTCTCGCTGTCCTGGAACTCTGGAACTCACTTTGTAGACCAGGGTGTACTCACAGAGATTCACCTGCCTCTGCCTCTTGAGTGCTGGGATTAAAGGCCTGTGCCACCACTGCCTGGCAGCAGATTGTATGTTCAAGTCAGCTCTGTGTTTGAGGGATTTATATGTCATTTCTTTTCAGTATCAAAAGCTAATGTGTCACCATATAATATTCTAGAATAAATGTATATGGCAGGGTAATTGTTCAAAAATTAAAAGGTTTGCCAACAAAACTCTTGTGAGTTTTATTCCGTGACATTTTGGGTTTTGGTTTTCGCAATATTTCTTTGTGGTGAAGAGGAAGATAAAAGATTACTGCAAATCGAAGTGAAGCTTTCAACCCACTAAATGAATACCATCTTGTCTTATCTTCATTTTCCACACATTTGCATAGATCTGTCAACTCAACTGTTTAATTTTTAAGGATGACGCTGGATTCAAAGCTATGAACACCCAGGCACCACCAAATTGCTTTGCCCCTGGCTTTTTAAGTTCCCATCTCTATGCCCTTCCACTCACCCTCAGAGACGTTCACGTCTTTCTGAAGGATTGGAGGGTGTTTAGATAAAGCAACTTAAATACAAAACAACACTGGCAAACTGAGTTGTGTTTCTGTGCAGCCGCTGCATCCGGCTCCTTATTTGCTCTGTTTCTGAGCCTAACAGTTATTTGGCCAACCCCTGGAGAAGTATGCATTCCCATGAAAATGAACCAAGTATCTCTTGGGTGGGTCCAAGTATTCAAATGTCTGTTCTGTTGGGGTAGAGAATTGTTTTGCCTTTGGTGAGGTTAAAAGGCAGGAGCTAGGGAGTCCCTAGCAGAGGGAGGATGTCACCGTACTGCCTGACACTGCTCATCTGTCATGTCCTCAGATATTCACAGGGAAGCACAGTGGTTCACATGCATATGACTGGGAGCTAGCTCTGTCCTAAGGTATTGCCGGATATACTCAGATTTGCAAGATACCTTAGCTCTGCCTCCGTTTAGGCTGCTAACCACAACTGTCAAAGTCTACAAAAGAAACAGAACCTTCAGGCAAACAGCGTCTTGGTTCAGTGCACATTTTGTTTTCTGCTATGTTTATTTCAAATTAATATCACAGATCAAGCCCACAGCTAAATAACACATATCCCCAAGGTTTGCATAGCAATTCACAATATGTTTTTATTCCTTATTCCTTTAATTACGGTTTAGAATTATTTTGACACTCTCAAAAGTAACAGGTGGTTTCTGACCATGATAAATGCTAAATGCTGTGGAGGGTAAGGCAGTTAGGCATTGTTTTCTTAGCTGCGGTTACACCTAGGCCCCAGACAGCTTCTGATTTAGCAGCTTGCAATAGATTGGAATTCCTGGGGGACTTTACTTAACCCTTAGTTCTCTAAGACCTGTTTTCAATGCACTGCTGGGTGGGGCTTCTCATTATACCCAGCTGCTTGGCAGATGTACTTTTTGTATCCTGGGAGGTAGAAATGGGGTTGAGGGTAGGTCAAAAAGTTAATATGTCAATGCTCTGAAGGGTGATGGGGGTAGAAACTTGATGATATTAAAGGTGATTTGAATTTAGTTTTTTTTTTGAAGAATAAAAGCATTCTTTTATATATCTGCAGTAGATGATAACAATTAAATAAGTCACACATGAATCATTGGAATTGGAATGAGGACAAAGACCTATTAGATCATACAGCCAATTCCCTAGTGAATACAGACTTATTCTCTACAAAGTGCTCGGGGTACTTTATACAGTCTTTGAAAAACTTGAGCAATTGAGGCCTTCGGTTATTTCCCAAGGGAGAGACTTTTCTTTATAAAAGACCTCCGTGTTTCCCCCCTTCAATTGATGCTTCCACTTAAAAAACAAACACACAAACAAAAATTGATTTACATGGTGCGTGTAAAATCATTTACAGGGATGAAAGAAATTATATGTAGTGATTTTCTAAAATGCAGTATGCCCTTGGTGTTCTTCTGTCTGCTCCTGTTTCCAATTTTGACAGCTGGGTTTTTGTGCTCCTTGGAGAAGGACCTGGGATCGCTGTATCCCATGCAGAACTCCCTATACTACATCCCCATACCACTGCTCATGTGGGACTCTGTACCCCTTTCTTTTGAAACCAGGGAAGGAGATTTTGGAATTGGTCCTGCTCAGACTGTGCATGTCTTTGGGATAATGAACACTATTATCCAGGAACTGTTAATTACTTAGCATTTCTTTCTCGTTGGAACAAACTTGGCTATTCTGTGCTCTTTATCAGAGAGGCTGGAGATTATGGGCATATGAAGGGTCCTCAGGACAGACCCTCTGCCCCAAATACCCTTCAGGGACTGGAGTCCGGTGAAGACAGAGGGATGCACAGACCCTTTTATGGAGAAGTCACACTTTGCTGCCACAAAAGTGCCCTTGAATGACCCTTCAGCTCTAGAGGTCAGAGTTTATATTTTTTTTTCTTTATTTATTTTTTCAGATTTAGAGTTTTGTCCGGTTACACACTCTGAAAGTAAATATGAGAGGGCTTATGAATGACATAACTTACAGAAATGGTGGCTGTGATTTGCAAACCTCTCATCCATCTCCTACTGTTTGGGAGTAGTCAGCTCAAGGTGCCAGGGAACAACCTGAGAAAGATAGAACGATGCATCAGGTTTACAGCCTTGGAAGACATCATAAAGAGATGAGGCAGGCATGCATGCAAATAACTTTGAGGCACTGAGGTAAGCAAGGGCTGTGATGTGGGGAAGCAAGGAGCACAGCTTGAGTGTTGGGCTGGTCAGAGAGCCTGACGGTTGGAAACTTCTGGGAAAGATGACTTGAAGGACAGATTCCAGGAGAGGACAAAAAAGACCAGGATAGGAGAGGCAAAAGGCAGAAGAGAGAAAGCTAGTGGGAGAAGAGAAGACGGGGAAGAGAGGGGGGCGGCTAGCATCTTGGAAACCTTGCCTGCTGGCCAGTTTTGCATCTCAGAAGGGGCTCATTGTCCTAATTTTCCTGACACACTCACCACAGTGTAGAGTGGTGTAGAGTGGTGGCTTAGATCATGTAGCCAGCCAAAGAGAGAATTAGGGTTTAAATCATGTGTCTCTTCTATGCCCTGTGTGAGAGAAAGGGATGCTGGGAGCCGTTAGCTGTGGGAGCCCCATAACTCTGGGATAGGGAGTGGCCGCCTCTCCCAGTGACCAGAACCTCTGTTTTCTATCACCGTGAGATACAGACAGGAGTCTTAGTGCCTCCGTTTTCAGGAAAGAAGAAAACAGTCCCTGTAGAGTCCATCAGCATTTATAATATCTTAGAGTGACTCACGTTGCAGTACAATTTACTGCCTCTGCTCTAATCATTCTGACCAGGGCCGAGGCAGACAGGCCTGTTGGGAGCCACGCTGAGCCTGTGGCCATGGGCAAGGCAAATATGTAGCTTTGTGGTTATGGCCTTCCAGCAGGCATGTGAAATATGGTGAACACAAGAACACTCTGTACCTCAGAACGGGAAAAGAAGGATGAGAAAGAAGTGTCAAGGCCACTGGGGACATATGTCAGACTTGATGCTGAGCCCCTGATGCTGTGTGGTATAACTTCCATTGGGACGGCATCTGCTATTCTTTTCTCATGCCCTAGTCACTCAGAATCTGTTATTCCTGTCACATCTACTCAGCTCTGCTATTGTAGGGCCAGAGTAGCCATCTTTGAGCAAACAGTCACAGATATGCCCCCCCCCCCAAATACTGTGACCCCATCTTAGCCCTTCTAGCTCCTACAGTAAAGGTAAGGACTGGTGGCCTGTGAATAGTAGAGGATTTTTTTCTCACAGGCCAAGGAGCTGGCTGACTTGGGTTCTGGTGGGGGCTCTCTCGTCTGTTCACAGCTCTTGCTATGGAAAGAACCTAACCTTCTTTTATCAGCACTAATTCCATTTATGATGGCTCTACCATCACAGCTGACTACCTCACAGTGTCCGCACCTCCTAAAACCATTGCATCAGTGTAATGTGAGGTTTCTGGCCCAGACTTTCGGGTCTAACCTCAAGGTTTAGACCCACAGACCCACAGAGACACACAGATGCTTACATTAATTTTCGGCTGATAGGCCTAAGGCTCAGGCACATAACTTGCTAACTCTTTACCCTTAATCTAACCCATGACTTTTATTCTGTTCAGCCATGGGGCTCAGTACCTTTTCTCAGAGCAGCATAGTTGTCCTCTGCTTCGTCTGGCTTCTCTCTAGCATTCTGCTCTGTTCCGCCTGTTCCTAGAGTCTTCTTAGTCTGGTAGCCCCGCCCACACTTCCTGTCTGCCTTTGGCCAATCAGTGCTTTTTATTAAACTCATAGGTGGGGACAACTATTTACACTGGAACAAAATAATCTCCCTACACATCAGTGCCAAGCATTTTAAAACATAAAATTTAGCATAACTGAAATTTGAGTTTTGTGTAACTTTTATTTGCCTCACAACATTCTTAGAAGTTTTTTGCTTTTTTTTTTAAATGTTAAAATGTTAAAAGGCCTAGAAATTCATCTTAGCTCCAAACTGTAGAGAAATAAGTGGTAGATTGGAACTGTCATGGACAATAGGCTTCTGATTTCTAGGTTGAGTTTGGACAGATTACTTCTAATCAGAATTTTTTTGATCATTGGTCTCATTCAGTATGCTTTGGTTTTATAACACAGTGGTTGGGCGTAAGTCCAGGCCTAACTTCCCTGTGGTATGTCCTCTCTTCCTTCACCACTATTTACAGGCAGCGTGTATTTTATTATCTCCAGCCATGGATGCTCTCTATCTTAGGATGGGCTTTCTCCTGACAAACCCTTGATGAAGTTGAATAAATCTCAAGTTTAAAACACACAATACTTGCCTACCAAGCACTCTGGCTTGGCATATGCTCTCTTAACTGTGTTCCTAACATTTTATTGACCTGTAGTTGAGCAGATTCATCTAGCACAAAGCCTAGCTTACAAAGAAGTACTGAAGGGTTCTTATAATGCGCTGAAAATATTAAAAATTTTAAATTGAACTATGATGAGTAAAGAACTGTTTGTATCTTCTAGATGGAAGCTCAGCAAATGGTTCTCTTTCCTTGACGCTTCCCCCGGGGTTGTGCTTGGAATCTGCCTGCCCACAGCAGTGCTCAGGCCTGCCCTTGATGGAGGCGAGGGTGATGGTGATACTTAACTTTGCTTATGAGACAAAGAAGTTCAGTTAACCCAGTGACATCAAGAGCAGTCAGCACAGGTGGTTTCTTACTGACTGGAAGGTCCAGTGGCTGGCCAGAGAGCTCCAGCCTGGCTGTGCTTCCTATCTTAGCCTCCCTTGTTGGCTAATGCTAATGTGCTGAGCATAGGCGGCCACACCTGGCTTTCTACATGGATGCAGAAAATCTGAACTCAGTCCCACACACTTTTGCAACAAATCCTCTTACCCACTGAGCCACCTCCTCATCCAGAGTATCTTATCATCATCAGATCCCTTCTTCCACATGCTTGTCTTCATATATTTATTTCCATGGTTAACTGTGCTATTTTTTTCTGTTTCATCAAAGTTTTCTTCTCTTTCTCCTTTTTGAAAGGAGGGTGGCAGGGTTTCTCTGTGTAGCCTTGGCTATTCTGGAACTCACTCTGTAGAGCAGGCTGGCTGAGAACTCAAAGATCCTCCTGGTTTGGGGATTAAAGGCATGCACCACTACCACCTGGTTCAAACCTTTTATTTTCTATCATCGTTGGAAGATAACAGGTTGACAGCCTATCTTTCCTTTCAGGCTTCAGTGACATGATCCCACCATCTTTGGACACCATCAGGTCTGATGAGAACGTGCAGAGATGGATGTTCTGTTTTAGATTATTCTGCTGCTTACAGAATCTCTTGTTGCTTCAACCTGTTTCTCTGGCATCAATGCTTTGTATTGCACGTCCTGTCCTTATGGACTCACACCTTTCCTTAGTTTTCTGGTTTTCCTAGTCACTATTTCTTCACTGTTCATCTCCAGTCTTTCTACAGAACTCTGCTTGAATGTACAGTGGACCTTTTGCCATATACATATATATATGTATATATATATGTGTGTGTGTGTGTGTTCAGCTCACTAATTCTTTATTCATGCTTTCTTTCCTGGCTGTCTTTCATTCATGTATTATATATCTTTTGTCTTCACATGTACAAGTATATGTATTATTTAATGTATATATGTAGCCTAGATATTTTTTAAAAACATTTTATTTGTTTGTCTATATGTGTGCTTGTCTGTGTGAGTGTACGTGGTACATGTGCAGGTCTGCACAGAGTCAGAAGACATTCAGGTCTCCCAGAGCTGATGTTATGAGCAGTTATAAGTCACTGAGACCCAAACTTTAATCTATCTTTTGGAAGTACAGCAGTCTTTTAGCCACCAGACACCTCTTCAGCCTCTTTTAATTTCATTTTTATAAAATCTCCCTAGTTATGGACAGTTTTTCCTATACTTTGTAAGGTTTTTGACATTTAATTCACACTTTTAAAATTTCATTTAAGTTTATTTTATGTGTGTTGGTGTGAAGGTGCCAGATCTCCTAGAAATGGAGTTACAAACAGTTGTGAGCTGCCATGTGGGTGCTGGGAATTGAAGCTGGGTCCTCTGGAAGAACAGCCAGTGCTCTTAACTCCTGAGACATCTTTCCAGCCTCTCATTTATATTTTTAGTCGTCTACTTCAATGAAAAAAATTATTGTAAAAAAATATACACAGAGTAGCTTGCTTTCTTTCTAATTGCTCTGACAAAACACAGTGACCAAAGAAACTTATAAAGGAAGTGTTTGATTTGGGGATGCTGGTTCCTGAGGGTTAGAGTCTACGACCATTACAGTGGAGCATGGTAGCAGGCAAGCAGACGTATCTGAGAACTCATATCTCATCTACAGCCAGGAAGCAGAGAGAGCTAACTGGAAATGGCATAATCTTTTAAAGAGTCAAAGCCTGTGACACATATCCTTTATTAAGACCACACCCTTAAGCCTTCCCAAACAGTTCCACCAACTGGGGACCAAGTATTTAAACATATATTTCTATAGGGTTATTCTCATCTAAACCACCACATGGTACAAGACAACATTTAACCAATTTGTAAGTATTTAAATCATCTTGTGAAGCATATGTACAATATACAGTCATTTTATGTTCTAATATTGACAATTTATGGTCTATTGGCTGTATGCCAATAAAACTTTATTTACAGAAGCAGGTGGTTGGCCTACACATTGTTTTGTTTTGAAGACCTTGGAGGCTTAAATCATGGATATTTCTTTTGACTCCTAGTTACACTGTTAGCACTTAAGGTTTTCATAAGTTTTTTTTCTCTCTTTTTAATGCATCTTTATGAGTGTGTGTGTGTGTGTGTGTGTGTGTGTGTGTGTGTGCTTGTGTGTGTGTGCTTGTGTGTGAGAGGATGATGATCCAAGGTTGGTGTTAGGTGTCTTCCTTGGTGACTCTCCATCCTATATTGGGGCAAGGTATGTCAATTGAACCCAGTGCTTGCCAATTTGGCTAGTCCAGCTAGCCAGCTTGCTCTGGGACCTGCTGATTTCCATACTCTAGAATTATAGGTGAGCTGTCAACCCAGTCAATTTTTATGAGAACTTGAGATACAAATTCTTATCCTATTTACTCACTGAGCCATCTCTCCAAGTTTGCATCTTTTTATTTTTAGTGGAGCCTAATGTGTGGGAATTATGGGTAGTAAAAGCTGTGTTCAGAGAGTATTTGTGTGTCCTCCTGCACGACATTTATTTTTTCTGTTTGGGTGGTTTAAGTAATATTATTATATGAAAATTAAAAGCAGGCCCATGATTGCCATTTCTCAGGAGTTCATTACCACTATTTTTGTTATCATTACTATTATTAATAAATAAAGTTTTCTTACCTAAAGCTACGGTAGAGCCAGATATCCTTCTGAACAGTTTACCAGCAGGTGCTTTTCTACAGTCTCTGTGGAGAGCGAATCTGTGTTAGCGATTTTTGTGCCAATGTGATCAAATCATGTGACATATATGGCTTAAGGAAAAAAGGATTATTTGGGGTCATGATTTAAGGATATGACTCTTTCCTGGTAGGGGACACAAAGTAGAGTTCCTGACAGTAGGAATTTAGGATAGTGGTGGTTCACAACATGCCAGACTGAGAAGCATAGAGAACTAACCAGAAATGGAGGCTAGGGCATATCCTTCACTATCTCACCTCCAGAGATCTACCTAAAGATTTCTAGCCTTCTGGAATAGAGCCTCTCTAGTTGGAGAATAGACATCCCAAACCTGGTCCCGTGTGGGTCATTTCAGATTCAAACCATGGCAGAGCCTATTTGAGGGTTTAAGTTTTATGTTAATTTTCCGTTCACTCTCTTCCCTGTGGAAGCTCCAAAGACCACATTTCTTTGAACAAGCATAAGAAATGTTCTTAAGGGTCAGATAGTATATATTTTAGGCCTGTGCACCATATGGTGTCAATAGCACCTGCAGAACTGTATTATAACACAAAAGCAGCCACAAACCATGTGTAACTGAAAGGGCGTGGCTGTATGCCAATAAAACTTTATTTACAGAAGCAGGTGGTTGGCCTACACATTGTTTTGTTAACCCTGCTCTAGAATTCTGGTGTTAACATTTATTTCCCGAGAAACCCCACATCCTCATTGAAAAGAAAATCTGTTAATTCATTTAACTTTGCTATTTATCTAGCATTGTAGTGTTTTGTGACAGAGGAATTTTTGGAAGAACTAGGCTTCCATAGAGCTAGTAGCAAAATTTAGCAATTGTCTCTGCTACAATAAACCTAATACGTTAGCTAAATGACAGTCGTGTGTTTTCCCGTGGACAGCTCCTGAGTCCTCACACTCTATCCCACCATTTTTGACCTTCTGAGAACATCCTCCCACAGCAACTTTCAAAGAAAGACACTAAGATTCTGACTTTTCTGTTGGGTGGGTGTATAGGTGGATTGGGCTTACAATGGTTTGGTTCATAATTTTGAGGGCTTTATAAAAAAGTGAAAGTATGCCCATAAATTATCCCATTCTTCACTTTCAGCACAGTATTCAATAAATTATCTGAGATGTCCAACACCTTGTTATAAATAGGATTTGTATTAGGTGATTTTGACCATCTGTAGATTAACATAGGTGTTCTGAGCACATTTAAGGCCGGCTGGGTTAAGCTATGGTGCTTTGTAGGTCAGGTGTACCAAATGTGCTTTGCCTTGTGATAGTTTCAACTTACATGTGATGGGCTTATTGGTTTGTGACCCCACCATAAATCAAGAACTTTCTGTAAAAGAGACCAAGGCATTGTGTGGACTATGGCTTCCTGCCTTCTGTGAGCTCTCCCAGCCATGTTTATTGAACGTCTACGTGCCTCTTAGTGTGCTGGAGTTGGGATTCACTGGTAGTGAAGAAAAATAAAACAATATACTCATATACTCTCTTGTATTTGTCATTGTTATAGGAAGATACGGACCAAAAAAAACCTTTACATTTACAAAAAAAATCTTTACATTTATTAAAACAAGACAATATCAAGGAAGAAGAGAAACCATTGAAGACTTCAGAGGTTATTTTAAGGTGAATGGGTGAGAAACAGTCATTTTAGATTATTGAGGGGGAGTACTGCTATCTGATTGGAACAGCATCTTAGGATAAAATGCGTGAAGGAGAGCAGGCAGAACAGCGCAGGCGTACTTGGAGCAAAAGAACTGGACAGAAAAGGGGATTAGAAATCTGATGAACAGAATGGCTGGGACGTGAGCTGCACAGCAGGCGTGGAGAACAACTGACCCTAATTAAGGCAGGAAGTTCAAGAGAACAATAAAGAATCTCTAGAATAAGAAAAGGGCTTCAGCAGCCATTGTGGAGCAAGCATAGGTCTGCTCTAGGTCCTCAACATACATGTTATAGTTACTGTTGTCTTGTGGGGGACTCCCAGCAGTGAGGGAGGGGATGCCTCTGACTCTTCTGCCCGCTCTTGGGGTCCTTTTCCTCCTCCTTGGGTCCGTGTTGGTCTTACTGTACCCTCTTGTGCTGTGTTTGGGTGACGTCTCTGAGAGGCCTGCTCTTTTCTGGGAACTTCCTCTGAGAATGATATCTGGAGTTGACCTGTGGCTGCCACATGTACGCACACACACATATGCATGTATGTCTATATACATGGGTACCCTCAAAAACATAAATGTGCAAACCTACACAACAAAGTGAAAAGGCAGAACCTGGGAGAAAGTAAGTCCTTACAAGAAACTTACAGTTTAAATACGATTCAAATTGAAATGTGGCTTGGTTTGGAGCAGATGCTGTGACTTCACTAAGAATGCATTGGTCCTGATGCATTGCGCTAGCCCTTAGAGCAACAGTGCAGTGGTACACTGTTCAGCGGCTTCACTGAGTTTTGTTTTCTCTTTTAACATATTTCATTAAACTAGATATAGTGGCTTGTCCCTGTAATACCATCTCTCAGGAGTCTGAGGCAGGAGGATTACCATGATTTGGAAGCTTGGACTATCAGGTAAGACCATTTTTCACCACCTTCCAGAGTATGTCTTGATATTTGAATATATGTACGCATTTTGAAGTAACCATTGTAGTGAAGCTAATTTATATGTCTGTTGTCTCTGTTGACATTGTGTATGTGTGTGTGCACGTGTGCATGTGTGTGTGTGTATGTGTGTATATATGTGTGTGTATGTATGTATGTGTGTGTGCATGTGTATGTGTGTACATGTATGTGTGGTGTGCATGTGTGTATGTGTGCGTGCATGTGTGTAAGTGTGTGTGTATGTGTGTATGTATGTATGTGTGTATATGAGTGGTATGCATGTATGTGTGTGTGCATGTGTATAAGTGTGTGTTTGTGTGTGTATTTGTGTAAGTGTGTGTGCGTGTGTGTATGTGTGTATATATGCGTGTGTATGTATGTATGTGTGTGTGCATGTATGTGTGGTGTGCATGTGTGTATGTGTGCATGCGTGTGTGTGTGTATGTGTGTATGTATGTATGTGTGTATATGAGTGGTATGCATGTATGTGTGTGTGCACGTGTATAAGTATGTGTGTGTTTGTGTGTGTATGTGTGTGTGTGCATGTGTGTGTATGTGTGTATATATGTGTGTGTATGTATGTGTGTGTGCGCATGTATATGTGTGTGCATGTATGTGTGGTGTGCATGTGTGTATGTGTCCGTGCGTGTGTGTGTAAGTGTGTGTGTATGTGTGTATGTATGTATGTATGTGTGTATATGAGTGGTATGCATGTATGTGTGTGTGCATGTGTGTAAGTGTGTGCTTGTGTGTGTGTTATTCAACTACTCTTCCATGAAAACATTCCTACTCCTCAGGTTTTGTGTATCATTATCGGTAGTGGTGCCTATCCTTATGTTCCCTGTGATTAAAAATGTATTCTCCATGCGTGTCTTCTTATGTAGGTGGTGACCATGATTGTGCTGTACACATTTTACCACCTGAGTTATCTATCCAGCTCCAATGATTACTTTTTTCCTAGAGCTGGAGAATGAAGGTGGATCCTCACATAGGCTGTACATGTCCACCACTGAGTTATACTCATAGCCTACGGGGACACATTCAAACCATAGCAAGCAAATGACTACCCATGACCTATGAAGAAAGTTCTAATTCTTAGGCAGGATTTACAAAGTCTAGCATATGCATACTCATACTCATCGATACACATATGCCATTGTGCAACGTGAGCATGGATGAAGTCTGAGTAAGTGTGCATTATTGACACAAGCATAGTCATGATACATGCCTCCATGCCTCAGACTCATAGGAATGGCTGCCTTCCTCTTGTCTAGTGCAGAAAGTGTCAGTCACAGCTTCCTCCGCAGGGATGATCTGAGACTGCTCTCCTGCAGAGACCTAAGGGATTCACCAACTAGTCTCCTCCTGGATTTCTGTGGTCTCGGCTCTATGTAATAAACATCACTTCCAGGCTGTTGTTGGTGAACTATCATCAGAGCACATGACTCAGCTTTTCTGTATGAGTGTCGTTTCCACATTCCCTGTCACCTCAGTCAGGTTAATCCGAAAGCCGTGCAAGTCGTCATCTTCTATATTCCTACTTTGCCTCTCGCTGGCAGGATAAGGTCCTCACACGTGGCACTGAGGTGCTGTGTGACTTGGCCTCCATTTAACTGCAACTGGAGATCAGCCTGGGGGTCCTCTCTCCTGGGTCCAGTCTTCTTGATTCTTTCATATTTTTAGGGAAGTGATTTAACTTCTAGGAGGTTCTGTGCTGATCTGTAAGAGATCATCGTGAACTTACCTCATGGGACTGTAGGAAGGGATCATTGTGAACTTTACCTCATGGGGCTATTGGAGATGTGTGTGACAAAGCACAGAGCCTCCAGAGCCATGGCTTTACCTTCTATTCCCAGTTCCAGGAAATCTCGGGGTGTCTCTCCTATGTTTTCTTACTTTGTACTTCCTGTCTTCCCCTTTACGATGCACACTAACTCTCTTTCCTATAGTGTATGAGCTCTGCCAGCATGTATGGACAACACTGGTTTCAGGATGTTCTTAGTGCCCCACATAGCTCAGTAAAGGAAGTTTCCAGAAAAAATGAAGAAAGGGAAGATGAATGCATGCGGCAGAAGTGGAGTGTAAGTAGTTTGACTTGACTGACTGATCCTGAGGGTGGTGGGACCCTGGCAGACCCTCACAGGATGCATCCTGGAGTTTCATAGACATTGGATTAGGGGTGTACTTTTACTGATTATTAAAAAGTCTTTATTGCCCTGTCACCTCCCTACCCTAAAGAATAGCAGAAGGGGAGGCTGCAATTCTGACCAAAGCTGTCAGGAGAAAGCACACAACAGTAAGGCTGGCCTTGCTCTCTGGTGTGGTGTGTTAGCTTTGAGCAGTCTAAAAAAGTAACGGTGTTTGTTTACCCAGCTTCCACGCAAACCTGCCAGTGAGCAGTGAGCCTCCTTCTGTGAGGAGCTGCTTCTGTCTGAGTTGGCTAACACCGGGATTGGTGTGATGTGAAGTGAACTCAGGCAGTTGATTCTTCTCCTTTTAGAGCATAGTCAGGTTTCCAACTTCCACTCTCCATAGCCAGAGGCAGAGCTCAGCTGTCCCCAACCCTATGGGGACTTCACTGTGTTTACTGAATGGCCATATGGTAATCTCTTCCAACTCATGAACAGGCTGCCTGGTTACCTCATCTGTTGTCCAGTGACTTCATCCACCTAAAATGTAGCAAGTATGAGCCAGGAACAGAGCAAGCCAGAGTCTCACTAGAGCCCAACAGAAGGATGGGTTTCTCATGGGCTCATGGAATCAGCAGAGAGCTGTCTGCCTAGTAATCATTCCCAGCAGGGAGGGAGCAGCACCCAGCTAAGTGGTGTGTTTTTTTTTTTTGTAAAGTGGAGCTGGGGGTGCTTGTGTGGAGTGGACGTGTGTGTGTGTGTGTGTGTGTGTGTGTGTGTGTGTGTGTGTGTGTGTGTACCCACACTTGAAAGTTGCTTATCTCAGGTGATGTGTATCACTTCTCATTCCTAATAAGGGCCACTGACTATAAGCTGATAAAGCTGCTGACCCTTAGCAACTAACGCCCAATATGCTAACATACAAAACAGGGTGGAAAACACACCTTGCAGGGAGGTGAAAGGTCTTATAACTTGGAGGTAGAAGCATGACTAGATATTATTTTACTGTTTATCACTCTTTTTGAATTATATTTGCTCTCCTCTTCCAAAAATATTGCATGTGATGACTGGGAATATAAAATAAATTACCTTTGCCATAGGCTGCTGGGTTTATTAGCCCCTTTCAAGCTCTTTACAATGTAAAGGACAGGGTGACCTACAGTCAACTGACTCCTTTTTCCAAGGAGCTCTTCTCTCTCTCTTTCCCTCCCTCCCTCCCTCCCTCCCTCCCTCCCTCCCTCCCTCCCTCCCTCCCTCCCTCCCTCCCTCCCTCCCTCCCTCTCCCCCCCTCTCTCTCTCTGTGTATCAGGACCTCTGTTATTTGTGAATGTAATTGCTTAACTCTTTGAGATACTTGTAGTTCTGCATTCTTTTCCTGGTTTCTCTTGAAATGGCATTTAATTTTGTTTTCTAGGGTTGGGGAGTTGGCATTTAGCTAGCTTGCTCAAGGTCTTGGGTTCTATTCCTACTGTGGTGAAGAAAATTGAACAAACACATGAAGAAATTGAACTTTATCGAGGCATAACTATTAGAAGTTGTATCTATCTATGGTATGGCATATGATGCAATATCAGGTTCCCCCCCCCCCCCCCAACTTTCTTTTTGCTTAGCTTGTGAGCCGGCCCAGAGCCTCAAGAGAGTCAGGCAAGTGCTCACCACAAAGCCACCTTCCCAGCCATTCACTCCAGCTGAAGATTTGCCCTTGTTTTATAATTTTAGGTGGCTGGTTTATGTTATCCTTGTGGTGTACATTTGAAAAAGCAAATGCACAGGGAAACAAGGCCAGGAAGTAAAAATGAAAAAAACATCACAGAAGTGAAACAGCCCCAGAGGTCAGTAGTGTATTTGGATAAGCTCTTTATATCAAAAGGACTCTTGAGAGTGGAGGGAGGCCAGCCATTTCCAAGAGCAAATGTTAATAAACTCACGGTCAGCCCCCTGACTAGTAGAGATCAATTAGCAATACAGAATTCTTCACTCTTGTTTTTTTTTTTTTTAATTCTGAAGAAAACCGTTTTTAGGGTAGTATCTATGGAAAATCTGGAAGGTCTGGGAGGCAAAGATTTGGCTCTAATGAGCAAAAGAGCAAGGGTCATTATTTCCACGGTGTTTACAGTTGACTCCTAGGCGTGCACTTGACATATTCTTTCTTGTTAGCAATCTCAGAGCAACAGTGGAGAATTTCCAAATGTTCCTCCAAAATCAGGGCTCCAGGCACATCTTTCCAAAGGCAGACCAATGTCCCTGTGAGCAAATTGCCTCTCAGCCTACTCAGCCTATTCAGAAACACCTCTGCTTCTGGCAAACAGTTTCTCAGAGCAAGGTAAGTAACCACAGTGGAGAACTACAGGCTGTATATTTAAACAATTATGAGCCTGTGTGCCTCAGCCTCCTGCTGCACTGTCCCAGCAAGATGGTGTAATATGTGCGCTTTACATATCAATAGCGGAAGAGTCTGTTTCCAGATGGCGATACCTAGTTCAAAGCCACCTTTTTTATGCAGAAGGAAGACTGTGTGACCTCCCTCCAAGTGAATGTGTTTTGTAAGCCCTGGGAATGAATGCTTAAAAAAATGGTCCTGCGCTATATTTCATGTCCAGTCCAACGTGTGGTGTGTGCACAGCTGTTCTGGGCTGGCATGTGGTAGCATATTAAAAGGAAGATTACCATTTCCAATTTTTCCCCTTCTGAAAGCTTGATATGCATATATGAAACTTGTGGAAAAAAATAGGCATAATGAAACAGGGAAGCCAGGTCTCAAGGCGCTAGCCAGCACACATCTGGAGTTTCAGCATCCTACAGATAGTTACTTATTCCCAGGAGCCCCTGCCGGAGTGGGAATGGTAGCCTGGTATCCATGGTGAACATCCCTATCTCACTGTGCCAGGTGTGTGTGTGTGTGTGTGTGTGTGTGTGTGTGTGTGTGTGTGTGTGTGTGTGTGTGTGAAGGCTGTCCTCTGGGGGTGGGGTGGGGAGAAGAGCTGACAACAGAGGAAAAAAAGGAAAAAACAGAAGGAGGTAATTGGGCACCACCTCATCCAGTGGAACCTGCGCAGGCGTCTGAGAAAGGCTTAGTATTGGAAGGGCCAGGGCAGTCAGATGATGCACGCAGAGCCTTCTTGCGGCCTGCCAAATCCACACTTGTTTCTATGGGTACAGGCCAGGGAAGAGAAAC
Organism: Phyllotis vaccarum; assembly: GCA_033318265.1. Lineage (NCBI taxonomy): Eukaryota > Metazoa > Chordata > Mammalia > Rodentia > Cricetidae > Phyllotis > Phyllotis vaccarum. The sequence goes on from JARWLC010000012.1 coordinate 2,509,843, forward strand.
CGTGGGGTCAGAAAGACCTACAGAGAACAACACGGGGCAGGATGGGCCCTGCTGCTTGACTCTCGTGCACACGGATATTAGGTTTGAACTGAGAATCTGAATTCTTGCTGTTTGTCTCTCCTCCAGTTAGGAAGCTGGAAATGTTTTAAATCTCACAGTCTCTTACTTAGAAGATGGTTTCAAGGGATAGTTTTAAAAAATGACTTTTTTCCCCCACAGAATCTTGGTATGTAGCTCAGCTAGACTTGAACTCTCCATCTTCCTGCCTCAGTTTCCTGCTTTATCTCCTGAGTGCTTCCACCCCCAAAGCACCATTGCTCAATTATGTGATCGACTGACTGGGTTTTATATTCCACTTATCAGACATAAGGAGGTGGGGAGCTGGGGTGTGAAAATGGGCCTGCTCACAGAAGATGAAAACAGAGCAGGGTGGCAAGTGTTTCTCTCAGGAAGAGAGTCTGCTACAGGGTCTTAGACTCAGAGGATGAGTAGATTTTGATGAAAAAAAAATTGTTTTTTGAGCCACAAGCCCATGAGGTTCCAGATGCTTCATGTAAAACAATGCTCCATGGGAGGGAGGGAGGGTCCGGCTGGAGGCCACCCTTAGAAAAGCTATAAAGAGCAGCTGCTTCTACTGTGTGTGCCAAGCGCTGCCTATTAGGATAGGGCTCCCACCGCCTTCTTTCTTTCCCTTCAACCAGATGTGACCAAGCAGGAGTTTGTCAGCGGGGGGCCAGGACCCCAGATGGTGGGAACCAAGAACTGGGGAGGTATGGGAGCTTTTGGAAGGCCCTATGCTCTTCAGCTTCCTGGTTCTGCGGCTCATCTGTATTCTCTCTGCTCAGCTTTCTACAGCTCAGACCGAGGGAGGAAAGAGTGCCTGAGCAGTGTGATCTGCAAGCTCAAATCAGGGCTGATAAAGGGCACAGGGAGGTGCCCTGAATGGAGAGTTGATGACAGAAAGACAATTCAAAGGATCCTGCAGACTCCCAGATGGAGGGCAGGAGAAGGAGGGGAGAAAAGTGCCCCAGTTGCTGGGATCAAACAGGACCCAGATGATGCAACAGGAGGACGTGGCTGGAAAAGACAGAGCCTTCACCCAGCTGCACCTGGCCAAGGCTTCATCAATTCCCTGCTGGCAGGGCATAGATGTCAACCTCCAAGCCGCACTGCCTCTAGTTAATTAAGCAAGTGTGTTTACCTGTTTGCCATTTAAGAAACTGTGACTTCAGACAATCTCTCTTCTCTCAAGATAGAGGACTTTGGAGGCATAAACAAAAACGTCCTTCTAGACAAGCTGTCTCCTGCTAGGACAGCCAAGGGCCAAGTCTGAGCATGAAGATGCAAAGCACCATCCCTGACAAGACACCGCTCCTGTCTTCAGTGCAAGGGACAGGCCCAAGGGTCCCTCAGTAATAGCCCCTATTTTTTTTTTCCTTGTTCATCTCATGGAGGCAATTTTCTGAGGTGCACAAGAGTGCTTCCACACCTGTTCCTGTGGCAGCCATTTCCCAGTTACACAGTGAATGAAAAAAATAAAGAAAAATAAAAGGAAAGGGTGTGACAGGTCCTGGGTTTCAGCACCAGATGAGTGAAGAAAATGAAATAAAAAGGAAAGGCATGATGGTTCCTAGGTGTGGTGGAGGAGAAAGTTTGCTACAGTTAAAGAGGGTGCATGGCCAGAGGCAGAGACATCTGGCCCACAATAGTCATGACCCCGAGCCGTGTGAAGAGCTGGGCCGAGGGGTTGGGGGGTGGGAAGAGGAGAGAGGGGAATCAGGTGCAGCATGCTTGAGACCAAAGGTACAAAAGGGGCAGGTAACAAAATGTTTGGATTACATAGGGAAGAGCCTCCGGGGGAAGGGCAGCCCAGCCCCTGGGCTGTAGAGTTGGGGGGGAATGTGTGTGTGTGTGTGGGGGGGGGTTGTATGCCAGCCAGAAGGGATGCTGGGAGAACTTGGTGGCCAGGACTGCTTTCCTATGTTTAACAGGCACCTCAGCCATTTGTCCCAGATTTAAAACCTAATACACAGCAGGGCAAACCCTCACATAGCTGCTAGCAGTAGCTAGGAGGGAGGTAAGTCACAGGAATATCATAGGCAGATTATAGATTCATACAGGCCCTTCTTGGGGATCCATGTTCATGCTAGGGAAGCTCTTGCATGAGATCTGAAGTGTGTGTGTGTGTGTGTGTTGTCACTCAGGGAACAGATAAAATGTGGTGATATGATGTTGCTACAAGGCTAGGGAAGTAAGTGAGAAGTAGAGGCCTCACTGGGCCTGTGTGAGACTCAGAGGCTCTCCTTCCCCACCCCGATAAACAAAAGAGGACAATCTTGGGTAAACAACCTCACAAGAAGAAAGATCTACTCAGTTCACAGAGTCAGAGGGTTTGTCTCTCAAAGCAAAGGGGAAGTGGGGCAGGCCCTGTCATGGCAGCTGGAAGAAAGGGAATAGAGGGTGGAGCCGGGGCGAGAGACAGCTGCCGAGGATGCATGGTCCTAATGACCCACTTCCTCCAACTAGCCCCACATCCCAGCTCCTGCCACTTCCTCTCAATAATGCCAATACATGACCTCATTGTGCAATCAATTCATCACTTGGGCCAGAGTCCTAAGGGTCTGATGGCTCACCTCAGCTGGCAAACAAGCCCTAACTACAATAGCCTATGGAGGACATTTCATACTCCTAACAAACACCAAGAAGCAACCGATGAGGTGAAGAAAGACCATTTTGGAAAGAAGTTGATTGAAACTGTATGAAAAGAAACAAACAGCACAGTATACTGCATAGGACAGTGCAGTGCTGTGTCTTAAGAAAAGGAGTGAACATCTGTGGAGGTACTCATCTATCACCCCAGTGGTCATGTTTACTGCCTCCTCATAGCACGGCGGCTACAGGCACTTGTAGTCTTGACTGGCTTTTTGCATGGGTCCTAGGGGTCTTTATGTGTGCGTAGCAAGCTCTATTCCTTACCATTCAGCTTTGAAACTTAAAATAATAATAATAAATTGTTGTGGCTATGAGAAAACACTCTATGGTGAAAGCTCTCTTCCCTGGCCTTTTGGGCTTGGCAGAGAAGAGGAGCCTGGGAGTGTCAGTGCTGGTGCTGGTTGGGATAGACACTGTAGAAGGCCTCAAGTTAAGGTATAGAGAGGAGCTGCCGTGTCTATTTGTCCTGTGATCCAATGTGCTTCACCTCCAGGGCTTGGTAAGAGGCCCTTCCCACAGCCATTCAGACCTTCCTTCCCCAGAGAGTAGCATGTGGGTTTTGAGAATGGATTTGGCACTGGACAAGATGCTGCATCTGTTACCAGCAGCATCGATTTTACTCCACGGCCCCTCAGTCTTGGAGCTGCCCCCAGCACTGTTTCTATGCTCCCTCAGGAAAAAGGGGGGAGATTTAAAAGGACAGTGACTTATTAGCAGCCTTACACTGCAGTCTTTCCATTTCTGTGACAGACCTTCCGGCGCTTATGTTGAAAACACCACGAGTCAAAGTCATTTTTACATACGTTTAAGGAGTCAACCAAATAAATAACATGAAGTGTGTTGGGAAAATAGGGTTCTCAGCTCCTTCTTTCGATCTCGCCCGACTTAGAGCCGGTCACTCAAGGTTATGTCTCTATATTCTTTTTATATTTACTTCTGAATTTCTATTAAATGAAGTAAAACTGTTACTTAACTTTTGTTTGTTTATTTGGGGCAACTGTGGTACCTTTCTCCTAGCTTTGATATATACCGCCCAGACAGAGACAGCTTAGGTGAGGAAGGGCTTATTTTACCTTATGGTTTCAAGGGATATTTGTCTGTCGTAGCAAGGAAGGTGTGTGAGACCATGGGAGCCTGTGGGAGACGTACTGTGTATTTTGGCCTAGTAAGCAAAAGAGAGGTCCAGATGGAACAGAAGTGGGACTAACCTTCAAGGTTTGCTACCAGCGACAAGCTTCTGCTAGCTAGGTCACAGGTCACAGAGGTTTCACAGACACCTTAACACAAAGCCACCAGCTGGGGACTAAGTGTTCACCCATGAGCCTGTGAGAGACAATTTAGATTCAAATAATAACAGACACTATCTGTGGACTTTATACTGTGGATGAAGGGCACAGAGCTTCCTTTTGACTTCCTCCTTGGGCAAGGAACATTTCCCCTCCACCACCTTCCCAGTGTAGTTCCTGTTATTGGTTAGTTTAATATTCAGAGTAATCTATTCAAAATAGAGTCTTTCAGGGATTATGATTGTTTTTCTAATTTTTTAAAACTTCCCCAGAACTCATAGCCAGTAGCCACATGGTCTTTTATGAGCTTGAAATACGACTATGGCAGCAGAGAGCTTTCCCACCTCCTCCTCGTCGTCCTTCTCCCCCTCCCCCCCTTTTTTGTTGTTTTTTTGACATCCCTGGCTGTCCTGGAACTCACTCTGAAGACCAGGGTGGCCTCAAATTTAGAGATCCACCTGCCTCTGCCTCCTGAGTGCTGGGATTAAAGATGTGCACCACCCCTTGACAGAACTACTTAATGTTATTTCATTTCAATTCTTTTACAACTTAACTTAAAAAGCTGACAGTTTTTAAGAGTGGTTGTTATGAAAATCACTTTCTATTTGCAAATTTATTGAAAGTTCTGTACAGTTGAAATCAAATATTTCTGAGAAATCTGGGTGGGCATATTGAGAAAGCTGCTAAATGCAAAATGCATGCCAAATCCCAAATATTACATTTGAAAAGAGAATATAAAATATCTCACAAATAACTTTTATACTAATACTATGTTGAAATAATATTTTGTATAATAATGAGCTGACTATATATGATATGTTATAAAAATGAGTCTGAGCTCAGTTTTTAAGATGGTGAGCCATTTAAAGTCCCACGTAGTGTGCATTTATGTTTCTGCAGGGCAGGGCTGTACTGAACTGAACTTGTTTTGTTTGGCCTTTTGGTTGCTATGCATTTATCAACCTTTGCTTTCCTGACCGTGTTCTGAATGTCCTCTTGAAGTGGCATTCACAGCGGCCAGTCTCTGCCCTTGAGAAGCTCTGCACCAGCCTGGCAGCTGTCATGCTGAGGTCTTGGGAATCACTGACACTTTGGGAACCCATCCCTGTATTACTCTACCGTGCTAAAGCCTTTTTCCTGGCTCCGTCTCCTTTCTTCTTGAATTCATTTGTTTAATGAAGCCCCCTTGCCAATAGTGACCTGAAAAACAGTTTGTGGGAAGCTCATATTTTGCAGCCTCATATGTGTGAGAGTTCTGCACATGCCCTGACACAGCAGTTTGGGCAGGTGACTCCACTGTGGAAACAATTATTCAGAAATTGGAAGCCACTGCACCATTGTCTTACAGATCTTTTGTGCCATTGAGAAATCCTGTCACTTGGCTTGGACTGTTTGTACATGAGCTTTCCACAGCAATTGTCCTGTCTTTGTCCCCTGGTAGAATCTTCCTTAACTTGCCATCACAGTAACTTCCATGCCTTGCTGTGGGTCATGACTTCCAATTCTGGAAAATGCTTCTGGGTGACACGGTGGGTTATTTCTTCTCCTGCATTTTGTTTGAATTCTTTCTCTTGGGAAATCTTTACTATTTGGATGAAATGGACGGCTATTGGTCTGCCCTGGTCTTCTAGTTCACCTTATCCTTTTTACTTCCCACCCGTGTCTTTTGCTTTCCTGTCTAAAATGTTCCCTGAACCTCTGTCCCGACTCTTCCACTCACTTTATACTACGGTACTTTTGATACACTGAAGCTCTTCTTTAGCTCCCCAGCTACTCTTTTATTTTTGATTGCATACTGTTCTTCTCCTATGGTATTGTATTGGAAATATATATATGTAGCAAAAATAATAGGGATTGTTTTAATATTCTTTGTCTTTATACTCCACCCCCTTTCTGTTTTAGGTTTCTTACCTTCTATAGAAAGGTAGTGATTCTGGGTTGCTTGGGCAGTTGACTGCCAAGGATGGAGTCAAGCTTCCTGGCAGGATAGTTGAGGGGAATTCCTCGGGGCAGCTGCTTTAGGTGTTTCCTCCAGAGCTGCTCAGATTTTCCAGCAGAGACTCTGCTGGTCTCCTGCCTTGAGGGAGGTAGCATCCTGGATGCCAGCATTCTGAGAGCTGGCTTAGAGGGAGAGCTTGGAATTGCACCACTCAGCATTTACAACTGCTTGCTTCTTTGAGACACTCCTGGTAGTAGATGGCCACCCTTGCCAGATAATATATCTCTTTAATGCCAGACTGCCCCACAACTCTGAGGCCTGGGAAAATAATTTTGTTTATGCTTTTTTGAGTCAGACTTTTGGTGAGCTTGGTTGAATAGCATGCCTGATCACATGGCTGCAGCTGGTGCTGTAGAGACATGGGGTTCACTCTGTCCCTTCCATGGTTTCTCTGTCTATTTCTCTACATGCTCTCTCTTGAGAACTCCTTCATCTGGTCAGGATTTCTCACAGCCTGGAGGATCTCAATACAGCTATACTTTTCACCTTGCCAACTCTCAATGGGCATGAAGCAGAAGCTGCCAGTTGAGGACTCCACCCATGGAAGACACAGTGCACTAAGCAGGTCAGAGAAATCCCTGCTCCTCCCTTACCTTGCCTTCCCAGACTTAAGGATGTGAAATCTCATTCTTAATTAAAGGGGAGTTTCTTGTAAATGCTTACATGGCTATAGGGAGTTTCTTCATTATTTTAAAAAGCAAAAGTATATTTGTATTGTACCAGCTTATTGACATACACCTGTAACACCAGCTATTCCGGATGCTGAGGCAGGAGGATTCCTTGAGTCAATCGTTCTCCACTCTTTCACATAGCTGATTTGCCAGCTTGCTTCAGGATTTTCTGTGCATTCTGGGAAACCCGTTACCCATTGAGTCACTGGCCCAGCCCTGAAATCCAGGTATTTAACTCTATCCTGGGTAACTTTTGGAGATACAGTATCTTAACACACACACACACACACACACACACACACACACACACACACACACACACACACACACACACACACAACACACAACACACAACACATAGCACATGCATACAAACACACATACACAACACATAACACGTGCATACTACACACACACACATAACACACACATACAAGTACATACACACACACACATTTTCTACAAGTCTCCCAAGTATTTTCTCTCTTATGTGCAAATCTTTTAATATACCCTGTCCCCGGGTTTGCACTCCCTTTTCTTTCTAAAGGAGATCTGAATTCATACACTTGGGGCCCCAGTATCTTATCACTGACCATCTTAGTTCCTATTCTCCTCATGCCAAAGGGGAAGTTTTACACTTTTACTCATTCAACAGGTTTGTTTTTTCCTCACTTGCAAGTCTGTTCGCCCGGGAGACAGACAGACACTGGTTGGCAACCATGATTCTACTCTAGCTGTCCCACAGTTGCATTCTCTTCTAGCTCAGGTCTGAGAACTTCTTAGAGATTGGGGAGGGTTTTCCTAACTTATTGCCTATGTGGTCCTCCTTTGCTGACTTGTAACAGTGGTTGTCAATACTTTGTATTTTTATTTGAAGACCATGTATATGGGTCTGTGTGTATGAGTAAAGATGTCTGTGGTGTCTAGAAACAGGTGTCAGATCTCCTGGAACTGGAGTTACAAACTGTGAGCTACCTGGATGGTCAATATTGACTGGTCTCTTTCTGTCAGCACCAGAGTTCACAGATTTCCTCCAAGTTGCTCGGAAACTAATACCATTTTTTATTTGTTATGTTTACTATAGACTTTCCAGTCCATTGGTGTGACCCTTATGTGCCTTTTGTTAGGCTTATAGGAAGTGGAGAACATTTAAAATACTCAAATCATCATCTTTCATTTACACTGTTAGTTGGGTTAGGTAAGCTAGGCTTTCTAAGAAATGCTTTAGAAGTATGATTATACCAGAGTGGATTGGATAGTTTCTCTCCAATGCCTAAGAGAGGAAAAAAGTCCTAAAGCAGTGATTCCACACCAGAATTAGCCTGGGGGACACCTAGAAAGCCCAGGGAAATGCTGCTGATAAGTGCCCATGGTCAGGTCATACCCACGAAGAAATGATTTGATTGACTACGATAAGGTCCGGTCAGCGTTTGAGTAAGCTCTCCAGTGGTTTGGTCCTTAGTGTGGATGCTTGTCTTGTGCCTGTGGATGCTTTGAAATTGGGAAAAGCAGAAAAAAAGGAATAGTAGGCATTAAAAGGATAATGTTACCAGGAGAGCAAAGGAAGGGCCTGGGAATTAATGCTTGTATTCATTCCTGGCTCTGCAGCTGGGCATTTTATAGCCATCTACTACTTCCTGTACACTCTACTTCACTCTGTGAGATAGCAGTAATGATGCCGACATTGTGGGCTTAGCCCCCCCCCCCCCATTCTCACTGCCACTAACTGTAACTTGCATGCTTCAAAAGTAAATGTTTGTTTACGTTAAAGCAACAAAGAACACAGAGGAAAGAAGAACACAGGAGAAAGAAGTAACAGACAGAAAGAAAAACTCCCAAGACAGATAACCGACACTTTCCTTTTGTTGGCGGTGTTACCTAGGCCGGTTTGAATCACTGAAATGCTGTAGTTTAGGTAAAAGACTGCAGGAGACATTTCAGGAGGAGAACCCGTGCCCCGAGAGGTGCCGAAGTCTCCAGTCTTTGAAAGTTTCCCAATTCCATCAGCTCACCAGCTTACCCTTGTCTGCCAGCCATATCCTCAGCTCTACTAGATATTTTCATAGCTGCTGTGACAAAATACCTGACCAGTGAAAAGTGTGACCCTCTGGAAACATTGCCTCTGCAGTCAGGATGCAGGCAATGTTGCTTCTGGGTTCAGTCTTTTCTTCTGTTCAGAAGAAATCCAAAGTAATAAAATTGATGTTACAAAGAATTTACTGATCGATTCTCCCAGGAGACATAAGTCACACAAGAAACTTTTAGATAAAACAGTGCTACCCCCAGCTATCCCAAAGATAAGTAATAGGCTAGCCAGACCTGTGAGAGACGAGGGAAATTTAGGATGCTGGGATGTAAATGTTGATTCACCAGGGTTGACCAGCCATTAGGCTTGTCCTCAAAGAACATGCCTCTAACAGACAGCTCAAGGGGGGAAGTAGTGCATGGTCACAACCATGTGTTCTATTCTACCATCAGGTCTCTGTGCTTATCAGAAGAAACATAATTTACCAAGCGGGCAAGATGTCCCTGGGTAACAACTATTCAAAAAAATAACAACAGTAGTATACTTAAAATAATTCTGGTAATATCTTTGCTAGATAAATCTGTTATCTGCCCAAGCAGCCAGACTTGCAGTCTCTTGTCTCTGTTTAAATTGTTCAAAGCCTAACCTGGGTCTGGAACCTGGACAGGGTTGAAGGATGGCAGTGTAGCTGCAGTGCATAAGCCTAAAGTGTATATACCTTAGTAAACTCTTCTGTTGAAGATTGGCTCTTCCTGGGTAATTAGCTGGAGCTGGACAAGCACTGTTAAAGAGCTTCTCCTCAACTGATCTTTAAGTATGTGGAGTGATTCCTCACTGGGAAGGTTTATTATTTCCACTATGGTGCAGTTCTATAAACCTGTAACTCACGTCTGAAAAACCAGGAATGGCATTTCCTACCATCCAGAGGCATTGCCCCTTCCTATTCTGTTGGACTTGTAGCAGCCCTGTGGCTGACCTTGGCACAGCACTTCTTCCTATAGTCTCACATAGCTCAGGCTGACCTGGAGCTCATGGTGCCACACGAGACCCTGTTCTTTTCGGCTCAGCTTCCTGAGTATTGCAAATATGCACAGCCCTGTCCAGTTGAGGCAGGGATTTTGTTCTGTATTTTCATTTTAAGCACAAATTTATTGAGCAAGGCAAAGCAGACACTCCAGAGAGAGATTGGAACAGGTTGTTTTGAGTGTTCCAGAGGAGCATAGCATTTTCAAAGTTGTTGATAAGGGAGCCTCAGTGGCAAATTAATTTGCATTTTTATTAGCTAGAATCTTTGATGGGTAGGGCCTTGCCCTCAGAGCACCTTTGCTTTTGTTCCAGTGCAAACTGAGGTTTTCTCTTAATTAGCTTTCTGCTAAACTCTTTAACAGTTACATATGCTTATTGACAGCCTTAAACTTGGGCATACTCCCCTGTCTTGCTGATTGCACTTTCCATATCTGTCTGCTTTGACTTCTTTGTCAACTTGAGTAAATACAGTGAGCCATAGCCATGTCATAGTCTGACTTTTATTTTGTTTTGAAATTTTCTCTGCCAAGCAAGTTGGTCTCTTATTTTTAAATCCATTTTCACTCTGGTTCTCAAGATATGGACAGATGAAGCCAGATTCCTTGCTATAACACATCATGAATGATTTCTAGTCTAGATCCCAGCAGCATGCTCATTCAGTGCTGAAAGCTCATAAAGCCAGCATTACCTACCATCTACCTTTCTGTTGGCATTCTGGGTTTTTGAACGCTAGTCAGAATGATCCATTGAGCTCTGGTTAAGAAAGTCCTCAGTAGCACAGACCTTTTAAATGCTTCCTGAAAACCATTTCAGAAGGCCAAAGAACCACACAGACAAATTTCTCACAACCACCCCACTCCTTGGTACTAAATTTCTTATTAGTTTTTTTCATTACTGTGACCAAATACTTGACAAAAAGCAAAATAAAGGGAGGCTTATGTTGGTTCACAGATCAAAGAAATTTTATCCGTCACGGCAAAGATGGATGTTGGTGGGCAGTTTAGTTCATGGAGATGATCGGGGAGCAGAGAAGAACAGAGAAGGGATGTGAGTACTCAGCTGGTTTTCTCTTTTTGCCTTTTTATTCAGTGCATAATCCCAGCCCATGGAACTTAGGGTAAGCTTTTCCTCTTCATTTATGTCTCTGGCAAAGTCCTCACAGATGTGCCCAGATGTGTGTCTTGTAGGTGACACACAGATGTGCCCAGATGTGTGTCTTGTAGGTGACACACAGATGTATTCAGGTGCATGCCTTGTAGGTGACTCACAGATGTACCCAGATGTGTGTCTTGTAGCTGACTCACAGATGTACCCAGATGTGTGTCTTATAGCTGACTCATAGATGTACCCAGATGTGTGTCTTGTAGCTGACTCACAGATGTACCCAGATGTGTGTCTTGTAGCTGACTCACAGTTGTACCCAGATGTGTGTCTTGTAGCTGACTCACAGATGTGCCTATAGGTGTGTCTTGTAGGTGATTCTAAATCCAGTCAAGCTGACAATGGACATTTAACATCACACCTGTCCATTCTTCTAAAGACCACTTACAATATAAACTCAAGATTAATAGGCAGGTAGAATAAACCCTGAAGTTTCATATTCTAAATAAATTTGTTGGGTAACTAGTCAGGGAACTGTGGTCTTGGAAGACATTGAGAATGAATTTCAGGGCTCTGTTGAGGTCCATTAAAGAATGAATTCACCTTTGATCCTGGGTGGAGACATGGCATTAAAGGTTTCATTTTATTTTATTTTATTTTATTTTATTTTATTTTATTTTATTTTATTTTATTTTATTTTATTTTATGTATATGGGTATTTTGATTGCACGCATGCCAGTGTAGTATGTGTGTGCTTGGTGCCTCTGAAGGCTAGAAGAGTGTGTTGTATTCCCTAGAACTGAAGCTACATTTGGCTGTGGAGTACCAGGTAGCTGCTAGGAATTGAATTGGGGCCTTCTAGAAGGGTAGCCACTACCCTCAATCACTGAGCCATCTTTCCACCCCAACGACGTGACATTTTGATCCCCCCCCCAAGGTTTAGAACATACTTTGTCTTCTTTTTTGAGAGCTAATCCAGTTAGGCTGGTCAGTCAGATGGTCAAGGGAAGGAAGGCTGATTCACCAAGCTAAGGAGCTGGGAAAAATAGCCATTTAATGAGATGATGTGCTTATCTTTCTCAGAAACCCTTCCCCAATGCAGCCACTTAGATTTAGGCTGCCCATTTCCTGAGCCCTAACTTAGAAATGCACAAAATTCCTTTCTTTCTTTTTCCTTCATATGCTGACCGAAAGTCTGCTTTTCCTGACATGTTGGAATTGCTTTCTGAATCTGACCACTTTCCTCCATCAGGCTGTGCGTTCTTTCCCTGAGTCTGTTGGCTGGCCTCACTCAGATGCATAGGCCTGTTTCTCCCCTGTTTCCCTCTCAGAAGTTGTCAGTGATTCATGGCTTGGCTGTCCCACGAGCTTTCCCCCAAACTCTAATAAAAATTGTTTTCTTGCTTCCTTCTAGGTTTATTTCTAAATTTTTTTTTTATTAGTGATACTAAAAACCCCAAATAAAGTAACTTCAGTCTCCTCAATGTCTTAGTCAGGATTAATATTGCCATAATGAAACACCAGGACCAAAAGCAACTTAGGGAAGAAAGTGTTTAATTCACTCACAGATCATCAAAAGCAGTGGAGGCCTGAACCTGGAGGCAGGAGCTAACGCAGAGGCCACAGTTTGCTCAGCCTACTTTCTTCTAGAATTCAGGACCACCAGCCCAGAGACGGCACCACCCACAGTGAGATGGTCCCTCCCTCATCAATCACTAATTAGGAAAATTAACCCCCAAGGTCAGCTCTTTCACCTGATGCAGGTTATCTTTGTGCTTCCCACATCCAGGGTCTGATGATCCCGGTCATAGTGCCTGGCAGGCATGAGTGCCACTCTCCTCATGGCCCCATAGCCGCCTCTCTTCACAGGAGTTCTCTCTCAGTTTCTCCTCATAGGATGGGGGAGACAGTAGCATGCTTACTCTCAGGAGAGATGGGGGCCCTGGCCAAGAATACACTCATATGGCTTCCTCTTGAGCATGATGCTCAAGCTGCTGTGGCTGCCAGCACCATCTTGATTTCCCCTATAGCTGGATCTTAAGAAGGCATTTTCTTAACCGAGGTTTTTTTCTTTCAGTTTGTATCAAGTTGGTCTAAGACTAGCCAATACAATCAATTCCTTGTCAACTTGTTGCACAAGCACATCACTCTTAAGCCATAAAGTTTTCCAACATCACACATTAACATTCAACTTTACAACATAAGCATTCCAGATTTTAAGCTTCTCAGTCTCTTAAAATTTAAACACTTAAAAATTCAATTTCCCCAAAAATGTTAGTCAAGTCTTTTAAAACTCAGTCTCTCAACTGTGGGTTTCTATTAAATCAAATGCTTTCTTACTGCAAGAGAGAAGATCTAGGGCACAGTCACAATCTGAACAAAGCCAAACTCTAACAGCATAACCAATATCTAATGTCTGGGAGTCACTCTTGATCTTCTGGGCTATTCCAAGGGGTTCCGGTCATTTCTGTGACTCTGCCCTCTGCAGCACACACAACTTTTCTGCTAGCCTCCAGCAGGCTTCACTTCACTGCTGCTGCTGTTCTTGGTGGTCATCCTAGGATTCTAGAATCTTCTAAAATGCTGAGGCTCCTTGCTGCAACTAGGCTGAGTGTTCCTGGGCCCTCTTCTGAGACCCCACCACTACCGCACAGTGCCAAATCTCACCTGCTCTCCATGACCCATTTATACCTTCAAAACCAGTAGCACTTGGGTGACTCTTACACGTTCAAGTTTGGCATCCAGCACAAGATACAACCTTAGCAGCCTCTGGAACACAGCTTCTGTGTCCTGACTCTTGAGGGGACACTTCCCAGAATTTCACTTCAAAGATGTTGGTCTCTTCTTCCTCACAGATGATTCTTTAACCTCAGCTCATCAGCATTCATTGTCACAGCAAAGCAATGTTTTTCTTTAGAGGTCTCCTCTCTTGCTAATCACAGACGACACTTCAGCTCCAGCTGAGTAGATACCATAGATTCTTCCCCTAGAAGGCCCCATGGAGTCTTTGTTTCCCTCTGCAACCTCACAAGTCAGGCCTCCATTGTCTGCATTGCTCTCGACATTCTTGCCTGGAAGCAAGCTCCTACAGAACAGCTTACTGAGATCTCAACACTCAATGACTATTCTAGGCCAAAGTCCCAAAGTCATTCCACTATCCTTCTCAAAACAACATGGACCTTCTGTCACAGAAATATCCCATAATCCTAGTACAAATTTCTTAGTCTGCATGTTTTGAAGAGACACTGTAACCAAATAAGCTCTTATAGAAGAGTACATTTAATTTGGGGCTTTCTTACAGTTTCAGAGGCTGAGTTCATTGTCATTTTGGTAGGCAGTGTGGTGATACACAGGTGCAAACACGGTGCTGGAGAAGTAGCTGAGAGTTTTACATCCTCATGCACAGTCAGCAGGAGGAGAACTAGATTTGGCATGAACTTTGAAACCTCCAAGCCACTGCCAGTGACACACTTCTTTTAACAAGGCCACATCTACTCCAACAAGGCCACACCTACTCCAACAAGGCCACACCTACTCCAACAAAGCCACACCTACTCCAACAAGGCCACACCCACTCCAACAAGGCCACACCTACTCCAACAAGGCCACATCTCCTAATCCTTCTAATTCTTCTAAAATAATGCCATTCTTAATGACTAAGCTTTTAAAAATATAAGCCTGTGGGGTCATTCTTATTCAAGCATCTACATCTAATAACCAAGTTTGTTAAAGACCTCATTTCTAGCCAACAGAGTCTCCTCTATTAAGGCGGTCTTTTGCCCTCTCTGTGAGATGTTGTTTTCTTAGGTGTATTCTATAAACAACAATCCATTGGTGTAATTATTATGTGCTCAATACTATTAGATTTTGTAGGAAGGCAAGGTTTTCTCCTTTTCTTTCTTGTCTTGTAGATGAATTGAAAGACATGTGCTAATGTTTGTGCTGTGATTGCGATGACACAGAACAGTTCTCTAATCCTCCAATTCCAACTTTCTATACCCAAATAATTACTTACTAAAACTGCCTAGAGTTAGTGTGGACCTTACATGTTAAAGGCTTAGCCCAGAGTAGTGACTCTCCCATTCTAAGTGTTTGTTATGAGTCTCAGGCTACCACTTTCTTGTTACTCGGCTATAAGTCAGGAGTTTTCATACCCTGTCCCCATACCCAGTCTTTATAATTGGCTAGAGAAGCCCAGAGAACTCAGGAAACAGTTTAATTATATTTTCTGGTCTGTTATAAAGGATACCATAGGAATAGTTGGGTGGATGACATGTCAGGGCTGAATACAGTGGGTTCCTCTTTTGTTCTATGTGCTTCTAGAAGAGTTTACCACAAGGTAGCCCTGGAGCTCAAGGCTCAAGAGATTTTATAGTGCTTAAACTTTTTAGTTTCCACCCACTTCCTGGAGGTAGGTGGAGCTCATATTCCAATGCTGCTCATCAGGCATCTAATTCTAGGCATGACAGGCATCTGGGAGATAGTAATGGTTCATCTTGGTTGTCAGTCTCACTGAGTCTGTAATCAATGAAGTCTTTGACCTTGGGTGGGTCTTCAAGGGTATTTCCTAGTTGGATTAAGTGATCAGGGAAGACCCCCTCCCTCAGAGTAGGTTGCTTTCAGGAGTGGCCCAGATATAAGGTCTGAGGGCAAAGCTTTTGCTTTCTAGTTGCCCACTTTTACCCCTTTGGCAAGCACATCTAGTCCTTTGCTGCTGTTGCCACCACTGTGTTCTTTACTGATATGTCAAAACCCAGCTTCTTCAGCTGCCCCATGTGGACTGGAGACCAGTGGGTCACCACAGGATCACCTAGCCTTGGGGAACCAAGCTCCTTCTGGGTCCTCAGTCTCTCCCATGTACAAACAACCATTGCTAAACTATTCAGCCTTTCGTGTGCAGAGCCATCTAGTAATATACAGCCATTCTGTTAGTTCTGTTCCCCTAGATCAACCTGACTATACAGACTGTATCCTCCATAATAAGAAGGAAAAAATACAAATTTTCTTTCTTTTAAAAATATTCTCTGACAGTTTCTTATATGTATATAATGAATCTTAGTTATTTTCAGCTCTGTTACACTGAAACTTTTTGTCTTTTCAACAAGGCCCCTCATACTTTTGTGTGTGACCCACTGGGTTTAATTAGAGTTTCTTGTACAATCTTGGGGCAGGGGAGGTTTTATACTAGAGTGTGACAACGTGTCCGCAGACAACACCTCTAAAGAAATGAATCCCTCTCCCCAGTAACCCCCACCTGCACAGGAGAGGGCAGGAGTCTCATGGCTGCCTTTTCCATTTGTGATGAGATATTTGCAGGCCCAATTTAGTGAGGGTCCTTATGCAAACAACCACAGCTGCAGAGAGTTCAGAACTGCAGTGATGATGTCACGACCAGTGCAGTGATGGTGTCATGTCCAGGGCAGTGATGGTGTCATGTCCAGGGCAGTGATGGTGTCATGTCCAGGGCAGTGATGATGTCATGTCCAAGGCAGTGATGGTGTCACATCCAGGGCAGTGACAATGTTATGTCCAGGACAGTGGTGCTGTCATGCCCAGTGCAATGGAGGTGTCACATCTAGAAGACAGAAGACATTTACCCATCCTCTGGCTCATGCATTCTTTCTTCTCCCCCTTTCCTGGTGTTTCCTGAACCTTCAAGGAGGTGAAGTTGGCTGGTTGTAGGTGCATTAACTGCCGCCCTTTATTTAAGAAGCTCTTCTGGTGAGGACTGAACATAGTAGTGATCTCTGATGGCAACGATTGCTTACATAGTTTTTTTTTTTTAAGTAAAAA
This sequence comes from Phyllotis vaccarum, assembly GCA_033318265.1. Lineage (NCBI taxonomy): Eukaryota > Metazoa > Chordata > Mammalia > Rodentia > Cricetidae > Phyllotis > Phyllotis vaccarum. The sequence goes on from JARWLC010000012.1 coordinate 2,526,457, forward strand.
TAATAATCTTGAGGTGAGGTACTCATGGTGCTTGGATTTATGCTAAATAAATGACTCATACAGGCCTTGAAGAGAGAGACAAACATGCAGAAAGAAGCTGTGTGGAAACAAGCAGACAGACGGGTAGAGTGATGCTGTCACAAGTCATGCTGGGTACTACTAGAAGCTAGAAGAGGTACAGGATGTTTGGTATCTGTAGAGAGAGTACGGTTTTGCAAACACTGTGGTTTTGAACTTTGGCTCCAGACCAAACAAGTTCTGTTGCCTTGATGCATCTCTGGTGCTGGGATTAAAGTCATAGGCCACTGCGCCCAGCTCCAGCTCCCTTTTCATCTCTTTAATTGTAGACCTGATTACTAATACTCCCACAATAGACTTAATATTAGGTTGTCTTGAAAGCTGCTCTGTTAAAAAAATTGAACCTTTACTTTCCAATTTAGCCTCAATTAAATTCTTAGGAAAGGGACAGAAAGTAGTCAGAATCTTTGTCAAAGTATCACAAGAACGGTCCCTAACCCAGTTGCTATATATGGTTTCCTCTGAAGCTTCCTGAACTGGGCTTCCCTGGTCCACAGAGCTCTCAGCATGATTGTCTTCTAAGCCCATTAAACTCTGCTTGGAACATTCAACTGTTTTCCTCTCCCAAGCTCTAGGGCTTACACTTCATCTAAAAGTGTCATGGTCAAGTCAACGTAAAGAGGAAACAGAAATTGTCACTTATAGTTACTAATCTGTAGGAGTCCATCAGTGCCGTGGTGGGGAGCATTGCTACAGACAGGCATGGTATGGAGCAAGAGCTCAGAGCTCACATCCCGTTCTGGAAACAGGAACAAGAGGGAACACGAACACACAGGGGGTTGGGATTGTATAAGACTTTTCTTGAAGCCTTAAAGCTCACCTCCAGTGACACACCTCCTTCAACAAGACCACACCTACCAATTCTTCTTCAGTTGAGAATTCCCTATTTAGCTCTGTACACCATTTTCCAACTGGGTTCTTTGGTTTTTTTTTTTTTTTTTTTTTTTTTGACTTCTGTTTCTTGAGCTCTCTAAATATTTCTAGAGATCAGCCCTCTGTCAGATGTAGGGTTGGTGAAGGTCTTTTCCCATTCTGTAGGCTGTGGTTTTGTCTTATGTTGTCCTTTGCTTTACAGAAGCTGCTCAGTTTCAGGAGGTCCCACTTATTGACCAGGACCTTCTGGCTTTCGCTGTTTCCATCTAGGATTCAGGTGTTATTCTCATGTGTCTGCCTTTATAAGTTACTTGGCCTTTTCCCTTTGCGGCTCTTAATATTCTTTCTATATTCTGTAGGTTTAATGGCTTGATTATTATGTGGTGAGCAGACTTTTTTGGAAGGGTCTAGTCTATTAGCTGTTTCATAAGCTTCTTGTGTCTTTATAGGCCTTTTCTTATTTCGATTGGGAAAATTTTCTTCTATGATTTTGTTGAACCGATTTTCTGGGCCTCTGGGCTGCTCTTCTCCTTCTATGCCTGTTTTTATTAGCTCTGGTCTTCTCATGCTGTCCCAGATTTCCTGGGTGTTTTTGGGTTATGACTTTGTTTATTTTAGTGTTTTCTTTGACTGATGTATGTATCTCCACTATTGAACCTTCCACCCTGGAGATCCTCTCTCCCATCTCTAGTATTCTGTTGGTTATGTTGCATCTGTGGTTCCGGTTTGTTTCCTCAGATTTTCTGTTTCCAACATTTCCTAGCATTGTGTTTTCTTTATGGCTTCTACTTTAGTTTTTAGATCTTGAAATGCTTCCTTCACCCGTTTGACGGCTTTTTCTTGGTTTTCTTTCAGAAATTTGTTGATCTCTTCCATTTTTTTTTGTCTTTTCCTCTATTTCTTTAAAGGGTGTTTTTTAAATTTCTGTTTTAAGGCTTCTATAATCTTCACAGAGTTGTTATTAAGGTCATTTCCTTCTGCTTCCTCTGCAATTCCATGTTCAGGTCTTGATGTTGTAGAACCACCAGATTCTGGTGGTGCCATGTTGCTCTTTATGTTGTTATATGGATTCTTGCACTGGCCTCTGCCCATTGCTTCTTGGATCACTGAAAGATTTGTCTGTATCTCAGCTGATTTTAGTGTGTCTGTGTCTCAGGAAGCCTCACTCCAATCTGGGCTCTTGGTTCACTTGGAGGTAGTGTATGCTAGGTCAAAATTACCTGTTCTTGGTATAATAGGAACTGGCTGATTCTGTGTCTCAGGGATTCAATCTTAGTCCAATATGAGCTCTTGATCCTACAGGGGCTCCTTATCTCATTGCTGCTGATGAATTATGGGTCTCAGGGAACCCCTGTTGGTCTAATGACTACTACAAACTGTGGGTCTCGGGCAGCTTCCCTTGATCAAATAGGTGTTGGGGATCTTTGGGTCTCAAATAGAGGTTAGAAATTTGAGGTAGCCAGGTCATGGGGTAGGTTGGGGGTTGGTGTGAGACTTGTATGTGGGGTTGTCCAGTGAACTAGATTTTACTGGGGCCTGGATTTAGGGGAGGGATGAGTGGAGTTGGGATTCAAAGAGTCCTGTCCCAGGGCCTCTGTCCCCAAGACCTGGTTCTCTGCCTAGGCTGGGTGAAGTGCACTCACCTCTTGGTCCAATAGGTGCTGAAAATATGTGTGTCTTAGGTAGCCACTGGGTGATGGGATGGGTTGGGGGTTGGAGGTTAGTGCAAGATTTGTAGTTGGAGATGTCCAGTAAACTTAATTATACTGGGAAGGTCTAGCCTGCAGGGGTTTTCCCTGCTGGCCTGGATTTTTCTGTCATATTCTTTTATGTTGCATTTGTTTAACGCTGTGCAGCTGTGTTACTTTGCCTGCCTAAGACATCTGATTGGTCTAATAAAGAGCTGAGCAGCCAATAGCGAGGCAGGAGAGAGGATGGGTGGGGCTGTCGGGCTGAGAGAATAAATAGGAGGAGAAATCTGGGAAGAGAAGACCAAAGACAAGAAAAAGAAGAAGAGGATATCAGAGGCCGGCCTCCTGGCCACACAGAGGAAGGAAAGAAAAGATATCCAGAAATAGACAGAGATAAAAACCCAGAGACAAAAGGTAGACAGGATTATTTAAGTTAAGAAAACCTGACTAGAAACAAGCCAAGCTAAGGCCAGGCATTTATAAGAAAGAATAAAACTCTACATGATTTATTTGGGACCTGAGTGGTGGCAACCAACTACAATCCAGGGGCAACTATTCAAACACGTGAGCCTCTAGGGGTCATTCTCACCCAAACCCCTCAAGCCCTACATCCTGAGCACACACATACTTTCACTCTCCCTTCTTCCTTCCTTCTTCCCCAACGCAGTTATAATGCTTAAGAAAATATCTAAGTATGCTAGAGCAAAGATCATAAGTCCCCACGAAAGCTAAATAGTCCAACAGGACCACAAGAAAAGTTTCCACAAGCCACCGGGCAGGTGAAAGCCAAGGGGTCAGTAAGAATAGGAAGAATGTAGTGGGGTCCTGAGAACTAGGTTTCTCCCTTGATGCCTTAGAGAGTGTGGCTTGGGCAAGGGAGATGATTCAGAGGATTGCGTGCTTGCTATGCAGGTATGAGGACCAGAGGTTGGACTCCCAGTGGTCATTGTCGTCCATGTGGTCCCTGCACGGGAAGGAGGAAAAAGAGACTCTCTGGAACAAGATGCTAATACCCTGGCCATGTTGCCTAGCTTTAGGCTCTAGTGAGAAACTTCTTTAGTTCATAAGGTGGAGAGTGATTGAGGCATCAACCTCTGACCTCTCTCTACAGGCATGCATACATGGGCTGTACATATACCCCACACATGAGAACACAGGCACACACACACCATGCACATGTGCACATGCAAAAGCAAGATGTACAACCCATTGAGTGACATAACTTCAGTTCTGAGCCTCAGCCTAGACTCTTTCTTCCCCAGATCACATTTGTACATAATTTTTGTCTTTTTCCTGCCTTTTAAAGAGATTTTAAAGAAGATACGTGGTTTAAAGATGGATGATTTAAAACAAAATAACACTAACCCCCCCCCCCAATCTCTGAGTTGTTAATTTCTTGTGAGGTATAATGAGAAATGTGAAGGTCCCCATCAAAGCAATACTGGGAAGAAATGCATGCTTAAAAACAAAAACAAAAACAAACACAAAAAAACTAAACAACATAATGGCCAGGCTGGAGGATGGGTCAGTGGTTGGGAATGTGTTGTTCTTCCAGATAAGCTGAGTCTAGTCCCCAGCACCCATGTCAGGTGGCTCACAACTGCCTGCAACTCCAGCTTTCGAGGATCTAATCCCTCTTCTGACCTCCACAGGTGTGCGCGCACGCACGTGTACACACACACACACACACACACACACACACACACACACACACACAAGAATAAATCTTAAAACAAAAACATGTTTTAAAAATTCACAAGCTCTTTTATATTTTACCCAGTCTATTTTTGAAGGCTACTAGACAGTCCTCAGATACTAGAAAAGGAACCTTGGCAGCCACACAAAATGAATAGCAACCTTCAAACCCATGAAAAGAAAGGAATGGCTCTGTCAACAAACTAGAGACAGCCTTTCAGAGCCAAGTAACAGTGCTCAGAATGGCAGTCTCTCAACAGGAATAGAAAGACAAAATGCCACCACTCCACCACACTATGAGGCCCAGGTATATGGAAGACACTTACAGCCTCTCCCCAGGACTCTTGTATGTGCAGGGATCAACTTTAAGCCCACCTGGCCCCTGTGTTGCTTTGAGCTCCGGCAACATTATGGTGAGTGAGCATATATGGTGGGAAAATGGAAGAGAGAGAGAGAGGCAGAAAGGTTTATGTGATGTGGAGAGAAGTGGATCTGAAGAGTAGACAGGATTGGGGAACGGAACTGGCTGACTTGCGTGGCCTGTTGGCCTGTTTGCCATCCATGTTCATGGTAATGTCTGGGCCTGAGCTGCTGCCAAGGCCCGTGTCTGGGTTCATGGCCTGCTGCAGCTTCTGACTGTGTTGATGTCTGTGGCTCTGATTACTATGAAAGACACTGCACAGATAGGTCCCCCCCCCCCCTGACTGCAACACTAGGGAAAATTAATTCTACCTTTCAACCAACTGCGGTACTGCACCTCACTTGGGCAGCACAATAGAACTGACCCTGTTGGCAGAGGTGTGGGTGACCTGGTCCTGAGGGTATGAGAGAAGGAGACCTGACCCCCTTCCCTGTCTGCCATAGAAAAAGAAAGCCCCCCCCCCATTCCATCCGTCCTTGCCACCTGCAGCAGGCAAAAGAGCTGATCTCCTCTAGGGTATGAGCATACTGGCCCTGATGGGCCCTCTGAACCACGCCTGGCAAACAGTAGAGCAGGCCCTGGTGGTGTGGGTACAGGTGACCCAGTGCCAAGGTGTAAGAGCAGGAGGACTGGCCCTGCTTCTTCTTACTACCTGCTGCAGTGGGTGAGCTAGCCAGGGCAGTGCTGGAAAGCTTGCTTTCTTGATGTTGACGAGAGAAAGCTGACAGGCTGACCAAATCAGCTACTATCCAGGCCCAGAACCAGGGCTATCAGTTGGCCCACCCCAACATCTACCTGCTCTATGAACTGCTGGAGCATGTGAAGGGGTTGGACCTTCAGATCCAAAGCTGCAGGATCTCCATGACACAGGACAACAGAGTATCTAAGAGGAGCCCTGTTGTGTGAGGTTTCTGGCCCAGACTTTTGGGCCTAGCCTTATGGCCCAGATTTTCAGGCTTAGCCTCAAGGTTTGGATCTACAGACCCACAGACCCACAGTTCCACAGTCCCACAAAGACATACAGATGCTTACATTAGTTGTACGCTGATTGACCTAAAGCCCAGGGATATAACTTGCTAACTCTTTACCCTTAAACTAACCCATGATTCTTATCCTGTTCAGCCATGAGGCTTGGTACCTTTCTCAGAGCAGCATAGTTGTCCTCTGCATCTTCTGGTGTCTCTGTGGCATCTCTGCTCTGTTCTTCCTGTTGCCAGAGTTTTCTTAGTCTGGTAGCCCCACCCACACTTCCTGTCTGCCTTTGGCTGATCAGCGCTTTTTATTAAACCAGTGGGCAGGACAATTATTTACAATGGAACATCATAAATCCACTAGAGAGCCCCAGTATTGAGGGCATTACAGAAGCCAGAGGCCTTGAACCAATATCAATTTACTTATTACAATGAATGCTTACAAGTAAGAATGTGCAGACTAATAAGTATACTGTCTGACTCACTCTGACACACTACAGCTTCCACAATCACTTTTTTTGTGTGTGTGTCTGTGTCCATGTTAGTTATTTTGTTGTTTTTGTTTTATATTTTAATTAGTTGTTTTTCTTTTGATTTTTGTTTTGTTTGGGGGGTTGCTGATATGAAGGGACAGGGAGATGGATGGGAATGGAATGTATTGTGTGAAACCCACAAATAAGTAAATAATTCATTAAAATGGATTTATTTTCACAAATTGTACTCCCAATCATTGAGATGCCACTTTTGATAAATTCACATAACTTTTATCTAAAGTAAATAAAAGTATACATAATGCTTCTAAAAAGGAAACACAAAATGAACAAACATTCAATCATGGGACAGAATAATTGTTATAATTAATAATAATCCTCAAGAAATTCCAGACACTGGATTGGTAGTCAAAGATGCTAAATTGGCTATCTTAATATGTCCAGTGTGCTAAGAAGCACAAGGAAAGAAGTAAGAAGTCAAGAACGGAGCTAGGAAAACTGAAATCACCAACAAAGAGCTGTCAACGACCAAAGGAAGGAGCTGCCTGCCCAGCGTACGAGATGAAATTTCATGGCTGCACCCAACAGAGGCAAACAGGTCCACAGGAGCAGAGAACTTGAAGACAAAACATTTGAAATGGAGGAACCGGTGAAAATAGAAGAGGTAATGGAAGGTGCCAGAGGCTGTTCAACACGCCAACCTACTCATCACACATTCCCAAAGGAGGGAGAAAAGTCTTTGAAAAGACTGCAGACACAAGACACCATGAACCCCAGAGATAGACTTCAGGGCATTCACTGGGATATATAGCCTGGTTAAGCAGGATAAAACCAAAGACAGACTTTCTGGATGTGAAAGCAGAGAAGCAGCCACCTACCAGGAAGAATCTCAGTAAGATAAACCGCTGACCCTTTCCAGAGCCACAGAGGCTAAATACCAGTGGGGCAACGCGAGGCCCTGAGATAAAAAGAAAAAGAAAACAAAGAAATAAACAAAAACAAGCAGGACGACTGAGAATCCTCTGTCTGGGAAAGTGACCCTTCAACAGTAAAGATAAAATCACAAGTGAAAGCTGAGGGGTCGCTGCCAGCAGACTGATTACAGAAAATCCCAAAGGAAGTTTCTTAGGTTAAAACTAAAAGACAGTATACAGGAAGTTGAAGCCCTAAGAAGAAGTAAGAACCACCAGTTAAGGCAACTGCTTAGATAATATAAAAGCCAGCATCCTTGTGTGTGGATTGATGCTTCTTCCTCTCCTTCTCATGTGATTGAATAGATGGATGCGTTGACAACATTGCAATAGATACTATCTGTACCTACACCGCTATCCATCTATATATTACCTATCTGTATAGGGCCCACAATATGTAAAGTCATAATCTGTGATAACAATGATGTAAGTGTGTGAACAGACTGTCCCACCTCAGGTTGGAACCATTCAAACTAGAATATGATAAATATGAGATACACACATTGTTTTCCCAAGATAACTAGTAAAAAGATAGCTTTAAAATTATAGAAAGAGGAAGGACATAAACACAGTGATTTAAAAAATTAGTTCTGCTAAAAGAATCTTCCCCTTCTCCTCCTCTTTCTCCCCCTCCCCCTCCTACTCTTTGTTACCTTTCAGTGTTTTCTATTTGTTCATATTTCCCCCCACAGTTCTCAGAATTCCCAATGCTCTAGACTTTAGAAGGGAAGCACAGAGCTTGAGTTACATGAAGCCTATCAGAATAAATGCCCCACTAGACTGGAGGACAGCAAAAGGGGACACTAGCTGCCCAGAACTTCGTGTTAGAAGCCATGTAACACAAACAACATTTTCTTTCTCATTCAAAAGGGAGGGTTTTAAAACTTACGTTTGTGAATGTTTTATTTGTATACCATATGCATGCCATGTGCCTGTGGTAGACAGAAGAGGGTGTTGAGTCCCATAGGACTGGAGTTATAGATGGTTGGGAGCTACTCTGCCTTATAGATTCTGAGAATCGAACCCAGGTCTTCTGAAGACCAGCTAGTGCTTATAACCACTGAGCCATCACTTCGGCCTCGGAGGAAGTTTTCATTGGTCTGGTTTTCTCCGCTTTTTGTTATTATGCTGAGGTACCTAAGGCAGCCTAACTTAATGAGAAGAAGCTAATTTAGCTCATGGTTCTAGAAGTCAGAGGTATGATGGTCATCAGCTGGCCCTGGTAAAAAGGTTGTCACGCATGAGCATATATGAGAAAATATGGAAAATATATGAGCATATATGGGAAAGATCACCAAACAAAGAACCTAAGACATTTTGATCCTACATTCTTTCATGAGGGCGACTCTGTCCTTAACCTAGAGACCTTTCCTTGGGTTCCACCTGTTAGATTCCCAGCCATCTCCTCACATCGGTTCACAGGGGTGTGATAGTTTGAATGTAATTGCCCCCCCCCCCAAATGTTCATAGGGAGTGGCACTATTAGGAGGTGTGGCCCGATTGAAGTAGGTGTGACATTGTTGGAGAAATGTGTCACTGTAGGTGTGGGTTTTGAGATTCCTTTTGCTTGAGGTTAACTCAGTATCACAGTTCACTTACTGTTGCCTTCTGATCAAGATGTAGCAGCACCATGTCTGCCTGCAGATGGCCATGCTCCATGCCCTGAAGACTGGAAGGTTTCCGTACCCTGACATTAACTCTCTCCTCCAAAGCAGTAAGCCAAATCAAGTCAAATTAAAAAGACCAGGCTTAGTGTATAAAACACTCCTGGATGACCTTTCCTAGTTTCCAGAGATGAGGCGAGGTGAGGAGACCAGGAACAGCTACTTGGCTATTCTCTAGAAAGCAGTTTAAATACTCTGTAGGCATGGGCTTGAACAGTTGGGGATGGGGAGCTGCAGCTTGGTGGGGTTTATAATGGGGGAAAATGGGACTGGAACTGAGCTTCCAACTGAACAGTGATAATGGACTAAACCTTCAAAACTGTAAGTTTCCAACTCAGTTAAATGTTTTCCCCTGGAAGAGATGCTATATATGGTCATGCTGTCTCTTCATAGCACTAGAAACCCCAAATAAAATAGGGGACATATTCTAGCCACTCTAAATTACCCAGTGTTGAGCCTGATAATCTCAGATGATCTCAGTGGCTCTTTCCATCTTGGTATGTACGTTTGGAAAGTAGTTACGCTCAATAGGACATGTACTGTAAATAGAAGAGCAGAGTAGTGGAGCCCTCTCTCTACTCATCTTAAAAGCTCCTGCGCATTGTCAGAGGTAAATGTAAAAAGAGATGTGAGCATGGCAGAAAGGGGCTTTGAAGGTCTCACTTAGGAGAAGAACCATAGCATTTCTGTCAATGGATGCCTTTTAGGTATATTGAGGGTCTTAGAATTATCTGTAGAGACAACCCTTCAAAATTTGCCCAATGTGTGAATCAGGTAAGACAGACATTGAAGTAAACAAACTGTATAAGGTAAGTGTTTCAGCACCAGACGAACATTCTGAGGACATGACCACTCCCAGGAATGGTTGAAGGAAAGGTTTGTATTGTAGATACGAGGAAGAATATACTCAGAGGCATCTGGAAGACTGCAGAGCAGAAAAGAGTAAGTGAAACAGGGCTGGAAGACTGGACTAGGTCATGAGAGAAGAGGGAGGGGGAGGGAGGAGAGGAAGGCTGAGAAATAGGGGACCAAGAGTGAAAGACAGAAGAGAAATAGCACCTCCAAGGTTGTTGACTAAGACGGTCCAGCCTCAGGGTCCCTCAAAGACCACCAGTGCCCCTAATCAGCAGGAAGTAGCCTGGAAAACTATGCCCACATTCCCCCCCAAAATAGACTATGGGTGTTTATATCTGTTTAGAGGGTTTGGTTATTGGTCATAGTCAACTCTTTCTAAAGAATAGAAAATGATATAGCATGTGTGTGAGTGTGAGTGTGAGTGTGTGTGTGTGTGTGTGTGTGTGTTAGGATAAAAGGGTAGATTATTAAATCTACTTTTTAAAAAGCAACTACTTGTTTTAAATGCTTTACAATTACATATGGATTTTGATACAAATCTAAGGCCTATTTTGTTATACTGTGTGTATATTTCTACTCTTGTTTAAGGTATTATGTTTATGTAACTCATTTAAAATTATATTGTGTAATTAAAAATGCAGATTAGTAGTCATGTATTATATTATAGTCATGTTAGTAAGATTGTTTAGATATACAAAGAAATATTTCAGTTAGATAGGTAATCTTCAAACACTTCAAAGACCTACAGAATATGACATTTAAAATATTTTAAGAACTTAAACTTTTATGGACAGTGAGACATGTTTGCTCCTGGCAGCATGAATCTACTTCAAGGGGGTGATGGGCATTGAAGGAATTCCATGTGAAGTTTACTTTCTTTGTGGCAAAGACTGGCTACTGGACAAGAAAGTGTTCTTGCCTTGACTGCTTGGTAGTATGCTGTATATGCTGGACATGCAGGACCCATAGGAAAGTGACCTCTAGAACTTTTCCAGAACAAGTTGAGATGGTCCTCCAGATAGGACATGTTTATCTTTTATCTCTAGTCTATATCTATTTAGCTAAGTGGGCAAATTGTTACTTAGAAAGATCAATTCTTCTTAATAACATTACAGAAAGGGAGGGTTACTTAGGGTGCAAAGCAAGGTTTCTAGGTCAGAGAGTTTACCGCACTATCAGGCTGACAAATTTGAAATCATATCTATCTATCTCTTCTTCCTCTCTTTTTATTTCACAGAATATCACATCTCGCAGGTTGGCCTCAAACTGGATATGCAGTTTTTGAAACTGAAACCTTCTTTTTGATTAGACAGAAAAGGGGAAGTGAGGTAGAATGTCTTTCTATACACTGTGAATATACTTTGTTACCATTGGTTAATAATGAGACCATTTTTGGCCTATGACAATGAATAAACTGGGGGTAAGTAGGAACACACGACAGCTTCCACAAAATTCTTCTCCTTTTAAGTTTTGTTTTGTTTGGTAGGGGGAGGTGGCATGGGCAGAGGGCAGAAGGGAGAACATGTGGAGATAAGTGGGTTTGGGATGCATGATATGAAATCCATAGATGATCAATAAAAGTTAGTAATAAATAAACAACTATTGATGACCACGAACAGCTGCAGTGATGGAAAAGGAATCAGGTACAGGCTTATCACATACACACTAATCCTGGGACGTGTGTGTGCTATATTTGGGCAAAAGGTCTCTGTGCATGTGAACAAGTTGAAAGAGTAATTGTGTTTTTAATGGACCCCTAAAACATGAGATAAAGTACCAATATAGCTGAGAATAAAGTTCTGTGGTAGGTCAACTGCTGAAGTGAACAGAACTCTCTGTTTTTTCCTCATTCTACATGCACACACACACACACACACACACACACACACACACGAACACACATTGTACACACACATGCACACACTAACATGCACACACACGCACACACATGCACATGTGCACACACATGCATACACATGCATTCATACACACACATGACTACACACATGCCTATACACGTGCACACACACACGCACACACACGTGCAAACACAGTCTTTATAAGTGAGTCACAAAGGAAGGTGACAGAGAGGAACTGAAAGGTATGAGAACAGACAGGCAGAGGTTGAGATAAAGAGGCTATAGAGGTTGGGATGTGTTTAGAAGAGGGAGGGGTCTGTTTTCTCTGGAGACCCACGGAGAGAGGATACTTTGCTTTTGGCAGAGTGATTTTGCTATTGAGCTTCTGGTCTCCAGAGCTGTGCTAGAATAAGTTTCTGCTGTTTGATTAAGCTACTTGTTACAGCATTCGCAAGAAACTAATACAAAAATTAAAAAAAAAAAGTCTATGCTTTAACATTCAGCTGTCTGGAACAGCCAAAGGATCCCTGCTCAGATAAAGTGGTTTTAAATCATAAAACAAAGCACACAGAATTATGTAGCATGCCAAATATATTAAAATGCAGTTACCAGAACACAAAGAAGTACTGCTCTGAGCACATTAACCGAAATGATGCATTTCAAACACAGGCAAGTTAGAGATGATTTTATTTTTGAAAGACATATGGATGTTAGTGACTGGATGCTGTGGCTCTGCTCCAATCAACACATTGAACAGAGGGGAGACTTCAGGGGAAAGGGCGCAGATAAGAATGTCATCCACTTTGGGGTCTTAGCTTCATCACTCTTTGGAAATAGTCTTAAGGGTAAACTGTCCCGAGATTTTTGTAATGACTGCAACATAGTTGTGAAGCTATCTGGGGTTCTGCGGTTGCTGAGTCATGGAGACTGCTCTGTGTTTATTGCCTACATTCTTAAGATGAGAAATGGTCGTGAATTTCGGGCTAAAGAAAGGGGGGAACAATTGCTTGCCTGGCGACCAAGAGTAAGAACCCAGGTCTGCAGAGAGCCAGCAGACAGTTGAACCGTGCATCAGTATGGATGGCAGCTTGGACAGATGTGGACTCTCTTATGCAGCCACTCTGCGAGCAGCAAGCAATAAGGCAGGCATGGCAAATTGGACAGGGTGTCAGCTTGACTATGAAATATGACGGATTAACAGGCTAGGATGGCAGTGTGACCTGCTTTCAGACACTTCATTTAGAAGCTATCATATTGCTGGATGCTTCCTATAATTTGTGATGATGCTGATTGTGATAAATCGCGAGTTTCTGGCAAACTCCACCAGCCTGCTCCAATGGCTGAACAGAGAAAATGTGTAATTCTCTGGGAACATTCATGCCACGAACGAGAGTGAAGGTCTGGCCTAACCACAGAGTGCTCAGTCAGTGAACAAAGTAATTAAATCAAGCTAATTAAATCACAATAAAAATAATTTTAATTTAATTAATTTCTCTGCACTGATGGAACATTATGTGGAAACCAAGAACCTTTCTGAACACTAATAGAATTTAGGAGCTGGGACACCAAAGTTGTGGTCACTGGTGTGGTACATGGGTTAATGCTGAAGGAATGAAATTAAATACACTTAATGAGCTGCTGATATGTTGGCTGAACCACAAATGGAAAATGATTTTGGAAGCAAGATAATGGGGTCTCTTTTTCCCCTGGTTCTTTTTGGTAGTAACAAAACTAGTAAATGTCAAATTCGGTAAAATTTGTCAATAATTAGAAATTTAAACTTGATGGGCATCTTTTGGTCAGTCTATAGAAGAAAATACTATGTCAGAGACACTCCTACATCCCACTGTCAGCCCTATGCCCAGCCTCTGGTTTCTAATAAAGACCCTGACAAATTAGCACTGAGATCCTGTGTGGTCCCTAGCCAAGATAAAGCAAATGCTGATAGATTTTTAACAGCATCTTGGAAAAGTTAAGTGAACCATATAGAAGGACATCTTGTCTGGACACAGGCATTGACCAAAAGCTAGTTTCTACTCTTTGAAGACATGCACCGGATTTTTCCCTCCCCTAACCCTTTGCTCTCAGGGGCAAGCTGAAAGTATACAAACTGGAGCTCAAATAATTGAGGTCTCCTAAAAAAAAAAAAAATTCTTTCCCACAGGACTTGAACATTAGATGAATGCTCTTCCTCTGGCATTTAGACATTGTTCAGCTTACTAGAAGGGGGATGTGCCACCAGATGACCTCTCAAGGTCATGGCCCAGAGACTAATTTTGCTACATATAAGCAACACTGGCATTGTAAGAGTGATTCAGCAGCCACAGGCATAATTACCAACTGTGATTTTAGAGGCGTTCTGTGCTTTGGGTTTCAAAGTTATTTATCATGCACGTTGTTTTAATTAATATGTCACATGTGTGCCAACATCTGAGGCAGACTTTGCTCTGACTCGTCTGGGCAGAGTATTGTTTTTGCAGTGGTATTGTTTTCGGGGTGCAGCTGGTTTCCCTCCTCCGCATTGGGGTGAGCCAGGAAGCCACACAGCCAGCCTGGCTGCAGTGGACAACCGCCTTGTGTTGGACCACTTGCCAATGAGGAATTGTTTCACCATCAGAAGGATGTGCCTGAAGGAAGGGTGACCAAGGTTCATAGGACTCAATGCTTCCAGGCAGCCTCCGAAAGGCAAAGGATCCAGAAACTGTTACTGTTGTCTGTTGTGTGGCTGTGCCAACAGCAGGCAACCCACGTGAGTGCAATGTTCAGCTCAGGAGTCCCAGGTCATTTCAGATCATGGGGGGGGGAGGGGCATATCCTGCAACCTCTCTTGGTCTTCCTTGCCAAGAAGACTTTTCACCATTTCCCAGAGTGTTGTAAACGAGCTTTATATTTCTGGAAATAAGATTTCTAGCTGAAGTAGCATTCCCGAAGCTTCGGTTGGCTGAAGTTCCAGCCAGGTGAGCACCTCAGCTTCCTCTCAGCATTTCCAAAGTCCCTAAGGCAACTGTCTTCTTACTGCATGGGTTTCCTATCCTAGTACCTGTGCCTCCAGTCCATGTGACAGTTCATTCCCTGTATTTGTTAATGGACCTAAAACCTTAACAGCGTTCCCCCTTTCATCTAGTTCTATTCATATTCTAAAGTACTGTATTACCTTTATTTTAGCTCCTATAAGGGCCAAGCCACACGCTGAGCGCATGATCTTATCACTGCATTAACCTTCCCGCTCCCCAACACACACACACACCCAGGGACTCTGGGACATGGATGCTGTTTTATTTCCTTCCTAGAGGTGAATAAATGACAATGTGCATGAGTCAGTCACCCTGAGACAGTGGCAGGGCTGCACCTGGAATCTAGGCCCCTTCTTTTAAAGCCATTGTCCTGCTCTAGCAAACAATTCCATCTGCTCACCCCTCTCCCATTCTAGGTCCCCACCAGTACACATTGGCTCACAGGCACTCTCGCCCTAATGCCCTTTTCCAACCTGAGTTATGCTCGAAAGGGACATTTTGGACCAATTAGGGATGCTAGGACCACTTTTTCCCTCTCTTACATGGCCAATTAGCTACACATGTGACACCAGTGTTGGCCAAAGGACTCTTGTCATACTGGAGAAACTATCTTTAAAAAGGTTGCCCTGGAGAGCCGAAGGTGACGTAACACTGGATTTCAATCAGCTTTGAGTGTCTGGCCCCGGTACCCACAGACAACGCAAATGATTTTGGGTACCCTGGACTAGCCACAGGCGACAGACACCTGATGTCCCACCCTTGGAGCCTCACCGTTGTCACCACGGGGCCATCCTTTGTCTTTCCCCCATCTTTGGTCTGGTTTGACTTTGTTTTTTCTCTCCTTTTCCCAGCATGTCTGCCTGTCCCCTTCTGTTGTCTCCTGACTCTGCAGTTGGCTTCATACTCCAATTGTTTGGGTAGCCTTTGCCTGTTTTATCATTTTTTTGCCGACATTGAATAATAACAAAAAGTCACAAAAGAGAAAATATTTATTGGTTCTGAAATGGCTTGAATTAGTGAAATCATGCTCTGGGGCATTTAGATCGAACCCGTGTAATTGTAGGTTGCAAAGAGTAGCAGTAGCTCATGCAGGGATATCATTTCGAGCTATTTTGCTTTCAGGTTTTTGTTAATCTAGTGGGTTTGGTGGAATTAGAGGGCTGCTGTGAAAAAAAAAAAAAAAGCCAAGCAGCCTGCTGGTGTGAGCTCAGCCTTGTCAGGATAGCAGGTAGCTGCAAGGTCCTTTATGTAGCTCACAATAAGGGCAATCACCAGGGCCTGTAGAAAGAGTATTGAACTGCCGACACAGGACATTTTTGTTGAAAGTAGTCCTTTGATTTCATCTTTCCTGACTAATGTAATAAAAACAGGCATTATGGAATACATTCATCTCAGTTTGATGGGGTCATCATGGATACCCAGCAATGTGTGCAGTCATAGAGGTTATCTTACTGCTGTAAGTCACTCGGAAGATGATTCTGGTCAAGGGATTGAGAAGACCTTTTATCAGACAAGGATAAATGCTGTCTGATGAGCAGCGAGTGTGAGTCCAGAACTGCCGCTCTATTCCCATTTAGCCACATCTCACTTCTAAAACATCCTAAGTTTGAGCCACAGGTCCGACTTGTCTAATTAGCAAACCTTGATTGTCTATCTCCAAGTAAGAGGAGAGGAACACAAAATGGACTTGAACTTGTTTTTGCTGATCCGATAGCTGTTTCTATGGAGACAGGAACAGGCAGGAGTCAGCCTTGCACAGCGAGGGTCAGGGCCTGGTTTATGTCAGCCTCTCCATGTGTGTGAATTCCATCCTCTGGCTCTGCGAGTTTATGACCTCAATGGGGACCATTTGCAAAGAAAAACATTTCCCATAACTCTAGAATTTAGGGCTTTTCCTTCAAACAAAAAAGCTCTCAGAAGATAAGCTGACTGGTCCTAGAGAGGATTCGAACTTACTGGCTTGATTGGTTTACTACTTCAAGAACTCCAAGTTTGCTGTAACATGGAAAATGTCACCCTCGGCAATGGGCTATGGTTTAGGACACCGATTGTATGCTGAGGGATAAGAAGAGGTTCCTTACTGTCCACCAGTTGTGTCTTCTCATGAGCCGAGGAGTAATACTGTTCCAGGTGTCACAATGAGAAAACTGGCAATTCATAGTCAATTGAATCCGAAGTATGTAAACAGGATTCATCACACTGAACACGAGGTGTGGCCTGGTATAGTCTCCAGACTCAAAACTCTTGTTTCTCACTGTTTTAACAGTTGCTGAGTTCACTGTGCTTTATAGCATTTATTCACTCATGCATGTAATCAATAAGCTGTCACCAAGAAATCAGTGTGCCAAGATTCAGGCACTGGATTCTAAGTTCACAGATTAAAGACATGGATCTCTGCCCTAGAACTTCCTACCCAGAGAAGAATCTGAGTCAAGGCAGATGGCTACACTTAGCAGGTAAGGTGCCTGAGTCAGTGACAGTAAGAGCCGGGAGAGGAACCACCGGTGTGTGTTGCATGAACGGGTGTCTGTGCTCACATGCCTGTGGGTGCGTGTTCATGCTCACAAGCATTTGGAAGCATTCAGGAACAGAATTTCTGACGGAGATATCCAAAGTCTCGAAGGATAATAGAGGTTAGACAATGAAAAGAAGCAGGTTGTTTTAGATGAGAGGAATGACAAGAACCACCAATTTCTCCATGACTTTAACTGTACCTCTTGGACCAGAGAATGGTGAAATCTGTCTTGTGTTCATTCACCACAAGGAGCTCATTTTCTTAATGGAGGAAGAAGGAGAAGGACCACATTCGGGAGTCTTTGAACGGGAAGTCTTTGAACAGGGGAAGATCTGAGATTTGTTCTCTGCGAGCCCAGTGGTTTCCAAAAGTTCATTTTCTCTCTTAATATTTAACCTTGGAGCCTGAGTTTCCAAAGAGAGACAGCGAATGAGCAAGCAAGAGATAGAAAAGTTGTTATTAAGGTCAAATGAAGCACCAATGCCAGACGCTTACCAGTGACTGGTACGTTACTCATATCGACGACACTGTCATTATTATCACAGCACATGTGGAGAGAAGAAGTGAATTGAAGTGACGGATAAGGAAAATCAAGCTCAGCCTTTCATGAGTGCCTTTAATCCCAACACCCAGGAGGCAGAGGCAGGTGGATCTCTATGAGTTTGAGGCCAGCCTGATCAATAGACAGTTACATAGTAAGACTCTGCCTCAAGAAATGGAGAGATATATAGATAGATAGATAGATAGATAGATAGATAGATAGATAGATAGATAGATAGATAGATAGATAGGTAGGTAGGTAGGTAGGTAGGTAGGTAGGTGAATGGATGGATGGATGGATGGATGGATGGATGGATGGATGGATGAGTAGATAATTAGATAGACAGACAGACAGATAGATAGATAGATAGATAGATAGATAGATAGATAGATAGATAGATAGATAGATAGATAGATGGTTAGACAGACGGAAAAATAGACAAATACATAGATAGAGAAACAATGTCCAGGTCTGACATGTTCTGTCTGAGAGCTTTTGGGTCAGCTCCTGCACTGTTGGAAGTGTGTGGGTAATAAGAGATAGAGAGCCAAAGACAGCGTCCAGGTGTCCAGGTTTCCAAGTGAGTATATGGCAGTCCATTCCTGGAGATGATCACTGGCAACTGCGGGAATATTCACAAGGTAGAAGGCCACACAGTACTATCTGTTTAATGTTGTTCTCACAGAGTTCCATAAACTGCCAATTTACAGTAAACAGTAATTGTGTTGGTTTGTGGTTCTTAAGGTTAGGAAGCTTGAGGACAAGGTGGGAACAGAACCTGGTGGGGGCTTTCTTGACACATATGGTAAAAACCATCCTGTGGACAAGACAGAGAAGGAGCCAAGGCCTTTGATAAAGTAGCATCAATCTGTTAATGACCCCTCCCAATACACATACACACTCAGGGCTCCATTCCCCAGTCCTGCCACATGGGAATCAAATTTTCCAACACATTCCAATCACAACAAACCCTCCAAGTTAAATAATCTGCTGAGCTCAGTTTTGTGAATGGGACTGAATGAGGACCATGTAAAGCCGCGGGATGTGCTAGTTGCCAGCCATGAGACATTTCAATGAGAATGAGGGTCAGTGTTGTGGACAGCTCTTCTACCCATGCATAACAGCAATTTCCCTCTTAATCAGAGCAGTACGGATAAGAGGCTCTCAAGATGGGGGCCTATTAGTGTTTCTTCATAGAAGGAAGGACTTGGGAGGGTCCTTACTCTTTTCATCTGAGATTTCAGCTACTTCATCCCAAGACTTCTTACTAGCTGTATGTAATTATACCCCAGTGCACATGGTTCTCAGAGGAGCTGGATGTCTTAAGGTTAACTAAAAGGGATGGTCTTGTTGAATACAGTCAACCAAGCTAGGGTGAAACTGCTGTGGGGCCATGTTCCTATAACCGAGTCTCCATAAGCAAACCTAATACATTTATTGGCTCACTAAACTGGATGTTGGTGGAATCATTACTTTAGCCTGGCCTTGACACTCTATCTGGCAAGCAGTTATTTGCTTGCATCTTCTGAGAAAAAAACTCATGCTACACACAGCAGTTCTGAAGACCATTCCTCCATGCTGAATGGCCACCTGCATCTACCTCGCCCATCCTCTGATGGTGAGGTCCATTCCTCCCATAACTGCCTGTGAGAATGTTGCTTATCCTGTGTCCATTTTTCACCTGGACGTATGACCCATGATTCCAGTAACCTTTGCTCTTCTCTGTACATAGAAACCAGCGCCATTAGATGTAAACCAACCGACTGCTGGAAAAAACCTCACAAGACTTATGAATCCTGCCTCTTTGTGTTTCTGCCAAAGCAATAAAATTTATTCCCAATACTAATACTGCAGTTTAAATTTATTATCTTTGTGCTTTACAGTATCCATAGCAGTAAAATATGTTCCCAAGAGGATAATTCCAATTGCTAACTACTTAAGGAATTATTTTTGTTTATGTTTTAAAGCCACAGCAGTAAAATTTAACACCAACAATAATACTAGAACTTGGTAATGCCTTTAAAACTTGCCATAAATGACAATTGTGGGAAGAATGTAAACATTTAGATGTTTCTCTAGGAGAAGGCGGTTTTGTGTGTGTTTTCGTATAGTAAGATCCAGGTGGGTTTTTTTTTTTTTTTTTTAAACAGAGCAAAATGAAGCACAAGCCTTTGTAATTTGTCAACACATCTTGCCAATCACTTCTTCTGCACATTTCTGGAGTAGCCTATTTCTCTGTCCTTACAGCCAGCCTGTCTCAAGTAGGGCTTCTGTTGCTGTGATGAAGCACCATGGCCAAAAGGGTTTGCTTGGTTCACACTTCCACATCACTGTCCACCATTGAGGGGAGTCAGGGCAGGAACTCACACAGGGCAGGGTACTTGAGACAGGAGCTGATGCAGAGGCCATGAAGGAGTGCTGTTTACTGCCTTACTTCCCCTGGCTTGCTCAGCCTTTTTTTTTTTTTTAAATAGCATCCAGGACCACCAGTCTAGGGTCTGCTCCAGCCCCTAAGAGCTAGGTCCTTTCCCATCAATCACTAATTAAGAAAACGCCTTGCAGAACAGATGGAACTTATGAAGGTATTTTCTCAATCGAGGTTCCCTCCTTTCAGATAACCCTAGCTCGCATCAAGTTACATAAAACTAGCCATTGCACAGCCCTTTGATCTTCAGCTGGAACAGTAGTTCAGGGACTCCCAGTCTCCAACATGGGTGTCTAACATAGCTTTCCCCTTGCCTACTCTCATTTCTAAGTGACTCACCACAGAGCAGCCCAAAACTTCAAATACAAATTATGATTGCAGGAAAAATAAGGAGAAGAAGAAGAGGAGGAGGAGGAAGGGGGAACAGGAAGAGGAAGAAGGAGGAGGAGGAGAAGAAGAAGAGAGAATAATATTGCAAGGAACCAATGAGATTCATCCAAATTTAGACAAATGGACGGTTTTCTCTAACAAAGCAATAGTAGAAATGTAATGCGTCTTTTTCTGTCCAACAAGCCAGTTCCTAAATAATGACATGGAGACTTATTATTAATCATGAAAGTTTAGCCTTTAGCTTAGGCTTGCCCCCAACTAGCTCTGTGAAATTAACCCATGTATACTAATCCATGTTTCATCACATGACATCACTTCTCTTCCATCTTGAACCTATTTCCTCTCTTTGTCTCCAGGTTTCTCCTGCTTGTCTAGATTCCACCTTCTCTTCCTTTCTCTCTGAGACATCCTGCCTACACCTCCTGCCTAGTTATTAGCCATTCAGCTTTTTATTACATAAATCATAGCAATACATCTTCATACAGTGTACCAATATCTTACAAGACAGAAAAGATTCAGAGCAGAAAGAGAGCTGAGACGGAACAGGGCAGAAAAGGACCAATGGATGCATAGGGACCGAGTACCCCTTGTGGGCGGTGCATGGCCCGGAACCCACAACATCAACTGTATAAAGGCATGCTTGAGAAATGGAGGCAACATGACTGTGCTACCCATTAGATGGTATTAAAGACCTACTGCTAACTTTGTTGGCATGTGGTTATGTAATTAAAGGAAAACCTTTATTTATGAATTAAGTCTTTGATATTTGCAGAGGAAACAACCTGATGTCTTACATGTGTTTGAAAACACCCAGCACCTTTGTTTCTTCAGGTGGACAGGTGTCAGGAAAGGATGAGAGTCAAGACTGTCAAATGTTGATCCTTGTTGAAGGGTGTTGGGGGGGCACATAGAGTGGATCCCTGGGCATTCATTGTATATTGTCTTTAGTTCTATGACTCTTTGAAAAATGGCATAATTTAAAGTAAAATATTGAAAGGAATAGGTCAGATAAAGCATTTTCTCTTTTTAATAGTGATTATTCAACAAGGATTCTTTTCCTTCTTTTTTCATTATCTACTCGAATTAATTGATTCTTTAAAAAATTGAGTTCCTATTCCTTGAAAACTTGAGTAAGACATAGCATCTGTTCCCTGAGGCTTAATATCTGATGAGAGGGTGAACATATATGTTAAGAATAGGTTTATGACAACAAGAACAAGAAACTATATAGAATAGTCAAGAGTGAGCAAAAGAAATCACGGTACAGATCACTGTGTGCTATTTATCCCCTCAATATGTAGAGAAAAAATGAGAATTCCTTACTGTTATAGAATATTATTTTAAAGTGTGTTACTTTTGCTTATATTTCATTTGTTTAACTCTGTGAAGCTATGTTCTTGTGCCTGCCTAAATCACACGATGGTCTAATAGAAGCAGCTGAATGATCATATCGAGACAGGAGGAAGGATAGATAGGGCTGGAAGGCAGAGAGAATAAATAGAAGGAGAAGTTTGGGAAGAGCAAGAAGAGAGAAAAAGAACAATGAGAGGAAGATTATAGGGACCAGCCACCCAGCTACCCAGTCACCCAGCCACCCAGCCACCCAGCCACCCAGCTACTCAGTCACCCAGCCACTCAGCCACCCAGCCACCCAGCTACCCAGTCACCCAGCCACCCAGCCACCCAGCCACCCAGTCACCCAGCCACCCAGCCACCCAGCCACCCAGCTACCCAGCCACCCAGCCACCCAGTCACCCAGCCACCCAGCCACCCAGCCACCCAGTCACCCAGCTAGCCAGCCACCCAGCCACCCAGTCACCCAGCTAGCCAGCCACCCAGCCACCCAGTCACCCAGCCACCCAGCTACCCAGCCACCCAGCCACCCAGTCACCCAGCTAGCCAGCCACCCAGCCACCCAGCCACCCAGCTACCCAGCCACCCAGCCACCCAGTCACCCAGCCACCCAGCCACCCAGCTAGCCAGCCACCCAGCCACCCAGTCACCCAGCTAGCCAGCCACCCAGCCACCCAGTCACACAGCCACCCAGCTATCCAGCCACCCAGCCACCCAGTCACCCAGCCACCCAGCCACCCAGCTACCCAGCCACCCAGCCACCCAGCTACCCAGCCACCCAGTCACCCAGCCACCCAGCCACCCAGCCACCCAGCCACCCAGTCACCCAGCTAGCCAGCCACCCAGCCACCCAGTCACCCAGCTAGCCAGCCACCCAGTCACCCAGCCACCCAGCCACCCAGCCACCCAGCCACCCAGCCACCCAGCCACCCAGTCACCCAGCCACCCAGTCACCCAGCTAGCCAGCCAGCCAACCAGCCACCCAGCCACCCAGCCACCCAGCTAGCCAGCCAGCCAACCAGCCACCCAGCCACCCAGCCACCCAGCTACCCAGTCACCCAGCTAGCCAGCCACCCAGCCACCCAGTCACCCAGCTAGCCAGCCAGCCAGCCACCCAGTCACCCAGCCACCCAGCCACACAACCACACAACCACACAACCACACAACCACACAACCATACAACCATACAATCACACAGCTGGCCATGAAGTAAGATTAAAAGTAAGTTTTATAGAATTAAGAAAAGAAAAAAAAAGTCCAGAGGCAAAAGTAGACAGGACAATTTAAAGTTAAGAAAAGCTGTCAAGAAACAAGCCAAACTAAGGCCAGGCACTTATAATTAAGAATAAGACTCTGTGAGATTTATTTGGGGACTGGGTAGCACCTCTCCTGCCCCAAGCAAGAGCAAAAACAGCCAACAACATGGGGCATGGTAAGAGAAAAACCAGTAACTCCTGTTCTGGGTTATCCTCTGCTGCTGTGATAAACACCATGAGAAAAACCAAAACCAACCAAACAAACAAAACACCTTGGGGCCGGGAATGGGGGAGGGGGTGCATACTTTTAATCTTAGCACTAGGAAGTAGATCTGTGACTTCCAGGCCAGACTTGTCTACAGAGGGAGCTCCAGGAGAGACGCCAAAGTTAAACAGAGAAACACTGACTCAGAAAATTGAAAAAACAAAAACCTTGGGGAAGGAAGAGTTTATTCAATTGTACAACCCCAGGTCATACTCCACTGTTGGAGTCAGGGAGAAATTCAAGACAGAAACTGGGAAGCAGAAACCGGAGCAGAGGCCATGGAGCCGTGCTGCACACTGGCTCGCTCGCTCTTTGGCTTCTGCTCCCCTCCCTTTCTTACGCAGCCAGGCCCACCTGACTAGAGATGGAACCGCCCACAGTGGACTGGGCTCTCCTATATCAATTAATAATTTCCGTTAAGACAATGCCCTGCAGACATACAGACCAATCCGAGGGAGGCAATTTCTCAGTTGAAGTTCCATTCTCCCAAGTGTGTCAAAGTTGCCAACTAAAGCTTACCACGACACTGGCCATATTTCTTTCAACATAAAGACAGAATGAGACCTAGGAAAGAGGAGAAGCCATCCAAGAGGGGCCTATTTAAAGAGTAGTTTTTATATTTCTTGGACAACATGTGACCATATATCATACTCAATGGAGGTGGAGGGCATTAAGATATGGCCTCATGTCACCAAGAATTGCTTCAATTTTCTATATACTTGAGGATGGCCGTGGATTACTGATCTTCCTATCTCTTCCCCTTAAGTGTTAGGTTTATACAAAGGTTTCAAAATGAAAAATTCAAATATATCCTTCAGTAGAGGTGTAGCTCAGTGGCAGAGCCCTTGTCCCACATGGAGACAGCCCTGGATTATTAAATCCTCAACATTACGCACACACACACACACACACACACACACACACACACACACGCACGCACGCACGCACGCACGCACGCACGCACGCACGCACGCACGCACGCACGCACGTATGCACACAGAAGGATGTCTTGGTCTCCTTTCTTTTATAGAAGACGTCCTTATTCAGTCCCTGTTATCTGTGGCATGTAATTTGAAGTCCTTTTGTGGCTTTTCTGTTCTCTGACTCCTCTTGGGTGCTGAGCTCTACCACACTATGCTCTCATGCTGCCCAGCTCTGCCCTGTTCCTTCTGGTGTAAGAAAGCCATGGGCTAGTTTTGTGTGTCAACTTGACATAAGCTGGAGTCACCAGAGAGGAAGGAGTCTCAGTTGAGGAAATGCCTCCATGAGATTCAGCTGTAAGGCATTTTCTCAATTAGTGTTCAATGGGAGGGGGCCCAGCCCACGGCAGATGATGCCATCCCTGGGCTGGTAGTCCTTGGGCTCTGTAAGAAAGCAGGCTTGGCAAGCCACAAGGAGCAAGATAGTAAGTAGTTCCTCCGTAGCCTCTGCATCAGCTCCTGTTTTCAGGTTCCTGCCCTGATTGAGTTCCTGTCCTGATTTCCTATGGCGATGGACGTACAAGCCAAATAAACTGTTTTCCCGTCTTGCTTTTTGATCATGGTGTTTCATGACAGCAATAGAAACCCCTAAGGCTGTAGTCTTCATCCATTCTCAGGTGACTTGCCTAGCTATTGCCCGTTCTTCTGATTCAAAGAGCTTCCCCTCACTTCCTGGACCTCTCTGGCACACGCAGCTCCTGTCTTTGGGTCCCTATGCTGCCTACTTCCAGAGATCCCTTTATCTCTCTTGGTAGGTAATAAGTCTGATCTGATCTTACGACATCATCTTTTACCTTATGTTTAACGGAGCTCTACGGACCCATTCTCCCAATCTGTGCCCTTTTTCAGCCTCGTGTATTCTTTCAATACAGAATGCGTAAGTGACCACACATCTCTTTGCTTGTTTGAGAAAGGCAGAGAGCAAGAGCAGGGAAGGAATCAAAACATTAGACAGAAGCCAACGGTGTCGATTCGTGGACAAGTTCTGAATAAGATGGAGTCTTGGAAACTGAGGTCATTCCAGACGTGAATGAATGGAAGATATTTATATAGGAAAGAGAGGAGCTATGGGGGGGGAGGCATGGAGAGGGAAAAAAAGGTCATACAAAAGTAAAGGGAACCAGCGTGCTTGGGGGCTCTTAGCTATTCTTGTCTTTGGAGCTCTACCATGTTCACAGAAGCTTCTACGCATAAACGTCGCTGTTTTCTGAGGCGTCAAACATTCTGGAGATTAAACAGATGGAAGAGAAAATACTGACATAAAGTGAGAGAACTGGAAGGGGATGTGGAGAGGGCTCCTCCTCTGGGAAGTGAATCGCCAAGTTGTCTTCCTTAGGGACTTTATTGCTGCGATAAAACACCATGACCAGATAAGAGAGCGGGCTGAGAGCATGAGAGCCAGTAAGTATTCCTCTACAGCCTTTGTTTCAGCTCCTGCTCTGACTTCACTGAATGATGAAGCTCTGTAAGCTGTAAGATGAAATAAATTGAAACACAATGGACACGCCTGGTGTCCGGCAGGATGACTGGTGCCAAGAGTATGGTGGTGTGTACAGCAAAGCAGCCTGGAGCTCATCCAGTTATAGCCTCCCGGGCACATTGCCCCTGAGCAATAGCAAGATATCCAAGATGAAGAATGCTTCATTTTCTGGATTAAGTCTCTTTGAAAGACGCCCATGGTCCATGCTGTTGCCAGAGGCCATGCTGATGTTAAGTGATGGCGACCACCATGTTGGCCACATTGACAGACATAGTTCATGCATTCACTGGAGGACATACTGATGTCTCTGACTGAGCTGCCGTTGGAAATCATGATGATGTCTACGGTCCTTGCTGCTGCCAGAATCCAAGTGGAAGTCCATGGTCCATGCTGTCACTGGCTGCTATGGGCAAGGATACTTCTTTTGCAGCCGTATCGATGACTGCAGACTCTTAACAGAATGAGAGACACTGAAGGCTTCTTTGATCCCTCTCTAAAAAATAAAACCAGTCTAGACAGAATTGTGGTAAAGATGCTGAAGTGTAGTTTTTCCTAGTTCTTGTAAGGGTGGGGAAGGACTCATTTTTTTTAATGCTTCAGTGAGTATATGGGCAATACAATTTGGATTTGTTTTTGTTTGCTTGGTTTTGGGGAGTAGGGAGAAATGGTGGGAGGGTGGACCTTGCAAGAATGGGAAGTGGGTACAATGGGGTGCATTGTATGAAACTCCTAAATAATTAATAAGAAAATGTTATGTTGACGAAATTTTTTAAAAATTAAATTAAAAAGATGAACAAACAAGCAAGAAGCAAAACAACCCCCCCCCTCCAAAATCCATGACGACCAAAAGCAACTTGGGGAAGAAAGGATTTATTTCTTCATACAGCTTTCAGGTCACAAGGGGGGGATGTCAGGAACCTGAAGGCAGGAACTGAAGCAGAAGCCAGGGAGGGACCGTTGCTTACTGGCTTGCTCCACTTAGCTTACTCAGCCTGCTTTCTCATACAGCTCAAGGCCACCTCCCCAGATAAGGCACCACCCACAGAGGGCCAGCCTCTTGTACATCAGTTTTAGTCAAGAAATAGACCAGTCTGATAAAGACATTTTCCCAAGTGAGAGTGCCTTTTCCCAAAAGGCTCTAGCCTGTGTTGAATTGACAAACAACAGAACGGCAAAGAAAAACTAAAACAAAAACAGGAAGGCAGCCTTGGTAATGTGAGGTCACATGGAGGGGCTTATGGAAGGTCCCAGAAGGATAGAGACCTATGCAACATCCGTGACATGCCTGGATTCCTCTTTAAGACATTTGCTTCACTAGACTCTCATGATGTGGGACGTCTTTCTGCATGCTGTGAATATCAATCTTTAAATAAAGGAGCTGTTTTGGCCCATGACAAGCACCATATAAAAAGTAGGAGGGGAAATCAGAGCATAGGCAGGAGAAGGGCAGAGTCAGACAGATCGAGCCAGCCGCCCAAAGAAGAGACATGTAAGGAACACAGGTGAGCCATGGGCTACCTGGCAGACAGATTAATGAAAATGGGTTAAGATGAAAGAGCTTGCTAGCAACGTGCCTAAGCCACAGGCCAAACAGCATGAAGCTAATATAAGTATCTGAGTCATTTCTGAGGGCCAAAGCAGCTGGTGTGCGGCTAAGGGGTCTGGGGTGGCAGGTCTGTGGGTCTGGACCTCTGGGCGCTCCAACCTATTGTGAAACCCTCATGAAGTCTTTTCTTTCTCTTACTTTATACAAGAAGTAAATAATTGATGGATTGAGGAGTGGGCATGGGGCATTCAGTAGCATAGTATGCTGCCTTTAAGTAGCCAGGAGACTTTCCAATCATATGACTGCTTTTGGGTAACCCATGTTCCTACAGGCAGCTCCAAGGACTGGCTGGTTCACCAAGCTGTCCTTGGCAGATCCTTCCTTTGGTCTGTTGATGCCTTGTCTTGTGTGGGATATATTTTATATTTAATGAAATCAGCATGGAATATAAGAAAACAGAATAATGCACCGTCAAGCATGATGACCCATGCCTTTAAACTCAGCATGGGAATGACCAAATGACTGAGTCTCATCTCTCAGGAGACAGATCTTCCTGTATTTCTGTGAGTTCAAAGCCTAAAAATAAAACAAGAGTAGCTCACACTTTTAATCCTAACTCTAGGATTATGATGCAGAGTTGAACCTGGAAGTGAAACAACTGGGCTGAGATGATATTTAAGGTAAACATTTAGATATTCTGTAGAAGCAACAAGCCAGGCAGAGGTCATATACGCCATTAGTCCCAGCACTTAGGAAGTAGAGGCAGGAGGATCTCTGTGAGTTCAAGGCCAGCCTAGTCTATAAAACAAGTTCCAGTATAGCCAGGACTGTTACACAGAAAACTCTGTTTCAAAAAAGCAAAACAAACAAATTAAAAAAATGGGGGGAGAGATGGCTCTGTCCTCTGATGTTCCAGGCTGATTTCATTAAATATATCACCACATTGTCTCTTTGAAATGAGTAGGTCGTTCTTCGGGTCTCCCTGGGAGAAGTCTCATATCACCCTCCCGTCAGGCCAGCTGCTTCAGTGTTGCTATAATTATGTCAGGTAACCTTTATCTCACTTAGCCATGAGTTCCAAATTGCAAAAATGGGAAGGATCGTTTAAATGGGCAAAGAGCAACTCTAAAGCGCTTGCTTCCATGAAAAGGAGACCTTCCGTTTAGTAAGGGAAGAGAACGCAGCAACAGACAGTACACACTTAAGCTGTGACCGTCTGTGAGAAGCAGTAAGTCTGTGTGGAACTGTGGCAGGTGAGGGGTGGGACACAACGCTGTTTCCCCATCACACTTCAAACTGCAAAAGCTGTGGCCACAGTGTGTAAGTGACCAGCTAAGCTGGGAAGGATGGTAAATTTGTGCATCTATGCATGAACAAAAACACTGTCTTTGGGACTCGTTCTGTCTGATGTTTCAGGAATTGACTGAGAAGTTTGGATCAGAGTCCTGTGGATAAAACCAATGTTGCATTGCCGGTTTAGAAAGGCCTTGTAGTTTCCCCAGGATTCTGCTCTAGCATGATGCAGTTGGAAGCTCATAGGCTGGGCGTCAGCCTGGGCTTGTGCCTATTATGTCTCCTGTTAAAAGATGACAATTGTGTCTTGCTATTGTGCCTCAATTTCCTCACCTATAAAATGGAATGATAGTAGCCCAGGGCCCACAGCTGTGATGAAGATTATCTGGTTTATTACACATAAATGTCTTAGGAGGCCCTATGTATCCCATATACATTTCGTGAATACCCTTGTTGGCTGACCCATAGCTTGTGGGGCAGTTCTCTGCTTGGATCAGCTTTCACATGACACCTGCAGTGCAGCCAGAACTGACCATCTGCTGGTAGGTTTAAGGGGCCAATGATGGTCAAGGGTTGTTTCTACCCAGAGCATATCCTATTTTTAATAGGTAGAAAAGCCATCTTCATCTCGAGTAATATGGAAGAAATATGGATGAAGACTTTCCATTTCATATTGTGTGGAAGCCATATGCATTCAGTAAACAAATATACTTTAAATTGGAATTTGGTCCCTTTTCAGGGTCAGGGGACTACTCTCTCAAGATATAAAACAAAGGTTTCCAATCAGCCTGAGGATCATCTGGAGAGCCCCAGTCCACCATGTACCATGTTGCTAAGCAGGGACACTTGGCAGTTTTATGTGGACAAAATGCATTTTTGAACTATGATATTTTCAGTTAAAAATGGATGATTGGGGTGCAGTCCTGTTTTGATCAAGAAGCATCAGCATATAGGCTATTGATGAGATACAGTCGTTTGCTTAGCGGCTACTACAGTCCATATGGCTTAAACAGCGTAATGCTTTTATACAGTTCTGGAAGCTGGAACTCCAAGACCAAGGTGTGGAGAGACTGGCTTCTCTTCTGACTCATGGATGATCATCCTCTCCCTTTGTCTTTTTATGGTCTTTCTCTGCACACACCTGTGTCTTTGTCTCTTGGTTATATGAGGGCATGTCAGTGTTGGGTTGGTTGCCATCCATAGAATTTTATTATAACTTAATGATAATTTTAATGGTCCTGTCTCCATGTACAGTCACATTCTGAGATGCTAGGGGTTATTTTTTCAGGGGGAGGGGACACAAGCTAGGCATAATCGAATGCTACACGAGAAAGTACGCATTGAAACAGCTTCATCCAGGTACTTGGGAAGTGGTAGTAAAATCCGTTGATGCATTTTTACATTGTATTTTGTTAAAATAACCAGCAGTATAAGATACCTGGGTGGTGCTGGCACACACTTTTAATCCCAGCACTCAGGAGGCAGCAGGCAGATTTCTGTGTATTCGAGTTTAGCTTGGTCTACAGAGTGAATTCTAGAACAGCCAACAGTGTTAAACAGAACAACTCTGTCTCGAGAAACAATAAATAAATACTCCTGTTTCAGGGGATCCAACACCCTCAAATAGACATACATGCAGGCAAAACACTAATGTACATAAAATAAAAAAATACGTTATCTATATATGCATATATATATATATATATAGATATAGATATAAAAAAAAAAACTAAAGGTAACCAGTGGTTCATAGGGGGCTGGAGTTGCAGAGATTGGCAATCAGGCCACTTTTCTTCCATTTTCATGGATATTTTATTGTATCAATTTCTTCTCCCCTGATGTGTTATGTCCTACTGGCTGGGGTGAGTGAAGAGCTAAAAACTTATTTTAAAAATTGCTTCTTTTATTTTATGTGTATGAATGTTTTACCTGCATGTATGTCTATGTGCCACACACATGTCTAGTGCCTACAGAAGCGAGAAAAGGAATTGAATTCCCTAGAACTGAAGTTAAAGATGGTAATTTGCCTCCATGGAGGTGCTGGGACTCGACCCTGGGTTCTTTGGAAGAGTAACCGGTGCTCTTAACTGGTGAGCCATCTCTCTACCCCAGTTAAGAACTTCATAAGGAACAACTCATTGCTGTGAACAGCATAATGAAAAAATGAATTTAGTAAATCTCTTCAAGCTATATATTCCTAGTGACCGAGGATATTGTGTCTATTGTTTAAATTTGCTTTGCCAGTTATACCCTGAAACTCAAGGTCTCAGTCAGTACTTTGTGAAAAGAGAGAGAGAGCTGAGATATTTGGGTTGTGATACCTTTGACAAATAGATTTTCAGTATTTCTTCAATTAAAACACAAACGAGGCAACAGCAACAGCACGGAGAGAAATGGATAAACAGGAACAGGAAGCCATTTGGATCCAGATGAAAAAAGTGAATGTCCCTCGAGGAGCTCTGTTTGGGGTGGGAAGGTCTCCCTCCCTTCCCCTCTTCTCACTCCCAGGTTCCTCTGAGGTGCACATGTCCCCACCAGCCACGTCTTCCTTTGCATGGTGCTCTAGTGCACACGTCCCCACCAGCCACGTCTTCCTTAGTGCACACGTCCCCACCAGCCACGTCTTCCTTTGCATGGTGCCCTGATTGCTCTCTGCCACTCAAAATGTCCCTGTAGCCAAGGTTAATGACTATGAGCAAGGACTTGCCGGTTGACACCTCCCTTCTTCAGGGGCAAAGCCAGCAGAGGTGTTCAAGGCCCGCACTGCTGCCCGCAACCTCCTACTCTCCAGGGACCCTGAGTTCTGACCTTCTCTGCTCATTCAGTTAATGACAATTATAAATGTTCAAGAGACACACCACCAAGGCAAGAGGCTTCAGCTAATTGGGCGCTGTGATTAAATGTGGGCAGACTTTGCCCCCCTCGTTCCTGTATACAGATGTGTATATTTTATTAGTGGAAATAATAAACTGGAGAAAGAAGGGCTGAGACCAAGTAATGTTTTAATAGAAAAAAAATCCAGATTTTGGAATATAAATATATTGCTGATTGTAATTTTGAACTCTCTTGATGGAAGGGTTTGCTTGAGGTGGAGGATGTCAACAAACCCAGGTGTGGGGGCAGGAGAGGGTGGAGTACGGTCACAGTGAAGAAAGGCCAGTGGAAGTTCAGGGGGCTGTAATGGCAAGAAGCACTCAAAGGCCGTTCAGAGTCTGGACAGACGTGCTGGGAATCCTGGGAACCACAATTATTATCTAGAAATGGCTGCAGGACATTCGTGCCTAAAATAAAAGTTTACAGTGTAGTGCAGCCTCAGCATTTGGAGCACGTGTTCAACAGAAACACAAGCAAACCAACTAATTAGTATACTTAGCATATATTTGTGTGCAAATATATTATATGAGTCACATATTAATTAAATTGGTATGTGTTTGTTGAATCTGTGCGGATTTTAAAAATATTAAACAAGGAAAGAGTTGGTGGGTCACAAGGTTGCAGTTACCATCTACTGGAAACTTGCCCACACTGCTGTGAGGAATGAGGCCTTGGTGGTTTTAATCTGAAATGTCCCCCTCACCCCCCAGGTACAGTCTGAGTATTTACTCCCTTATGGGTGCTTCAGTTTCTGTAGGCTATGGAATCTTTAAGAGACAGTGCCTAGCTTGTGGAAGTATGTCAGCTTCAGAAGGACCCTTGAAGGTTGTAACTGGTTTGCTGGTTCTAGCTATGATATGCCCTGGCTCACTATGATACGAGGAGCCTCCTCCACATATTCCTGTTGCCTTGAACTCTGCTGTGCCTTCCTGACATGATAGACTGAGACCCCCTAAAATTGGAAGACCAAGTACATCATCCCTCCTTTGTTTATATCAGGTATTGGGTCAGTGATACACATGTCACATGTCACTAGTACAGAAGAGAGTAGATTCCTGAAGTTCCATATGCCCAGCCATGTGCTGGCTATGGCTGTATTCTACTTTGTGTAGATTTGCGCCAGAGACACAATGAAAAGAGCGTCATTCCTCAAGTGAAATCCAAGCTTTCTCTTCCTGAGCTGTGAAGTGCCCAAGACTTTTTCTTTTAAATAGTACATTTCAGATGGCCAAGTAGTCATTGTCAAAAGAAGATATCCTCATATTCAAGCAGAGTTCACCCTAAAGGAGTTTACAGCTATGAGGGCCCTCAAGGCACCACACCTCTGGGTGTGTGACTGTGCATGGGCATGAAGGGAAAGGTGCCGGGGACTGTCACTTGGCAAGGTGAGACTCTAAGACACAAATCTCTGGGTGTGTCTGTGAGGGGGTTTACAGAAAGGACTGACTGAGGGGAGGAGGCTCATCCTGAATTTGGGCATTACCATTTCTTGGGCTGGATTGAGTTAAGAACAGGAAAGTAAACTGGACTCTCCTGACTGAGTGTCAATGTGACTAGACAGTTCCTGGTTCTGCTGCCATGACCACCCTGTCAAGATGAACAGAGTAAGCCCCTCCTCTCTTGCCACTTCTTGGTGGGTTGTTCAGAAGAGCAGCCAATGAAACACTGAAAGTCTGTGATTTGTCTGATGTCTCTCATGAGAAAGGGACTTCTTTCTACAGGGGACCTGTGACCGATAGCTCTCACGGAGGGCAAAAGATGAAAGGAGGGAGAGCCTGGTCTTGAACTGGTGCTGAACTGATAGACAGCAGTTCAGGAAGAAGATAGGTGAGGGAGAGAAGTGCTGAGCCAATGGGGGGTGGGGGTGGGGGGTAGTTACTAGCCTTTCTTCCATGTGACCTACCGAAGTCCTGCTTACCCCTCTACTTTCTTCAGACTTAAGCCTCCACAGCATGGCTGGCATGTTGGACCTTGACTCCACACTGCCAATGCCATACCAGAGCATTCAACAATAATTCCATAGGAAGAAGAATGTCCTCCAGTGGAGTAATCACCGGTGGGGGGATCCTTTTAGTGTGGCTCTTTATGGTAGGCAGAATGTTACCGCTGTCCATGATGACTTGAGGAGACGGTTAGGAACAAGAGAATTCCTATCAGGCTTTGGGTAACATAAATTCTATGTGCTTCCCCATCCCTGATAATACTTTTAGAACAGTATTACATCTCCTGATATTTGGATTGTTGCTGATTCTTTGAGGAGAATTACTGAAGTTGGTCCCCAAATCTTATTTCAAAAAAAAGGAAGCATGGTAGAAATCGTTTACTTATTTATTTATTGCAATGTTTTCCTTCAGAGGCAATTTGTTGATTGCTTTACATGGTTTCAGATATAGGTACAATCATTTCAGCCACCAGGGACTTGGTCACTAGTATTTCCATTTTATGTCCATGTCTCTTTGCCCGAAGGAATGCTACAAAACACACTGATTTGAGGAAATAAGAATACAGATGAGCTCCTAAGATTTCCCAGCTTCTTAGGAACACAGAGAAGAATGTTGCTATAAAATAGACATATCTTGGAGGTATGATGAGTATGTGGGTGACAGAGGTGGTAGGTTATGAAGGAGGATGTGATAATCATGACAGCTTTGAAGTAAAGTTCTTCTCAGGAGGTTGAGAACCAATCCAGAGTGTCAAGATGTAGGTAGGGCAGGACCTGCAGCTTAATGAATGTTGCATACAACACTACTGACTGACAGGTGTCAAGAGGAGGCAAACCAATGCAGAGGAAGCCATCTTGAGAAGTCTGATGGCAGAGGTAATATTCTAGAAATCAGATCTGAAAATGTGAAGGAAAGATTTATGAGGAATTGAATGGGGATGCCATGGAGAAAGCAGCGTGATGCAGCGATAGACAGTCTGGGCAGCCTCTGCCCTTTATGGTCGGGGAAGCTGTATGAAGGGGATACTTTTGTGATCTATAAAATGGAGCCAGTGGTGGTCCTCACTCTTCCCACCACACAAGGGTGCACCATGACACTATTGTGTGAGTTAAATGAAAGCATTAAAGTCACACAACATAGAAGTTGGCCAGTTGACCAGCCTAGAAGTTGGACAGATTTTAATGAAGGTATAAATAATACAGGAGCATAAAAAGAAAAATAGAAGATAAATAGTCAAAAATTAGCAAAAGGGAGCAATGAAGCAAGCTCAACAGTGCTAGCAAAGAACCAGCGTTCCAAATGCAGTGGTACTAGCAGAGGTATATACTTGTGCAAAATGACAGCATTAGAATGGCACGCATCAATGAACCTGCAGCAGTACACCTACTGTGATGAGATAGAGTGCTCACTACTATAAAACGGGAGACAACCAGAGAAGATGGATCATTAGGGAAACCACAGGTGGATGAGGGAACGTTGAATGGCAGGCCCTTTACTAAGTAATATGGTCTAGATGCCAAGTGTCGCTTGAAAGCACCTATGTTGGAGACTTTGTTCTTCGGCTGATGGTGTGAGTAGAAGGTGGTGAAAACTTTAGTGGGTAGGGCTTTGCCGAAGGAAGTTAGGTAATTGGAGGCCTGCCCATGAGGGCACTATTGACACCCAGTCTTCCTCTAACTTTGCGGCTGCCTGTGTGCAAATAAGTGAGCATCCCTATATTCTGTCACTTGACTCCTGCCATGACACCATCTTGCCACAGGCCCGAAAACAACAGAGCAAACTGGCCACCAATGTGAACTTCTGAAATTGTGAGCCAGAATAAATAGTTTTACTTTTCAGATTTATGAGCCCGGGCATCTGTCTCAGCAAGGATGGCTGATGTAGTAATGGCCGAAGGGAGAAGCAGATTGCAGGATGGTGAGGCAGGTAGAGACGACCGAGGGTAGAGAGAGAGTAAGAGAAAGCTGCTTTTGAAGACTTGCCTTATTTGACATTTAGGGTGGATGAGAACTCTAATAAAAATAGCAAGTCACAAAGAAATGCTCCTTTGCTTTACCCCCAAGAGTGACAACATTTATTTACTTTTCCTGGTTTAGTAATTGGTCCCAACTGGACATTAGAGCAAAAATAATTTTTTATTTCCCATTTTTAGCCAATGGGAAGTGTCTGGGACACAGCATCCTGAGAGGTGAAGGAAAGGGTTGGAGAAGTTGGAAGACAACACCCATTGGCCTTTCAGGAGGGGAACTGGTGAAAATGGGATGATTGTACTTGATTTAAGGGGTGAAGTTGAGCGGCAAAGGACAATGGAGGCCAAAAGGGCTCTGCTGAGTACTTCTTTTGTTCCTGGGCAAGATGTTGTTTCTGAAGGGTTCAAGGGGAGTGGGAGGGCAGGGAAGAAGTGGGAGGGATGATGGATTGCTGATGAACCTATGAAGAATGAGGCAAAGCAGCATGAAACCATTTGTTTGGGCTTTATAGATTTTCTAATAAAAACGTCAAGGTTTTCCACACCATTTTGAAAATGTCATCAAATGCAAAGCAGTTCCCCTTGTGCTGGTGACAAAGGCTGCGTTTCCAACGGTAAATTCCAGCTTGAAATGTAATAACAAACCTTGCCGGTTTTTCTCCAGCTCAAACCAGGGGTCAGGTTTGGTCCAAGACCCTTCAAGTTGACCTTTGACCCTCCACAGTAACTGAAACTTCTCAATAGAACACAGAACTTTCTTTGCTATAGAGCTTAGGGAATGTGATTAAGGCGTAAGGGTTAGTTGCATGGAAACATCTCTAAAGGCAGGAATTATGCTTCTGAGCTATCTTTGGGGGGTAGGGGAAGTATTTCTGAGTCCCTGTCATGGGTGCTTCCTGAAGTAGCCATCCTTCAGTTCTGACAGGGTTCTTGTCTTAGATCTTCCTGCTTTCCACTTTACACACTTCTGCAAAGTTACTTTTTTAATTACTCAAGAGAGTCTCCACTGACATATCAGCCCAGCTCAAACCCTCCTGTAGCTTTTACTTTGGTTTTTCCTCTTCCCCTTTTTCTTCAATCCAAGAAATTTTGAATGCTACCAATTCAAATCAGAATGTACCTTGGAATGAGGGGGAAATGCTTGATACCATTTTTTTTCACAGTGGAATCAACTCCAGTGCACCTCACCAGTCACAGAATGTCTTAAAGCAGAAGAGAAATTCCATCAGCTACACTTGATCTTGACTTGGCTTTCGTAAGACTTAAAGACAAAGACTCACACACTGAAAGGCAACATCCGCTATGATTCTCCAATAACTACATCAAGTGTCAGTTTTTCAGAGCTCAATTGATGTTTGTTAAATTTTAATTAAAAATAAACACTTGTGTTGCAGAATAATGTCCCATTACGGGAACAGATCAGTCACCTTTTCGTTTTAAATTAAATGCCTATTTAGTTGACTGGATGTCTATACCCACACTCCTCAGAGCTTCTCTCTCCTTCCCCCCCACCCTGTCAGGGTCTCATGTAGCCCAGGTTTGTGTCCAACTCATAGTATAGCCAAAGATGTTCTTGAACTCCTGACCCATCTGTTAGACCTCCAAGTGCTGTGTGTCTGCACCACTACACCCAAATGCTGCTTCATTTTGGCACATTTGTCGCACGGAGCCCATGTTTGCTCAAGTTCAACCAGTTTCCCCTAATCCTGAACTCTGTACACTTCTAGCTTCTCACTGAAATGACTTTGCTATTCCTCTGCCCTTAGGGATCCTGTCATCCCTTCGAGGTTCCTCTCGGTAGCCATTTATTCTATATAGTCATTTCTGATAGCCTTACTGTCAATCATGATGTTGCCTTTCATTGGAACCTTAGATTTCCCAAGGGAAATAAACCAATATGCCTTTAGCCACTTCACTTCAACTTGTATTCTATGTAGTGAGAACCATCAAAAGTCTGTCCAAGAGTTTGTTAAGAGGTTAAGTGGGAATAGCACACTCACAAATACAGAATGAAGGGGCAGTGGTGCCTCCTGGTCTACCAGGAAAGGATGGAGAAAGCTCGGTACCAAGACACCAAACGATGGCATTGGGAACGCTTCTCTATCCAAGAAGCAAGTGATCCTCCTCCTCCCTACCCAGAGCAGACCACGCCCATAGCTAGTAACCCCAATACCATTGGCTGAAAACATTGAATTCCCACAATTCTAGGTCCTGACTTCTGGTCTAATACAAAGTACATTGTTTTTATAGAGTATAGACCCATGCCTTGCACATTTTTGAACCCCCTGCAGTAGTGCACAAATCTAGTGAGAAAAGGCAGTGAGGGTCACTCATGCCCATCAGGAAGGCAGTACCACTGTAGGGGTCAGGTTGCCATCTGCTTCTCTGGAGTCACCCTCAGGACAATGTTGTATAGTCCAGAATTTTGTTTGGTCTAGAAACAAAATTTAGAGAAATTTTGTCAAGCAGCTTCCAGCCACAGTTTGATGTCATATAAGAAATCACTATAAGGATGACTGGCAATGACTCACTTATTAGTCATACACATTGGATATGTGTATATTATATTGCATATATATTATATTATATCTACTAGGAGATTATGATCTGTCTCTGGAGAAAGGAGTGTTGGTCATTTGTGACAACCTGACCAAACATTAAGACTGTCTATGGTATAAACCAGAAATGGTGTTTTTATGTCCATCCATCCATTTCACCTACCCATTCATTAATTCATTAAATAGATTTCAAGTACCTGCCATATACCAGGAGAATTCAGAAGTAGGCGAAACAGTACTTGTCCTCATACACATGCCAGGACATGTACATCCTCTGTCAGCTGTCTGTGTCCACGGGATGGATCCTCATCTGTCAGCCACCCACAGAAAATATGCTAGAAAAAAAAATGGTATAAACACTGATCTCATATAGATATTGTTCTCTAAAAGATACTCAGCAAAAACTATTTACACAGTACTTTCCTTGAGCAGCATTTTAAGTCGTCTAGAAAAAGCTAGAGGATACATGAGGATTTGGTTATAGGAAAACATTAAGCTATTTTATATAATGGATCTGACAACCCTTGGATTTTGACTTCCAATGGGACTCCTGGAACCAATCTGCAGATACTGAGGGACAACTGTATTTATGCAATATTAAGTAGTTCTAAAGAAAAAAAAAAAAAAAAACAGACCAGAGGATCCAAAGCCACAGACTATTGTTTGAAACAGACCAGTCTATCAAAAGAAGCCACCTCTAGTGGACTAGCATTTGAGTGGAGACCTAGTGTGTCCCTAGGGCAGCTCCATGGTACCTAAGAGAGAAGGGTGGTGGACACAGACAGGTATGCCAGGTGAGTGACTTTGGCAGAACAAGATTATAGATGCACGGAGTCTTAGTTTTCATGGTTTAAAATCAGACTAGTGAGGCCTGTCTGCTAAGAGCTTGTGTAGATTAGATGCAGCAACACATGCCAAGTTCTCAGTGTATGGTGAAAAGGACCTGGGTGGTTATCACAAATGGGGACTTTTCTTCATGCAGCCTGGGAATGTCTTGTGTGTTTTTACAGAACTCTCAGCCTTTCTGAGTTTCTTTTCAAATCTTTATATGGGGCAAATAATCTTTGTTCCCTCCTCAAAACCCACCACCGCCTCTCCCACCTCCTCCAACATCAACTTCACCACCACTGCCACTATTACCATAACCATCACCAGCAGCAGAAGAAATAGGAGGCCAGGGGGGAAGCAATAGAGAATCATTGTGCCAGAGCGGCCTTTAGATTTTGCTCTGAAGGAAGCCAGAGCACTTATGAGGCCAGTGCTTACCACAGAGACAGCAGAAGGTCCTGGCTTTGAAGACTGGGACTTGGGCCCTCAGGGACAGATTGGCAAGCACACCAGAAAACTTGGAAGACAGCCAGCCCTGGGGCTGGCTGAAAGTGACCGACAAGATTCAACAAAACATTGACACAAACAGGAAGCTGGTGAAGCAGTGTGGCCTTGTGAGATCAGAAGAAATAGGTCTGTGGGGAAGGACTGAAGGCCGGGACCAAGAGTGTATAAATGACCCAGGTTTCCTAGGAAGAAAGTTCTCTGCTTGACGCTCAAAATTAATACTGCTATTGATGTATGGAATAAGACTCATTTCCCTTTTATCATTTTTTTTTTTCTGAAAGAGACAATGAAAACCTGCCTATGTACAACTCCCTTCCCTCACCCCAACTTCTGTCTGGAAAGGGGCTTTCTCTCTCTGTCTATCTTTCCCTCCCAGGCATCCACCCGGTAATCAATGGGCTCTCACTTGATCTCGAGACATGATATGACCCTGTTGATTCCACAGGCTGCATTCACTGCCTTATTATTTAGAAAAGTGTCCAATAGAAGTGTCTAGCAGATGATTGACTCCCAGTGACAACATGATCTCTGCTCAAGCTACTCCGGGAGATTGCAGATTGATTGATGGGTTGGAGCCCTGAGCTGCCTACATTCTGTCCTGTCTCCTGAGTTCCATCTCCAGTCTCCTGTTATTCTGAGAAATGGATAGAACAGCCTAAAGCCACTGAACAGAGTTATGTTGGCAATCACTTTCCTAATTCTTGCATCTAGATGCCAATACGTCAAGAGGACCTGGGCAAAGGGACAACAGGGTGCTTTTATTTAATATTATGACAAGCAAATGCTTGAATACCAAGGAGCTTTATATGAGCTTTATAGCAACAGGGGAAAGTGGGGGGGGGGGCTCCCCATGACGCCTGCCTCCAATTCCAGTAGCTCTGTACAACGCTAAAAGGAAAACACACAAAAAGGTTATTCAATGGTTCTCCGAATAAATCCAAAGGTAACAAGTGTAGACTGAGCAGATGATGTCAGGGGACTGAGTGCTACTTTGGAAAACTGCCGAAATATTTAAAATAGCACTTTCTTATTAACCCTAGCACAATGCTGCAAGTCCTTTAAAATAAAACCCCCAGATGCCACCTGCATCTGACATGGCAGAAGCATGAATGCCCGTACGTCCACTGATACTGGAAAAGCTCTTAAGGAGCAGCCTCCACTGATTGTTCTGGCACAAACAAATCACAAACTAATTTATGTATTCCTGCAGCTGCAGCCCAGCCGAGGCGGGCGGAGGAGTCGGACCAATTCACAGTTGACTAGTGCTGCCTCGTTCTTTGCAGATTTTGGCATTTAACTATAATTAAGATTTATTGTTCACTAGCTTGCAGGTCAGGGCGAGCATGACAATATGGGTAACTTTTCTGTTTACTAGTGAAATGTCTGGTAGGAGGAAGCTTCAATCCTTTCAAGCAGGGGCTGACATGAATAAAGAGGAGCTTCTCCACTCCAGGACCATCGCATTACCGATTTTAATCAGACGTGTGGAGTCACTCGGGGGGGGGGGGGGGGGGGCAGGGACAGATCGGAAGCAGCCAGTGAACTGTGCTGTCACATTTGCACCAGAAGGGTATGGGCCAGAAGCCAAATCAATTATTGCTGATCTTTCTGGATTTGGGGAGAGGACTGTTGGCTTGATGTGGGAGGGAAAGAGCCCTTGATGCTGACAAAGGTTATACAGAAACCAGGACCTTTGGGCTTTTACTACCCCTCCCTGATGCCCAGACAAGAGCTGTTCTTCATACCACTCCACTCTCAAGGATGCCCTTGGATTAAATCTGATGGCCCGAGGAGGAGGGAGGTGAGGGTTAGCAGTCCGCTGCCACTCGCCTGCTTTCACCGGGGCTGAGATCCTGTGCAGGTGACCGAGGACATGAGTGGGCGTGAGCACACAGACTTGTGGACAGAGAAAGGAGGCATCACAGCCTCACTGTTTTACTGAAGGCAGAGATGCTAAAGCACGATAAACTTCTATTTCTCAAATCTATAACTTCTGGTTAGTGTTAGTAGGCCTTCTCAGTATATTTTTCTGTTACTATATAAATCAGAAAAGCATCCCTCACGTTAACCAGAGATGTGTACTCAGAGCACTCTCCTGTCACCTTCCAGAAAAGGAAGGGGGAAAAATAAACCCTTGGATTGTGTTTTGGAGAGGGGCGAGAAAATACTGCTGGATATAGAATGTAATTTTACTTGATAGTACGAAAATCCCTTTGGATCGCATCTCATTCTATAACAGATTTAAAACAGACATTTGGAAAACACACACACACACACACACACACACACACACACACACACACACACACACACACGACACTTTAGGCAGAAAATTAATGGTAAAACTGGATAAGGCCCTGCACACTGTCTGTTCGTTGCCCGGCTCCCAGTTGGTGGGAGGGAGAGGCTGTTTCTGCTCTGTGTGATTCAGTACACCGAAGTTGCCTGATCTCAAACACACTGGTTTCCTATTTTACCAGAAAAAGATTTTGGGGTTTAAGAAGACCTTATTTGTTTTGTTTTTAAAGAGAGGCTGTAAAATGAGCATTTTTCCTAAAGTTGAAATGCGTGTGAAATTCAGGTTAATAGTGGACAGACATGAACTCTGAACAGGGACTTGAAAGTTCTCAGCTGTGCTGCTGAATCATGGAAGAGGAAAATGTAGTTGTGGGAGGTAGACTAATGTTTCTATTTAGATGCTGGCTGTATTTTAAAGCTTATTTTAAAGGGTGTGTTCTCAGTTCCACCAAAGTCAGTCTTTAGGGTAATGTTCAGATCTTCACAGTTCAGATGAGCTTTGCCCCGTCCTGAGGTGCAAGTCAGTGTCACAGAGGGCAAACTTGACCCATATGCAAGCCTCATTTACCAAGCCCTGGGACTTTGAACTTGGTAACGCTGTGCAAGGTCATTTCCAGTGAACACAAACAGTCACCACACAGCTCTCTCACATTGCTGATACAAGCAAAACACATTTATAAACACATGCCTCTGCCGCCATGGTTGCGGATGCACGGAAAGGACGTGTAGGACACTAAAGCCATTTAGTGAACAGGACATTGTGGAGTTGCTGCCCTTAACACAAGCAGGGAGAGGGGCAGCTGCCCATGCTCAGAACAGGTGGGCAGCCGGAGGAAAATCACTCTGCTCTCAGCTGGGGAGGGCTTTGTGGAGGAAGCAGGATTTCAGGAGCTGCTGGAATGATTGCAGGAGACAGCTTGTCAGGACGGGATGGGGCAAGCATCCAAGCACAGGGACTCCTGCCCAGGAACGGAGGAAATCTTGAAGGAGAGAATATATGCTTAGTTGAAAGGGCAGAGGGAACAGTTCCAAGGAGGAAAGAAGATGAACAGGTGACTTGAATGCTTGGGATGGAAGAGGACCCTCTTCCGTTCATACACAGTCACTTGGGTCCTGAACATTTGAACTTGCTATTGAGAGAGTAGTATGGACGGCTGGGGATGTAGCATGGTGGTAGTGTTTGCTTATCAAGCATAAGGCTCTGGGTTTGACCTGCAGAACAGCGTAAAGAAAAGGAATGCAGAGCTAGGGGTAACTCATGAGAGTGTTCCCACTAGTATGGACTCTATTCCCAGCATAACAAGGAAGGAAAGAGGAGGGGAGGGAGTGAGAGGGAGGGAGGAGGGAGGGGGGAGTGGGAGGGAGGGGGAGGGAGGGGGAGGGAGGGAGGATGGGATCTTATACTGGTTAAAAATCTAGAGACAATTTAGCAGATGCCTAGAATAATTAGAATATGGCTCAAAATGGGAAACATTTCCACAGTTTGAAATGTAAAACAACAACAAGAAACAAAAAGCAAAACATCAGAAAGAACTGGAAAGTTACTTTTAAGAGGAATATGAATAAAAGTTTTCTGTCTTAAGTGAAGAAGCACAGATTTCAGAGACCATGAGTTCTTTTTACTGATATTGCTGGGCTATCCTCCAGAAAGACTGCAAGATATGTGTTTCTGTTAACTGTTTGCTGAGACACTAACTATCCCTCCTGTGTTATTAAGCTTTCTATTACTATCATGAAATATATGAGCTAACTGATGGAGAAAACAGGGTTTATTCTGCCTTGCAGTTTTAAAATTCCAGTCCTGGGTCATAAGGTCCCATATGTTTGGATCTCTAGCAAGGGGAGCATATTATGCACATCATACACACTGCAGAGCAATGCAATTATATTATTGTCTTAGTTAGGGTCTTTATTGCTATGAAGAGACATTATGATCATGGCAACTCCTACAAAAGAAAGCATTTAACTGGGGCTGGTTTGCAATTTCAGAATTTAGTCCATTGTCATCATGTCAGGAAGCATGGTGGCTGCAGGCAGACATGGTTGTGTAGAGTAGCTGAGAGTTTTACATCCAGATTGGAAGGCATCAGGAAGAGAGAGACTTTGGGCCTGGCAAGGGCTTCTGAAACCTCTAAGTCTACCTCCAGTGACACATTTCCTCTAACAAGGCCACACCTCCTAATCCTTTGACTTAGTGCCACTCTCTGATGACTAAGCACTCAAATAGATGACCCTATGGGGGTCATTTTTATTCAGTCACCACAATCATGAGCCCTTCTCCTTGCCTTCCTATCCACTGACTAGCTAGGGTCCTACAATCCATTCTGGGATGACCTACCTTAACCAAAGAACCTCCCACTCAGTCTATCCGAGTCATAACATCATCACCGGAACAGAATTTTTTCAGATTTGTAATGTCATAGGCTGAGTGGGCACCATTCTTTGTTCTTCTTGCATGGTTTTGATAGAGGACATTTCTCAATATCTCTACTCTTTCTATATCTGAATGAGTATCTGAATTTCATCTGTATCAACCACCTGCACCTATTCTGAGAGTTGCT
The DNA here is from genome assembly GCA_033318265.1 of Phyllotis vaccarum. Taxonomy (NCBI): domain Eukaryota; kingdom Metazoa; phylum Chordata; class Mammalia; order Rodentia; family Cricetidae; genus Phyllotis; species Phyllotis vaccarum. The sequence goes on from JARWLC010000012.1 coordinate 2,570,622, forward strand.
TGTTCAAAGCTCCTTGTTATTTTGTGGTATCTCATTGATACAAGGCAGCCCTACTTAACTGTACCCTTGTCAATATTCAGTTGTATTGATTTTTTTAATTTGCTAAGTTAATATTCTAAAAAATATTATTTTGGTATATTTTTGCTCAATTGTACTTTCTTATTAATGATCTGAAGGTTTTTCTCATGTATGTATTAGAAAGGCATATCTTCTTTTGAAAGTATCCTACTGCCTACTTTTGGAGCATACTAACATTGCTCTGCTAATCATTCATTCATCCATTTTGCTGCATCCTAGAGTCGATCTTAGACTCTATTACATGTTACAGTGTTTTATCATGTAAATCTTGGCATTTACTGTCATGAGCTTTGAGTGTACCTTTCTGGCTGCTTTTTAGTGACATTGCTGACACCTTCTGGGTCTTGTCAGCCTTCACTCTACCTCCCTGTACTGTGATATTGTCTGTGCTTGATTAGGCTTCTTTAGTATCTCCCATAGTTCATCTAGGCCCCAGCACAATTTAGGAGGTAATACGCATGTGGTAGGCAGAAATTCAGTTCAAAGCCCCTAATTTTTAGTTATACAATTTTCTTTAGTCACCTTGTCTCCACAATTACCAGGAACCCAGCACTATGTGACCCAGAAGCCACACAGAAGTTTCTCTCTTTATTTTTTTTTAGTTTTTACTTGTACAAGCATAATTTTCATCTGATGCATTTACTGTCCGGTCTCACACCCTTGCAGGTAGCCATGTGCATATGCCCTGCACCAAAGGGAGCCATTGTTGGATCAGGACTGCTAGGGACTGGGACAGTCTCACTCAAAGAGGCTGGAGCTGAAAACCAAGGGTACCTGCACTCAGGAGCACAGAGGGATCATGGTCCCTGGACAGCTAAGGATCCCTGCCTTCAGGAGCACAGAGGGATCATGGTCCCTGTACATCTGAGGGTGCCTACCCTCAATAGGGCAGAGGGATCATGGTCCCTGGACATCCAAGGGTACCTGCCCTCAGGAGCACAGAGGGATCATGGTCCCCGGACATCCAAGGGTACCTGCCCTCAGGAGCACAGAGGGATCATGGTCCCCGGACATCCAAGGGTACCTGCCCTCAGGAGCACAGAGGGATCATGGCGATCATGCCCTCCCCCTTTGAATCTGCTCTCTCTTCTTGGTCCTCTCTTTTCCTTCCTCCCAAGTCTTCCTTTTCTTGTCTCTCTCTCTCCAACAGCTTTCTTCCTTCTGCTCTCTCCTCCCTTCCCATTTGCTTTCCCAACCCTTTAGCATTTAGCAAGTTTACAGCAAAAAGAACTGGGTTTCATTTTACAGATGAAAGATGTAAGTGAAGCGGCCCAGTGAGGGAACGTGTGGGAATGGGCTTCCAACCAGCTCATTTGACTGCAGGCTCCGCACTTGAGTGCCCTGTGTTTGTTGAAGGGGGAGAAATTCTGGGGCCACAGTGGGCATTATAGTCCCTCACTGTTCCTCTGGGCCAAGCCCCGCGCAGAATCTGGCCCTTAGTAGTCACCTGTCTCCATTCTGCCTGTTTTCAGTCCTTACACGGTAGGTCTGCTGTGTCTTGCCCACATCCAGGGAAGCATTATTACTTTGCAAACAAAACATGTCCTGCTCTCCCTGAAGATAGGCTGTCTGCAGAGACTTCCTGCATACTGCTGTGCTCATCGTGGCTCAGGATTCTTGTAAACTGCAGTCACAGAGGGTGGCACTTCCTGCCAGAGGGAGCCGTGTCCTCTTCCTGACCTCTGCCTTATTATCTCTTGTTGTCCGTCTTAGAAACCCTCCCCCAACCGTACTGAGGCCCTTGTCCCTACCCACATCAGGTCACCTTGGGCGGAGGAGAGAAACTCTCCTTTGGAGGTGGCGTGGGGCACACTGACATTGCAGAGTGGGCCATGTTTCTGTCTCTGCGTTCACTAATCACCCAGATCCTTTCCCATAACCAATGGAAGACAAAACTTACTAGTTACTCGATCTAAACAGTTATTTTACTGACACACTAAGGTGGAGAGAGCTGGCAGTTCTTGCCTCTGCAAGAAAGCCTGTTAGGAATGACTGGCTTCCTCTTCAGCTGGAGCTGCACTGCTATGGGAAGGCATCTGCAGACACTCCGTTCCCCTCCAGGCTGCCTTTTGCCTCTAGAGTGAAAATCTCTGAGCCCTGCCTCTCCAGGACTTTTGGCCATTTCTTTTGGGACAGAAACTGAAAAGCGTGTTCAAACCCTGCTTTTTGAGTGAGGCAAAAATCTTTCTCATGAAGAAATAAAAGAACAGACATTAATAGCTTGGAAAACAATGGTAATATTTAATTAACCTTTGGAAATGGCTGATCTGCACATCTGTACGCATCGGCTCATCCTCAGAACAGAGGCGCTGTGTGTGCCCAGGCCAAGATCAACACACTGGGCCATGCGTTTCCTCCACGGGGATCTTACAGGGGGGAAAAGTATGAATGTATCCCCCTTCCCTCCTCCTCCTAAATCAGTTGTTTTACTTTAAAAAATTCATGTGGTCCAGCTGCCCCATCGGGGCTGAACATGGCCTGTCGCGCTGCACATCTGAGGACCCCAGGCTGAAGACTGGCTCCCCTCCCTGTCACTGCAGCAGACAGGCTGGAGGCCTCCTGGGGGACAGAAGGTCGGCTCTAATGACAGCAGAAATCAGCTCGATGTGCATGGAGTTCTCCCAACACGGCATGCATCCACAGGACACAGGGAATTAGACTCATCTGCCAGTGTCAACTCACAGTTTCTTTGGCGATTTTTTTTTTCTTGCAAAGGTGGTGTGCTCTCTTAGTTTGAGAAGTAATGTCATCCAGGGAGCAGGAAGCTTGGCTCATTAACATATCACCTGGTTAAAGTAAATCAATGCTGATGGGATTGTTTAAGGTATTCCCTTAGGGCTGGTGAGCCATGCTGATCAACCTGTTAGGTCCACTAAGCCCAACATAAGCCCTTCCCTTCGAACCTGTATCCCAGACTTTGAGGAGCAGGTCTCCTCATGGAAACCTGAGTTGATGAGTGATGGTTGACTAATTTCCTTTTATCAACAGCCAAAAAAGATAGAATTAGGGAGAGCAATATTTTTTCTTTGGCATGTAGGAACGTGAGAGGTGGGCATCAAGACAATGGATAAAGAAATGAAAATTGGTGTCTCTATCTGTATTATACATCAGTCAAGCAGGGTTCTTCATGGTGGTGCTGTTGAGAACATACTGTCATCTGATGTGTTGGGGGGGCGGACTGGCGGGTGTCTATAGAATAGGGACCTCGTGCCCCATGTGGTGGGAGGCGTAGTGACAGGGCAGTGGCGGGCGGTGGCACGGTAGGACGCTTAGGCAGGGTCTGTGTAGAATGACTTTATTAGTGTAAAGAAATATATAGAGAAAGAGAGAGGAGAAAAGAGGGAAGGGAAGGGTTGAGAGCACGCTCCCAGGAAAGAGAAACACAAAAGAGGAAGAGGAGTCAGTGGTGGTGATTCTACTTATGTGGAGCTTGAAGTCAGAGCTCAGGGCAGGGCGTGGCCTCAGAGGCTAGAGCAAAGTCCTAACAGGTGCCTGCTGTAATCCCAGAGCTTTGAAGGCAGGAGAATTCAGGAACGTTTGAGACCAGCCTGGCCGCATAGTGAATTTCTCTCTGTCTTTGTCTATAGTGAGACCCTGTCTTTTTTTCCCCCCTAAGGAATCACTATAACTGGTGATAATTCTTTAGTTTGTTTGTTTTTTTTTTTTCTGTAAGCTTCAACCTGAACAAAGAAGTTGGAGACTTCAAAACTAGGTCTTTTGTGTGTGTTTAACCTTATTTTGATTTCATATGAATGGGTGTTGTGCTTACCTGTGTGTCTGTATATCATGTGCATATTGGAACTCCTGGGACTGGGGTTGCAGACAGTGGTCAGCTGCTATGTGGGTGCTGAGAATTGAACCTGAGTCCTCTGGAAGAGCATCCAGTGCTCTTAACCATTGAGCCATATTTCCAGCCCCCAAATCTGGTTCTTTAGGTAATATTTAAGGCAAATGAAAACTTGATTAAGATTTCAAGTTGGTTGCTAAGGTCTCCTTTTCCTGATCAAAGAGGCATGCTACAATTTGCCACAACAGTTGCAAAATAATCCCTTTGTTGTTCTAACAAGAGTAACACATGGTTGAGATGAGAGCATGAATCTAGGGTGTGTGAGGGCTTCCATAGAAGGCCCACCAGTAACACAACTCACAATGACCCACAAGTGTTACAACTGTGTATACTACCCATGGCGACTATTGGGTTGTGAGTAAAAGTCATTTGACTTATGAAATCACACACACACACACACACACACACACACACACACACACACACACACACACACACACAAATAGGTTTCTTGACTTGGTCATGAGTCTACATTTAGATTGGCATTTTCTGGCCTGGGGAGATGGCTCAGTGGTTAAGATCCACATGGGGTGTCACAAGCCTATAACTGTAGTTCCAGGGGATCTGATGTCCTTTTCTGGCTTCCAAAGACACATATGATGATCTGGACAAATTTTCAGTAAAGAAAGTACACTTGGATATGATGCTGTTTACATCCTATGGCCAGTCTTAGCCCTGTTTCTGCTATTATAATAGAATACACAAGACTACATATGCTATAAATAGTTTATTTGGCACATGGTCCTGGAGGCTGAGAAGCTTGGGGAGTATGGCCTTAGCATCTGGTAAGGACCTGGGTACAGGGAACTGTGTATGATGGAGGGAGGCAGAGGGGCTAAGGAAGTATCTAAAACAGAAATCATGGAGGGTCCATGGTTATCAGTAGTCCACTCCTACATTGATTGACAATCTCTCTCTCTCTCTCTCTCTCCCCCTCCCCTCTCTCTCTCTCTCTGGATAACAACATTAATCCATTCATCACCCAGAGTCCTCAGAAATGGTCACCTCTTAAAGGTTCCACCCCTTAACACTGCTCCAATGATAATTCACTTGCAGAGTTTCGGGACAGACATGGAAACCATAGAAGGGTTACAATACAAACAGGTTTAACCCAGTCTACTAGGACACCACCTCTGACACTGAAGCTAGAGGCCACCAAATGGCAATGTGACATGTCAGTGATACCAAAGTCAGCTTTGAATACTGATGGCAGAGGCAATCTTCTATAGCAAATGGCTTCTTCAGTGTCCCATGTATTCATGCCGGTCCAATTCCCGGTGCGGCTAAGATCTCACTTCCAGTGATTAGCTCTCTCATAACATGTAAGCTGACTCCCAGGAGGTGGGGGTGGCTAATGTGCATGCATAAGAGTAGAGGCACTCGTGAGCACACACACACACACACACACACACACACACACACACACACACACACGCACACATTTTGCATGCTAGTTGTGAAAGGCTGAGGGTCTGAGCAGTTTTCCAAGACTCCCCAGAATACAGAAGGCTTGTGGTGCATATGGGAGAACTGACAAGAACAGCAGAAGGTGAGGAAATGGCTGGAAGCAGCGCTAATGCCACTCCATCTGGAAAGAGGGGTACTGTTTAGTACGTCTGGAAAGCATTATTTCTGCAAATAGCTCAACCTCTATCAACTTTCAGGCAGGGATCCCGATCTGCTGCCAAAATGAGATCTCCCTGACGGCAATGTGATAGGAGACACTGAGCAAATGAACTAATAGCAGAGAGCAGGAAATCTGTAGAGATGGCAGCCGTGAAGGTACCACACAGCAAGCACCTGCCTCTCTCCAAAAAGACAGCCGGGGCTTCACATTGCATTAGGTTGGGGCTGCACTGGGGGAGGGCTCAACCTGGTGGGATTTGGAGCTCAGCAGCCATTTCCAACAATTTCTCACAATTTTTGGGCTCAGAAAAGCCCCAAATAGAGTTAGCCAAATGGCTTTCCTGCATTGATTTTTATACCCGTGGGTATTTTGAAGGAAATTAAATCCATGTGTTTCTGATTCGGTTGCCATTAGCACATGAGAACGCCGGTTTTTGAGAGTTATGGTGTGCCCTGGGTGCCTTCTCACTGTGCTGCTAAATGCCATAAAACCGTCTAGCCAGACACGGAGGTGCAAGAAGCCGGGTTTAGCTGCTGCAAGCCATTTCCCTGCCTGTCCAGAAGGCAACATGTTTTTGTCATTTGCATCCTCTCTGAATGTAGCACAACATGTTTTCTTGTGCCTGTTAATCATCTATCATTTCCAATTTGAATGAAGCAGTATTAATATAGATGATGAGAAATTGCCCTTAACCACTAATCTGGATGGGAGTCCTTCAGAGGAAAGCAGTCACAAAGACTGACACTGATTTTCAGGTCCCTGAGCAAAAAGTCAATGGTGCTTCAGACCCAGGAGGGTGTGGGAGGGCTCAGGTTTTACCACCCCAGCAGGTTAGCCTGTCTGGGAAGAGGCTACCTGGGAATCACAGCATCCCTGCTTACTGCCATCTCTGAACTCTTGGTCATCAGATTGAATACCTTTGGTTAGGGCTCTTAAAAAAAAGTTTTAATGTATTAATTTAAAAAATATATGTGTGTGGATATGTGCACATGAGTGCAAGTGCCTTTGGAGGCCAGAAGAGAGTGTTGGTTTCCCTAGGGCTGGAATCATAGGTGGCTGTAAACTCCATGAGGTGGATTCTGGGAATCATACTCAGGTACACACTCTGACCCACTGAATCATCTCTCCAGCTCCCGGTTAGAGCTCTTTCAGCAAGCACACAATGTTTCATACACAAGCAACAATCCTTTTTTGTCTTAGTTACTACATTCTTTGCATGATTGTGTACACTTAAAGTGTGTAATGTGTACTTTCCATTCAGTAGAAACTCTGCTTTGATTTCTGGTCTCTACCAATATTGTTTCTTTTCAATCGGAGACTCCCCTGTGGTACTGGACAGAGGCAGTGAATCACTGCTCACACAACATGGCTAAGCCTGGACCTGCAGCATGTTTCCAGTTCAGTCCTTTTCCCACTTGTCACATTACCGTGCCATGATGGGATGATTTTCAAGTGAGTCTAGTTAGGGCTTTGTCTAACCTGCCAGCCCATAAATTAAAACCCAGCTTCATAAATGGATGGGCATCTGTATTAAGTCTCTGCTGTGTCTACGGTCTTGTGCTTGATACTGGGAACTTTTCAAAGATGAAAGGATGCTTCTGTCTCTGGAGGGAAGACACAAGAGGAAGAACATGAGGACTAATTTATTAAATACTGACTGTGAGGAAGTGGAAGGCAAGAAGATTGAAAGTTCAAGGCCATCCTCCTATATGTAACAAGTTCAAGGTCAACCTGAGGTACATGGGAGGCCTTGTGTGTATCTCTCTCTCTCTCTCTCTCTCTCTCTCTCTCTCTCTCTCTCTCACACACACACACACACACACACACACACTGCTAGGCAGGCATTATTTGATTTCATTATCAAAGAATTTGGTAAAGTAGGTGTCATCACCCCCATTTTATAAGCGAAATTTTACTAAGAAGAAGATTTGTTAATTTGCCCAAGGACACAGACAGAGCTGGGAGATCAGGGGAGGTTGGGGGGGGGTTGGGGAGGTGGGGGAGGTGGGGGAGGTGGGGAGGAGGTGTGGGGTGGGGGAGGTGGGGTGGGTGGGGGAGGTGGAGAGGAGGTGTGGGGGAGGTGTGGGGATGGGGGGGTGAGGTGGGTGGGGAGGTGGGGTGGGTGGGGGAGGTGGAGGTGGGGGAGGTGGGGAGGAGGTGTGGGGGTGGGGGAGGTGGAGGTAGGGGAGGTGGGGGGAGGTAGAGGAGGTGGGGGAGGTGGGGAGGTGGTGGAGGTGGGGGAGATGGGGCATAATTCTCTTTTTTTCTGGATGAGAAGCTAATGATACTTGTCCTCTGTACTGTCCTTTACTATTTGGTATGACAATAGTTAAGCAGATGTGTATGATAATATACAGGATTTGATATCTGGAGTCATAGGAGGAGTGTTTAGCTGTTCCTTAAGGATCCTGTAAGACTATACTGAGAGGGTATTATAGTATTTGTGACCAGTGGAGAGAAGGCAAAGGAAGCGACAGACGCAAGGATGCTATTTTAGCTCGGAAAACGTAGCCCTTACTTATTTGGAAGGCGTTGGCGAGTATGTAAACTATTGACCAGATCATCTTTATTCTATGGATATAATTTTAATTTAAGTGTATGTTCTCTGAATTTGTAGGCTGCTCTCAAGGAATGGTTTAGTTTAGCTCGACCTTGGCTAACCTTGATAAACTTACTGGGGAACAGGTTCCCTCCATCCCCACTGTCTCCTGAAATGCCTAGATCCTCATTTGCAATGAGGAGACAGGGTCTGTTTAAAGCACAGCGGGTGGCAATTTTGCTCTGAATTCAGAGACTGTGGTGCAAACAGGAGATTTCATGCTCCAGCCATGGCAGTGGCCAACAGGGCTTCAGTCACTTACATGGCATATCCACAACCTGGTTCCCATGAAATTGCCTGTGAGTCTGGACAAGCTGGGAAGTCATCACTGAGCTGTTCTCTAGAAGGCTCTCTGGATGTCATTATGCCTGACTCTCTCTCATTTTGCACAGCTTCAGTCTCTAAGCCTTGGTGCAGTCAAGCTTGCCCTGTATCCTTGTCTGAAAGCAAGCAGCAGAGAGATAGCCAAGAGTGGCCTTACTTCATCACATAAGCTGTGACTGGCATGTGGCTCAGTGACAGAATGCTTGCCTATCATGAGGCCCCAGGTTTCTTTCCTAGCACCACAAACCCCAAATCAAACATGACCTCATGGAGATGGCTCTTCTGCTCTGGCAAGGGCGGTGCTTCCAAGGGAACATGATTGCCTATCTCAGTTGGCAGTTTAACTCAAGGTGCAAGAACCTTTGTGGAAATGCCAGTGCTTCTATTGATGGTTAAATACTTTCTACTGTTTCTGTCAGCCAAGGGAGAACCCCAGACTCCATTTAGACTTAGTGGAGCAACTTGTGATTCAGACTTATTCTAAAAAACCCCAAACTTCCTCCATTGGTCAGACGAAGAGGTTAAACTCAATTATCACTAGGGACTTCCTGGGTCTACATTTTCTGACTGACATGGAAACTGAGACAGCTGTTTGCTCTCCTCCCATCCAAGATGATCTCACTCCCTCACAATCTCACACTCTCCAGTCTTCTAGAGACTGTTGCAATGCTCTCTACATTAAAAAAAAAAGTCCTAGATTATTTTGCCAGAAGGGCATGTACCACAACATATACAAGGCATGCACATGGTGCTAACTTCTGCATGGGGGATGAACAGCTGTCTAGTCACTACTCCTGATAGGACACCGATGAATTTAAGTGCGGTTTCTTACCGGTTCAGAGGAAACTTATGAGCGGCACCCGTCCTCAAGCAGAGACACACTGCTTATATATCCTCAGGGAGAGGTGGGGCTGCAGGAGCAGATACCCTCTCTCTAGGATTCACAAATCTTGTGTGGATCACATTTAGGCAACATTGCTTCATAACTACTGAAGAGTTTAGGGTGGTGTTGAGTGTAAGTGGAGTATGGCATTCCAAAATCATCCATGTGCCTGTGAATCCTGGGACCTTCTCTAGGGCCTTCATGTCACACTCCAGTACCACTCAATAGAAACCCAGAAGGGGTCTAAATAGTGCGGGCCTGGGCCTGTCTTGGAATACAATAGATTCTGCCTTTCCAAGCTGTGTGTTTTTTTTTTTTTTAAAAAAAGCTAACTCATTTCAGGAAGCTTACAGTCCACCACCTTCTTTAATTGGGGCCTTTCTGAGTCAAAGCAACATTAACTGTGCTATAAACATGGTGGCCAGCAATTAATGCCCTGGACCCAGTCTCCCACCCACCCCCATCCATCCCCGCCCCGTCCCCCTCCCCCTCTCAACTGTGTAGAGAAGCCAGTCAGGTGGCCTGGAGACATCGCTGGCAGCCACCACTGCTCCCCCTATTTGGGAATGAAGGGCCATAAATGGTGGCTGCCTTCCAATCTGCCAATAAATAAATATAGAGAATGTTGATACTGCTTTTCCTGCCAGACACCAGCCAGCTTCTAACTTCATCTTGGGGGACATGAAAGAGAGAAGGGTACTGAATAGGTTTTTGAGACGTAGCCTCAGATCTGCTTGGAACCTCGTCTCAATTTTGGAAATCTTTCAATTGGCTTTCTGGCCCTTGCTGGAAAGAGAGACAATTCTGTCCGACAGGAGATTGTGTGAGCGTATTCACAATAATTATCAGCAATAGCCTGAGATGGCGGCATTTGTAAGGACAGGCTGTCGTCAACAGATACTTCAGTTATGATTTGGAATCGTGACCTAGCTCCTGGGAGAGTGGTATCCAGCCCAAAGCTTGCTCCCGGGCAGTTTAAGGTGCTGGCCACACACATTATTTTAGCTCTGGGGTTTGATCTTCTTAGTGCATTGCTGAAGCCTTTTTTAACTCCCATCTCTCCAGTTCTGTTCGTTAAATTAGATTCAAGTAGACAAGATGGCGTCCACCTTTCTATGTGAAGAAGGAACGAGAGGAAATGTCTCTCTTCTTTTTGCATGTCTGCCTAATGCTTCAGCTCTGCCTGTTATTTCAGAATAAACAAATACCCGTGGAATGAATGAATGAGTTGGGGATTGTGTGGCTTCTTCTCTGTGGCCCACAACCTCATGCTTCCTCTAGAGTCACCTCTGGTCTGCGTTATTCCCATTTCCTTCCCACTTATTTTTAGGCAGCTTGCTTTCTCTCAAGACCCTATAGGGCTCCCGTAGAGACTGTTTTCACTTGGGCCCTGGGCATCCTTTTCCTGTTCTGCAACATGTGCCTAATGCATTCTACATACTTTTCCTGCCTTTACATTTTACTCCACTGCTTTCTCATCCCCCCTGCCTTGAAGAATGTCAAGAAAGTCCTGTGCAAACAAATGAGGAAATCAGGCTAAAGCAGAGGGACAAGCCCAGTGTCCTCTCTTGAGACCCAGTGTGAAGGTTAGTGTCCTGAGCAGAGCCCCCGGTCTTAAAAGACCATACATACTCCATTTTCCACTGTCTGACAGAACCCTTCGAGGTGGTCCTCAGCTTCACCCTTCTAGGTGGTCCTCAATGGCTTGGCTACTGCTTTTCTTCAAAAGTGTCATTTTTGTCCAGCTGTTAGAGCACGGCTGTCGGGGCCCATCGGTTTTAGGATAACAAGCTATATAGTATGCTACCAGTTTTCATCACTTAGATCTCACTGCTTTCCCAGAATACATTCACAGTACCTGAGCAACGCAACTTCCTACTGCCAGTTTCGAGATGATATGTTCATGTAAATAGGGAGATTCTGTTTTCCCAGAAGGGCCTCCTGTTAGAACTCAGGTTCCAAAGAACTGTGGATGAGGTGTGGAAGTTTCCATGGACCACTTTCAGTTTGGGGGCTGGTGTGGCAGCCAATGCCACACTTTTCCTAGCCTTTTCTTTCCCTTGCTACAGAGAGAGATAAGCCTATGGGATTGTTTCTCCCCCCTAGGGTTCTTATTATATACTTTTGTTATTTATATCTTTGATTATCCGAAAGTGCCCACAGTTGTAAAAAATGAATAAATAAATAAATCTGAAAATTACAAACTCGTAGTTGGTAACGTCTGCCTTCCTCTATTCACGTTGTTGCGCTCTTGTTGCTTTTTGGTTTTGTTTTGCTTCTCATCTGTTGTTGTTTTCCAGGAAAGCTGTCGTTTATCGTGAGAACAAGAGCAGCCATGTGTTGATTTTTCTGGATTCCTTTTGGCTACTGTCCCAGTGCTAATGAAGGCCCTTCCAAAGTGCTAACGAGCTGGTGCCAAAATCAGTTATGTCCAAAACAATGGGGGAGCATAGTATGCAGACAACATGTATGCCTGTATGTGCGCGCACACACACACACACACACACACACACACACACACACGATATTTGAAAAAAATATGCTCTTGTGCAACTTCCTGTTTGTATAAATTAGACATACCCGGTCGTTCAAACATGATGTATATGCTTGAACTTCACAAAGGAGAGTGTGAAGCTTGCCTTTTATGAAAAGACATATTTGGTTGCAGAAATCATTTTTTGTTCAAAGGAGAAGCAAAGTTTCTAGAAAATCTCACAAATTTTTCTAGCTGGAAAACGAGTTGGAAAGGTACATGCACTAACTTAAATAATTTAAGGGATGATATCAATGTGCTACAGATTTTATTTTATTAAGAGAAAATCCTGCTACAAGGAGCACCTGGGCACTGCTTAGTTTAGAATTTGCTCCTGGGATGATTCTAATAAAGTCGTCAGCGCTGATCTTAGAGCACTTTTGAGGTGGTTTATATGCTGGAAGGGGCATATTTTGTGCTGGGGCTCTCTTGCTTCCATGGATCTTCCCTGCTTTCTCTCACTGAGTAATTATTCTCTCCTCAATTTGTTTACACAGCTTGGACATGGGGACAGAGTTCTCTGGCGACCGTGCAACTGCCTGCAATCACCTTCAGGAGAAGCATTTAGATGCTATAAAACCGAAACGCCTGGCATGCAAAATTACACGGTAGTTATTGAAATTTAATAAATTAAATAATCTTAAATAACTTGACTTCAGGGATTTTTAAAATTCAACTCTGTAGAGCTAAGTATTCAATTTTCTTTAGTATTATTGTTCATCAAGTACAATTTATGTTTTTTTATGAATCAAAAAAAAATCTATCTTCGACTGAGTCGGCAGCTTCGTGCGCCATCTACCGGTTGGTTCTGGTATCGCGGCCCTGGGCTGCGGAGCTGGGGAAGCCGCTGCGAAAGCCAGGGTGGTCTGTCGCACAGTCCCATAAAAAGCACGGCTAGGGTGATGCTCGCTCCCGAGGGTTTTGTCGTTGTGGGTCACCCTGAAGCATGAGGACAGCCCAGAAGGACTGACTGCAGAGGCTGGAGTCTTGTTTACTGGCAGAGGACGCTGCTCTTATTCGCCTCTGTTCACGCCTAGACGATGTGACAGCCGGGAAGCCAGGCGTCCCCACACACCCACGGCCTTTCTCTGCCCAACCGCAGCTCCATTCCAAGGGGCCAATGCATGTTTAGACACACAGCCCAGATAAAGACCTTCATTTCCCTTTCGGACAGAGTCAAATTCATGTGTGATTGGGATAATGGGCAAGCTGCACATGATCTTTATGGTTATTTTTACATTTATCTACAGTTTAACCATAGTTTAGCAAGTAAATAACCGTCAGATGGTACTGATAGGGATTCGAGGAGGGAAGTCCTTTCCTAAGCAGCACCAGAAGCAGTCCTTGGCACCCTAGCCTGATGTATTTCGTTTCGGTAAAGTGAAATAACTACGACACCTACGTCCCTCCCTCCCTCCCTCCCCACCCTCCCACCCCCACCCCAGCTAATAACCAAGCGCCCAGAAATGAATCCTTCCCTCTAGTTGCATCTCTTCTAGATGAGTGAGAAAGTGAGAGCCTGAGCGCTTTCCAATTTATCAACTGGCTTGTCCCTTCCCCCCCTTAAAATGCTTCAGCACAGCAACAGATGGTGCTGGGGGCTTTTCGCTGGGTTTAAGATGGTTCATTTTGTGCTTTCTTAGGAGAAAGATGACTCTGTAATTAACGAAAGTAAAAGAGAAGATGTGACCTTCCCAAACCGTTCACTTCTTATTGCCCCCGGTTCAAACTCTGCGGTGTGCTTTTGCTATCTTCAAAAGGATGTCTCTTCCGGTCTTCTTAAAATAAGCCCCCTTGCTGCCTTGTACCTCTGCTCCCCCACCCCTTCCTAGGCGTGCACTTTCCACGTCCGTGAAAAAAAAAAAAGAAACGGAAGGGAAAGTTGTCAGGTTGGAAAGAAAGGATAACTTATAATTCTATACATGGTAAGTGACAAATCTCTGGAGATTTGAAAGAGATTTGAAAGATTTTATTCTTTCAAACCAAAGACAAAACCAAGTAACAGCGGCAGGAATCGGGCCGGAGAGATGAGTAGGCAGGGAAAAACACTCATGACCAAGTGTGATGATTTCAGTTTGATTCCTAGTACCACGTGGTAGGAAGAACAGACTCCTCAAAGTGGTCTTCTGACCTCCTTCTGCACATGCGCCAACACCATGATACTCAAATACACACACACACACACACACACACACACACACACACACACACACACACAAGAGAGTCAGAGAGAGGTTCATACACTTTAGCAAATACAATTTAATAAAAATAGAAATAGACAAAGGAAAATATTTAATTCAAGAAAATCAGCCTATGGCTGATTGTGGTGATTTATGCCTATAAACCCTCATATTGTCATATTGGAAAACTGATGAGGGAGGTTGGCTATGAGCTTAAAGTCCACCTCTCAAAAAACAAACAATAATCCAACTGGCATGGTAATGTATCTGCCAGTAATCCTAGAACTTGGGAGGTAAAAGTGAAATAGGAGTCACAGTCATCTTTGGTTTTGTAGTGAATTCATTGTCAGCCCAGATGCAAGCGACCTTGACAGATAGATAGATAGATAGATAGATAGATAGATAGATAGATAGATAGATAGATAGATAGATAGATGATAGATAGATTGTGTGTGTGGAGAGAGAGAGAGAGAGAGAGAGAGAGAGAGAGAGAGAGAGAGAGAGAGAGAGAGAGAGAGAGAATGAATGAATCAGAATGAGGTTCATGAGGAGATGGTACCAGGAAATCTTGTTATCAATATTACAATTATTTATTTATTTAGTTAGGGTTTTTTTTTTTTTTTTTTTTTTTTTTTTTCCTGAGATACAGTCTCACAATACAGCTCCAGGCTGGTCTTGAACTCACTCACTTACCATCCTCTTGCCTTATCCTGAGTGCTGGTATTAAAGGTATGTGCTATGAAGATCAGCCTCTAACACTGCATGCCCTTCGGGAAGTTCCACCCTTAAATGTCGGAGGCACTACTCCTAGCTGCCAGCGATGTGCAAAAGGGCAACAGAACAGAGGGGAACGAGATGAGGATCTGTGCAACATCAAGGTGCAGTTTCTGATCCCCTGTCTGCCAGCTGAAGACAGTTCTTTTCACTTCCCGGGTTTCATACACATTTTGTGTCATATAATGTCTTACACTATCATTAGAATGGCCTTGGTTCCAGATTTGCTTTAGCAGGCGTGATCCTGCCTCACAAATGATCAGCCCCTGGGCTAACTGGAGAGCTTCATCCTGGCTTTGCAATCCTAATCTGCTGCTTCTAATCTCACCAGGTAATTTATTTGATTTCTTTTTCTGTACTTGAAAGAGGAGGCAAAGAGACGTAAGTATCAACAGTTCTTCTCAGACTATCTACTTGTCTTTTTGGAGAAATCCAGAAACAAAGTGACTTTGTACTTTCTGAAGCGGGAACACCTACAGGAAAGTGTTACAGCTGAATAGAATCCTTTGCCTCACTTCCTAGGCTGAATTCCTCATTGGTAGCTTGGAAGGAACCTTATCTGGAGACAGGGTGAGAGGTCATTAGGGTTCACTCCAATCCAGCCTGAGTGGTGTCCTTGTAAGAAGGGAAAGTTTCAAAATGTTTAGAGAGATGAAAGGAGAAGGTGACGGCCATCTACAAGATGGAGACATCATAGTTCTTAGAAGGAGCCAACCCTGCTGACAATGTGACTTCAGGCTTTTGGCTTCTGGAATATGGAGCAGCAAATTTCTATCATGGATATCAGTTGTGCAGCTGAGCTTTTCATTGCTGGGCCAGAAGCGTCTTACAGGAAGAGTTAATTCTAGATTCTGTTTCAGAGGGCTGAGGCGCATTGTGGCAGGGTTAGGCATGGCAGAGCAGTCTGGCTGCTGGTGGCTGCAGCCTGGGAGAGAGGTTCCTCACATCACAGAGGAGGAGGCTGAAAGCAGGGGACATGTGATAACTTTCTAAGTCTCCAGTAACCTAGTGCCACCAGCTGAGGACCAAGCATTTAAAGCCAGAGTCTGTGGGTGACATTTCAAGGTCAAATCCCAACACTAACTCAGAACTTTTTAATGACAGCCTTAACAAACTAGTACAAAGTGGAAAGCATTCTTGTGTGCTTATTTAGGTATTTAAAAAATAACTTCTACAATCTTAGAGATCCAGATCTTTATCTTCTCAAGCAGGGAATTATAGCATATTTGGGAAGTCCTTAACAGTGTGTTAAAAGAGTACGCTGTGTTTTTCCAGTCTAATGTGCTGAAACCATAATCTAGAATGGAGTTTCTTAGCACACTATTGCCATGTGCAAACCATACCTACAAACGCAAAGAAATGCCTGCTATAAGTCTTTCACAGATCTGGACACAAAAAGCTTTCCTGATAATCAACTAAACCTTCAATACCATTGTACTTCGTGGCTTTCTCTCACAACTATTAATTCATTTTGAACAGAGTTACACCCCCTGGGCCTGTAAACCTAACCCCTGAGGCCCCAGTGCATCTGTCCAGGCCACCCAGATGGAAGGATCAGGTGAGAGCTCTCTGTGTGTGCACTTGAAAGGTGAGGCTCCATCAACAGATGCTCTCTAGAGGCCTGCCTGGCTAGCCTTTTCATAGGTGCAGCTGTGTTCCCCAGGGAGTGCTTGGTCAAATGCTAATTCTTTGCTGAATGCCATGGCATCGGGTTGATTCCATATGGTGTTTGCAGGCCTCTCTCAGAGAAGCCCAGCACACTTTGTATCTGTAGAACAAGCTCACTGGAGCAGCAACAGGCTTGATTTGTAGAAAAGAAGAAATATAGCTACACTGTTTATCTTAGTTTGGTTTCTTTGTTTTATTTTTGGTTTTAGGTCTATGTGTGTGTGCCATGGTGCACATGTGACAGCCAAAGGACAACTTTGGGTATTGGTCCTCACCTCCTACCTTGTTGAGAAGGATCTCTTGTTCACTGTTGTCTATGACAGTCTAGCTTCCGGGTCTGTTCTGCCCCTCTTTCACCTCTCAACTGGGATTGCAGATACATGTTACTGTGTTGGGCTTTCCGTGTTTGGGGGTCCTGAACCCAGGCCCTCTGGCTTATGTGGCAGATGATTTTCCCAGCCTCTGGATTTGACCTTTAATTTAGGTCAATAAACATTTCCAAGTCCTAACATGAGAATCAAGTCTCCTTGAAAAGGCTGTAGACATTTTTCTATTTTCTTTAGAGTGGATAGAACTAGAGATGAGCCTCTGTATGAAAAAAATAAGTGACAAGCAGAACAAAGAAATGTGTTTTATAGAGATTTACTATAAAGTTCACTAGACGTTTCGAAAAATCAACAATAAAATCTGTTATCTTTGTACAAGTTATATACATGATTAAACATCATAAAAATAGGTAAGGTATTAATGTTCTTTTAAGACCCTGTGAGATTGCAAACCAGTACAGATGTTGGCGGCAGCCTGAATTAACCTTTAGTTTCCCAGGATGACCATCACCTCATGTGCCTGTTCCAAGGGAAAAAAAACATGAAGGGAGTGAGTATGGTGGGCATACATGTCATTCTGTCAGCCACAGAGCAAGACCGCCTGCATGTCATGGCAGCACAATATCTTCCTGACAAAGGCCAAAACAAATGCACAATAACCCAGATCTTGTGCTTCACAGTAAATTATTCAACTCTCTTTTGTTCATCTAGGATTTACACGCCCCCACCACACACACAGGCATATACACACGCACACAGAGATATATACACACCCACACACTGCACATACCCCCTGCACATATTCACACAGACCCACACAGACATACACACACACCACACACACAGACACACACACACATATACACACCCACACACACACACACATACCCCCCACACATACTCACACATATATGCACACATACCATGCACACTCACATATATATGCACACATACCATACACACACACACACACACACACACACACACACACACACACGCACACGCACATGCACACGCACACAAGTTTGATAAATAGGAGGCATTTGCTCTTCAGGTTTTGAATTAAACACTATGAAATTTAATCAAATGTCAAGACTAGAGCATGATTAATAAATGAATAAAGTGACTCACTTAACTTAAAATGGCATCTGTGTCACTTTTCCTTTTGGTTCATACTGTAAGACCCTAAACAGACAAAGGTCATGGTCTAAGTCATTTAAAAATAACTATGCTTTCTCTGATCAGAACTCTAAAGTCAAATGCAAGAGGTGCAAACAAGTTACTACCTTGTGCCTCTCTTCTCTGGCACTGACTGAAAGGTTTCCTCTGTCTTTATGCCTGTTTTCACCGGACAGCTTACACGCTATATTTTTATAGCTCCTGCCTGGTTAAACTACAACGAATATGTACATTGATTTTTATTTTCACTTGTCATCAGGATATGTGCAGTCTTATGACTTAAGATATCACGCCCAAGGCAGTGTCCTTCAATTGTTCTCATTTTAAAAGCATGCTTTTGTATATTGGTGGCTTCGCAGACAAGACCATGGCTCCTTTTCTCCCAGGAGGTGCTTGAGATGAATGTGGTGTAAAAATATCATATGTTTTATTGCTACAGAATCAGTTCCAAAATCTGTACACATAATGATGGGCAAATACACAACAGCAAATACAAGGTGACATCTTTAAAGATAAAGATGGTGAGGTATTGATTAGACAGATCTATTTTCGAGGCAGCAGTGATGTATGGATAGGAGAATGGGGTGCTGGGGAAATGTGAGAGTGTGCATACTAGAAACACCTTGCACAGTTCATAAATAACAATAATTATAATAAAGGCTCTGCCAGTGGCTTAAGGAGCCAAGTAATATGAATTGATTGTTAACATTTATCCTTAAAGATAGATTAAATTAAGGCTGAATCACACAGTAATTTTTATGAAAGTACTGTACATATGACATCGAAATTAATGCCAAATGAATTCATTACAAGTAAGATAATTATAATGAATACCCAATAAATTAGAAATGGCAGACCTTTTAAAATTATAGACATTAAAGTACAGTATTCAAGTCAAAAGTGTCAGTATGCAGGGGATCCCTTCAAGACCAAGGTTCCAAGGTCCTTGGTTCCAGTCCAGTTTTAAAATGACTTTGCTGGACAAGGTCCCTGTCTGAAGGGCTCTTTAGGAGAATTCTTGATGAGAAAATGCTGGTGAACCAAGCAAAGCCCTAGTCTTAGTGAGCAAGGGACCATCAGACAAGCTCTGTGGTCATTGTCTTCTTTCTCCCATCTGCTGGTTAGACCTCGTGGGCCCTGGAAGATGCTTCCCATGCCTATGTGGGGGTTCAGTACAATCCTTCATACTGCAGTGCAGAAACATCAAAGATGCTTCATGAAGAATCCTCCCAGCTCAACCCCTGCCTAACATTCTTGCTCCTGTGCATGATGAAGAGGAGATGGGTCTAAACTTGAGAGTGAGTTCTTATTAGCTGGACTGTACTAAGTGCATTAAGAGAGGACTACAGCCCTCTGAAAGACATCAGATCTCTGACAAACAACTGTTAGTCTTGGTGGCCAATGACTGCAATCCCCCGATTCAGAAAGTCGAGGGGGGAAGATCATGAATTCAAGGCCATCCTTGGCCATCTGGTGAGTTCATGGTCATACCTGTCTATGGTACATGAGAACCTTCAACAACAAGAAACCAAGGGCTGGGATTATAGAACTTGCTAGCACGCACACAGGGCCCTGGGTCAAATCCCTAGTATTGCAAAACAAAATAAAGAAGCAAATAACAACAAAAATCCCCCCAAATAAAAACCAACAAACCAACTAACCAAAAACAAAACACCAAAACAAACCTCCCAGAACTTGCTGTCGGTGAAGAAAGATGTTTACAATCACTCAGAATGTGAGAGAGGGCTGTGGACTCTACCCTGGACTCCTTTGCCACCATCCCTTGGCTCTGGGTACAGGGTGCCCCAAAACAGACAGCTAACATTCCTCTGGGTGCCAGTGAGGTAAAGTTCCCTAAGTATCTGGGTTACAAAGGCCAGAGCCACAGCAGGAAACTAGGTCAGCTGTGGGAAGCACAGGAACAAAAGGGAGCTAGAACAGATGCTGAACCGAGGGACCAGGGGAAGGGAGCAGAAGTGAAGCAGCACTTCAGGACCCAGGCTTCACAATGCCCTCCCCTTCCCCTGCCTGGGTGGCTTGGCTGGGTGAAGGACAGGACAGGTAAAAGGGGCCTGCCAACAGTGAGCATTGCTACTGGGACAAACATGTTTCTCTGCAACATATTTGAATTGTGTTAGTCGGTGGGGTGATGGGGCTTTGTAGTTCCTTTAACTCACATAGGGTCTGTAACAAGGATGTGGGTCTGGATTATGTTAATACTTACTGCCTTGGCCAGTGTAGTTTTATAACTACACTAAATCATGGTAGCATCTGTGACAGTTTCCTAGAGGGAAGGGTTCTTCTACCCTAGCCACCGTACAAAAGCCTAGAAGATGCACAAGTTCCTGAGAAGTCCCAGACAGCAAAGGAGTTCTCCTGAAGCCCTAGCCCAGGCTAGCCTCTCACACCTCTATCTCCATCCATACTCAGCACTCCGATGTAAGGGGATCTCAGTTTTAACACATCTTACTCAGAAATAAATTCAGTATTATAGAAGATGTGTTTCTTTCTATGAAATGTGCAGCCTTTCTGGACAGAAAGGAAGAAGAAAGCCGGGTGGCATGATCCCCACTTTACTCCATCTTGACCCCAAAGTGCTTGAGGGAAAAATGAGTCTGTACCATCAAGAATGATTTTTCCATCTGTTTGGAAAAGGGAAGCTTGAGGGATGATCAGATCGGGTGTGTTTTATATACTTGGCACTTACATTTCTACATAGTGGCTAGTGACTGCTGAGCAGAGACTGAGGCTTCTGCAGGCTTGTGGAAAAACCATAACAGAGTGGAGCCCAGGAGCCACTCTCTGTGAATGGCGCTGAGAAGGTTGATGCTCCATTTGTTCACACAACCGGTATCTAGAAAGCACATCCTGTATGCCAGGCTCAAGGCTTTCCAAGGTACCGAGACAGTCCCTATTTAAAAGAATGGTTCCTTTCCTACCTGAACATTCTCATCTTCACATTGAAGACTTTGCCATATTTAGCCCCCGTGAAGGTGAGATGCAGAGGAATGAGACAA
The DNA here is from genome assembly GCA_033318265.1 of Phyllotis vaccarum. NCBI lineage: Eukaryota > Metazoa > Chordata > Mammalia > Rodentia > Cricetidae > Phyllotis > Phyllotis vaccarum. The sequence continues at coordinate 2,591,657 of JARWLC010000012.1, forward strand.
TGCAGATTTGGGGTTCCAGCACCCAAGATCAAATGCCATCTTGGCCTGTACTGGATGAATTGTGAACATTTTCAGGGCCTCAGAATCCTAATTAAACGTGAAGCTACAAATTGAGCACAGTAGTCCAAAAAAAAAAAAAAAAAAAAAACCTTTAAAATCTGAAAACTTATTGGGGGAAGGCAAGGTTTTGATATAGCCCAGGCTGGTCCCTATTCTTCAGCACCTGACTACAGGGATTAGTGTTCTCATATCATATGCATGGGCCACCTCTGCTGGTTCCCATCTCTGAAAGCTTTTGATTGTTGACACATAATGTTCTAAGTAAAAAATTCCGTACCATGAAACTTTGTTTTATAAATAAATTATTGGAAATATTTTACAAAATTACCCGGACTATGCGCAGAAAATATATGACACATAAACATATAGTCATAGAATTCCTGAGACAGAGGTAGGAGGGTCACAAGTTCAAAGTTAACTTGAGCTATACAAATCTAAGTTTCCCAGAAGGACATTTAAAAAAAAAATAATAAAGAAAACACAAATAAACCACCTAAACTAAACAATGATAAAAAATAAACATAAATGATCTTGCTTTAGACTCTGGTCACATAGCAAAACTATCTCATTATGTTTATGGAAATATCCTCAAATTAAAAGCCAACTCCAATATCGAAAACACTTCTGATCCCAAACATTGGGGGGGGGCATTCCTGCTGATCACCGCTTTCATACAGGGTTACCTTGAAGCTGAATGGAATCATTTGTTTAAGATCTAGAATACATTATTCTCAAGTTGATAAAGTTCTAAGCATCTCCACAAAGGAAAGTGACCACAGCTGCCAGCAAAGAATTCCAGTGAGTAGAAGGAGAGAGACTTTGGCTGGAAGCTGTGGGCTTGGAAGGTCCATTCCAGGCTGAAGGTGGAGAAAGATGGAGTAGACCAGGAGAGCCACCAGAAAGCATGGACCCTATCTCCCCTGGTGCAGTTCCTGCTAGTTGGGAGGGCCATCCTGTGGCACAACATTTGCCAAGGCCTTCTTGGACATTCACTGTAGCCATCTTCCCAAGAAGTGAACCCTTCTAGACCTAGGCTAACCCTGCTCACCTTCCCAGGAGGTGGATCCCTCCCAGAGCTGGGCCAGCTCTTCTGTTCCCCACCTTCCCATCTGTCTGCCAAGAACTAGCCAGGAAACCTTCACACCACTGCACCCAAATAATTCACAATACTCCAATTTTTTCTGCCTATGGAAAAAAACCCCATCTTTTATTCCTTCAGGCTTTGAATGGTTAGTCCCTCATTATTCTCTCTTTGGAGTAGAGAGTGAATAGACTGCACATCCTAGGAGATAAACCAAGTGAATTGCAAAGTTCCTAGCCATTCAGGCACTTGACTCTAGCAGTGTGAGTCAGTAAATAATTCAATACCCACGGAATCCTCTGTAGCCAGGTGAGGTTTGGGGAGAGAAGCAGGCTTCAGCCCCAAGCAAGAAAATACCTATTAGCATATATGGTGCGTGAAAAGCTGGGGGAAGGAAAATTGCACAATGAAGATGCTGAAAGGTAGCAGATGGGTGGGTGAGGTCTTCTGGATGGGTGTGAAAGCATTTGCGAGGTAAAAGAAGATAAACCATGAGGGCGATGTGGGGGTGGGTGTTGGTTTTCAGGTAAAGCTGCATAACCATCACAAAGGGTCAGAGAGATTGTGTGTTAGCAGTGAAGAAGGCGTGGGGAGCACATAGTGCAAACTAGTTATAAATGCTGGTCCAGGAATCAGAGTGTAGGCTGGGAGATATAGAGGACATCAAGGAAGTTAGAACTCTAGGCATGAAAGAGTGGCTTCCATTTTGAGAGGACTGTGATGATCTTGGACAGTCTGGAATCATGTGACAGAAGCATGAAGGGTATTGGGTTGGGGCCTGAGGCTTTGGGTTAATCCCTGTACTGAGAGGCATTTGTCACTCAATGCTTATTGCTCTACTTTCTCTGATCAGGTGTCAGTGAGATTCTGGAGACTAAAGCAAGTGTAGGGGGTTCACTCATAATTCTAATACTTGGGAGCCTGAGGCTGGAGGGCTGTGAATTTAGAGCACGGTTACACAGTAGCTCAGTGGTAGAGTGCTTGGCTGATATGTGCAATGGTCAGTGCCTAGGTTTACATGAAAGCAAATCCGTATATTGAACCTGGAGATCACACACGGACATATGCTGATCATCACAGACCTGCATGCTAAAGTCTTGTCTGCAATCCTTCCTTTCCACCATTCAGGGTGATACCTGCACTGCAGCTCTCTAAAAATGGTGCAGAGCATCACTAGGAAGCAGTTTAGGCACTTGTCACCAGCAGGCTTGGAGGACTTGGTGAATATTGCAAACTTCCATGGCACAAAGATGAGCAAATAAAAAATGAAGGAAACTAGACAATGCTTCTCCATGTGTGTAACACAGCCCTTCCGTGTAAGCCAACCAATGTACGAGATCTGGAACAGATGATATGGAAGAGAAGTTGGCTTCAAAGCTTCCTTTATTCTTAAGTAAAATTCCAATGCAATTGGTCAAAATATAATCCCATGGGAAAAACCTCACAAGGCATATCACTCAAAAACCACCAAAGTGGCATCAAACCCAAGAGCTGCAAATAATAACATTCTTTCAGGGATACGGGTACAAGGGTACAGGCCTGCACTCCAGCTGCCCACAGTTCCGCTCTGGTGTGTCCAGGCACGCTATTTTCTAGAGGCTGGCCTAAGTTCAACCACATGCCTTTTCTTGTCTGATGTCTGCTCTCAACCTCACAGCCAGAGCCAGCCTTAGTGCTGAGCCTAGTACAGAGAACTGGGATGGATATGGATAATAAGGGAGAAGCATGAAGTCCCATGACAGAAGATGTGAGAGAAGGCTTAGAGTGTTCACCTAGTGCCATACAGGGATGTCTCTCATGGTGGCCAACAAAAGGAACTCTGGTCTTTGTTTCTTTACATGGGACCCAGGGTTTGCCTGGCAGATAGAGACTCAGGTCACTTGAGGGGTTTAGAAGATGACGAAGAGCAGCAGGGGTGTCTGTGGGTGAACCCAGCATGCTTGAGTTCTTACCAAGTGAAGCTAGTCCTGGTTGGAGGTGAATGTCGTAAGCTTCCTCCCTTTTCCTGCCCACACAGGAATGTGACAGCCTGAAAAATTTTGGGCCAAAAAGTTTAGGTGTGAACTCTGTTTCCCACTTGTGCTGTCCAGAGGGATCTAAGTTCCACTTGAGAGATTTTTTTCTTCTGCAAACCACATTTGTGCCAAGCTTGGCAAATGGACCAAGTAATGAGTGTGTGACATTTATGCTGATAAGCGGAGTAAATGAGAGTTAAATTCAAGAATGAAAATCTGGAGCCAGGTTTACATGGTCCAGGAGCAGACCTGTTCTTACTCTTCTAGGGACGTCAGCTCTGCCATCTCTGTACCATCACCCACAAGCTCAATGGTGGCATGAGAACCGCGCCACAGGAGTTTTACCTGAGGCCCAGTACCAGGGCTCAGAAGCCAACCATTCTTCACTTAAGAGCCACCGACATCTGAAACAATCTTTAGACATTCAGGACACCCAAGGATGTTGGTAATTTTAGAATTTTTATTTTATTTTATTTTGATAGCTTTATACATTATTACTCTATTCTATGATTATATTATCCTCCATTGTCCTCTGTCATCTCGCTTCCTTTCCCTCCAACCCTCTCTTCTCATGTAGCCCCCCGGTGGGGACACCATTGAAGAACATGAGACCCTGTCCCATAGCACCCATTAATAGCCAGTAGCTCCCCAGCATGGGATGAACCTCATAGCATCCTCCTTTGTCTATGATGAAAACTAGTTTTGTGACTTAATGTCCACTGTTACTGTGTGTTTGTGATGACTATGCCATGATTCCCTCCACATTCTCTTGCTCTTAGACTGTCCCCTACTCCGGATGTTCTTTGGGGGACTGTGGTCATGTAATTTTGATGTATATGGTGCATCACTGTTAACTAGTCACTATGCTATGACTAGATATGGTAAAACTTTTCCTCAGTAATTGAACACGTTATCATGTGATGAATAGCCTCTTATTCTGCCCTGCCTGCTTCCAGCCCATGGTAACTACTACCCTGTTCTGTGTTAGGATTTTGTGCGTATTTTGGCATGGTTCGCATTTACCCGGTTATCTGGTGGTGGGTTTCTATGGATGTACATGAGAACGTGGGTGGGAAAGCAGCAGAAGGCAGTGATGGATGGCAGGAAACTCTTAACATCGTTGTTATGTAGAAAAGAGCTTTATTGTCAGATGAATATGGTTATCAGAGGGGTTATGATTACAATAGCAGAGAAGGCAAGAAGAAGGAAGGAAGAAGGAGAGTGAAGTGGGGAGCTCCCAAGAGAGGACAAAGAGAGAGACGGAGATGCACCGGGGAACCTTGCTTTAAATGGGGCTTGGTGTCAGAGCTCAAAACAGGGCATAGCTTGATGCCGGAGCTCAGAGGACGTGGCTCTTAGGGACTAACACTCTGCGCTTCTGTGAGTTAGATTGCTTTTGGCTCCATCGGTGAGTAAATTCATGCACATAACTCTCTAAGGCTTATTCCTTCTGTGTCACTTGGTGAACTTCTAAGTCAGTATATTGAGGAAATCATGGAAAGATTTGAAGAAAGCTCTGAGTGGGGTATTACTCTACTTGCACATACTTGCTATGAGGTTCTGCTCTGTGGACTAAGTGGATCCCATTCCTGGATTCAGGTTTGTCATCTGCAAGGGATCTAGAGGCTTAAGAAGGATACCAGACATATTATATTATTTGAAAATGAGTGTTTAGAGTTAGGCTTACCATATATCTTTAAATTATTAAGACTTTTTTTTGAAATAAAGATGCAGATGGTGTTAAGAAAAAATTGAATATACTGAGCTTGACCTTAAGAACAAAACGAAATAACAAGAACAAAAAACAAAAGCCCCAATTTTCTTTGGTTTTCTGAACTGACCTCAGCGTGGTCATGGATTGAAGTGCAGGTGTCCTCTGTAACTCTTGTTCCTGTAGATGCAGCCTTCCTTAGTGCTCAAAATCCACGTGTCTCCACCATCTCTTCCACCTGCTTGTCCTTCCGAGTCGCTGTTTTAAGCTTTCAGTTTACTCTCCACAAAGCTCACTGGTGAAGTATGGACAAGACATCGAATGGTGACCATGACTCTGCAGCCGCAAAGGTTAGAAGGCAGATTGTTTCTCTGCTCGGTCAGTCTGTGGCTGAAGAAGAGGTATACAACAGACTGGCTCTGTCTGGTAGCTACTCCTGGGGCAACTGGACTGTCTCCCTATGACAGAGAGCTGACATGCTTTGTCAGAGGTGACCAGATTTCAGTATAAGAAAAGAAGGCGTGTTGAGAGCAACAAATTCTAACACAAAGCTGCAGGTTCTGCCCAGAGCACAAACATTCCTCTCCTGGACACAGAAAGCCTTCCTCTGTCCTGATGAGGACAATAAAGACCAGGCAAACATCCCTGCAGTGGTGATAAACAGGTCCCAAAAGGATGAGAGTCAGAAAGCTGCTCCTCCATCTCTAATCTTTTCCTTGTTCATTTAGATTCCTAAGTACCATCTTTATGCATCGTGTTAGAATGATGAATGTCCCTCTTAGGCTCAAGTACTTCACTTGGTCACCTGTTGGTGGTGCTGTTCTGGAGGTTTAAGTAGTGGAGTCTTGGATGGACTCATAGCTTCACCTAGCATCCGGACAGTCTGTGTTCTTTCTTTATGGTTGGAGAAGTGACCTCCCAATTTCCTGATTCTGTTGTTATGCCTACTGCCTGCTGTCTTCCTGCCATGATGGACTGACTGTTGTTCCTCTGGAACTGTAAAATCAACTCTTTCTTTCATAAGTTGCTTTTGGCCATGGCATTCTAACCACAGCAACAAAAGTCCATGGGGTTTAACTCAGTATCTTAATTAGGGTTTCAGTTGCTGTGATAAACCTCCAGGACCATAGGCAACCTGGGGAGGAAGGGGCTCATTTCATCTTATATCTATAGTTAAAGGAAGTCAGGACAGGAGCTGATGCACAGGTCACAGGAGAATGCTGCTTACTAACTTCTTCCTTCTGAATTATTCAGTGTTCTTTCCATACCATTTAGGACCCACCTTCCCAGGGATGGTGTCACCTCCTTTAGGCTGGGGCCTCCCATTTCAATCATTAATCAAGACTATATCACCACAAATTTGCCTATGAACCAATCTGATAGAGGCATTCTTTTAAAGATATTTTTTCTTTTAAGATAGGTATAGGTTTGTGTCAGTCTGACAAAACCCAACCAGAACAACTGAACTCTTGTCTCCTTGACACATCAACACATCATTTATGAAATCACAACCTTTCTTTTATTGTTTATCCCATAGATCAATAACACAATTCATTGTCAAAGGAAGTCAGGTCATAAACTTGGAGGCAGGAGCTGATGCCGAGGCACTGGGTGAGTGCTGACTCCTGCTTTTGCTCTTCCTTCATTGCTCAGTTGCTTTCTTATATCATCTAGGACCATCAGCCCAGGGGTGGTGCTACTCACCGTGGACGTGGTTTTCTCCCAGCAATCACTACACAAGATGGTAGCCCACACACTCACGCACACCTCAATTTTACGGAGACATTTTCTCAGTAAAGGGTTCTTCTCGGATATCTCAGATATGCTTGCTAATAAAACCAGGTAGCATATTCAATCTTGGCAATAAAAACATTTTCAGAGTGAATTCCTCGGTAGAGCTTTTGGCGTGCTGCTGTGCTGTTCTGTGAGTGGGTTGGTATTGTTAGATATGGCTCTAGGAACTTCCTTGTGTGTGTCTCTTCCCATCCAGTCTCTCCTTCACTATTGCCACAGTGTCTGAAATCACTACACTGGTATTCTTGCCCATTTCGGTCCTGGTGACAGTGAATGTCCTGGTGTTGATTCCCAGCTGCCTACTCATTAACGAGGAACTTACTACCTCTCCCCAATCCCGCTTGAAAAATTTTCCCAGAAAAATGTGAACAAGTATAGGCATCTTACAAACATTTGCTCCTCGGACTTGGATTTCAATCTTTTTACTCTTTGGGAATGAAATACTTCTTTCACAGACATTACAGTAATGCCTCTCTTTTGAAAACGCAATGATCATAAAATGCTGCCTTTCTACTTGGGGTTCTTGCCGCATGAGTGAACATTTTTGAATAGCCACCATGTACAGTTGGGAGCTCTAGAGAGAACTTCTCTGACTGGAAGAAGGGGATCTGCAGCTCCCTGAATTAGTCAGGATTTTCATTTTTCATATAACTGGCCTTTCTAGTATTTATTAGTTATTATTTGCATACAATATACCCCATGCTACTGTGACACAAAATTAGATGGGAATAAACACAGTATTAAAATGTTTATTTTAAAACTATTCAATTTTTAGAAATGTGCTATTATCATTACTATTACTTGTGTGTATGTGTGTCTGTAGAGGCTAGAAGAGGAGCTCAGATTCCCTGGAGCTGGAGTTACAGGCAGTGGTAAGTCACCCAGTATGAGTGCTGGATTGTCTGGAAGAGGAAAAACCTTTTTAACCCTCCAACCCATCTTTCCAGCCCCTAAAACTCTTTAAATTGCAGCGCTTAGCCCAATGGTATCAGCGCATGACCCTGCGGAGCCACCCTCCTACCCTTCTCCAGAACCACTCCATCTTCTTAAATGAAGACTCATCTCCCCATCTCTCCTAATCCCAGGCCCTGATATCCATTCCTTTCTCTATGAGTTTGACCTACTGTAGGTCCCTCGCATAAGTAGAGCCATACAGCATTTATCTTTTTGTGTCTGGCTTATTCACACATGATAATGATGTTCATCCATGTAGTTTGTATTTGAATTTAATTCCTTTTGAAGGCTGACTAACAATCCACTGTATGCACTGACCTCCTTCTGTGAATCTTATTCATTTTTCAACAGACATAGTTGCTTCTACTTTGGTTTTGTACATGATGTCATTGTGCACATGGGTGTGCCTCAGTTTCAGTCCTTAATATTTCAGTACTTATGCTATTTTCTCAAAACATGAAACTCCAAACAATGGTTTAATGATGTTAAGAAGACAAAATTCCAGTGTATTATTATTATTTTTTTTTTGTAGTTCTGAGAACCAAACCCTACGGTCGAATTCATTCTAGGGCACCTTCCTGCCTCTGCAACTAAATAAGAGCGTCCTTACTCCTAAAACAAACACTGCCTTCTTAGTGTCAGGTTCTGTGTCCAGAGTGAACTCCTGAGCTCACACAGAACTGGGACCTGGGGAGGCACGCAATGTAATTACTGTCAGTTGCAGAGAAGGAGGGAGGTCTCACTGAGTGAAGCCTGAGAACCAGCATTGCTCTGGCAGTATGGGCATCCTCAAAGGGCTTTCTGGCAAGGTGACATTTATGCTCATGCTCAATAATGTGAAGGAAAAAGGCCAACACAGAGTGGGAGGAAAGAGCTGGGAGAAGACATAGCTCAAAAAAAGTATTGGAAAATTCCCAAAGTACCCCACCCCCATCCCACCCCCACCTTAGGCCCACCAAGGATCAGACTGTCACTGGTCACGGACTGTGACTTGGGTTCCAATTCTGCAACGGTTTAGGGCTTAAGTTTCTGGCTCAAGCATGAAATTGGCTGCTGTGGACATGCTTTGCGGCTCTGGCGCTGCAGCACCTCAGGGTGGATAAACGCGGATATCCTTCACCAGCTGCATCCTAGAAATCTTGCTGCGTCAGCATCTAGCGCCCAGGACATCCACGGCCAGGGGCCCTGCTGGTGCCTCCCGTGTGGGTGACTGTGATAAGCAGGGCCAAACTCTCAGAGCTGTTTAGAGAAGAAAATGCTATTCCGGTATGAGGTGTGACTTCTATAAAGCCCTCCTTGGGAAGGGGCGGGGGTGGAATACATTGAAAATTCCCTTTTGGACTTTTTTTTGGACCCATTGAAGTAAGTCTCAAGTCAGGAGACTTTCTAATGTGGAGTGCACTTCAGGATGGAATCCTGGATTCTCATGTGGCCAACAGGAACAGCGATGGTGGCAGATGGGAGGCATCAAATGACATTTATGGTCTGAAAATGTCCCTCAGGCATAGTTGGCAATGATTTCAAACCCACTTTTTCCTGGGTCGTCATTCTTCAGGTTCTGTTTGCCCACCCTAAAGTCTGCACCCAGATCTTTACTTCAAACCCACTTACGGAGAAAGGCGCAGTTCGTGTGTGTCCCTAAAGGTGTTGGGGAGGGCCCCTTGGACTAAGCAGTGACTCGTGTTTCACAGATCCTGTCTTGGCTGGGTGTCCCTGGCTACCCTCTGTGTTGTTGTTTTTGTTGCTAACATACTGTCATAATTTTCATTAACGTAACTGCTCAGGTTATGGAAACTTTTATAATTAGATTGATATGAGGGAGCCAAGGAGCACACGGTCTGCCTCCACCATCTCCATCCTTTCTCAAAATGCCAGCTCAGGGCCCGCTGCGCTCCTTGATCTCAGAGTGGCAAGTCCTTAGCAAATATTGTCTGTAGTTCTTCTCTGCTTTTTTTCCTTCCTCATAATCCACAATAATAACTCTATATTACTTAATTGGAGGTACAAAGTTTCACAAGACTGTTTATTCTTACTACACCTTTGTGCAGTCTGGCATTTTTCTATGCTATAATGCTTTAAAGTGCTTGTTTTAAATGCTATTCAAAACTGGCAAGGAGCTGCCATTATGCAGGAATGTGTTGGGACCTGTGGCCTGCAAACCAGTGTAAAACTCCAATGTGGCGCCTACCCATTCCTCCAGGACACTGTGGTGAGGTTTCTCGGGGCTTGCACACCTCAGGTGTTTCCAGTGGGTCATCATAGAATCAGCTGACTGGTCTCTGTAGTTTTGAACTCTTTGGATTTTGAGATTGTCTGGGGTCATAAGGAAAAGAAAGTTATATATAGATGTATGTTGTGTTTGCAATGAAAAGAGAATTTTAACTTCTGGTTCAGACTGACAGTACTGTCTATTCCTGTCTATGTGTTAGATTGCTCTTTCGTTCATTCATCCAAAAACTACTTTCTGGGGATGATGTAGATGTTGGCCTGTTCTCCATTTACAAAATGAGGTACTCTCTCTCAGTGGGTTGTGGTGATGAAATACAACACTCAGTAAAGCATTGGGATACATGATAATCTCTCACTGGTAACCATTGTTACTGTTATAATTGCATTAAACCTGTTTACTGCTGAGAGTTTACATCTTCACATTCTGGGTTATTGGCCTGTGATGTCATGGAAAGGCAATTAAGAACAATTTCCTCCATGGGGTTTTTCTAAGAAACTAAAGTGCATCTATGCATTTTTCACAGTTTTGGAGCTCATGAAGTCTATTATCAAGAAGTGTCTGCCGAGAGCTTGCTCTCTGGCTCACAATTGGCATCTTTTCATTGGGTCCTTGTCTGGTTAAGGGGGCTAACTAGCCTGGACAGTCTCTTTAATAAGCATACTTGTCTTATTCAGAGAGAGGTCTCTGTTCTCATGACTTAATCACTTCTCCAAAGACTTGCCTAGCATCATTCTGTGGGCTGAAATCTCAATACGTGAGTTTGGAAAGGACATATACCTTCAAACCAGAGCAAAGCAGAAAAAAAAATCTGCAGGAAATTAGGAACTCTTACCTTTCCCAACTTTGTTTTCTGTTCTTATATGTATATATAGCAGCCACGTAAAGCTAAATCCATAGGGAATTAGGAATGAAGACAGAGGCAGAGGCCCCAGTGATGACATGCTCTACTAATCAAGTCCCAGCCATGAGTCTATTCTCAGACACAGAGCTAGCAGGTTGAAGGCCCTGTTCCAATAAGAACTCTGAGTGTGTCCCATGGTGGTTCTTCAGTTCTTTTAAACAGAGACTATGGACATTTTTACTTGAAAAGCAACTCCTTGGGAGTAGCTGATGCCTACTCAAAAGATGTTGATTGGAAGTCCAAGCTAATGCTTACTCAACAAAATGCCATCTATGACATGATGATGAAGGAAGATTTGGAGGATGAGTACCAATGTCCTTTTTCCAAAACTGATTGGCTGCTGCCTCTTCTGGGTGTTGGATCTTCCACTCAGTAGCTCCCTCAGCAGATTAGCAAAGTGCTTGTAGCAAGGATCTGATATGAAATTCCTCTGTTCTGAGAAGAGAAGAGAAGAGACCCCTTCTTTTTGATGTTCATGTATTCTGTATTGATTTTTCTCTTGAGTAAGATGATAGCCACCTCACTATCCAAGGACTCATCATCTCCGACTTACTGTAAGATAGAGGCTAAAATCTCTTAGGACTAAAGACTCATTTAGTGGCAAGCGACATATAACAGTTGGTTCATGGCTTGCTTTCACTGATTTTTGCTTCATACCCACCACCTTGAAGTGGAAAGGCTTCTTGAAGAAGCAGTTTACTCTCCATCTTGAACAGGAAGCTATATTCACAAGGGGCTACTTTTTAAATGGGTGCTGCTAATACGTGCTGTATTATGTCTAAGAGGTAGAAAATCTGGCTTTGGGAAGTGTTCATATTTTATTATTTCCATATTCATAACTATCTGAAGAAATTTGTTTTCTATTTATAAAATTTAATATGTTCTGTTTCTTACACATGGCTGCTTTCATCAAAGAATACAGTTAAGGACCCATTGCCTAGCATTTTGAAGAGACTTGGTCATGGCTCTCAGGCTCAGTTTAAATTGCAGTTGGGACAGTTCACAAACACAACCTGGTCAGAGAATGACAACAAAGCAATCTGATTTTGCAGGAAAGTCACCCAGAGCCACCACAAAGCTACCTAAGCATGCTGGTAATTGAGAAGCATGGTTGCAATGCCTTGAAAATGACCCCCAAAAGTTTGCTCTTCAAAAATTTAGCCCCCAAATTGATATTATACATTAGTAGTATTCAGAAGTAGAGCCTGTGAAAGGTTATTGTGATTGGATGAGGTGAAGAGAGTAAATCCCCATGATGGCATTTAATGGTCTTATGGAAAGAAGAGGGTTCCAGCAGCAAGTGTTTCTGGTTGACCATCTGCTGTGTTAGGAGGCAGCGAGGGACCCCACCAGATGTCAGGCCATACTCTTGCCCTTTCCACCCTCCAAAACCCCAGCTAAAGAAATCTGTGAATATTTTTTATAAGTCTTAGATATTTTGTCATCACAAGAGAATATTTACTAAGATGGCAGCGGTCAAGGCAATGATTATATCAGCGATTACCTTGGAATGAGCTGGAGTTGTGGAAGATGCAGTTTTTCACATTAAGACTTCTCTTGTATGCTCCTATTATGACACACGATCATTAGAAAGCATGCCTGGATCAGCAAGCTCGACATGAACTCAAATGAAAATGGATCTTTGTCATAGGCACAACTCCCAGCCACCAACCTGGCTAAATGGCCCAGTTACCAATAATTATTAGTTTTCTCACCTATGTGTGTGAATGTCCTTAGATGATGGGGACATGTTGGTTCATAAAACTTATTCTTCTTCTCCAAGTTAATGGTGGACGGACACAGTATTATAAAAGGTGACATGTCTTGCATCAAGTAGAGCTAATGGTTGGTAACTCTGTGATCTGTGCATTCTTGGGCTCTCCCTCATCAAATCATGCATATTTGCTCTGAGATGGCAACTTCGCTGAGATCTCTGCTTCCTTAGTCACCTCCACCCCTCTGTTCTTCAATTCTTTATGCAAGAAACATTCTCTGTGAGCCCTGGTTCTCCAGTTCTCCAACTGAGAATCCCCCCCCCTCTCCCCCTCTCTCTCCCCTCTTTGGTACAGAGAGAGCCTTTATTTAATTCTTCCATGAATAAAAGTGTATACCTTGGTGAAAGGGTATACACTCAGCAGGACTGCTATGTTGCAGGGTATCCACTGGAGAAGGCTATTTAGGCAGAGATTTAAACCAATAGAAAGTTTTATTAGCTGGCCAGCAACTACACCAGGTTTGGGGATCGAAACAAAGCATAACAAAAGCAAATCATCCCTAAACTTCTTGGATTGTTACACGTTGGTTAGCAAGAACAGTTAGCTAGAAGAACTACAGAAGCCCAAAAGCAAGGTTGGTATATTTAGAGACTTTCCCACAACTATAGACTTGGATGGATTAGGTCTCTGTTTTTATTTGACAGGTGGTGCTGTCTACATTTTGAGTATTATGGCCTCAATGGCACTTCCATCATGGAGTAAGTTGTGCTAAGGTATGGGAATCTACCAAGGTCTAGGAGCCTGGTATAGTAAACACTTAAGGGCAGCAGACAAGGTGAAATTTACTCAAGACTACCTCTTATTTTTGCTTTTGTTTTTTTTTTTTTAATTGTTTCTACATGCACAGAAAAGTATGTGGACATACAGAGATTGTTGTATATTCATGAAGATCATGTAGGATACAGGCGAAAGGGTGCACAGGGCTCACATTCTTCCGTACTTCACTTCAAAACCTCTCATGGCACAGTTCTGCCACCTCATAGGTTAGAGGTTTTCATGGCTATCCATAGAGGAGAACAGAACTCTGTGCAGTAGTGCACTCACATTTGAGGAACCACGTCAGTTAAACTTTCTCCTCACCCCTGCTTTGGTGACCAGTTCAAACCATTCCAACTTTCTGATGAGGAGACCTATGTACTAGGTACATTTGTTCCAGTAAAAAATTCTGAAAAGCTTGATCTGATCGAGGCTAAAGTTATTATATCATTAAGTGACAATAAAGTCATGTTAATTACAATTTAATGTTCGATTTGGAACAGAATGTTACTAATAAGCTTTCTACTGGGAATTTCTTTGCGATTTTTAACAGATTGCAGAACAAATCTGCACATGAGTAGAAGCTGTGGGCATCTGATTCTACCAAGAAGAATGTGCAACCAGGTACCCACTGATGCTACCCAGGCAAATGTGGACATAATTAGAAGTCCTTAGACACTGATGTGCATTCTCATAATGACTGCTATTACTGGCTTTCGGGCCACATTTCATAATGAGCCCTTTCTGAAGACTTAGTGCCACATAGAAGTGCAGGTGATGTCGGCTTTCTATTAACACATGTGGAGTTCTACACCACAACAATGGCAATCTGTATAATCCTGTGAAGAAAAGTACGGTGAATTCACAGATAGAGCACATTGTGTGAGCACTAATGTATAAGGACGTTCCGCTGAAATAGGCTGTTATTATCTTTAATACAGTAATGAAGAGTGTAAGTGGAACTTACTTCTCTTTGTGAGTTTCTGTTTCCAGAGTGTTACTGGAGAATGTAGCATGTGCATCACAGACACCGCCATGGTAAGCAAGGGGACAGGAAAGGTGTCATGGGAAGAACATTACAGCTCCTCGTTTCCAGATAAATGAAGAGCCAACAACCTTCTCAGAAAAATGGACACAATATGCATTTGCGTACCAAGGATCTGGTGCAAAAGGGATGCCACAAAAATATGAAGGACTGAGCCGGGCAGTGGTGGCGTGCACTATAATCCCAGCACTTGGGAGGCAGAGAAAGGCAGGTCTCTGTGAGTTCAAGGCCAGTCTGGTCTAGAGAGCTAGTTCCAGGACTAACAGGGTAAAAAAACAAACAAACTCTGACTCAGGAAAAAAAAACCAAAAACCAAAACCCCCCAAAACACAAGACTGTATGCTGTGGAAAGTGACATTAGAGCGGAAACAGGAACTCACAAAGAGAAATTCCCAACAGTTGAAATCATTGGTGATGTTGGGCCTCAGATCAGAGCCTAAACAGGGAGTCTGGCCTCAGCCAGGGATCTGATAACAGTCTGGAAACAGACATTAAGCAGCACACGATTATACCTGAACACAGTAGGATTGCAACTGAGGCCATGTGGGTCAGAAAAAGAAAGAAAGAAAGGAAGAAAGAAAGAAAGAGAGAGAGAGAGAGAGAGAGAGAGAGAGAGAGAGAGAGAGAGAGAGAGAGAGAGAGAGAGAGAGAGAGAGAGAGAAAGAAAGAAAGAAAGAAAGAAAGAAGGAAACTGTTTCTTTTTGTCCCAGATTAGGGTGAGCAGCACTCAAGGAATTCACATATAACAAGGCAGTGGCTAAGCGCAGGGGGCCTTCTAGGACAGATCTAGGGTTCTCAGAGTGCTTCATTCACCTTCATTACCACTCTACAGAGGACCCTCTTCCAGGGTCTCCCAGGAGGCCAGTAGTTGTTGATAGGTCTCTTTGATTTTTGTCTCATGGTTGACTTTCTCTCATACTTTGCCTGTGACCTATGGCTAGCCATGGCAGAAAGAGGCCCTAGGAGGAGAGGCCACAGCATCCCTGGGAAGCTATTTCTGTCAACTGAAAAGGCCATTTAAGCAAAACATTTAATTACCTTTCTCTTTCCTGCAGCCCCTGGGAAAGTGTGAGCCTAACTGATAATGAGCATAGAGAGAGCGAGCAGCTTGGGAAGGCTGAGATTTCATCCATCTGATCCCACCATGGAGTGGAGGCAAAAGGGCAAGGCACTGAGGTAGACAGGTTTTCTTCCACACGGCCTCATTATCGTCCCCATCACAGTGAGAGCTCCCAAGGCATTAGAGACCTAATTTAAGGTAAAGTCCAGATCCTGTTGTGACTAGTGACCTTTGAGATGGAGGCTACTTGGTACAACATGGTGGGTATGAAGCTCTATCCTGAGTATCTGCCCAGCCTGGCCATTGTCAGACACAAGGCAGCCACTAACTTCATCGTCTGGTCCTCTGGCTCAAACAGATGAAATGAGGAGACTGAACTTCAGGGTCCCTAATACAAATTCCATAATGCTAGACAGATGGTTTTGGGTAGAGAAGTCAGGAACACAGAGTTTGTCAAAACTGGGGACATGACTGCTGCTCAAGGAAGCAGTAGGGCTCTACATTCTGACCTCTGAGCCCCTGACTCTAGAAGAAGAGTCTGGCCAGGGAAGCTGCCTTTTGGAGGTTGTTAATAAAGCAACTGGCCCTGCCTGTAGAGGAAGAGCCTGTCAAATGAGAGCTGTCCTGTAGGGTAAGAGGGATGCTGGTCTATGACTAAGCTCAGGGACATTAGAATTCGGCTTTTCCCATTTTTATGACTCACTGTCTTCCATGTTCTCTATGCTCTAGTTTGCCTTGTGTAGACCTGGGCTCTGTCCCGGGATAGCTCAGCAGAAGGCTACGACCACATAACATCTACCATCTGTCTTCCTTCTTTTGGGCTCCATCCAGGCTGGAATGTGATCTCCTCTTAGGATTGCCTGCTGTTCAGCCCTCCTGACTGATCTCTGGAGCCTGGCCTCACCTTTTCTGGCTGTACTGTCATACATCCTCCTGGATCCTGTCCTGGAGGGGGTATCAGAAGGTGAAGTGGGCAGAGCTATGTGAGTTAGGTCACTTGGTCTGCAAGCAAGAGGACTTGAGTTTGAACCCACATAAAAAACTGGGCATCACTGCAATTACATGTAACCCTAGGACTAGTGAGCAAGAAAAAGTGGTTCCTAAGAACCAGCCAGCCTTGGTGAGGTGTCAAGCTTCTGGTTCAGTGAGGGACTGATCAAGACAATTAGGTAGAGAACAGAGGAAGACAGTTGACATTCTCTTCTCACCTCTGTATGCTTGTGCATAGCTACACACCCTCCGTCACTCACATGCATGTACCACATACCTACACTACACTACACCACACACACACACACACACACACACACACACACACACACACACACACACGAGGCAAGTTGGGTGAGGAGAATCAAAGGCCATTTCTAGGGGAGTCAGACTGGGGGACTCTGTTTACTGAATCATTGACAACTGGGTGCTGGGGTCACAGCACTGAACACAGACAAGAAGCCACCTCTGTGTCTGGAGTCAGGGTTTTTTTCATAGGGCAGAAAATAGGAAAAATTGAACTAAAAAAAAAAAAAAGTAAAAGTTGTTTGAGCTAAATGAATAAATGTGCTAAAATATATCCACAGCTGAAATAAGAGGACTCTGAACAAGCACCAAGCCACAGATGGTGCTTAGACAAAAGGACATGTGCAGGTGTGTGTGTGTGTGTGTGTGTGTGTGTGTGTGTGTGTGTGTGTGTGTGTGTGTGTGTACATATCTATACAAGCTTGAGGTAGATGTAAGAGTCTTCTTTGATCTCTCTCCACCTTCTTCACTGAGCCATGGTCTCTCAGTTGCACCAGAGTGTGGTGGGCCAGTTCACTGTCTATACCCTTCCAAGGGCTAGAGTTCCATCTAGGCTGCCACATCAGGTATATGCAGGTTTTGGAGATGGGAACTCTGGTCCACATTTGGGTGGTGAGTACTTTGATCACTAAGCCATCTCTTCAGTGATATTTATTGTATTCCTCAAGCTCCCTGTCCTAAATTCTCTCCTCTCTGGCTATTCCACTTACTATTGTGAGTATCTGTTATTAAGTATACTAATGTTTTTAATTTCTTCTAGCAAAAAAAAAAACAAAAAAAATTGCAGGAGCCTACTCATTAGCATGGAAACACAGTCTTGTGTGTGAGCACTTACTAAGCAAGTTCTGGATTCAGAACTATTCTTAGCTGCCTGTCATTGCCCCCAAACCACCTTGGTTATAACCATACAGACTGTCTCCCTCCCACTTGCAGAGGCAGCCTCTGACGCAGGCCTAAATCTGGGGCAGGTAGGGTTGCAGCTCTGAGGAGCTGGGTGAGGGCATTGGGTTTCATCTGTGACTCTCACATGCTGCCGGCCACTAGGGCTCAGCACTAGGAGTTCCCAGGATTCTGAAGACCAAGCAGGGAGATGCCGTGACTCAAAAAAAGGATGAGACTCAGCATCCTGGGAATGCAGATTTAGTAATGGGAGACCCAGGCAGGAGAGTGAGTTGCTGAAACAGACAGAATGTTTCTGCTAGATGAAGTGTCTCTGACCTGTGCTGTTTTTATAAGGCCAGGAACAGAGAAACAGCAGTGTCTCCTGCTAACTCTCAAGATCCAGCTGGCCACCTTTGGGTATCTTGATATATTGAAAGGAAAGGCACTTTTTTCTCCCCATTCCTGTCCATGCAGATAGGTTGTACAAGTCTCATCTCTCATCCCAGGGCAAATAAATGCACGAGTCAGTCCTCTAAAGAGGCTTGAGCTGCTTTCCCTGATCCTGACAGCTAAGTGATCATCCCTGGTTGCCCACACTGTGAACTTTGAGATCTCAGAACTCTGCACACCCAAGGTCACAGTGTGAGTCTCTGTAGCTAAAATTCTCACTCACTGCAGACTAGCTCCCTCTTCTTGAGGAAGACTCAGCTTGTCACAGCCCCTCTCATTATCAACTTCTACCCATTCACACATCTCTCCAGAGCCATGGCATAGAAGGACATCAGCTCAACAGGCTTCCTTAAAGGAGATGCTACAGTCTAGGACCGTGACATTGCCCTGAAACCCAATCGTAGGTTGTATAGGAAGGGTGGCATGTTTAAGAAAAAAGCGCCGCGTTTTCAACACTGTCAGTCACTTTTAAATATGCCATACCCAAACCTAAACAATCATGCCAATGTCACAAACTTACTGTATCCCAGAAGAAGGACTTTCAGGATGTCAAGAGAATAGTGACTGCTTGGCTTCTGTTTTACTCACCATACTAGGACTAGATAAACCAAGTCTTCTTTTCTCCTCCTCCTTCCTTCCTTCCTTCTTCCTTCCTTCCTCCCTCCCTCCCTCCACCCTCCCTCTCTCTCTTCCTTCATTCCTTCCTTCCTTCTTCCTTCCTTCCTCCCTTCCTCCCTCCACCCTCCCTCTCTCTCTTCCTTCATTCCTTCCTTCTTCCTTCCTTCCTCCCCCCTCCCTCCACCCTCCCTCTCTCTCTTCCTTCCTTCCTTCCTTCCTTCCTTCCTTCCTTCCTTCCTTCCCTCCTCCCTCCCTCCCTCCCTCCCTCCCCCCTCCCTCTCTCTCTTCCTTCCTTCAAAGATTTGTTTGTTTAACGTAGACGAGTGCTCTCTCTGCATGCACACTAGAAGAGAACACCAGTCCCCACTATAGATGGTTGTGAGCCACTTGCAGTTTCTGGGAATTGAACTCAGGACCTCTGGAGGAGCAGCCAGTGCTTTTAATCACCAAGCCATATCTCCAGCCCCTCACCAAGCCCACACTTCACTTTGTTAATTCATGACTAGAGATCTGAGATTCTGAGAAGGAATATTTTACTGCACAACTAAATTCTGCACCTTAAATCACATAGTGGATGCTTTTTCAAATCCTTTAGGTATTTCCTATAGACGGAACACAGGTCACAGACTAAATTCTCCAAAGCTCAGCAGCCTGAGATGAGTAGAGCCAAGCTTTTCACGTGTTGGTCAAGAGAGAGCTGGTTGCTGCAGCAGAGTATTCACCCTCCATCAGCTTTTTACCCTGTGAGTTCATGTGCTGCTTAGTCATCACATCACAGCTGGGGCTGCTGCTGGGGTGGCTGTTCTCAGGCAGTGGCTGGGCTCTCTCCATCCTGTGGATTCCGCTTTCACTTGTGGATTCCAGCAAGGCCCCCAGCTCACTCCAGCCAGCTGGAAACAGACAGGTACATAAGAGGGGTGGATGTGTAGTCACATGATCTGACCTGGGCTCTGTGGGTACTATTCTCCTCATTTTCTATTGATTAGAGTAAGGCTGATGCTGAACCTGGCTGCTGTCCAGTGTTTGGGCAAATACAACATGGCTTTGCCTTTTGTCTGCAGCCAAGAGGTTTATAACTGGCATTGGCTAGGTTCTTGTCTCCAAAGTATTCAGGGGTCCTGGATGGCACTGTCCCTAGAAATGATTGAGTTCTGTTGTTAGTGTCTGTGGTTTGCTTTTCACTTTTATCTCACTGATTTCTTGACTAGAAACAAACACCTAAACTCTTGGCCTCTCATAGCATCTTGGGCGGGGACACGACAGCTTCTCATATCATCCAGGCTAGTCTCAGGCTCACTATGCTTCTGGGAACGACCTTGAACTTCTGATCCTCTGCTTCTACCTCTCAAGCGCTGGAATCCACACGCATTCATCACAAGGCCTGGTTTACATGGTGCTAAAAATCTAACTTGGAACTTCATGCATATTAGGCAAGAACTTGACTAATTCAGCTGTTAATACACCCCCAGGTTTCCAATGACATTTTAGAAGAAAAAAAACACTCAAAGGAGCAGGATAAAGAAGTGGGTGTCTCTAGCAATCTATGAACTCTTTGAACAACAGATTCTGCACCTAAGTGCTCCAAGGGTCAGAAGCAGACAGAGTCAGAATCAATCTCTCTTCCCCTCCCTCTCTCCCCCTCCCCCTCCCTTCTTCTTCCTCTTGGTTATACCTGTTACCAAATACCTGTCTCCCATTATTTATCACGTTGAGCCTCATTGAGAGCCCAAGTCTATTTTTTCTGCCAGTTCTCACCCTGATGAGAGAACCAATCTTAGATCCACTGCTATGACAATATAGTTTCAATCACCATCAGGAGATGGAATTTCTTTGTCAATTTTTCTCCTTGAATTCTGACTCTTGGAGTGAGGTTTGTGCCTCCTGTCAGGTCACATGAGGGCTCAGCTGGGCACTGAAGGACAAATGGCCCCAGCACAGTGGCTGAAGCCAGCTAGGTCAGCCCACCATTCGCTGCAATTCCTCTTTGTCTTTTTCCACCAAGGGGAGGGGGCTACGGGACCTTTGTCACATGCCATGTCCCTGCTGGTGGAGCTGTACCTCCTCCCCCACACTGCAGACTCCAGGAGGATCCCAGGCAGCAATAGATTCTCTCCACTCAGGCAGAAATCAGAGAGGATGAGGGGAGGGTGTGAGTGGGAGGCAGACAAAGGCGAAATTACCCCCACATGACTGCCTGCCAAGAATTCTGGCTGCACAGAGGCTTTGCTGAAGTTTGTATCTGTGCCCAAGAGGTAAGGGGCCTCTGGCCAGTAGCAAGAGCTCCACCTCATTGTTCAGTGGATGTCAACCCCATACCCTCTGGCACTTTTTATACACCACCTCTCCTTTCAAATATTTTCTTGATTGGTCAGCAGCTGCCTCGTCAGTTAGCACAATTTCCACTGATCAAACTGATCAAACCATGCTAACCTTAACATACCCTCCACAGCACAAGACACCCCTCACACAAATACACACATCACAGCACACATCCCACACACACAGTACACACTGACACTCACCACACACAAACACACATGCCACACGCAGATGCAGAAATACATAGCATGCCATGCACATCACACATAGACACACACCACAACACACATACCACATATACATAGACCACAAAACACACACACATACACACACACACACACACACACACACACACACACACACACACACACACGCACCACCTAGGTAGGTAAACACAAGGACTACACATACACAGGACACTGTACACCCACACCACACACAGTTACAAACACAGATAACCATCATGCATACATATCTCACACAAATGCCACCACACAATATGGGCATACACTGACAGCTATACCACACACAATAAATAAATACACCAAATACACACCCCATGCAGATACCCTCCCATATAACCACACATACACAAATAATCAAACACCACATCACCTCTCTCTCTCTCTCTCTCTCTCTCTCTCTCTCTCTCTCTCTCTCACACACACACACACACACACACACACACACACACACACACACACACACACACACACTAATTTTATATAGACAACCATACTATACAAAAACACGTGTCATACATCCACACTATAAACACACAAAAATCACATGTAGCACACACACATAAACACACACACACTGCATAAATTTCCACTCTTGCCTCTCAGTAAGGGCACGTGTCTCAGGTCATGCCTGTATACTTGGAGGAAGATGAAAATCTCTTTCCCAAGTTCTCCTAAACTAAATGTATGGGAATCAATTATAATCCACAAATCTTTCTGTTCCTATAAGGCTTATTGTGTACTTAATGTTAGTATCCTGCTTTGAGCCTGTCAGAAGAAAACCAAATCCCTGTGCAATTGCAATACCCTCAAGCCTTGCCCCAATAAGGCTGATATTCTGGAATAAATCAGAAAAAGCCCTGGCTGTTTCTGCAGTAATCCCATAGATCAACAGAAGAAACGGCCTGAAGTGGTTGGATAAATTCTCAGAATACGATGGCCAAGCTTCTAGAATTCCTTCTAGATGTCTTTATATGTCAGCCTTTTACCTAGGAAGACTGCAGAGTACCGCCAAAACCAAGGTGCTGTGCTGTGCTGTGGGGACAAAGCGTGGCAAAATGCCTTTTGAATTACTGTTGGGAGAAAAGGTCCAAAGCTGAGGAGATATTTTAAGCAAGTTTCATCAGGACACATGCAGAGACTGTTCTCACTGTTGAAAAAATTGACGACAGCTGAATGACCCAGTGGGCCAGCTTAGCTAGAAATGTGTTCTGTGGACTTCATTGTAGAGGCAAGTGCCAGCTGAGCTTCAGGGGGAGGAGTGGCCTGGTAGCCAAGGTTGAGAGAGCTGTGGATTGCTGCTCAGTATGGGACTTAGTGGGATTGTGGGGACTGAGATGTGTTCTCTTAGAGGATTTGACACCAGAGAATGAAATTCAGTGGCACTAGAGATGAGCAAGAATCGGGGGCAGGAGACACAGATTGGTCTTCGAACTCTTACTGGTAATCAAAACATTTACTTTCAGGGTCAGCGCCCCTCTTGTTCAGAATCTCTCTGAACTTGGTAGCTGCATCAGTTCATTTTCTGTTTCTGTAACAAGATAATGGAGGCTTATAAACAAAACAAAAGGAGATTAACTAGCTCGAAATTTTGGTTACTCAAGGTCTAAAACGGGATAGCCCCATCCTTTGAAGCCTTCCTCCAGTTAGGTCACATCATGGCACATAGGCAGAAGGAAGACAGCAGATACCAAGGTCAGGCTGTAGCCTTGCTTCACTGCAGCCCACTTTGGAAAGAACTAACTTTCAATCTCAATTGTCCCAACCAAAATAACTTCACACTGTGCCCCAATTTCTTAAGGTTATACTACCCCAACACCGGCACACTAAGGACTAAGCCTCCAGGTGAATTTGTGAAACAAACTATATTTAATTCACATCTAAATTCTAGGAATAGTAAGATATAAAAAAAGATTACCATCAATGGAGAATATTTCTGACACCAATAGATGCCTTAATCCATAAAATAGAGGGCATATGTTTTTAGATTGAGGTCATTTATTTATACAAAATAAACTGCAAATTTTGATAGAAAGCAAGTTGATAATTTTGACATATAGGCACACAGTCATGAAGCTAGTAACACAGTCAGAGAAATGAATTCAGGTGGTCCACACTTAGAATCTCAGCTCTCAGAGGTAGAGACAGAGAATCAGTAATTCAAAGTTATTCTCAGCCACATAGTGAGTTCAAGGCCAGCCTGGATGAGATCCCATCTCAAAAGAACAATACATTAAAAAAAACTAAGAAATGAGAGAGAGAGAAATGGGAAGGAAGAAAAGAGAAAGTGAGTGTGTTCATGGGTCTAAGAAGTTTCTTTCCTAACCTCTTGACCCCTTAAGCCCTGTCACTTCCTGTCTTGCCCCCTTTCCCCATCCAAACTTTGGCCAGCTTTCTGTATTTGTTACTGGCATTCATTAGGTTGATGCTCACGGACTTGTATGCTGTATGCCCTTTTATTTTTGAGTCTGGCCTCTTCAACTCATTTTATACATTTTGACATTCACCAATTCCTTTTCTATGCTTTAAGAGACAATTCATTTTCTTAGGTGAGTAATATTTTATCATGCAGATATATATTTTTCTTTTCCAGTTGACTTTTTGTGGATTTTTATCTCTGGATTTTGAACACTACAAACAAAATTCATTGGACAGTCCTACTCAAATCTTCAGATGGACTCCCTCCCTCCTTCCTTCCTTTCTTCCTTTTTTCCTTCCTTCCTCCTTCACTCCCTTCCTCCCTCCCTCCCTTCCTCCCTTCCTCCCTCCCTCCTTCCTTCCTTTCTTTTTTCTTTTTTTAGAAATATTTAGAGGTAGAAAGTCTGCATTGGTGGTTCGTTAACCATTAAAGCTTTTAGGAAATTGTGAATTGTTCTCCATGTGGCTAAAGCCTTTTTGGATCACACCCTCTGGGTGCCTGCCAGTCAGGGTCCTTCTGTAACATCACCAACACTTAGTCGTTTTCACCATTCTGTTTTTTAAAGATTTATTTTTATTTGCTCCTTATAAGTGGTTTTTTCATATATATATATATATGTATATATATATATATGTATATATATATATACATATATATATATATACAGCGCATGTGCACAAATTTGTTGGATTCTCTGGAACTACAGTTACAGATGAATTACAGTTGTGAGCCACCATGTAGATGCTGGGAACTGAACTTGGGTCCTCTTAAGTGCTGAACCATCTCTTCAGACTTTCATAGTTTTAATAGATGTTACAGTATGCTGGATCTCCTTAATGTTCAGAGACTAACAATGTCACTTGATAAGCATAAATCTCCTGCTGTCTTGGGATAAACATTCTTTCTCTTATGCATACCACATCTCTCCCTTTCCTGGTGTGCATTTACATCTTTCCTCCATTGACTTTGGTACTTTGTTTTCCTATTACTGAGTGTTGGGGTCAAAGCATCTTTTGGGTACTAGTTTTGTGCTTAAGAGGATTAAGAACTAAGTCTTGCTCTTGAGAAACTGGTGATCCATATGAAACCTTTGGCATTAGTTAATGTCCACCTGGCTTGATAAAAAGGTAGTTGCTGAGCAGTTAAGAATTTTACTAGATAGAACAAAATTTGGTGAAATGTAGACATTAGCTTTCAAATTTATATTTTTCTATTTGATATTACACAGAAAATCACATTAATATAAATGTCTTTTGATCTGTCCAAATAAGAACAAAATTTCCATGTTTTGGCTCCTCCAGCCTCTTAGCCAGTAAATCTACATATGTGAGCCACATTCTATCACTGTTTATTTGTGGTGGGTCTGTGTATCCATGCATAACACATCCCAAGATCGCGTGCACACCTGATAATCATCTTGAGCTGTCTTTCTCTCTCCTGTCTCTGTCCCGTCTCTGTCTTCTCTCTCTAAGATGAAGTTATACCAAGCACAGTTGGAGACCGTCTACAACACACAAAGAAAAAAAAAATGAAAAACAGTAACAGCAACAATATGCTATAATTATGTTGGCAGCCCCAATACTCTCTACATTGGGGTCATTTGTAAGAAAAACAAAGATCACTTAAATTTAAGCATTT
Source organism: Phyllotis vaccarum (assembly GCA_033318265.1). Taxonomy (NCBI): domain Eukaryota; kingdom Metazoa; phylum Chordata; class Mammalia; order Rodentia; family Cricetidae; genus Phyllotis; species Phyllotis vaccarum. Next base: position 2,616,903 of record JARWLC010000012.1, read on the forward strand.
GGATATCATTATAGTCCATCTGAAAGCTGAGATGTCTCCTGGGTGACTAAGGGACTCACAGGGCATACTGTGTAAACATGCTGTTGACTCATGCCCTGAGTAGAAAGGAGCAGGGCACAGCAGGCTCTTCCCATACTTCTCGGAACAGTGTGCAGTTTCATCTTAGGAGCTGTTTGTTTCTGAAATCTCCATAGAATTTTTCCTGGCTGCTGTTGACAGTGGTCACTGAAGCTGTAGGAAGTCATGGGAACTATCTAATTTGATTTACTATTATGGATAAGTCAGTATAATTCAACTAATTTACTAAAGTCAAGAACAGATGTATAGTTGAGGAGATGAATTTAAAGAAAATCAGCTCATGAACCCAGAGCCACAAAGCCAGTAAAGAGGAGGCAATCTTTGAAATGGTTGACTTTAGAAACTGATCAGTCAGCTTCTGCAAACTCCTCCACCTTGGATATGATGGCAAGCAAGCTTCTACTGCTCAGAAGGCTTGAGAAATTCCCGACCTCTTTACCTTCAAGCTTCAGGAAGCTTCTCTTAGGTTTTCAGTTAAAAGCTTGCCCTGTATTTCACAAAGCCAATGGCCACCTTCTTGAACTGACTGGTGGCAACTGGAACACACTCCAACTCCCCAATCTGACCCCAGCCTGTCATCAGGGCTCCATTGTAGACACTCCAGTGCCAGCTCCTCACCCAAACACTTTTAGTTACAGCAAACCAGGGCACGGAAAGGAGACAGCGTCTTTTTTTCTTGCTCTTCCAGATCAGATAAAGCTGCCCGATTAGTTCCTCTACTGAGAATTTACACCACATGTGCCCACATGCCAGCCTTTGCCAAAGGGCCGTCCGCTATATTGCTTCCTGTATAGTCATTCCTATTCTGTAGCATGCCTTCCCCTTCTCCACCTCCCTTTCCGGCACCTCCCCTTGAAGCAATCAAATTATTGCAAAGAAAATATGTTAACAGGTGGAATTTATAGGAGTCCCTGGTCTACCCAGAAATATGAACTGCCAGCATCCCCAGTGGAGAGACAGTGTCCTTCACCCACATGGTGCTTCTCCAATATGCCTGATTTACTCACAGTGGAACAAGCTAAAGAAACCAGTTATCTTTTTTTACAGAATCAAAGTGTGAGGCTCACATTTGGGAAGGGTGGCTTTGAGGGATGTCAGTTGGGATTATTTGGTTGCAGCCACAGAAAAACCCAACCCAAACTGGCTTGGTCACAAAAGGAATTTATTGACTCACAGAGGTTGAAAAGAGTAGGGCCAGCTCTATTGTAACACTGTTCAAGCTCTGCATATCAGTAACACCTGCTCATTTTTTTTGTGTTGGTGTCAAAGCCATCTTTTGTGTTGGGCAGCCTGGAGTCTTACAGGCACCTAGAGTCTCTTGAGAACCAATGCATTATCTTATGCTTTAGGTTCAGTTTTCTCCTTTCAGATCATCTAGTAAAGAATGTTCCCAAATCTCATTGATGTTGCCTCTGTTCTTTATGGTCTATGCACCAAGGGGTATGCTGATGGCTGAGGCCTGGGTTACAAGCTCTGCCATGGGGCTGGGAGTGGATACAGTTCAGCTGTACTCCATGACAATTAGGAGGGATATTATCATGGTGAGTTTTGCTTAGAAGAAGTTCTGGTATGCCATCCATCATTTCCACTGTACTCTTGGGTGGAATATAATAATTTACAACAAAGCCAGTACTATTGAAGAAAGGGTACCCACCAGTGTCAACTCTAGGAACAAACTCTAGCTTTCAACCTATTGTACGAATGCATCAGCATATAAAACTGACTTGAGACTTTCTTCAAAGTTCAAAGCAGACCTAGGAAGAGGTGCTGCTGATTTGGCATTGGAGCCTATTGCAATAGGGCTTTCTTGTCAATTTAGCTGACCTTTTGCCTGTCATAAAATTTTCAAGATGACTTCACTTGTTAGTGGACTATGCTGTAGAACCTTTACAGCATGATCTGCCTGGTTGTTTGGGGAATTCGACCACAAAAAAGGGTAAAGTTCATGATTGGAGAGATGGTTCAGTGGTTCGCACACTGGCTATTTGGACAAGAGGACATGGCGTTGAATCCTCAGTTCCAACGTAAAATCTAGAACATGCAGTAGCTCCAGAATTGAGAGTGATGCAGACAAGTGTGTACTGGGAGCTCAATGGTTAGCCAGCCTCATTAAAATAGTGAGCTTCCCATTTCATGAGTGACGGTCTCAAGGAATACGATGGGGCGTGACTGAAGGGGACACTGAATGTCCTCCTCCTCTGAAACACACCCATGCATAGAACACCACACACACACACACACACACACACACACACACACACACACACACACACACACACACAAGAAAGAAAGAAAGAGAGAGAGAGAAAGAAAAAAAGAACAAAAGAAAGAGAAAAAAATAAAGAAAAACTGAAACCCAGGAAGCCTTCAGAAGAATTTTAACAGCGTTTTGTTTAGTACACAGACCCAGAAAAGCACATCCTTGGTTCCGGTTCATGCTCTTTTTCTATTTGTCCTTCTAAATCAATGTCTGTGACTAGTTTACTTATTTCTTTTGCAAAGTTTTGGTCTCAACTGTTCAACCTTTGGACCAGTGGACAATTGTTCTGCCTCCGTGCTTCCTTTCTGTAGACATTTTACTGTTTGTTGTGTGTGACTCTGGTAAATATATGAATTCATTCACTCTTCATTCCCAGTCTGTGACACGGAGATTATTTTTATTCCTATTGTTTGAAGGGTGAGACTGAGTTCTAAAATTGTTTAGACATATGACTCAAGTTCACACAGCTAGAGCCAGAGGTCTTACAACCTTTACCACACAAATAAGACAAAGGCTTTCTGCTGCTCACCCCAGCAAAGCACTGGAAGAAGTACCTATAGTGTATTAAATGTTGTGCCGTCTGTGGTAGCAGTATAAGTAGAAGATATGGAAGTAGAAGAAGAAAGGGGGGTTTTCCTGATCAAGGAAGTGGTGAAGGGGTGTTAAAGTTGTTTGGAGCAAACTGAGCTAAGGTGCATGGGAAAGTGTGTCTCAGCTGCATTGTGGGAGCTGAGCCCTAGAGAATGGTCTGTGCCAGCAAATGTGCTCATTACATGATGAAGGTGCGATTGAAGGTTTTCCCAGCTGGAATAAAGTGCTCCAGAAGAGTGGACCTGGGAGAACACACAGGGTGGTGGTGGTGATGTAGGTGTAATCATATGGTTTTAAGAACTGTACACTTACTCATAAATGCATAACTAATAATGTTTTCATTTTATATTTCCAAGTGTTATGTTTTCTAAAATTCTAATTCATATAAGGTAAAACCATAAATTTGTTTTTAAACTATTTTAGCATAGTCACTATATACTATATACTGTATATTGAATATAGTCACAATATCACATAAGCATTTTCTACATCTAGAGAGTTTTCATCTCAAATACAAATTCTCTAAGTGTTAAAAACCAGCTCTCTATTCCTTTATATACTCATCTCTATTTTGCATTCAATTCTTGTAGTTTTAACTCTTTGAGTATCTCATACAAGTCAATGTACACAGACATGAACCCTTTGGTACACGGCTGGGTTCACAAAGCATAATGGCTTTAAGCATTCTCCATGTTGCAGTGTTAAGATTCCCTTTCTTTTGAGAACTCTGTTACTTGTGTACACTCTGTCAATCCTTCCTTTCATTTGTGGGGACATCTGGGCTATTCTCATCTTTGGGCTACAGTGTAATAGTACTGCCAAGAGCGTAAGTGCACAAACGTCTGCTTTGGACCTGTGAGGTGTGAAAGTGTAGGATCATATATTAAGTCTGTTTATCCCAGGCCACTGTCAAACTACTCTAAATGGTTTCTTTATGGTCACCTCCCTCCAGCAATTTCTGAGGAGTCTGACTTCCTACTTCTTGTCAACACATTTTTATTCTAACCACCAAATAGTGCACGTATTATTGGGTGGCAGTTTTGATGTGCATCTTTATAATTGATATCTCCAATATCCTTCTTAGTCACTTATGCTGATTTGAAAAGAAATGTCTACAAAATCCTTTGGCATGTTGGAGTTAGGCTGTTTGTGTCTTGCTCTTGCTGTTTCCTAGTGCTAGCCTTGTAAGAATGGGCTGCCATGTCCAGCTGTTCACAGCGAGTAGCTTGTTATGGCTAAACCAGAATGATAAGTCTTGGGTTTAGAAATTCTACTCCAGTTGACTGAAACATCAGGTGCCTTTAACTCCAGCACTCAGGAGGCAAAGGAAGGAGGATCTCCCTCCGTGTTCAAGGCTACCCTGGTCTGCTTAGTGAGTTACAGGTTAACCAGAGCTACATAGTGAGAGGCTTTCTAAAAATAATAATAATAATAAAATAAAGGAATGAATGATGAAAAGCCATGTTTGAGGGGAAATATTTAATTTAGGTAATCCATGGTGGGGATGGAATGACCTAATAGAACATGGCTGAGACCAAGCAGTCAACACTATTTCAGTTCTATTTATTAATGGACATCTAACCTAATTTCATCACTGATCTTATTATTATGTTATCCCTATTAATTTTTAATCTCTTGAACCAAGTGAATTAAAGTACCTCATTTTTGGTTTATTTTAACCAGAATAAACATTATACAAACATCAGAGCAGCAGGCAAGCTTTCAGCAAGTTAAGAAGCTGTGGTAAAAATGTGCAGGGATAGAGAGATGGTTCAGTAAGAGCACACACCTTTCATGTAGAAGCTCCAAGTTTGGTTCCCAGCATCCACCTGGGCAACTCAAGACAGCTTGATAACTCCAGCTCTTGGGGATCTGATGTCCTCTTTTTCCCTTCCTAGGTAACTATATTCATGTGTACATAGCTTCACACATGAAAAATACGTATTTTTTTTTTTTTAGAAAAGAATAAAAATGTGTAAAATAATTGGTGTGAAGAATACTGCAGAAAACTGTAACTAGGTTAGTGTAGCTTCATGGATGCCATGCAGGTTTTATTGTTGGTGAAAGTGGAGGTGTGCCAAATCCCCCTCTATGTAGCCACGAGGAAGCAGGGTCAGCATTAGGGTGACATAGGCACTATTCAGCATATAATAAATAACAGAGAAGCTCAGAATGTAACAACCTTGTGACCATCTTAGTCTGTCTGAGCCATCATAAGAAACACTTTACACTGATAAATATAAACACAGATATTTATTACCTACTGAGGGTACTGAGGTAAGGACATTTACAACTATGTATAGACAAATTTGGTGTGTGGTAAGGGTCTCTTCTTTGAAGGTAGGGCTTTCTTGAATCATTTTCTCTAGACAAATTCTGATTCCAGGCTACAAGCTAGTCACGCCGTGCCCATCCACAGCAAAGATTCTATGGGACCATTTGTGTGGTTTAAGAATTTATGATTCTGGTAAGCTGGAGCTGAAGACGTGGCTGTGATTTCTGACAGATGAGAATTCTAAGGTAAAACCTTTGCTTTGCTAGGAGAATTGATTCTGGTCAGCTGGAGCTGAAGAGTCAGTGGTGATTTTAAAAAGATCAAGCTGCGTGTGGTGGTGTATACTTTAATGCCAGTGCTTGGGAGGCAGAAACCAGAGTCCAAGATGTTCTGCTGGCAGTCAAACTTGATAGTGTATAAGAATCACCCAGAAGATACTGGTTTTGAAGACATGAAGGGGTCATGGACAGCAGCTGAAGTTTGGCATGGTGCAAGGCTGGGAGAGGCCATTGGTGACGGTGCAGCTTCAGCTGAAGTACAAGATCTAAAAATGAAAGGGTCATTGGGAGAAATTCAGGCTTCACACCATATGGCAGGGTCAGAGTCCTTGAAGAGAGCCCAGGAGAGGCTGTTTGTGAGCGTGCTGTCTTAGTTGCCATAGAGACCCCAGTTTATTGAAGACCAATACCATGAGACAATGACCCCCACCAAGAACAGCAGCGGCTGTGATGTGGAGCCAGCCTGACCCTACAAGGAGTGCTTACATATACTGTGACAAGCCCTTTGGTGTCTAGAACTCATAGCTTCTAGACGTACGCCACGAACCTTTACACTACTGGACTCTTGTTTTGGTCTCATCATGCCTGTGCCCTTGCTCTTTCTTCTGAGAGTAAGAACGCACTTAACTTAGTTTTGATTTTACAAGAGCCCAGAGTTGGGAGAGTTTTGAGTTTTAGGAAGACTTCGGATATTTTAGAGTGACTATGAATACTTTAAGGGGCTTTGAACTTTGAAAGAGACTTTGGACATTTTAAAGAGATTCAACTTTTAAGGACTTTGATTTTTTTTTAAGATCATGGAAATTTTAGAAGTTGATTTATTTTCTGTTTTATTGATATTAATATGGGATCTTGGGGTTGAACAATAAGGGAGAGGTTATGATTTAATAAGTGGCATGCTTTTGTGACAAGCAATCACTTGTACGGGTTGATTTTTGTCCACAGCCGGGAAGAGTTGATATTGATTGAGAAAATGCCTTCATAAGGCTGGCCTGAGACAAACCTGTGGAGTTTTTTGTTACAGGAATCCTACCGTAAGGACCAATCAGACACAGCGCGTAGGCAATTGAAAGGCTTTACCCCAGCTCCACGAGACTACACTCGGCTATTTGGAACCCAAGTGTAGTACTTAGCGTTTGGAGTAAGGGCTTTTATGGTCAAAACCCATATCCAAGTACCTCTCTCAGAAGCTGTAGGGAAAGGTTTTATTCAAGCAAGCAGTTTAAGAGAAGCTAAGTCAGCTGAAGCATCTTGACTTTGGGTCCCTAGAAGAGAGTTGGGTATTCCATCAAGGAAATCAAATTCTTTCCAAACCTAAAATGGCCTCTGCAAGAATATAAGATGGAGGAAACTCTGCATTGTCTTGCCGTATCATACTTTGTTAAGTAATAATTGAGATGGAGCTTGGTGTGGTGGTACATGCCTTTAATCACAGCACTTAGGGAGCAGATACAGGTGGACCTCTGTGAGTTCAAAGGCCAGACTGGTCTATAAAGTGAGTTCTAGAACAGCCAAGGCTATGCAGAGAAACCCTGTATGAAAACCTCTAATAATAATAAGCACTTATTCCTTTAAGGCTTCCACATCACTTCCTGCCTCTGGGTTTCTTCTTGGACTTTCTCTCCCCACTTCCCACGGTGATGGAAGTATGAGATAAAATAAACCTTTGCCTCACTGCTTTTGGTTCTGTTTTACCACAGAAACAGAAATCATAATGAAGATACCAAGGAGGTTGAAAGACACCGTCTAACTGAATCTAGTCCACCATAAAAGTAGGAACAACTCAACTAGGTGTGCCCTCCTCCAAGACCCACATTCCAGCTCTCAGAACACTTTTTATTAGCCCCTGCACTTGTATCCCTCCCAGCCCTTCTTCTCTGATGATTACGCCTCCTCTAAAGAGCGCTGTTACCCAGGGTGTCTCATGAAAGGGCAGCACTCTCACCCCGCAAAGCAATTGGCCATGCAGAGTCTCAGTGTATGTCAGTGCAATGTCTATAACACCTTATGCCTTAGGGGGTGGAGCCTGAACAGCAGAGTTGGAATGAGTTGCCCTTGCCACACACACGATAGTCAGAAATATTTCATTATTAATATGCCCTCCTACAAAAAGCAGGACTGATGTCCTTATCAGCCCTGTTGACAAATACACAATTCAGGATATTGGTCCAGCTCCCCAACACACACTGAGAACATGCTGTGCACATGGTTGTGAGGTGTAAAAGAAGGCCATGATGTCCATCCTTCCCAGGATTATGTGAGGTAGAGGACACAGTGAGGTAGAAGCTCTCTCATCTTCTATCCTCTGCTGCTGGTGTGCTCTTATTGCTCTGTAGATATCCCCTTGCAGAAAAAAGAGTCATATTATAATTTTATATTATTTCCTTAGAATACCTATTGGACCATTCATTCTAAAATGGCAGATACTTTGTTTTTGGTCTCTTTCTACAATTTCTAGAGCAGTTCTTGGCACAGAAGTGTACTCAGAAAATATAAGTTGAATGAATGCTTGATAAATTATACGTGTCTGTATACGCTTGTATGTATAAGCTACATACTACAAGAACATAAACAAAATTTATCACCCTAATCCATATCACTTAATAAAATCTACCCCTCACAGTTGACAGTGTTTTCAAGGCCTTGGCATGACTTAAACATGGCTGACATTTCAGCAGTTGGGAAGCTGTGTGGCCAGGCATACTGACCTTCACAGAGGCTGCACATACCTCCGGGGCTCCCACAGGGCAGGCTCCAGCAACCACCAATAGCCTGCCCTTGGGCTTCCAGTGTGCTCAGGTACAACTACGCTCTGACCTTTGATGGTGTGCCGCTCACGGATTGGTTTAGACCTCATTACTCCTCAGAAGACCTTGTCTCCATCCCTGCTTTCCTCACTCGCCCCCACAGACCTCACCTCCCAGTCACTGAGAAAAATTAGGTCATTCATCAGTGTGCTTTCTGGTAACTTCCTGCTCTCTTTGCAATTTACCAGCTCAAGCCAGGCTTCCAGCTGGGAAAGAAAGGCAGGACTTTCAGCTTCAGCAAGCCTCATCTACTGTGTCCTCTGCTGCCCCCAGTTCCCTCCACCCCACTCCTCTTAAGAGACTTCCTAATGCCCTAATTCAATTCCACTAAAGACACCCCTTAGTCTCCATACTACCATTTCTTTGCTATGGTCCCTTAGCAGTCTGGGGATCTGTAAGCTGTTCTTCTTATTTCCTGATTCCTGCTCCCACTGTGTACACTGAGTCCTTCCTTTGAAATGGAGCTAGGTACCATTACCACTGCAGGGGTGGAGTGCCAGTCCTGTACCTTGTATGATTTTTCAGAAATCCTATCAGGATGAAAGTGGTTAAAAGCCACATTAAATCCTCTTCCATTCTCCTCTCTCCTTCCTCTTTTCCACGTGAAAGTAAATGGTTTGTACACTTAAGCATTCACACCCTGAATATTACAGCAGACTGTGTGACAACAGCTCGCCTTGGCTTCCTAGGTCGCCTTCCTCTTGCCCAGTTCACGGCCACGCCCCTGCCCTTTGCATTGCCAGAGTCAACATTTGCTCAGTTCTGTCCTGTTACTTTGGCCCTGGCTTTCACAACCACCCCTCCCCAGCGTCTCTTGCAGCACCAGGACTTCCTTCCACCCTTCTCTGGTGGCTTCCTGCTCTGCTACCTGGGAGTGCTGTGTCCTAGAGTGCTCACTTCTGCTCCCCTCACCCCTACAGAATTTGCAGCTGGCCACTTGCTGTCATATGTATTTTGCAGATGCCCTCACTGTGCACACAATCCCTGATTTATTAGCGTTTCCTTTAGGTCGCCTAGAGCAGTCGTGGCTGGGACATCCAGGCCGCTAAGCATTTATTCCAAGGAGGATTATACTCTGATTTTTACAGAATTTGAATTTTGGTTTTGCTTTGTCTTGTTGTCAAAGTGGTTTCTGAAGACAGCAGACACTGGATGACATTTTTCAACAAGCAGCAGATATTCTCCCAACTTTAAGGATCTCCAGCTGTTTCGTGTCTTCAGAGTCTTCTGTGACTCTGAAGACACGAAACTCCAAGTGTAGCCACACATGCAGGAGGCATATCCCACGTGCAGCATTCTGCATGGAGGCGGCAGTAAAAATGGAAGGGCCTGGGCTCAGAGCAGGGCCACTGGAGAACTCTGGTGCCTTTATAGATTGCAGTATTCAATGTACACAGTGCTCCAGAGTAGTGTTGTTCCAAAGTGTAATACTTATCTGTTGCCTCGCAACAGATTATCATAATATCTGTGAGTTCAAACAGCACACATGTTCTTGTCTTACTTTGAGAAGCTGGAAGTCTGGAAGTGCTTTGCCAGGGTTATCAATAGGGTGTCGGCACGGCTGGCTCCTTCTAATCTCTAGGGAAAAATGTTTTCTTCTCTTTTCTACCTTCTGGAAGAGCCTGCTCCTTGCAGTCCCTCCTTCTGTGACCCCCAGCCTCTCTTACTTCCTTTCTCACACATCTTACTTCCTCTATTGTGGCCAAAGTACCGTCTGCCTCTGTCTGAAAAGACTCAGACAACACTTAGGGTCCACTTAATGCAGGACAATCTTCTTAGGTCTAGATCACTTTTGCAAAGATCTTTCTGGAACTTAGGGTAATACGCGTAGGTCTGGTGGATCACAGAGAAAATGACTTTGGGGGAATACTTTATGTACCACAGGTCCTCACATTGAATCTAGCCTAATCCTTGCTTACTCAGCTACTTGGCTTTGTGACCTTCTCTTGGGTTTTATTATGGTCATAGCATGCTGCCGAGTAAGTCATTTCCCTTTAAATATATGCATACACAGATAGTTCCTATCTTAGAATAATTCAATTTACTTTTAAAAAATTTAGTGTGGTGCAGAATGTTACATAGACAATGTAAATTGTGCTTAAAACCTGGTCTTTTCCTGGGGACAGAAGCATGATGTGTATTAGGAGAAATATTGGGCAACAGCAGTGACCCAGAGCACTGGTCAGCTACCAAATTGCAAAGATTGGCCAGGGATCCTCCTCAAGGAGAGTCATTAATGGTCCATGGGCAGGTGTAGCAAACGCACTTTCTGTTGCCTGTAGGTTTGTTAGGCAACAGCTCCACTGTAAGCTGAGCACCTGTGCACACAGACACTGATTTTGATGTTCACTTTCAAGGTGTGTAGACAGATCTTTAAAGAAATCTGCTTTAGTAGCATGGGTTCTCTGTTGTGAGTTTCTATGTTTCACTTCACAAGGAAACAACACATTAGTGCCAATATTCTCTTCTTTTAGGATGACAGAGGACAGTCTATGAGGGGTTGGGTAAACGTGTCCTGGAAGATGTCTGAATTACTCAGGTGCCAGTGAATTACACCAACTATTTCCACTCTTCTGCTTTTCTTGCTGGTCCATCGGCTTCCTTTGCTTTGCTGGCTCTTGGCTTGTGGTGAGACAGTAGTGGGCCATGCAGGGAACCAGATGGAGCAAAAGCATTCACCCTCTGGCACGGAAGTGAAAACAATGGACTGGGATCCCATGACCTCCTTCAAGGCCAATGGTCCCATGGCCAGAAAGTTCCCTACTAGACCCTACTTATTAAGGGTGCTACCATCTTTAGTTCCCAGGCTGGGAACCAAGCAAGCCCTCAACACATAGGCCTTTGGGTAACGCTAAAGGTCTAACTTCTAGCAAAGATATTAATATTTAGCATCTGTCCACCATTCCCTCTCTGCCTTTCTTTATTTAGGATAAAATTATTGATAATTTATACATATCTTCTGATTATGTTTCATCTCCTGCTTTCTCCAGTACCCTTTCTGTCTCCTCACCCATACAACCCCATGCCTTCTTTCTCACTTTCCTTAGCAAACAAATATACAAATAAAAAGCAAACAAATCAGAATAAATGAACATCAAAAAATATAAGAAACATATACACACATACATACAACCCATAAAAATACAAAATTATAATATACAAGCAAAGAACCCGTGAGATTTTTTTTAAAGCACAAATAAAGCATTAGGAGACAAAAAAAATCTATAAAACCACCATTGAATTAATTTTATGTTGTTCATGTACTGTCTACTGCTGGACATGAGGCCTACTCTTCAGTGGAGTTGATGTACCTATTGAGATTCCATTGGAGTAAATAGACTCTTTTCAAAGGCTTGTCAGTTGGAAATGGTTAGGGCAGGAGATCGTGTCTCCTTCCAGCACTGGCTTGAAGCTGTGTGGGTCCAGTGCATGCTGCCACAGTTTCTGTGAGTTCAAATGTACATCATTCCTGTTGTGTGTGGAAGATGCTATTCCCTTGGCGTCAACCATTCCTGCTGGCTCTTAAAATCCTTCTGCCACTTTTGATTTTTTTCTTTTGCAATTTTATCTACTCCTATTATTCTAATCTTCGTGGTCTGAGTTCCAGTCCCATGCTAATACAAAATACTAACAGTAAACATGTTTCTTTGATAGTTTCTAAGTCGCTCTGATAGCCCTCTTGGTTTATAATGTACATTATATTTAGATTGAATAGTTATATTTCAGTTTGTAGATGCTATCTATTTTAATGGTCCATTCTAGTAGAATATTTGGTATAGTAAGTAATGTACTCCCAAAACAATTGAACTTGATTTAGTTGGGTTGTCTAATTTACTTAAGAGGAGAGATAAACCAGAAAGATACATTTATCTCTGTGACAAATACTAATGAAACCCCAATTTAGAGTATTAAGGTTAAGAACACATATCTAAGCACACATAAGAGTAACATTCATTGCTTTCCACTTATAGGACCAAAGGGGCTTGATGTGGACACTTGTGTAGTAAATAAAATCCCACTTTCTAGCTCATACCCTCACAAAAATAAAATAACACAGCACAGCGAGCTATATGCTTGCCAGTTAGCAGACCATTTTCCCAATAGCACCTACCTGCCGGTCACACTCTCCAGTCTAGGAAAATTAAGATGGAATACATTCTGAGGGAAATACTCAGGCTTTCCTGTGCTTGAGTCTGTTCCTCCTGGGGTATTTGGCCATCATTACATTCCAGTACTCTGTAGTTTTAGAACTCCCCCTTTATTGAGTACCAGGGTCAGATTTAGTTATGTATTTTGTGGACTTATGAAAAGGTTGAGAGTAGGTCTTTGTTATTAAATCTCATATTGGGAATTATTTTTATTGTACCCCTTGTAAGTTGCTGAATATCTTTTCATATATTTACATGTATACCTACTATATGCACATATTCTTTTCTGTTTTAAAATTTCTTCAGGAAGAAGCTTGACTATCTGTATTGCTTGCTCTGCTTATTGTAATTTCTGTGTCTGTGAAAATTAACATGCTCTGTAGAGTAAAATATGACAATGTTTAGGACTTATATCTGCTGCAGGCTCTCAGACTTTCTTTTGCTGGCATTTTTTAAATACCTCCCAAGACTATTACTGCATTTAAAACACACTTAACACAAGATGTATTTGTAAGGAGACCTACAACTAAGACTTCCCTCTTCAAAAGTAGGCAATGAGGCTTCATCCATTAGACGCTGTGTACTGCCAGACAGGTAGAAATATTTAGTATAGAGTCTGCCGTGTGTATGCTAATTGCCTACTACAGAGTATGCCATAAAATTGTAATTAAAACAAATATCCATATCGTGTCCCCTTTTTCTATTAACATGAGACCTGGGAGGCAGAAAACTCAATCGTCTCTTTGTTTTTGTCTGGTCTTACCTTGATCTCGGGTTAAACCTTGCCTCTTTGACCCATTGGCATCATGATATGACCAAATTATATATCTTTGCTGTGCTGACTTTTTCATTTTGGAAATGATGGGAGTGGTCATAGTGTGTTTGGGAAGCATATTAGACTAATTATCTTACAGTTTGTTTGTAAAAATACAGTGTTTAATGTGTCTGTCATGTTACCCAATATTAAGTGAATAAATAGCATGGGAGTCCAGAAAGAATGAAAAAAAATGATTCCAAGGTTGGCTGTTCACCAAGGGCTCCTAGAGAGACTATCTGGTAGCACAGGTTTGAAATAGAAAGCACTGTCACCCCCAGATGCTGCTCTGCTGCCTTCCCCTTACTGAAGTAATGTAATCTTTACTCACACCTTTTGCAAAGACAGCATGTCATGCTGACCCTGGCTGCAGAGGAGGGCTTTCCAGAGGAGTGGGAGGCACCATGGCCTGCTCAAGGGGAACAGGGTGAATTGATGCTGGACTGTGGCAGGTGGTTATTTTCACTCGGCAGTCAGTGGCAAATGGAAGAGGTATGTGGGTATCTATCTCCCCAGAGGCCATTCATTTCTCTACAGCTGAAGGAACAATAGACTGATCTGAAACAGAACTAGAAAGTTCAAAGGAATTATGATGGATAAGCCCAGCACCTCTAAGTTTATCTGAATAACAACGCATAAGCACCTTTCAGTGTTGACAAAGCTCTGCAGGCTGTAAAGGCTGAATGGGGAGAACTGGAGTTGAGTACTGGGGGCTATGCCTTTGCTTAAATATGCACAGGTCTGAATTAAAATGAAGTAGCTCTTAGACTGCCCATGTCTTCTTAAGCCAATACTAGGGCTGAGACTTTCCTACAACACAGGTAAAGTCAGTGCCTGAGTGTGAGCTTCTAACTCATGATCCTTCCACTGCCAGGCAGGGCAGCAGAGCAGTCAGTGATTTTCCTGTGGCCTCTTTACCCACCTCTGACTTCGTGTCACTATTAATTCAGGCTCAGGCAAACTTTTTTTCACACCTCCTAACTAACCTACACCTTTCTGTTCCTCACCAATTAAATCAAAACATTAACAGGACTTTCTCTATCTTAGGTTCAATGCCGTGGCATAAAATAAGGAGCCGGTGGCACTGACCCTCCCCCCAAAGTCAACATCTGAGACAGAAACTCACTATTGCTACTGATGTCTGTGTAAACCCACCATGTGATGATTCAAGAGAAGTAACCCAATGAGATTCTAATGTTACTATGTTGTCATGGGAGTCCGGGCTGCAAATTTCTCTCTCTCATTCACTTACTCTCTTTGTTTAAAGCCATCCCACGACCTTTGGCCCATTTTTATGCTCTTCCTTTCTTTATATGTTTATTTTTCACTAGTAGTCTGGTATGGGGAAAATGGTCCATGCTGGGTGGGGCCTGCTTTGTTTCCCCTTTGCCTTTCCCTGTGAAGTCAGATATCCACAAGCAAGGGCTGAGATCACAGCATGCGTTAGCGATGCTCAGTGGCCTGTAATCTCCCTCTCCTTCTGTGCCTCCATTTCCTGGCGACCTAACATATCAGCATGTGCTTTTCTGCAATGCTGGCAGGATCAAAAGTCAGAAAAGATGATTCAGGCTCTGTGTCTATTATGGAATAATTGTCTTATCTGCATGATAATACACACATATATTTCTGCTAAATTATCTACATCCTAAGTACCCATCCATGCTCAGGAGAAGGTGATGAATGCGCCAGATGCTTACATGTGGTGAGGTCACCAGGGCAGGTGGAGCAGGGTAGCTTGCCAACTGTTTGGGTGGCTATTTGTCAGGAGAATGAGTCACGCCTGCAGCCCCGGCTGTCCCATTCCTGATACTGCTTTTAATATGTTTCACTGGAAAGAGGCCAAGGACCCTCCACCAAAATTCAGGCCAGTTTTTCACCCATTGGCAGTGGTATGGATGGCTCCATGCTGCTTTTTCCTCTCTACTGTTAGAGGCCACCTGTGTCTCCCTAGGTTCTGTTCTGCTTTGTTTCGAAGCTAGGACACTACCCTATTTTATACTCTTTATTTGATTCGTGAAATGTCCGCCAAGAATATATTATGGTGTTTGGGGAGGCCCTAACCTACAGACAAGGCTGCCTACTTTTCTTGCAGTACCATGTGACTCCTCCTGGGCTCTCTCATCAACTCACCTCTGTGCTGAAAGCTTTGCCAATGCACAACATGTTTGCATTTGGTGTTTGGAGGGAAAAGAAAGAGAGGACATGCTTTTCTCTGGCCAGGACCACAGAACTCAGCATTGATGAGAGTGGGCCCAAGGCTACACTGAAGCCATCTGCTAAGATCTGGGGACGTTCAGTGGGCCTGCTGGCCAGTGATGTGAGAAATACTGTGTTGCCATGCAATGGGCAGGATGGGGCTCTAACGCCTTGGGTATCTTTTGTGTTTCTAAGATGACTGAGGCGACCTGACCGCTCCCGCTGTCCTATTGTCTTATTAAGCACTACTGAGGCCAGGCAAGTCTCAGGGAGGGCTGATCTCAGCCCAGCTTCCCCAAGACTGTCTCGGAGGCAATCTCCAGGGCAGGCTGTCTGACCGAACTGGCGGTAGCAACAAGAGGCACATGAAGACCTAGATGAAAGGAAGCCATGTCACATGGGCAGAGGGAAGAGAGAGCAGGCTGCATTTGTTCTGCATTCTGCCATGAGATGTCCTAAGCTGTCTGTATGACCTTGACAGCTACAGCAGAATTTTCTGGCTCTGTGACATGGGAGGGGCTGAGTCATTGCTTCTGTTTGCTAAATTGGGGCCAGTGTAGATGAGGACACTTGGTTATTTAGAGCTTTTGTTTGTCTGCCAGGTTTGGTGATCAATGCTGGCCAGGAGGCCAGGTGTGGTCAGATGTCAGCACTGTAATCAGGAAGTGTGGAAATTTCTAGTTTCAGCTTTTATCTATTTTTATGACCATATTTATTGGGTTTTCTATGAGTCTGGAACATGCAAACTGTGTGATTCAGAGTGAAACTTTATAACCTTCAATGCCATCATCCTGAAACTGGGCAATTTTTTTTTTCTCTAATCATACAAGGAACAAGTTTGGAGGATGCTTTGAACTCATTGGCTTTCCTTCTTTCCCTTTGGCATCAATATTGAGGCCTCAGGCCTTTTTGTGTGTTTTGAGTCTCCCTTCTCAACTCACTGTATTGTTCCCCAAGTTATTTTTAAAGAATTTGTAGCATTAGGGATTCTGTAAAGACATTTTATAATTAAATGCCAATTGAAGGACAGAATCTCACCCTAGTGTATAAACTGAGGACATGACTGCTTCAGGACACAGTTTAGGGGAAGGTTTTTGTTTTTTCCCAGGACAGGGTTATTTCTCTGTGTATCTCTGGCTGTCTTGGAACTCACTCTGTAGACCACACTGGCCCAGGACTCGCAGAGACTCACCTGTCTCTACCACCTAAGTGTTGGAAATAAAGGCACGTGCCACTGTCACCCAGCACTTTAGGAGAAGGTTTTTTTTTTATTGTATATACGAGGAAGAGTATAGCCAGAGGCTTCTGGGAGAGTCCAAAGTAGAGGAAGAAAGTATTAAACTAAGCGTGGTCAGTAGATAGAGGGTAGAGAGAGGGAGAGTAACAGAGGGGGTGCAGGGAGGTGCCAAGAAAGCCAGCACAGTGCATGGCTGAAATCATACAGGAAGGAGAAGCTGGGGATGGAAAGCTATGAGCCAGAGAAGCTTAGGGCAGGCAGCAGGTAGGAAGAGCTGAGAGGAGACATTGGTATTGAGAGAGCCTCAAGGTCAGCATGTGCTTTGGTATGATAGTATGTGCCACACTAGTGGATGATGTTCAGTGTTAATGTGAAGTCTGAAAACTCAGCATAGTTACAGGATAGTCACTCTAAAATTTTTCTGACCTTAGTAAAAAGGAGAAAAAATAGGTAGGAATGATGTGTCTAAGACTGAAAG
Source organism: Phyllotis vaccarum (assembly GCA_033318265.1). Lineage (NCBI taxonomy): Eukaryota > Metazoa > Chordata > Mammalia > Rodentia > Cricetidae > Phyllotis > Phyllotis vaccarum. The sequence continues at coordinate 2,634,065 of JARWLC010000012.1, forward strand.
CCACGCCACACTAACGCATTATTTCTCTGAAATATACTCTGGGGAAAAAAAATCAAAACATCTGGGTTAGATTACAGAATATAAGCACATATTGGAAAGTGGTCTTTAGGACATTGGAATGAATAATTCTGGAATTTTATAATCTCATTGCTCTCATAGCTTTACAAACAAAATAAAATACCCCCACCTGCTTTTACTATTTACATTTTCCTCATTTGGGGGAAGGTGGTGAGGTGGGCTGTGGGCATGTGAGAAGTGATATGAAAGGAGCACCATGTGATTTCTTTCTTTTATTTTCATATCTCAATTCCCTGGCCATTCCCGTCAGGTCTAGAGGTGTTGACAGCTGGAAATATGCTGAACTGCAATCCACTTTGGGAAGTTATTGATATTTCCTAACTGAGGTTCAGTGGTGTAAGTTGGTTTAGGTGAAAATGTGCCAAGGTCTTGGGTCTCCTGTGCCTCGTCCAGGTTTATTATAGTTTCAGTAGCACAATGGCAGGAGCTGGGAAGCACACCGCTGCCTGGGGCCCCCTGCTGAATGCGTCTTATTTTCAGAACGGCTCTGTATAGACTTATAAGGCCACCAAGCAGTCATTCTTTCTTCTCAGGGTCACATTTGTTTGAGTTCAAAAGCTGTTGAGTGTTTGAGATATAAAATGCCATTTATACATAGTTAATAGCTGCTTATAGTATGAAAAATCACCTTAACTAATTTTACCAAAGGGCTACTGGGAAAAGAGAAACAAGCCAACAGATTTGTGACTGTGTTAGATGTCACTGTTAGAGTTTAGATCTTAAAGCCACTTGTGTTGAAGGCATGGTCACCATCAATATTGGGAGATGCTGGAACCTTTAGAAGGTAGAATCTAGGAGGAAGTTTGTTTCTTTTTTGTGCATCCTCACTGGGTAAACTGGAGCCCTAGTTCCTTCCCCCCCACCCCTCTCTCTCTCTCTCTGCTTCCCAGTGAATGCAAGTGCATTCCAAATTCTGCCAAGTGCTTCAGCAGTACTCTGCTTCTACACAGGCCCCAGGACAACAGGGCACTGGATTATAGACAGAAACTGCTAAATTGTGTGTAAAAGTAAATACTTCTTTCTTGTAAGTTGATTTAAAGATCTCTCCTTAATCCCAAGCCAGCAGGGAATAAGAACCCCCCAGTACAATCCAGATAGCTAGACACCCCCAACTACAAATCCTATTCCCAGTCCCTCAATCCACCCCATTAGCAGCTATCTGAGACCCACAGATTCTCAGCACATATTGGAACAAGAGTTTCTCAGCACCTACTGGATCAAGAGCTGCTACCTGAGACCCACAGTTTCTCAGCACCTATTGGATGAAGAGCTTTTATAGAATCAAGAGCTCCTTCTGGATCAAGAGCTCATATTGGACCATGATTGAATCCTTGAGGCACAGCATCAGCCAGCTCTTATTACATCAAGAATAGCTCACTGTAACATAGAATACACTACCTAAAAGTGGACCTAAAGCCAAGATTGGACCAAAAAGGTCCCGAGACATAGAAATAGTCAGAACAGATTGCACCAAAATCAGCTCCATGAGATACAGGCAAATCCTGCATTGATCCAAGGAAGCAATGGGCAGAAGCCAGTGCAAGAATACATATAACAACATAAAGAACAATATGGCACTACCAGAATCTTGTGATTCTACAACAAAAAGATCTGATCATGATAATGCAGAAGAAGCAGAAGGAAGTTACCTTGAAAACAACTTTATGAAGATAACAGGTGCCTTAAAAGAGGAAATAAAAAATTCCCCTAGAGAAATAGTGGAAAAGACAAAAAAAATAAAAAAAATTGGAAGACAGCAACAAATCCCTGAAAGAAAATAAAGAAAAAACAAAAACAAAACCCCGACCCCCCCAACCAAACTGGTAAAGAAAACATTTCAAGATTAGAAGCAATAAAGAAGACACAGCATGAGGGAAAGCTGGAAATATAAAATCTGAGGAAACAAGCAGGAGCCACAGATGCAGCACAACCAACAGAATGCAAGAATTGGAAGAGAGAATCCCTGGGGTGGAAGATTTGATAGTGAAAATAGATATGTCAGTAAAAGAAAACACTAAACCCAAAAAGTCACAGCACAAAACATCCAGGAAATATGGGACACCATGAAAAGACCAAACCTAAGAATAATAAGAATAGAAGAAAGAGAATATCAGCTCAAAGGCACATAAAATTTATTCAATAGAAGAAAACTTTCCCAGTCTAAAGAAAGAAATGCCTATAAAGATACAAGAAGCTTACAGGACACCAAATAGATTAGACCTCCCCCCCCCAAAGTCTCACCACATAATAAGCTACTAATCTTACAGAACAAAGAAAGAATACCAGCAGCTGCAAAGGGAAAAGGCCAAGTAACTTATAAAGGCAGACCCATCAGCGTAACATCAGGCTACTCAATGGAAACAATGAAAGCAAGAAGGTCCTGGTCAGATGTTATACAGACTCTAAGAACCGCCATGGTTGTGAGCCAGGACTTCTATACCCAGCAAAATTATCAACCACTGTAGATGGAGTAAACAAAATATTCCAAGACAAAATCAGATTTAAACAATATATATCCACAAATTTGACAAATTTGAAAGCACTAGAGGGAAAACTCCAACCTAAGGAAGCTAGAAACACCCATGAAACCATGAGCAATAGATAATCTCACAGAAGAAAAACTCAAAGAAGGGGAACACACACACTACCACCATTGGACATTAATATCACTTAATATCAATGGACTCAATTCATCTATACAAAGATACAGGCTAACACAATGGATCAAAAAAAGAATCCATCTTTCTGCTGCATACAAGAGACACATCTCATCTTCAAAGACAGACATGTCTCAGAGTAAAGGAGTAAGAAAAGACTTTCCAATCAAATGGTCCTAAGCTGCTATAGCCATCCCAATATCTAACAAAACAGACTTCAAACTAAAATTAAGTAAAAGAGATTAGGGTGGACATTATTTTTTCATCTCAGGGAAAAATCCATCAAGATGAAGTCTCAGTCCTGAACATTTATGCCTCCAACACAAGGACTCCCACATGTGTAAAACAAATATTGCTAAAGATTAAATATCACATCAAACTGCACACATTAATTATGGGAGATTTTAATACCACACTTTCACCAATGAATGAGTCTACTAAACAGAAACTTAATAGAGAAATAAAGGATCTAGCAGATATTTTGACTCAAATAGACTTAATTGATAAATACTGAACTTTCTGCACAAATACAAGGGGATATACCTTTTTCTCAGCACTCCATGGAACTTTCCCTAAAATTGATCGCATTCTAAGTCATAAAGCAAATATAAATAGACACAAAAAAATGGGAATAATTCTGTGTACCATATCAGACCACTATGGACTAAAGTTAGAGTTCAACAACAACACAATCCACAGACAGCCTACAAACTCATGGGAACTGAATATCTGCCAATTAAACCACTTTTGGGCCCAGGACAAATTAAAGAAAAAAATCAAAGACTTGTTAGAATTCAATGAAAATGAATCTACAACATACTCAAATGGGACATGATGAAAACAGTGCTAAGAGGAAAATTCATGGCACAAGATGCTTATAAAAAAAACTTGGAGAAACCTCACAGTGGAGACCTAACAGCACAGCTGAAAGCTATGGGACAATTAGAAGTAAACTCACCTAGAAGGAATGGAAGGCAGGAAATAAACTCAGAACTGACATAAATAAAATTGAAAAAAAGAGAACTGTACAAAAAAAAAAATCAATGAATCAAAGATTTGATTCTTTGAGAAAGTTAGCAAGATAGACAAATGCTTATCCAAAAGTTAGAGAAAGAATATCCAGCTTAACAAAATCAGAAATGAAAATGGGGACATAACAGAGCAAATACAGAGAATCATTAGGTCATACTTCAAAAACCTGTACCTCACACATCAAAAACCTAAACAAAATGGACAGCTTTATGGACAGGTACCACTTACCAAAATTAAGTGAAGATCAGATAAATGGCCTAAATAGACCTATAACCCCCAAGGAAATGGAAGCTGTTATTAACATCTCCCAACCCCCAAAAGCCCAGAGCCAGAAGGTTTCAGTGAAGAATTCAGCTAGATTTTTTAAAAGAGGGACTAATACCAATACTTATCAAATTATTCCACACAATAGAAACAGAAGGAACATTGCCAAACTCTTTTTATGAGGCTACAGTTACCCTGATACCTATCCCACACAAAGATGCAACAAAAAAAGAGAATTACAGACCAATCTCCTTCATGAACATTGATACACAAATACAAATAATGGTGAACCAAATTCAGCCACCATGATCAAGTAGGTTTTATACCAGAGATGCAGGGATGGCTCAACATATAAAAAAGTGTCAATGTCATCCATCATGCGAACAGCCTGAATGAAAAAAAAAACATATGACATCTCATTAGATGCTGAAAAAGCCTTTGGCAAAATCCAACACTCCTTTATGATAAAAGTCCTGGAGAAATCAGGGATACAGGAAAACTACCTAAACATAATAAAGGCAATATATAGAAAGCTGTCAGTCAACATCAAACTAAATGGAGAAACAACTCAAAGCAATCCCATTAAAATCAGGAACAAGACGAGGCTGTCTTCTCACCCCATATCAATCCAATATAGTTCTTGACGTCTTAGCTAAAGCAGTAAGGGAACAAGAGGAGATCAAGAGAAAGTAAGAAGTCAAATATCAGTATTTGCAGATGATATGATCATATACATAAGTGACTCTAAAATTCTACCAGGGAACTCATACAGATGATAAACACCTTCAGCAATGTACAAGATTATCTCAAAAAACAAAACAAAACAAAAAAAAACACCTTAGCCCTCCCATACAAATGGTAAAAGGGCTGAAAAAGAAATAAGGGAAACAGTATCCTTTACAATAGCCACAAATAACATTAAGTATCTGGGGGGGGGGGTAAGTTTAACAACAGAAGTGACAGACCTGTATGACAAAAACTTTAAATCACTAAAGAAAGAAACTTAAGAAGATACCAGAAAATGGAATCTATGCTCCTGGTTAGATAGGATCAGCATAGTAAACATGGTAATTTTACCAAAAGCAACCTACTGAGTCAATGCAATTCCCATCAAAATTCCAACACAATTCATCACAGACCTTAAGAGAACAAAACTCAATTTCATATGGAATAACAGGAAACCCAGGATTGCCAAAGCAATCCTGTTCAATAAGAGAACTTCAGGAGGCATCACCATTCCTGACTTTGAGCTCTACTATAGAACTACAGTCATAAAAAAAGCTTGGTACTGCCATAAAAACAGACTTGTGGATCAATGGAATTGAATCAAAGACCCTGACATTAACCCACACACCTGTGAACACCTGATTTTTGACAAAGAGGGTAAAAATATTCAATGGAAAAAAGATAGTATCTTCAACAAATGGTGTTAGCATAACTGGATGATAGTATGTAGAAGAATGCAAATAGATCCAAACCTATCACCCTGCACAAAACTCAAATCCAAGTGGATCAAAGACCTCAACATAAAGCCAGCTACACTGAACTTGATAAAAAAAAAAAAGAGGGAAATACCCTCCAATGCATTGGCACAAGTGGCCATTTCCTAAGTATAACACCAGTAGCCCAGACACTAAGAACAACAATAAAAGTGGGATCTCCTGAAACTGAGAAGCTTCTGTAAGGCAAAGGACACAGTCAATAAGACAAAACAACAGCCTAGAGAAAGGGAAAAGATTTTCACCAATCTAGAACTGACAGAGAACTGATCTCTAAAATATATAAAGTTAAAAAAAAAACTAAAGACCAAAAACCAAATAATCCAATTTAAAAATGGAGTTTAGAGCTAATAAGGAATTATCAACAGAAAGATTTCAAATGGCTGAAAGACATCTAAAGAACTGTGCAACATCTTTAGCCATCAGAGAAATGCAAATCAAAACAACTCTGTGGTACCACCTTACACCTGTCAAAATGATTAAGATCAAAAACACCGATGGCAGTGTATACTGAAGAGGATATGGAGCAAGGGGAACACTCCTCTATTGTTTGTGGGAATATAAACTTGTATAGCCATTTTGGAAATCAGTATGGTCATTCCTTAGAAAATTGGGAATCAATCTACCTAATGATCTAGCAATACCACTATTGGGCATATACCTCAAAAATTCACATTCTTACCCCAAGAACATTAGATCAACTATGTTCATAGCAATATTATTTGTAATAACCAGAATCTGGAAACAACCTTAATGCCTCTCAACTAAAGAAAGGATTAACAAATTGTGGTACATTTACACAATGGAGTACTACTAAGCAGAAAAAAATTACATCCTGATTCTCAAGATCAGGCAAATGGATGATTCTCAGGAGTATCATCCTGAGTGAGGTAACACAGACCCAGAAAGATAGACATGGGATGTACTTACTTGTAAGAGTATTTTGAAAATAAAGGAAAGGATAACCAGACTACAATCCACAATCCCTGAGCATCTAGGTAACAGGAGGAGCTTATGACAGACAGCCATGAATCCCCCTGGGTAGGGGAAATAGAGAAAAATCTCCTGAGTAAATTAGGATTGTAAAGGGGAGTGAGTGAGGGGAGGTGGTAACAAGTCATGAGAGAAGAAGATGGTTGAGTGGGAGGAGCAACAGAGAGGGAGAACAAAGAATTGGATATCTTGATAAAAGGAGCCACTGTGGGGTAACAGAAAGTTGGTGCAAGGAAAGCACCCAAGAACCCACAAGATGTCCCCAGCTAGGACTCCAAGCAATAGTAGAGAGGGTTCCTAAACAGGACTCCCCTATAATCAAATAATGACCACCCTAATTGTCTTTATAGAACCTGCATCCAGCAATGGATAGAGGCAGAAGCAGAGATCCATATCTAAACACCAGGCCGAGCTCCTGGTCCAGCAGAAGAGAGAGAGGAGAGAGTATATGAGCAAAGGGATCAGGATCATAAGGAAGAAGCTCACAGAGACGGCTGACCTTTGTATTAGGACCCTCACTGACTCTGAAATGACAGCTGAGGAACCTTCATGGGAAGGAACTAAACCCTCTGAATGTAGATGACAGTTGAATGCCATGGACAGTTTGTGGGGCTTCTTGTAGTAGAACCAGAGTTTATTCCTGGTGTATGAACTGACATCTCAGAGTCCATTCCATACAGAGCACACCTTACTCAGGGGGTAAGGTGATACTAGGGGAGAGGGACTGGGATCTTCCTCAACTGGATATGATAGATTGAACTGGCTCACCTTGGGATTTCTTGCCCTCGTGGGGAATAGGATGGGGGGATGAGGTGGGGAGGCTAACGGTGGACTGGGAGGAGGGAAGGGAGGGGGCAGTGAGGTGTATAGGAAAAACTTAAATAATAAAGATAAATAAAGAAAAAGGAAAAATAATAAGTTGATTTAACTCAAGTATTTTGTAACAGTGACAGAAAGCTGACCATAAACCTCTCTAGTGATAACATTTCCATGCTGTCACGGATTGAGTGAGTAATCTCCTCCATAGGCCCATGCATTCGAACTCTTGGTCCCCAGTTGGTTGTGCTATTTGGGATTCTTATTGAAACTTTAGGATGTTCAACCTCGTAGGTTGAAGTTTGGGGTTGGTTTTGACAGTTTATATCTTTGCCTCTCTGCCTTCTCCCCTCATGTATGTGAACAGAAATGTGATTAACCAGCTTCCTGTACCTTACATTGCTACTGCAATGGAATCTAAGCTCCTGAACCTTGAACAGTAAACACCTCTTCCTCTGTTGTTTTTTGTGGGGGCATTTTATCACATCCACAGAAAGCAAGCGAATACATACGGCCTTCACCACAGTGAAGAATCACCGCGAAGAGTGTACTTCATTCTAGTGACCACAAGTGCTGCTCTCGACCATGATTGGCATGTGTGGCTCATAAAGATGTGAACATAGAGCACCATAGTGCATGCTCACAATCTAAGAACTTAGGAAACTGAGGCAGGAAGATGAGGACATGCTGAAACCTTATCTAAAGAAAACAAACTATAGTAGGAGGGAGAAGGAAATGAGTTTGTGAAAGGGCCCAGTAATATTTAACCATAGAATCTAAATTTTATATATTTAATATATCCATATAATAAAAATGTATTCTATGTATATAATAAATAATATAAATAACTATGAGGTAGTCAAAAATTTGGACTACTTGGGTACAAAAATAACTAAGAGATGAAAATCAAAGATATGAAATATAGTTAACACATGAAAACTTGGTAAATACGTAGTATTGGCTGAAATATAATAAAGAACTCAACACATATGTGTTTTTGAATTATGCTAATGGGATCTACCATTTCTCTTGTGACTATCAAGAACAGCCTCCATTCTATCAAGAATAAAAACCATAATGGATGGTCACAAACTTATGGGTTGCTTTTTATAGTAGAAAGCTTTCAATTATGTTAAATATATGTGTGTTGTACAACTAATGTCCACAAATCATAATGTTTGTTGTGGGTCAAGAACAGAATTAGTGAAGCAGAGGTTCTGTCCTCATGGATGACAAATACTGTGGGCAGCAAAGGTAAGTTTCTGGCTTAAGGACGGTGCCATTATAAGGAAGTTTGCTGTGGAATTACATTTGGCAGTAAATTTTATTTGAAATATATTAATATAAGATTAATATTTACTAAAACAAATTAACACTGATGATAACAGGCTACAGCTTAGGAATACACTTGAGTGATCAGATGGTCTAAGCGATGGATGTTGATCTAGTCGCTCAAAAAGACAAAAACATATGGGCTGCTCAAGATCCCAGAAGCCCCTCTTAAATGGGGCTGGCCACACCTCCTTCACACCCTGGATAAATGTCTTCAGACCTTATCAGATGACATCTAAATCCCACCACAATTACATGCTGGTACATTATAAATATTTGTCCCTCCTACTGGTTTCATAAAATGCTGATTGTCCAGAAGGCAGACTTGAAGTGTAGGTGGGGCTACCAGACTAAGAAAACTCTGGGAAAAGGAAGAGGAAGAAAGAGACACCAGAAGATGCAGAGGAAAGAAGTCAAAATGCTGCTCTGAGAAAAGGTACCAAGCAATATGGCTAAACAGATTAATGGAAATGGATTAAGTTAAGATGAGAGAGCTAGTTAGCATTATGCCTGAGCCATAGGTCAATCAGCATGAAATTAATGTGTGTTTCTTCGGGACTTTGGGATGATTGATCCTGGGGCTAGTCTGGGCCTGAAACTCATTCTACAGAAGTTGATGAACCTTGAAGAGTAACCTGCAGGTTCACTAAGGAGAAGAGCAATAGTGAACTATTGCTTACCTGTACATTTATGGGGAGGTGTTGTCTGAAGAATAAATAAGGACTTGAAATATTAAGAAAGCCTTTTGGGTACTAGAGCCAGCATGGTAAGTAAGGATGGGAAATACTCAGCTAGATTTTGTACTAAATGAATTCCAAAAGAAGATGAAGGAGGAACAATAATTAAGTTGAGGTGAGACTAGTGAGTGGGAATGAACAGTATATGGTATATTAATATATTGCTGCAAATTTTTTAATGTTAATGTATGATATAAACTTTTGGTTTTCAGTTAATGTCTTAGGTAGGGTTTCTATTGCTCTGATGAAATTCCATGCATGACCAAAGAAACTTGAGGAGAAAAGGCTTTACTATATTTGTCTTATACATCCAAATCATTATTTTTAATTGAAGAAGGTCAGGGCAGGAAGTTTAAAAAAAAACCTAAAACAAAACAAAACACAAAAACAAAACCTGGAGCTGATGCGGAGACCATGGAGAAGAGGGCTGCTTACCGACTTGTTCCCCATGTTTTATTCGACCTGCTTTCTTATAGAACCCAATACTACCAGCCTAAGGATGGCACCTCCCCACCTTCCCCACCAGTAATCAATTAAGAACATGCTTTTCAGGCTTGTATACAGCCCAGTCTTATAGAGGCATTTTCTCAACTTAGGCTCCCTCTTTTCAGATGACTAGAGACAGTGTCATATTGACATAAAACCAGCCAGCCCAGTTAGAAAGAAGAAATAACAACAAAACAAATACAATCAGACTAAACTCATATTTTGTCCTATGACCTAGAAATAGCCAGAAATATTGTGAGATGTCTCATAATTCATAGTCCAACACCCTGTCTGGATAACATTGTTATGATGAAGTGAAGGAAATATACCACTGAATTTTGGGGAATTTATGGCTATATCATCCACCACGTCAGCTAACTTGTCTGGGATTTTCCAGAACTTGCTGTACTTCTGCACCAAAAGTTTTATCACTGGGCAATTCCTTAGTATTAGGCAAGCTGGGACAAATGGTCACCCCAAAATATAGTTTATGCAAAAAAAAAGAGAGTGAAACACATTGGAGGCTTTGAAAAGGAGGTTCTTAAACGGAATGGTTTCACTTTTCTCTCCCATGGTGCTCTCTGCTAGAGAGTTTACTAATGTCTGGAGATGATTTTTGTAGCCACAATTGAGTTAAGATGAGGGATAAACTACATACATTTAGTGAGTAGAAGTCAGAAATGTTGCTACACACCCCACAATTCATAGATAATTCCTCTGTAATAGGTGTTATCTTCTCCCAAAAGTCAGTGGTACTGATGTGAGAAATCCTGAGGTGGGGAAAATAATGAGGGGTGGAGTATATTATAGTACAAATCTTGGAAATTTGCATATACAGCATTTAAATGTAAGAGCTTCTGAAAGATTGTTTTTTGAGTTGTAAGGGCTTACAGAAGTTAATGAATTAAAAGGGACACTGCAAAGAAACCTTAATAAGCTGCAGATGTGAAACCGTTGCTATAAAAACTAGGCATGGTGGCAGGGACAGGAGGGCGATGAAACTGCTGTGGCATGGGAACACTTTTACAGGACTCAATTTATTGGGGTAGGATGGAGATAACCAGGGCATAAGGAATAAGACACTTTTCATTTGATAGTGAAAAGCCACTATGCCAATAATTGCCAGGGGAGGCGAGGCTGGTGATAGAATAGAAAAACATCTGATTTTCCATATTAACAAAGGTTGCAAAGCATTCGGTAGCAACTTGATCAGACATGTGACAGTAAGGGAATGCTGTACGTGATGGGAGGGGAGCAGCCTCCCATCTGCCACAGTCAACTGGCGTTTTTAGACAATTGAATGTTACTGTTTTATTTCTAAATGTTATGAAAGGGTAAAACTCCATAGCCCTTTAGTAAGTGTGACGGTTTATATCATCAGTCTCAAATCATTCCCCAGGATAGGGTCCTGCACTGGATGAGAAGAAATGGAGCTGAGTCCCAGGACTCATAGTTCACTGCCTTCTGACTGTGGATGTGATACAGTCAGGTCTCTCAAGCTTCTCTACAAATCTGGTTACAATGGACAGTGCCCTCAAGTTATGAACCACTGTGAACCATTCCTTCCTCTGGGGAATTTCTCACAGCAATCAGCCAAGTAAAGAAGACAAAATAATATGTGTAGTTTAGTTCTGTATCCTCAATGAGCAAGTACAGCACACTTACCACTTTTCCTTCTCCAAGTCAAGCTAGTAGATATATGGGCATAATTCAGTTCAGATTTGTCTTTCTCCACAGAGCTAGACCTCCGGGAGGGTAGGATTCCACTTTTTCTCTCTGATGACTACATCACTCATGACCTATGCATAGTTACTAAACAAATATAAACAACGGCCTCTTGATCTATAATTAGGGACTAGCTATGAAGATAAGAAAGCTCTTGGCAATGTAGAACTTGTGAGCAGTCCAGGAAGCTGTATGCCTTACTGCAATCTTGCTGGAGAAGAGACAAATTAGAGTATAAGATGTAATGAAGAGCCTTACAAACCGATGAAGGCTGGCTTGAACTGATGTGCAACCTGTGGAACAGGAAGCCGGCGGGAGAAAGATCTTCCTGACACTGGTCTTTAGACTTTAGTAAATAAAAATACAGAACACCCAGCTAAGTTTGAGATTCAGATAAATCCTCATTACATTGTTTTTTTTGCACATGTATGTCCCTCAATTTGTAAAGCATAAAATATACTTTTAATAAACAAGTATTTATTCACAGTTTATCTGAAATTTAAATTTCAGTGGAAAGGCTGTTTTCCTGGCTACTTCAGCCTACACCATATGCTAAGGGCGGTATTTATGAATGGAAGATGGTTCAGACAAAGGGTTACTTCTTCCTACTTCTGTTATTCAAATGTAAATTTATTAAGTTTCAGTAACAAATATCTTCTAAGATTTTTAGCCATACTCTATTTAAATGTAGTTTTCTTTTTCTTTCTTTCTTCCTTTCTTTCTTTCTTTCTTTCTTTCTTTCTTTCTTTCTCTTTTTTTCCTTCCTTCCTTCCTTCTTTCTTTCTTTCTTTCTTTCTTTCTTTCTTTCTTTCTTTCTTTCTTTCTTTCTTTCTTTTTTATCTGATTCTATCTTTCCTAGGGGACCTCCTGTCTTCCAGGATCATTCTTAGAAACCCAACCTCCACATTGTCAAGCCGTTGTGATCAGAGTGGCAAAGATGAGTTATATTTACACAGTGCTGTCTCTTCTGGGTCCATCTAATGCTCATGACAGGAGCTTGGAAGTGATGATGTGTTAGCATGATGCAATTGAGGAGAAGCAGCAGAAGGAGGGCCAGAAATGACCAAAGCCAGAGGCGTCGATCCCAGGTCCAGCACCACAAAGCCTAGGAGGCAGGCAGGCTTTGCAGTGTGCCACAAAGCTGCAGCCTTCCATGTGATAAATCAAACATTTGATATTTGCTTCAAGATATCCATTAATACTAAGGTATTAATGTATAAAGACAGCAGATGATGAAATTAACTAAGAAACAAATACCTATGTGTAGCTTTTAAAAGAAAAGATCAAGCGTATCCCAGTGTCCTTTATCCAGACTACCTTTGATCCAGTCTTGTGCAGGAACTTTGAGCTGGGTTCTTTATTGAAGACTGTGATGTTGTGTTGGTGAGATGGCTCAGTGCTTAAGAGCTCTCTGACTGCTCTTCCAGAGGCCCTGAGTTCAATTCCCACATGATGAGTCACAACCATCTATAATGGTATTGGATGTCCTCTTCTGTCATGCAGGCATACATGCAAACAGAGCACTCATATGCATTAAATACATATATATTTGTTAAAGACTGTAATGTCTATACTCTGGCATTCACCAAGCATGTGGGCGGGAGATGTTGGCCCGATGTTCAGGGAAGGGAACAAGTAGTTCTTAAAGCCTGACCTCTACCCTTTAAACCTAAAAATCAAAAGAAAAATAGAGATGAGCTAGATTGCTCAGGGGCAGAACACAGTTGTGGGGCTTGTACAGGCTTCTGTGAGGCCAGGGCACATGCACATTTCCCATGGAGTGGATGTGGATGTCAAATATCAGAGGGATTTCAACAGAGACTCATATATGGTGGGTGTGTAGGAAACATGGGGCAGGACAGGACGCTGAAAGAGTAAATTGCAGAACCTTGAACATTACCTCTGGCTCCTTCCAGAAAGATCTATCCAAGCATCTATGCTAGAATCTGAATTGTCCAAAGATCTCAAAGCCAGCCAGTATCTGAAATAATGACTGGATCCTTAAACTGTTTACTGTGTGACCTCCTACAGGGCCATGTGACTGAAGGTGGGGAGGGGTCATGAAAAAATGTGACAACAGTGTTGTGTTTCTTAACACATAGTAGCCAAAATTAAATCAAACTCAAATGGTGACTCCAAAGGATTTCTGGGAGTTCTCTCTCACAGTGCATAGCTTGACTTCATTGCAACAGCACACAACATGTATTTTGAGACATGTATGGCAATATGGCATACACCATCAATAACTGCTACCTGAAAGAGGTTGGTTCATATTCCAATTATTGTTCATTATGATTGCAGTGGTTTTTTTTCTATATACAAAGTCTCAACATTATTGTTTATAGAAAACAAGAATTTGAATATTCTCTTACTATCAGCCTTCAGCATCAAATTAGAATGTGTATGGATTGTATTTTGTTGGAATGTCTCAATTTAAAAATTACAGATTGAGTTCAGCCATTGAATTTTGTCTTGGGATTATACTAGAATTACCGAGAGCTTCTAAAGTTCCCCCAAAGATATCTTTACTGAGGTATACTGCACACTATTCAAAGTGACACTCGCAGCGTTGACAATTATAAATGAAAATATCGATCAACTCCAAATGACATTAAAATTACCGTGTCTTGCAGCATCAAATATTCAGCCAAGATTGAAGTCTTTGTGCAAAAATTAGCAAGCATCTTTATCTCATTAGTATGAAAATTTTTTCAGGTTTAACAAATGCTAAGATTATATGCATATCTAAATTGTGTTAAAATACATTTCTTTATAATGTAATATCAGTATATATTTAATATTCCTACTTTACATACTGGGGTCATATAAAAATTTCTTTGATAAAGAGCAGTAGCAATGAGAAGTATTTTAAGATGCTCTGATGTAACACATATGTACTCTCTCTTGTCTCTTGTCCCTACTGGTCTAAGTCAGGGAATTTGAGAGAGATGGAGTGTGTGAAGAGTGGGGAAGTTAGCCTCTAGGTGATGCAGCCATGACATCCCTAGTGAAGGACTGAGCAAACATTTTTTGTTTGAGTTACATCCAATGTCTGGGAGCGGGGGCATTTTTAAGATGGAGGAGTGACCTGCAATCCTGTATCTGACTCTCAGTCAGTCAGTACCAAATACTTGTTTTTATCTTTAAAATTACAGTTTTGTGACACATGCTGCTATCCTATACTGCATTTTGTCTGCTCAACTAGCACTTTATTAAATGATGTTAAACCACGTACTTTCCTATGGTTGGCATAGTTGGCTCAGTGTTAAATTCTAATGTCAACTGTGTGGAAGCGTATAGCTGTAGCTTTTTTATATCTACCGCAGCATGATGTTTCATGTGGGGGCATGAAATGCTGCAGTGATCAGTTTTCATGTCTGTAAATATTTGAATTACTGACATTTTCTGCAATATACAGTGCTGTTTTGAACTTTTTTATGTGTAAGGATTTTTGAGAATGTGTGACTAAGAGTGGAGTTGCTGGTTTGGGGACATCATTTTCAAATTATTACCAACTCACTTTCCAAATCAGTGAAATCAGATTCCAACGCTCCTATCCACTTTTCATGGTTAAATATATGACCCAATGGTCAACTGAAGTCCATGACAAATTCTTACAGAACAAAGCCAACCTATAGGTTCTGGGACACATACAGAAGATCTAGTTCATCCTTGCTGGCCCCACACCTGCCTGTATCTCCATCAAGGCGTTTTGTTCTCCAACAGCTGGGCCTGGGTGACTCAACTGTGGCCTTCTTACTATTCAGCCTACCAGAAATGTGGAGCTATCACTCAGGAAAGCATGTTGTTTTCAATTTGTTTAATAAACAATGCCATCCTGATATGAGTTTGATTTGCTAGGAAAAGTTCTCATTAGTGCTTGAAACAGTAATTTGAAGGGGTTCCCTGTTTGGGCTCTCTAGCCACATCTGTGTCTTTGTGACAGCAGTTTCCCTTTGTAACATTCCTTCTGATTTTTCCCTATAAGGACCACAGATGAAAAGCCTTTCAGGTAAGATCATATGAAGACCTTACCAGTGTTTAATGCACATTTAACAACTTGAGTAATTGTATTCTGTGCAGGGTCAAGTTCAACCTTCAAAAATCATGCTTACTTTATCCATTATTCTGTCTATGCCAGTGTTGGGCTGAATAATGGCCCAAAGGGACCCGGAAAGGAAAGCAGGAGGTCTGACTCCCCAAATTCTACAGTCTAGAAGAGGTTGATGAAGTTACTTAGCTGCAAACACATGCTGCCTTTCTGGAAAAGGTGTCTCTGAGAAAAGTCTGGCGTCAGGAACTACAGCAGCTGATGCAGCCTCAGAACTGGACTACAGCTAACCTGCTTTTCAGGAATTATTTGGGATCAGAGATTCTTTTTTCCTTTTGTTTTTCCCCCTTATGCAATGCTATCGAGGACTGGTGCTCTCTACCTGCCCTATCGCTCCCCTTTTAAGCATGTACATTGTTTCGTAATTTTACAGCTTCACATATAGAGAATTTCTCCCGAGCAAAGATTCGTCTGCACCTAATTTAGATGAGGCCATTTGGGACATTTGAGCTGATGAGAGTTAGACGTGATTTCAGACTTGAAATTTTAAGATATTCTGACTTGGCAGAAGACAGCATGGTGAAGGTGCTGTGCATGTAGCATGGGCATGAGTCTCTGAGAGACAGAGAACAGACTGTAAGCTGAGTAATGAGTATGTTCAGGTCCTAATCCCCAGAAGCCATGGCTGTTAGTTACCTCCCATGGGAAAAGACACTTTGTAGGTATAACTACGTTAATAGAGTCTTAATATGGAGACACTGCCTTGATTATTTAGGACGAACTGTTGGGATAGCAACAGGATTTGTGAGAAAAGTGGGAGGGGTCAGAGATTGGAATCATGTGGTCAGGAGACAGAATATGTGGACCTTCTCTAGAATGGGAAAAAGATAATCCAGCACTCAGGAGACAGAGGCAGATGGATCTCTGTAAGTTCTAGGCCAGCCTAGTCTACTGTGCTAGTTTCAGGACAGTCAGCACTGTTAGAGCAACTCTGTCTTGAAAAACAAACCAAAATAAAACAAAACACAAAAAAGAGCAAAAAACCAAATCAAACCAAAACAAACAAAGAAACAAAAAACCTCCCTGGAGCCTTCAGAAGGACCCAGGTTTTGTTACTGTTGATGTTTTGTTATGTACATACACATATACTCCAAATATAATTTGCTAGCCAAATGTTACTGTTATGCATGGTTTCAGGGATGGGTATTTGCCACTGGGCACCCAGTTCTTGTGCTCTTCCCTGGGGAAGGCCACCTCACCCACGCCCAGTTTTATTCTGTTTCTTGTGGTTCTTTCCTCAGCCCATGGACTTTTCCCCACCCACGTTGGCATGTCCATTGGTGTCTTCCTTGTTTCCCACACATTAGGGCCGTCATGTTGGGGAGACTTTACAGGTGTGGCTTTTGATGTTACTAGGAGACATAGTCTCAAAGCAAACTCTTACAATCTTTCTGAAGCAACCAGTATTGATTTCAGCCTTCCAAGAGTCATTCTGTTCTGGCTTCCAGAAGGTAATATATTTGTGGTTTTGGAAATTTGTTATAGCAGTAGTCAGATGCTGAACAAAGTTCCTGAAATATTTCCGTGTACTTGTGAAATATAGCCAGAGGAGAAGGGGAAGTGAATGAGGGAGCAGAATCTCCCCAATTGGATTCATTTCATCCGATACTATGTATCTGATACATAGTAATCAATGTCCTTAAGAAAAGTAATATCCTTTGACAAACAGAAAAAAAAGAGGAGCTGGGTTGTGTAAGGTCTTTATAAAAAATATCTTTAATTTACTGTCTAGGGCAGAATACTCCTGATTCTATTAAAGTATTAAATTATCTTAATCAACAGAAATAGACAGACATCTCCTTCTCGAAAACCCGAAGTTTTTAAGGAAAGAAAGTAACCACAAGACACAAAACTTCCTCTGTCGAAATGGCAGTGATAAGTTATTAACATTCCAAGAAGGCATGCTAGAGAAAGGTCATGGCGAGACACAGGGAGGCAAGCCTTTGACAGGGCTGCTTCCACAGAGCAAGTCTGGGGTTCTATCATGACATGAGGGAGGTGTGTGAGCTGTCATCTCAGGGAGCTCGGAAACTCTTCAGACAGTGATGTACCCTCCAAACCATCCGTCCTGTAGACAGTATCACTTTGCTTCTTCTTTGGTCTTCTCAAATGTGCAAGGACACAGTGTCCGACTCATTTAAACTCATGTGCATCCTTTAGTTGAAAAAGGCTTGCCAGCGGTTTCTACATGAAAACTATTCCGAACCATCACAGTACTGATGCTCTAGAAGCAGCAGCTTCCCCTTTATCTTGGTTAGTTTTTTGCTTATTTGTTTTCTTTTTAAAAAAAAGTTGGACAAGTGGTTGCATTTATAAGATTTACGTGAGGCAGTCTGAGAATAGAGCAGATATGTAGGATGTATTTGTGACTAAAAAGGATCTGAGAAAGTAGAACTATTTGAAAAAGGGCAGGATGTTGTTCCCATGCTTAGTGCTAGACAGATAGAGAGAATGCCTGCTTCCTTTTGCTGCAGGGACAAGTTATTGTGCTCTTAGTGTCTTCAAACAGCATTGCTCGATGTCTTCCAGCTCCAGAGCTGGAATTCAAAATGGGGTCCCTGTGGCTGGAAAGGTATTTGACCTTTCTGATGTTCTAAGGGAAAGTGTGCCCTTTTCTTTTTCCAACCTTGAAGACAATGCCCTGGCTTATGGGTCCTTCTTCATGTTTAAGGCTGGAAACCACAGGGTAAGTGTGTCCCACTGAACCTGGCTCTATCTCTCTGTCTACATCTGAGGTCCTTTGTGATTGATTATCTGTAAAATCTGGAATAGTCTCTCCATGTTGAAACCTTCTCATCAGAGACCTCATTTCTACATGTAACCTTAAATTGCCCATTTACAGGTATCCAGGGCATTGGCATCTTTGGGAGTCCATTAATCTGCTTCCCAAGTGACATCATTGGGCTGGAAAGCAGTGAGACTCAGAGAAAACAGAGTCCCAGTCTGAACTATGGCAATGGATGCCCAGGTGCTAGGCAAGATGTCTGAGTGAAGGGCGGTGAGGGAAATGCCACATGCCTCACTGGACCATGTGAAGGGGACCTGGGCACATGTGACTTAACATACTCAAACTCTGTGCTTATCCAAAATCTCAAAAATCCTCTATGACATGCTTTGGAGTATGTTTTTCCTCTGGGCTTATCTATGTGCATAACAACTATATACAGCTTCTTAAAGAATACCAAAGCAGTCAAAAAAAGACCATTACCATTGAAATAGGCATCTAGAGCCACATAAAAATCTATCCCCTAGCCTATGTAATAGCCTGTGTTTATTTTAGGGAAAACCTGTGGTTGGAACCATTTTTCAGGAACCCATTCCAACCAGTGCATAGAGTGGCAATTTGTAATCCAGACTCTCCTAATTACCTTCTTCCTGAAGACAGGCTAGGTGAGGTGAATGTGGGTGTCCAAAACCAATGAGCCTCATTCAGCCTTTCTCAAATACTGAAAAAGGTAAGTTCATTATAATGTCCTCACTACCGTGTGTGTGTGTGTGTGTGTGTGTGTGTGTGTGTGTGTGTGTGTGTGTGTTTCTGTCATTCAGTTGAGATTTACAGCAAGTGGGATTCAATGTTAAATCTATAGATGGCCCCATCAGAGCCTCATGTCATAAATTAAAAGCAAGCACAAGCAGGAAGGCTTGGGAAAGAGGACACAGTGAAGCCCCACGTGGAGATGTGATTTTGCTTTTCTTTCTGGAACACACATGCTTGGCAGTCCTGGCCCACTGCCCTCCCCTCCCCTCCCCCAGCAAGAAATCACTGCTCTCTGCCACCTTAGCAATGCTATTGCAAGGGCATCAGGTGTCACCCTAGGGTTAATGGCTGAGGCATTTTCCCTGGAGAAGCAGCAACAGACAGGCTTGCCTTTGTCTCTGCTGAGAGAAATCTGAACTTAAAACTTTGTCCCTCTGGGGTTTGATTGTTTGGCCATCACATGCTCGTGTGTCCCTAACTCTGTCAGGAGGAACTGGATCCAGGGGTTTTGCTTGCTTTTACTCTGAACCAAGTTTGAAGTCGGGCCATGAGTGCATCCTTCCAACTGGGATCTCTTGTGAGCACCCTCTACAAGAGCTGACTCTTAAGTTCTCAGTGTACAGGAGGAGATACTGGTTTCCATCTCTCTCTTTGCTTCCCCATCCTCTCCCCACTAATGGCTCTGATCTGAGGTGCTGAGCATCCACAGGTGTATGTCCCTGTAATAATTTCCATGTTGGTAAGGGTGACAAAGATTTTGTATAGTATCCTTCAGTTGTACACAGAACTTAGTGCATTATAGCTTTTGGCCAGTTTGTCCTTATAAGCACTCCGAGGCTGTTGATATCATATACATATATGTTTGTTCACATACACATGGGAACAAACAGAGGCCCTGGGTAATTGTTACAGGCTGAGTTTCATTTCCTCTCAGCTTTAGGTGCTGATGTCCTAATGTCCTATCAAAATGTGGCTGCATCGGAAGACATGATCCTTGATGCCAAAATTAAGCTGTGTGCATGAGCTGTCTATGGACACCTGCCCTTAAAGAAAAGATGTGTCTATAGACACACACAGCAGGAAGACTACAAAGTGCAAGAAGACAGAGATCTGTGTGCCAGCCAGGGAGTGAGCACCAGGGGGTGAGCTCTTACACAAACAACAGCGTACAAAACTAAACTGCCTGGGTCTTGAGTCGGGCCTCCAGAACTGTGAGTTCCGAAATTTCTCCCTTGGAAGCTACCCAGTGTGTGGGACTTTGTCAGGGCAGCTGAGCAAACAAACACAATGACTTTACTGAAGCTGTACCTAAATGGGGAAGCCTATGCAAAGCCCATTGCTGTTCTTAACCACTTTCAGCTCGCAGTTTCCTTAACAAGGAGAGAGCGCATTCCTTGTGAGAGACTGTTTCTCTTCCCCTTCTCTGTTTATATTTACTAACAAACTCAGACCTCGATGCATGCTGTCCTGGACACTCTGGTTATTTTTTCAGGTGAGCTATGGAGTTTTCAAGGCTTTCTATTTTTTTTTTTTTTAATTAAAGAAAACAACAGCCCGACCCATACCTATGCAAAACAGCCTTTGGTTTTTAAGAGAAGGAAGGTTTCAGGAAGTCAAACAAAGACTTGGAAACCCCCCAATGAGTGGGGCTTTCTGACCCCTTGGCCAGTGGCCAGCACCTTCAGCAGAGAATAAGACCAATTCCCAAGAGGGCATCAGGGCTCAGGCCTAGGCCAGAGCAGTGTTCGTGGCCCCAGTGAGAAACATGGAAGGAGACCGGGCACTGGAAGCACGGGATAGAAACCAGCTGAGCCAGAGAGGGCGGGCAACCCTGCCTTGGCAGTGCCCAGGTAAGCTAGGATCCTGGCTGGTCGACCCTGATCCACTGGTTGGGAATGTCTGCCCTAGAGGATCTTACACAACTTCATAAACTGTTTTCCTAGGAAAAAGCCAAACAGCAACCGGAGGTTCATCTACAACCAGGCTTTATATCAATAAATCATAGTGACCCCCTGCAGAGATCTGATTGTTCAGCCTTTAGAGACACGCTTGGTCTCTAAGAAAATTTTCCATAAGTCTTTTTTCTAGTTTATAATAATATGTAGTATTAACACAATGTCCTGATTTCAGCTGTGGGCACAGTAAGGAACACTTTTATTTATTTTTTTTTTAATTTTTTTTACTGCATAGCGTTAGCAGCTTCGTCAATCTCTTTAAAAACTACCTGGGGATGAAAAAAAAAAAAAAAAGATAGGCATCACCAGTTTACGTTGCTTTGATATAGGCTTCAAGGGAGGAGGAGGGGCGGAAATATAATAGCTCTTGGCAATTCTGAGCCAGCGATGACCTTGGGCGTGATCAATAGGCCGCTTCCTCTTTGTTAGGTAGAGCTGGATCCCAACTATTTTTCCCAAGCAGAGGCTTTCGTGTAATGATATTAAAATTTTCATTGATTATGCTCGATAGTTTGGAAATTGAAGCAGACCAAGTCAAACTCACTCAACCCCGTCGTCCTCCAGCCGCCTTTGAAAAGGGACGTGGATGAGCAGCTGTAACTAAATGCTGCCACCTAGAGGACGGTGTGCGAACACCACCGCCCCTGTCTTCAGGACATCTGCCTTACCCTCTGTCTCTTCTCTGCGTGATCAGAGTCTGCGTGTCTGACTTTCCAGACTTTGCTCTGAAATACAAAGTGGAAATTTTGTATTCTCTAGGGAAAATATTCTTTATAACGATGTGCACTGTTCTCCCCAGCTCAAGACATCGGGTTGGTGAGAGAAGAGCGTTTTGCACATCTGAGGTACTCCCAAGCTACTAATAAAACACAGTGTATTGGGCCATCAGGTAGTAGTAGCATGCTGAGCGGGGTATATCAGGTGTTCCACAACTCAAGACTTTGGCTGTCTGAGCTAGCTGGGTCTGCACAGGCTGTGGCTGCTTCATTCTGGAGAACTTTTAGGCCCTGGGGCTTGAGCGTTCTGGCAGAGAAGAAAGAACTGTGTGCTTTGCAGAGTATGGTGCAGGGCCTCGTGTCGATCTTTGGGATTTGGATCCCTACCTTTGGTGTTCTTTCCATATGGTTTTGGAAGTCCAGATCTGCATTGCTGAATTTAATGTCCCCTTCCTTTTTTATTGAAATGTGCTGGGTGGAGGCGTCAGTTTATGCTCATTTATGTCCATGTGGTTCTAATTCACACGACCACTACTTTTCTTTACACCGAGAACAGTATTTGTACTTTATCCTCTCTGTAGTTGAAAAGGTTTTCCTTTACTAAGGGAATCATAGGGATTTCCAATCACACGGAACAGGCCGATAGCAGTGATTCTGTTTGATGTCCCTAAATCCTGTAGAAAGAGCCATTTTAAAAAGAACTCAGTGCACAGTAGAGCTGGCCCTGAAGGTGGAGGTACGGGAGAACCCTGAGGACCTAAAAACTGAAGAACTGGCCCCATCCCTTGTTCTTCTCTGCTAAGGGTGGGCTAGCCAGGGCAATGCTGGAGTGCTCACCTTGGTGGTGAAGACAGGGGAGAGCTGGCAGGCCCACCCCAACATGTGAACTGCTGGAGCATGTGTGTGTGTGTGTGTGTGTGTGTGTGTGTGTGTGTGTGTGTGTGTGTGTGTCTTGTGGGCCCAGGGCTGCAGGATCTCCACACAGGACAACTACAGGATGAGAATATCCAGAAAGAGTCCCAATGAGGGTCCAGTGTCAATGGTACAGTGGAGATTTGGGTCTCAGAGCAGACCAATGATTATTCCTGATAAACACCTACATGTAGAAATATACGGATAGAGGGTTTAATGTGTAACTCCCGGTGTTACACTGCAGTTTCCATGATAGATTCACCCTTTCTTTCTTTTTCCCTCTCACCTTTTCTCCTAACTTTTACTTTGTTTTATTTTGGGATAAGAAGGGAGATGGGTGGGATCAGGAGGCATGATGCATAACTCACTGGTATGGGTGAGCATTGCCCTCTGATTAATATATCTCAAGGGTCAGGGCGGTGCCCACCCCCTCAGGGTAACAGTGGAAATGCAAGTTTCCCCACACTGATTCTGAAGGTTCTGCTCATGAAACATGACAGTTAGTTTAGTGGAATCATGTGACAGGATTTGCACACTGGGGTTTTTCTATGTCTGCCTTCTCTTGTGATGGCTTTTAGGGGGAGGGCGGTTGGTAACTCAGACCAGCCTTTCTACCAGAGCTTTAATTATGCATAATCACCAGCAGCCTTTGTTCTGAGCTATCACTTTCATCTGAAGCTCAAAGTGCTCGAGCATCATTAACTCATTAAACCTTGCGAGACTCCTGGGAGGCCAGGCGATTAACCCATTTTCCAGACAGGGACATAGAGGTACAGAGGGTGTCAGCAACGGACCTAATGTTATGTGAATCAGAGTTGGATAGACAACAGAGCCCACTCATTTTCCACCCCCAGGATGATTCTCAGAAGCTTTCCTTCCTCCAAGGACAGAAACCGAGTCATGCTTGGACCTTGGGAACCATACCTACCTGTCTGGGAACAGTGTTGAGGAATATTCAGGACAGCATTGCCACAGTCCATGCCCCTACACTTTTTAAGGAAAAAGGATGTGTATATAACCACCAGAGTAAAACTGGAGTCCCCCAAGGTCTTCAGCATCTTCTAACAGATACCCTTAAGCTTTTCTTACATTGAACCAGGAAATTCCACTCGGCCAAGCAGAAATGAAACTGGAACTTTACAAGCCTCAGGACTCCGTTTAAATGGAGGCATGCTAACGTTAGTCTTTTAAGTTTGACAAACAACTATTTCTCCTTGGCTTCACTTCAATGCAGGCTGTCTTCACATGAATTCACTGTTTTTTTTTTTGTTTTGTTTTTTTTTTGTTTTTGTTTTTTGTTTTTTTTGGTGGAGTTAGAGGGGGGGCCTTAGTGTGATGGGCTGGGGGGTCAAAGGGGATTGTTAATGTCCAAGGAACTACTGAAGGTCAGACACCTGGAGTCAAAAGGCAAGAAATCTAATTCATTTAGAAGTCACGAGTCTCCTTGGGTCTTTGCATTTATCTATGAACTGTTTACTCTACATAGGTTTACATGTAGCTACTGGCTAGGTGCAACACAGCTCTGAAGTGAACAAAATAGCATATTCATCCTTCGGCAATTTGCAATCAGAGAGCAAAGATAAGCCAGCAGAGAATAATTATAAAAAGTAAATAATAACTATAGAAAGATTTCCTAAGTATAGTCAAGATGAATTTTCTTGAATAGTAGGGCAAGCTCTTCAAAAGATAACTCTTGGACATTGCTGAGTTTTAGGGATGGGAAGGTTTGTTGAAGAAATTATCATGACTAAACTCTAAGGGTTGTCTTTAAGGAGGAACCTTTCCTATTGGTGAATTCCCCAACATCAGAACTGATGTTTCTGATATATATGAGCAAATTGATTCTGGCTAGGCACACAGACATATCAGAAATGGTTCTGGTCTTCAAACAAATCATAATCTGTTACAAGAAGGCAGGATAAACTAGAAAGACATATAGTAATATAGTTTGGCATATAGCTATTACCTCCTTAGAAATTATACAGTAAGAAAAATATAAATCCAGAGGAAAAAAAAGACAATAAATTAGAATTCTAGAGTTAGGCACAATTATGGGAAAAATGAAAACTGTCTTAGGCCTTACCTTAGTCTGTAGCCTGTTGCTACAGCAAAATAGCCCAAACTGGGTAACGTAATAAAGAAAAGGGATGCATTTCTCATGGCTCTGAAGGCCACAATATTTGAACTAATCAATACTGGCCTTCTTTCTCTGTCATAAAATGATGTGGGCCATTACGAGACAGGACTAGAAGACTGCCCATGGGGCTCTGGCTTCCCTTATAAAGCCATGGAGGCCTTTTCTAACTTTTTCTATTTTAGGTAGATATGTTGTTCAGTACCATTTGAGAAAAGACAATCTTTTCATCATTAATTGTTCAGGTACCTTTGTCAGAAATCGGCAGTTACTGGACATGTGAGGAGGCTTCTTCAGAGGTCTCAATCCCATTGATCATTATGTTCCCTTTATACTACTGCCACACTGCTTCAATTAGTGTAGCTTTGTAATATATTTGGAAATTGAGATACAAGAATCCTTCAACTTAGCTCTATTTCAAGATGGTCTTGACTATTCTGGGTCCCTTGACCTCCCATATGAATTTTTAAATCATCAGTTTCTGCAGAGCCGTAAGCCAGCTGAAATTCTACAAAGCAGCAGATCATTTGGGGAAGCTTCTCATTACTACCAAGAACTTCAAGTCCTCCAGTCTGTGAACCAAATTTTACCATTTTTTAAGCCTTTAACATCTTAATGATGATTTTTAAGAGTAAAAGTTGTATAATTACTTGCTAAACGTATTTCTAAGCATTTTGTTCTCACTGGTGCTGTTATAAGTGATTTTTTTTTTTAAAAAAAAAAACCTGGTGTGTGTGTGTGTGTGTGTGTGTGTGTGTGTGTGTGTGTGCACTATAGCATACATATGGGGGTCAGAGGTCAACTTCCAAGTATAATTTCTCTTCTTTTATCATGCGGATTTTAAAGATTAGACTCAAATTGTTAGCTTGGCAGGATTGCTTTACTCACAAAGCCATCCTACCGACCTGTAAAATTCTTTTAATTTCCTTTTTTTAAAGTTGATATCATATGGATACACCTATTTTTTTAATGTCATGTTTTGACTCCTAAAGCCTTACTAAACTCAATTGTTAGTTGAAATAGAAATTTTGTACAGTGGATTCTTTAGGGATTTCTATGCCAGTCTAAGGCACCTGGGAACAAAGGTATGTTTGCAAGTCTACCCTGCTCCACAGGCTCTGCCTCTGCTACAATGAATGGACAGTGTCGATCTTGAATCTAAGGACCGTGCAACCTAGAGCAGTAATCAACAACTGAGTGCCAGCCAGACTACAGTATGACATGTTGCCTTTATTCCAGGTTTTTGCAATTAGCCTTTTGAGAGATGTTGTGGACTTCATGCCCCTCCCAAGCTATCTAGTGCCAATGTCACCAATGAGTAGAATAAGCTACAATACTGGTACCAAGTGCTGGATTCGTAAGGGGTAAAATCAGGGGACACAAATACGGGAAGACTGTAAAGCAGCCTTGTATAAGACAGTGAAGAGAGAAGAGTGAAAGGAGATAAGACTGAGGCAGAAGACATGGAGGGCCTGCACTGGACCCCTTAGTTCTTCTGTGCCCCCCCCCCCCCCCCCCCCGCAGAGCTTCTGCATGGTCTTCGTGCTGCCACCAGAGGCAATGGTAACACAGCATAGTAAGGGTGTGTTGGTCAGTGCTGTGAAGAGACACCATGACCAAGGCAACTCTGATGAAAGAAAGCACTTAATTAGGGGGTTTCCTTGGAATTTCAGTGGTTTATCCATTATCATCATGGTAGGGAACATGGGGGCATGTGCACAGGTGCTGGAGGGCTACATCCGGATCCATAGACAGAGACAGGGAGCCTCTGCTAGGCATGGCATGGGCCTCTGAAACCGCAAAGCCCACCCCCAATGACTCGTTTCCTCCAACAAGGCCATATCTCCTAATCCTTTTAATCCTTTCAAATAGTACCATTGTCTGATGACTCAAATATATGAGCCTATGGGGGCTGTACTCATTCACCCACCACAGAAGGGTTTCATCCCCTTTATGCTGACAGAGTATTTTATCTTCCTAATTCAGGAGAGGCCCTGCTGTGGCAAGAGTATGAACAAAGTGCATGTGTTTGAACACCACATCCCTAGTTGACAACATTGCTGAAGAAGGTTCTAGAACTTTTAAGAGATGGAGCTTGGCTGAAGGAAGTATGTCGTTGGGACTAGGTCTTGATGTCTCATGGTCCACGACTTTCTGTCTGTTCTTTATTACTTAATTACCTACCATACTCTCTCTGCCTCCATGACTTACCCACCACAATGACAATGTCCCATCCAGCCTTGAGCCAAAACTAAAGCCTTCTGTCCTAAGTTGTCTCTAGTCAGGTGTTTAGGCACAGCAATGCCAAAAGCAACTTCTTCAGGTGGCACCAGAGAAAACACCATCACACTGGCTAGTCATGCCATGTAAAGTTCCACATAAAAATTGTGACACCATTTTGTCAAGGTACCTGAAATCACACTGAACACATCGGTGTTTGGCTTCCCTAGATTTTTGTGGGGTACACGTGGGATGAGTACTTGGAGTTCAGGAGTAAGCGAGAGGCTGGAGCCCATTTCAGTGGCTGCCTCCACGTGCTGTGGAGTGATGGGGCCATGACTACAACCCTGAGGACTATGGACATGGGATGAATTTAGTCTCTGAATGCATGTGCTTATTGTGACTTGGATGAACAGAGGCCAGTTGGATTCTGTTATCTGAAAGAAGAATGGTTCTTCAGAGGGTTTGCAGTTTAAGTAAGTATCCTTGAGGCATATGACTTCTAAAGAAAACTAATCAGCAAATGAGCATGTCTGAGTGCAGGCAGCGTGAGGCTATGGACTGTGGTACTCCCAGAATAACAAAAGGCAAAGAAGGACCCTTAAGGAAATGGGCTGGCTCAGAATTATGAATCACGGAGCCTGTTTCTTTCAGTGATTAATGATGAATCACTCTTTTAACTTTGGATGGAATAATGGGCTGCATCTGAGGGGCTCCATTAATCATCAGGGGAATTAGGCTTCTGCCGATTCATTACTGCAGGGTCGACATGTGCTAAACAGTTGAGCCGAACTGCAGGAAGGAGTGAACTTTAGGCAAGGGCTGGTTTAAAGAACAAACATCAGAGCTCTATTTTTGCTGCTAGGGTGGGGCTGTGGGTGGAGAGGGGTCTCCTTGTGTCATCCCTCATCCACACTCCTTCCAGAAACTCAACAAAACACCAACTACAGTCTTCAGGCTATTTATATCCATGGTCAGAACACAATAGACAGTTGCCCTACATCATAAAATCTGATACTTTTATCTACTTCTTGCTTTAAATTAGCAGTCTACTGGACACGGGTGTCAAAAGGCAGGTGTCAGCAAAATATTCTTGAAGAACAAACTCATCCCTGCAAAAGACTTCTTAGTATAGGAAACCAAAACAAAATAAACTGGTGGATGCTGCATAAGGAAGAAATCTGGTCCACAGAAAAAAGAAGCCAGACTGGGTTCATCATTTGGCCAACTTCAAATCCTCCGAGCTTAAAAGGAGTTAAACAGTTGTTCTGACAGATTTAAGCTGACTTACTTCAAAGGTATGCAGGCCGTGTGTACGTCTCTTTGGCTTTGGTCAAGAGTGATGGGAAACCCAAGGGAATGTCATGTAGTCCTTGACTCACAAAGATGCCACTGTCATAGAATAAAAGTCACACCTAGATTTCAAAGGACCACATTGTTCAATGTTGTTACCTTCTGCAATCTTGTTAAATCATGATGCACATTAAGATTGCCATCTGGACACTTAACTTGATCAATAAGATACATTTTTAAAGATCAATAACATATGAGTTTTTAAAGGATTAGATAAAACTTTAATATTTTTATAGCAATAGAATAAGTGTAATAGACATAGTTGAAAAGTATGTTTTTAAAAATGCCCTGTCAGTACTTACGGGAAGCAATGAGAAACAACCTTGTACCACTTAGCACAAACAGAGCTGTTGTGCACAGCTTATGCTATCATGGGACTTAAGTGGCTTCATAACTGACTTCTCTGTCCCCAGGTTCTTCCTCATGCTGCCCACTTTTTGTACCTGACAGAAAGAACTCTTAAGGCAGAAGACATAACTGATTCCTGCCCGAATTAAAACCTCTGCAAGGGAAAGCCCCTGGATTGTAACACCAAGCATTTTAGGCAGTAGAAGTGGGGGATGGGGACCAAGGTGACCAAATATGGCCATGCACATTGACCCCCTTCAAAGACATCAAGTGCCAGGGGGGTAGAGAGGCACAACTTCTAAGTGATAAGTTAAAACATGCTTCAAGTCATATTTAATTTTTATCTTTAAAATGGGGTATTTTTTCCAGGTGTGGTGGTGTATACCTTCCTTCCCCAATATAAAACATTTTATGTTGAACTTTTAAACTACATTTGAAACATGAGTACATTCAAGAAAAGGTCGCATTTGGGTTTTTCTTCTTTTAAGCATTTACAGAAAAGAGTTAAGAGCAGAATATCAGTTTGTTATATTCCATAGGATTAAGACTCACAAACCATATACATTTTCAGATATGGCCAATCACGTCAAAACTGTGAGAAAAGTACAAAGCATTATAGACATGTTGTTGTCTTCCTGTTACCTCTGATAGATGCCTATTTAGTAAGGCAAGGTTTCTGTGTAACTCCTGTAGGTTCATTAGCAGTGAACACTGTTTGCAAATGTATAATTCTTTGAAAAGATTTAGATTATAATATACCATTTTCCCTTCCTCCAAACCATTCCACATGCCCCATCCCACTCTCTGTCAAGCTTACAGCCTCATTTTTTCTTTAATTGTTGTTAAGTGTGTGTGTGTGTGTGTGTGTGTGTGTGTGTGTGTGTGTGTGTGTGTGTGTGCTATTCCTAAGTAAATAAATATCTTTAATCCCAATACTTGGGAGGCAAAGACAGGCAGATTTCTGTGAGTTTGAGATCAGCTTTCTTTATATAGAAAAGTTCTAGGCCAGCCAAGTTACATAGTGAGACCTATTTCAAACAAAACAAAGCAACAAAAAACCAAAATAAAAATTCAAAACAAGGATTTATCTTGTGGTGTGTGTGTATGTGTGTGTGTGTCTGTGTGTGTCTGTGTGTCTGTCTCCAACTGCATATGCCTTTGGAGGCAAGAAGAGGGTATCAGATCCCCTGGAGCTGGAGTTACAGGTGTTTGTGAGCTGCTGGGAACTGAAATTTGGTCCTCTATAAGAGCAATATGCATCCTTAAACACTGAACCAGCTCTCTGGGCCCCATTTTATTTATTTTCACATACATTTTCTTAATAATAAAAACAACCATTTTCATGCAGAAGGTCCCAGAATGGAGGGAAAGAGAAATCTTTAAATTGCAAACACTTATGGGTCCTCAACTATAGAACACTCTAGAACAGATCACAAAATGTAACCATAATGCACTTCCCACAGCAGCACAGCCTGGCCCCTAGGCCCATCAAACACAAAACCTCCAGTTCATGTTTTATCTCCTTCCGCCCCGTGTCTTCAGCTCTGGAGCTGGCGCTGGAGTCCAGGAAGCTTTCCCTGGCAGGTGCAATCCGGCCAGGCCCTTCTCTTGTGTCAACAACATCCTGTGCCCAGGCACACTGCAGTGTCTGCCTTCCGCCCCTAATAGGCCCTTCCCTTTAGCAGTGGAACAGAAGAATCGGTAGTGGAGAAGGCGCTTTGTGGGTTCTTGGTTAGTTAGGGTTTGCTTCATTGAACTATCTTAAACATGAATCTGCGACAAGACTGAAAAAAATAGCAAGGATGTACTGGGATGAGGGACTCGGACCTACCTAACTGGATACGCCAGACTGAACTGACCAACCCTGGGACTCCTCGCCCTCCTTGGGGAATGGATGGGGGGATGGGGTGGGGAGGCTGAGGGAGGACTGGGAGGGACTGACAGCAGGGAAGGGAGGGGGAGCAGGGGTAGATATGGGAAAAAACACTTTTTAAAATAAAAATTTAGCAAGGATGGAGCATAAATGACCCTCTCTGGAAAATGTAAGAGATTACCAACAACCCGTAAGCTCTGCCATAATGGGTGGCTGGCCCTTTAGCAACCAAGAGAAAAATCTCTGAAAAAGTGGAAAAGATGGATCCGTGAAAATGATCACAATATTTAGAAACGGCTTAATATATATATATATAAAAGGCTGAAATGTGGATTGGAAACCCACAGGGAGTAGTACCGGGCGAACATTGGACCCTGGGACAATGAGCCCCAAGTTCAAGCCTATGCGGTACACCAGGAAGCATGCCAGCATCTGAGTCGGCTGTGCATGGTGGCAGATCCGAGCCTGGACAGCTTGACAAGCAGCTCAGGACACAGACCCACAGGAACAGCTGGATTTTGTTTCTCTCCATTCCTCAGAAACAGGACCGTGGAAGTTTTCTTGGCTAAACCTACGTTTTCTGTGAGGCTCACAGACAGCACAAGTCCCGCTCTGCTGTCTAGGCTTCTCCATTACATGGAAGAAAAGACAGGCTCTTAGGGTTGGAAGCCTGCTGGGGAGCAGAGGGCCAGGTTCCCAGGACAGATGAGGAAGTCGTAGAGTGGTTACCAGACAGGCTCATTCAGCCCATGACTGACCCAAATTTGAGCCAGAGAATGTGGCCTCAGGTGGCCGCTGAAATCAGGCGGTAGTGTCTCCCCTAAAAACTGTCCCTATGGACTTTTTAGACACTGCCACCAATTCTATGTTCCTATTATTTCCACAAAGGAGTCCAGATAAGAACTAGGACAATTTGAAACCCAAAGCACTGGCTAGCATGTCAGAGACTGAAAATTAGACAAAATTGTCAGGAACTTCTTTTTTGCTTTGGGTGGCTCACACAAAATATCTTTGCTCGGTAACTTATAAACACCAGAAATTGTTGTTCACAAAATTGGGAGTCTGGGAAGTCCTAGATGGAGACGCTGACAGCATTTGTGTCCTAGGAGGCACTCAGAGACTGTGCCCTCTTCACATGGTGGAAGTGATGGGGTCTCCCTGGACACTTTTGAAAGGGCACTAACCTGGTTTATGACTCTTGTTCCTGCTTGGTCTTCCACAGAGCCCAACGATTTGTGGTCCAGTTTCAGTCCATCAGTTTGGAGGCATGAAAACAAAGGCTAGCCCAGAGATGATGGAATATTTTCTTTGAAGACAAATATGCCCTTTCTTTGTCTGCCACCAACATGATTTGATAGGAAACTTTAGCTGATGAATTAATGGAATGTTACTTGAATGTCTTTCTAGCATCTTTCCATGATTTTCAGCCTCCAAGTTAACTCCTTAGCTCGTTCCTATAGTTGCAAATTGATGTGTTTTATGTCCCCTTGCTTTATAAGTTGAAATTTAAGTCACTCAATGAATAGTCACTGAGGGTCTGTTCTAAGCACTCTTAAAGGCAACCAGAATTCATCAAGGAACAACACAGAAGAAGCTCCTCTGCTCACTGTTTAGAGTGATAAGATGTATAATGATAGCTGAACTTCTTCTCTTAAAAGAACTGGTGTCGGCATGGAACTTTTCTGTGCCGTTATTGCTGATTTTGTGATTCTAGTGTAAGATGGCTTCACGAATTTCTACTGCAACTTATTTCAATCTCTTCTTGTCTGTCTTAGTGTCTGCATACTCTCCTCTCTTCTCATCATCTGTCCATCATTAGATATTATATACCTTCCTATTTGGAAGAAAGGGAGACATATGTTATTATACTTTCATGTGTACACCTAAGTGTACACATTAGAATATCAAAGATAGTAAAGATTTAACCAGAGTAAACACAAATCTTTATGCAGGGATCGGTATTTTATCCTGACTTTATTGTTTCTTTCTTTCTGTGTGCAACCTCTCCAGGCACATCCCTGTCTGTCTGTTTATTGCAGAGCTTACTCTGAATCTAGGCATACTACATTAGAAAGCCCCCTCTTCTTCAGTGGGCAGGAAGCACATTGAGTACAGGGCGAGCATGCTCCCAGGCCAGCTTCCTAATTTAGAACACTCATCTATGTTGGGTGTCTGCCTTAAGCAGAGTCACAGAGCTTCCAGAAATGCAGAGAACACTCTTCTCCACCAGATGCCTGAAGGAGTGAGGAGGAATATCTCTCTGCCTCCCTGGGATTTGCATACATCACTTTCCACTTGGGATTTCTTCTCCTGGATGAGACTCCAGTGTGAAGAGCAGCTGTGATAGACAGAAGTGAAGATCGTAACTGAGTTTCATTCAATTTCTTTTAGTAACACCTGTGATACTCTTTGCTATTCTTCTTTGTAACATAACCAAAATACTAAATTAAGATATTCCTTTAAAAGTGCCTGGTACCTGGGAATGATTGTAGTGGATGACTGTGGCCCCCACCTAATTTAGAACCCAAGAATTGTAACTGAAGTTACAATGTCAAATGAGAAACAGGTACTTTTTAGTTATACATAAATGTAACTGAAATAGAACAGAGACTTCTAATAAAATATAAAGGACATATCTATGTAAGAATACATTAATATAAATATTGCACGGGACACACTTCTACAAAAACTCCTTCTTTCTTCACTTGAAAACTACATTTCAAAAGACACCAGAAGCTGCCTCACTTCATTCCACTCACTGCCCTGGGACAGGGGTGGGAGGTAGGAGCTGCTGCTAGTGGCTTCCAGTTGCTCTCTCTGGTCCCCAAGGAAGGGAAATCACTTAAAATGAATCCTTCCTCCCACCATCGCATGACCACTGGGGAAGGCAGAGACCCCAACTGGCAGAATGTATAAAACGCATCTAGGAGAGACCAATATGGGCACAGTTGGTGAGCAGCTGGTGAGCTGCCCTGGGGTCTAGGCTGTCGGCACATCTAACAAAGACAACTTCCCCCAACTACTTCTGCTCGCAGCATCCGGTTGTCAAACTTTAATTTTTCTTGAAAGCCATCTAAATCCAACTATCAATGAAAGTGGAATCCCCCTTACTTAGATTAAAAAAAAAAATTCTAAGGCCTAAAAACCACGAATACTGTTATTATTATCATTAATTTACAAAAGTTAAAACAGCACAGTGTAAATTTCCAGTGTTAAGTGCTTAGGTGTGGAGTTCAGTTGTGCTACATGTATTGGCAGCGTTGTGCAACCAGTGTCTAGACGGTTTTCATCTTGCAAAACTTCTCTTCTGAACCTATTAAGCAAGACTGTTTCCTGCCTCCCCCATGTGCTGGCAACTCTCCTTCTACTTT
Organism: Phyllotis vaccarum; assembly: GCA_033318265.1. Lineage (NCBI taxonomy): Eukaryota > Metazoa > Chordata > Mammalia > Rodentia > Cricetidae > Phyllotis > Phyllotis vaccarum. The sequence continues at coordinate 2,668,155 of JARWLC010000012.1, forward strand.
GCATCTTTAGGAGCCTGGCGACTCTAAGTGCCTTGCATAAGTAGAACCATAAGATATTATAGCTATTAAAATATTTATATGGAATTTTGATTGTAGTTACATTAAATTTATAGACTTTAAAAGAGAGTTGGTAATGAATTTTACTATAAGGTACTTCAGGAGTCTCTTAAAGTCAGTCCTGAAGATATCTTGTTGAGTATAATCTAGGTGTTTTAGGTTTTCAATTGCTCTTTCTTCCCCAGCCATGTTGGGGACTAAACCCAGGGTCTTACGCTTGCTAAGCCAGCATTTTTTGTTTTTCCTTTTGTGGTAGGATGTCACGCAAACTAGACTGGTCTCAAACTCCCTGTGTAGTGAGTTTGGCCTTGAACTTCTAATCTTATTTTCCCCTAATAGTCAATAAGGTATCTGTTTTATTTATCTATTTTAACATACGGACCTCTGTTCCCCTTCTCTTCTCTACTCCTAATCCTTTAACCTCTGACTCCCACATGCTGGGATTACAGAGTACACGTATGCCTGCTCCCTCTCTTCCATTATGATTGAAATCTCATATTTCAAATTACTTTTTCAAAGAAAAAGAAAAGGAAAATGATATTGTACAATCCTATTGCCACGATGAGATGACCACCACTACTCAACGTCTCTCTCTCTAATTCTCTGGAACTCGAGGGTACACATGCACACACACAAACACACACACACACACACACACACACACACACACACACACACACATACACACACAGGTTCAAACACTGTTTCCAAATACACACTAGTGTGTTTCTGCTCTAATCATAAGGAAGTTTCCAGACAAGAAACAATTAGATTCACTGCTACATGCTCTGTTAAATTTGCTACATTTTACAATTAAATTTGTTAGCACCATGTACAATTTCTTCATTTCTGTTGCTGGTAAGAACCAGCTTACCATCACTCTCTCTGCATTTGTAAGATATCTTTTTAGTTTTTCTGTGTTTACCTCAGAGCGATGAACATTTCTACTACTTTAAAAGCTTTGGAATAATTCAATTAGGCAGAGTGATCAGATTCCATTTTCCTTAAAGACTTGAAATCCTCAGCCAGTGAAGCGCTGTAGATAACGCAGCACACACAGGTTGTAAGTTAGAACCAAGACCCTGGCTGCCTCACTTTTTAAAAAGTGAGTCTGCTTTAAATTTTCTAATTCCATCAGCAAGAAGGAAGGCAGTCACTGAGGGGTCACTCACTGCCCACTCCACCGTGGAAAACAAGCATAGGATCAAAAACATTTGGGACTGGGAAGTTTTTCCAGAAAGCAAAGTCCTAAATTAGCTGCTATGTAGTATAGTGTCACCTGGTAGGGACAGCTAGACGCGGGCTGCTGTATCAACGTCTAGCCCTGTTCTCATCTGAGACAGTAGCTGGTACAAAGGTCCTAGTCAGCAGGCAAAGGTGTTCAGCGGATTTGGAATTGGGTGATAGGTTGGCTGTCAAGAGAAACCACGACTGTATAAGGAGGAAAGACTCTATAAGATTGACCAGTGAGCACACATGTAGGCCATTTTCTTGATTAATGGGTGATATGGAATGGCTCAGCACACAGTGACCATTCCTGGACAGGCAGATACAGGGAACAGCCAGTATGCAGCGTTCCTACTCAGCTTCACTTTCACTTCTGCTTCCAGGTCGTGTCCGTCCGTGTCCGTGTCCCCCCCTTGGCTGCTTTCTGTGATGAACCTGAGAGATGTAGCCAAGTAAACCCTTCCTCCCAGGTTTCATTTTTCAAATCTGATTTTTAAAGTTTTTATTCTTTTAAAGATTTATTTCTGGGTTGGGGAGATGGCTCAGTGGTTAAGAGCTCTGACTGCTCCTCCAGAGGACCTAGGTTCAATTCCCAGCACCCACATGGCAGCTCACAACTGTCTGTAACTCCAGTCCCAGAGGATCCAACCCACACGGCCATACATGCAGGTCAAACATCAATGCATATAAAACAAAAATAAATAAATTGCTAGAAAAAGGTTTGTTTTATTTCATTTTTTATGTGTATAAATGCTTTATTCTTGCGCATTTATCAGTGTCCCAATGTCAAGCCTGGAGTCCATTGAAGATGGAAGGGGGCATTGGATATCCTGGGGCTGGAATTAGGGATTGTTGCCAGTCTCTAGCTGGGCTCTGGGAACTGAACCTGGGTCCTTTGCAAGAACAAGAAGTTCTCTTGACTGTGAGAATGGGGTTCCTGTGGATCAGTGTTAGGAAATCACAGTAAACTAAGACCGAAGACAGGAAATCACAGGTGTATTGTAGTATAACAGGGGATCTTAGGGTCTTCTCCAGTCTCGGAGTTTATTCCTCTGTAATTTGAATAGCAGTACGTATTCTGGAATTTTAGCCACTTAGCCATAGCAAAAGCTAAACTGTGCTAAAATAATGTCTCGGTGAAGAGCCCTTGCTGTTTTTGAAGAGGACCTGGTCATTTCGAGGGGATCACAACTGCTTAAAACTCCAGTTCTAGGAGAGATTATGTTCTCTTCTGGCACTCACAGACACCTGTTCATAGTGGAACACATATGTACACACTCAGGAACACACACACACACACACACACACACACACACACACACACATACACACGCGCGCGCACACGAAATAATAACTACTTAAAAGTTTTCAAGCGAGAACTTTGGGGACCCGTACAAAGAACTGAAGGTCTCAGATTATATAAGAAGAGTTTATATAACTGTGTCTGAGTATATATACACATCACTGAAGAAAATTTTGAACCAAGTAAGTCCTTGGTTGAAAGATAATAAAGCATAAGTTACCAGATATACAGGATGTGTATGTTTTTATGTATGTGTGTATGTATTCTTTACACCAGGAGTCAGCTAACTCTGTGTGAAAAAGGCCAATTAGTAAATGTATTTGTTTTTGTGACTTTAGGAGACACTCTACTTAATAGACTTTTCTTTGGGTGGCCAGCTCACAAAGACCTCTTTTATTTATTTATTTATTTTTTAATAAAAGCTTGGCCTTAGCTTAGTCTTGTTCTTAACTAGTTCTTACAACTTCAATTAACCAATTAACCCATATTTTTTAATTTACGTTCTTTTACATGGCTCAGTTACCTTTACTCTCTGTGTTGCCCATCCTGTTTCCTCTCCATCTGGCTGGTGACTCTGCCTTCTTCCCAGAGTCCTCTCTGTCCCTGGAATTCTCACTTAACCTCTTCCTGCCTAGCTAATGGCCATTCAGCTCTTTATTAAACCAATCACATGACACATCCTCACACAGTGTACAAAATCCCCACAGCACACAACTGCCTTCAGGCTATGGAAGTCACAATATGCTATGCAGAAACGAACAGCAGTGGGTGCATTCCCAATAAACTTTATGGATACTGGAGTGTGATTCTGGATAATTTTCACGTGTCATGAAATATTCTCTGTTTCTCTCACTCAGTAGAAAGGTGGACAAAAACTACTTAAAGCTTGTAGACCACGCAAAAAGACCACGCACACACTCTTGTTGATCCCGGCTTTATAAGCCACTATGTGCTTTTTTGGGTAGAATCACCTATGCTCACAGATGTAGCACTAATGGCAGAAGAGCTTGATACAAAATTGGTCCACTCATGGCTGAGACGCTGATGCAGGAAGGTAGGGAGTTCACATCAGTGAGATAAAGTCCACTGGTCACACTTTTTTTGTTTGTTTGTTTTACATACCAACTACAGTTCCCTCTCTCACACCCACCCTTTCCTCCTCCAAAAGGGTAAGGCCTCCCACGGGGAGTCAGCAAAGCCTGGTACATTCAACCGAGGCAGGTCCAAGTCCCCTTCCTGCTGCATCAAGGCTGTGTAAGGCATCACATCATAGGTAATGGGCTCCATAAAACCAGTTCATGCACCAGGGATAGATCCTGATCCTATTGCCAGGGGGTCCCTTAAACAGACTACACAACTGTTTCCCTTATGCAGAGGGCCTAGTCTGGTCTCACGTAGGCTCCACAGCTGTCAGTCTAAAGTTTGTGAGGTTCCACTAGCTTGGTTCAGTTGTCTCTGTAGATGTCCCCATCATGATCTTAGCCCCCTCCCTTGCTCATATAATCCCTCTTCCCCCTCTTCCACTACGCTACCGAAGCTTGTAGACCCACTTTTAAAAGTTCTACCACCTCCCAACCATGCCACAGGCTGAAGAACAGGCCCCAGGGTCACCTTCCAGGTTTCAGTGTCCCATATCTAGCTCTATTTGGATTGGATCCATTTACAGAAATGACCCAGGTAAAGGGAGACAATTTGAACTACTCTTACTTTGTGTCTCCTCCCAAGTACAGGGCAAAGTCAGAAAACTTTGGGAAAGATTATAAGGACTCTGCCATAAGTTTCTGCCACTTAAGCCACTCAGGTGAAGCACTCCCTGATGGCCTCATAAGTGATGCGGTCACTGACACTGACTGCAGGGGACCAAGTAAGGCCTGTGCTCAGGGTTCTTATGGTAGTGATAAAATTCAGATTATTTCCAGGTAGTGAGGCTACAAAACACATTTATTTTCCTGGCAGCTTAGTGGTAACCTTTTCCAACGCAGCATTTGGTTCCCTTGAATCCTGAATCCCATTTATGGATTTCTTACAAGTGAAAACTATTGACCTGTATTGAGTAGGGACAAGTCAGGTAATCTCAACCCTAAGGAGTCTGACCCATGATGGCTGCTGCAAGTCTGAAGCAAGACACCCTGGGGGAAAGAGGAACAAGGGTCAGCAAACCAAGAAATGAAAGAGTGAGGAGCTGGATCTTATGACTTCTCAGAAGGCTCTGAGAGTGGTAAGGCCTCACCACCATAGGAAGGGGACAGTTCAGAAAGAACGCAACTTGATGGTATTAGTCATAAAGGCCAAGGTGCCTTTTCTGAAAAGGAATGTCTGACTGATGACCCGTAGCATTAAGAATGTAACTCTGTTTTCTGGGCTTATGTTGTGGTTTCTCTCATTTTTACAAGTTTGTCTGTTTTCCATAAATTACTAAAAACCAGAGAGATACGTGATGCTTTAAAAAGTTTATAATTCAAACCTCATTGTCTGGAAGGAAGCAGGTTAATTCCACCAGTGATTTTGTAACTACCTTAAGTCCCCTGTTCCTGAGCTAGAGTGAAGGTCACTGACCAGAAAACTTAAAATAAATAAATTTTATAGTAAACTAAAAAGTATAAATAGTAAGATTTAAAATTATCCCACTAACTTTCATTTCTAATGAAAAAAATTAAATGTTTTTTTTCTTAATTTTAATCGTTTTGAAATTGTTGGAAATAGTCTTTTATTATTTATTTAACAGGAAATTTTGCTCCCCAAGATTGGGAAAGTATCTGTCAGAATGAGCTGATCATTCTTTTGTAGAGTTTCATGGGCTTTAATTTTTAATTTTTATTAAAAAATTTAAGTTTAATTATATGACTTTACCTCATTCCTGCCCTCCCTCCAATTCTTCCCATGTCACCTCTCATTCATACCAAACTTATGGCCTCTTTTTTGATTATTATTGCTACATACATGTATATGCACACATATATAAATATGACCTGTTAAAACCATGTGGCTTGGGTGTGTATGACCTCATGAATCACTCATTTTGACTGACCCATTTAGGGAGCTTGTCCCAGGGAGAGGCTAATTCTCCCTCTTTCCTGTCATCAGTTGCCTGTAGTTCTTCGTCTGGGGGTGAGGCATTGTGGGATTTCTCCCTTTTAGTTTGCTGATGTTAGCATTCTTCAGATACTGTTTGTGCCACCAAGTCGTTGAGGCATCACCAGTGATTTCTAGGAAGCACAATCTCACAGCAGATTCCCTGGTCCTCTGGACCTAATGATGTCCAGGGATCAGGCCCTATGGAGAAGCCCACGCAGGCAGCAACCACAGCCATGTGCTGTTGCTCCAGAGATTCTAGCCTTTTGATTCATGTTTGTACTTTTCACTGGTGCTGGAGTGGCCCTGTGATCACACCAGACAAAAACTGAGTTGTGGCAATCTGGAGAAGAGGCAATGGTGCCTTTCTTTCTTCTTTGCTCTAAACATAAGAAGAAGAGAGAATGGGCTTGGTGTGGTTCTCAGAGGTGGTTTTTAAACATCTTGTTCTGATACAACAGAAGCAGAGAGGGAGAAGACTGAACTTCAATGCAAAAATTACCTATTTTCAAAGAAATGGAGTTAAGTCAGTCATTAAAAAAGACAAGTCCTAAACTATCTCCACAGTATTAGCGAGCAGGATGCCTTCCCTCTGTTGGCTACACTTCCACATTTAAATCTTCATAAAAGAACAACACTGGGCGATCCAGCATCGCTGAATAAGTTTAAAAATAGTAAACTCTTAACTGAAGTGCTGAATGAACAGTCACATAATAGCATTTGTGTTTAGAGCACTTCATAGGAGATTACAGACAGGATCTGTTGTTGATGTTGTCTGGAATAGGGTAAACTGTGTCTGGTAGTCCCTGTCTTAGTGAGCTTGACTGCCTTTGTCTCAAAGATGGCCCATGCATGTCTAGACAGGCAAGTTTTTGCTTGCACACAGAGCACGCTATGGTCACATACTGACCAAACTTATTTTATCTTTTAAAAATCACTAGTTTTAACAGCTGATTTTTTTTTCTTTTAAATGTGTCTGCTTTCCCTACAGTAGTAAACTACAGTGAATTATTTTGTTTTTCTAGATTCTTCCATGACCACTGAGACCCTGGCACATACTCTCTTCCCCCCAGTAACTAGGAATGAGAGACAAGGGAGTCTTCGGCAAAAGCTAACAGCAGATGTGAACTGCTGGATCGCTGTGACAGCATTGGGTGGAGCATTTCAGGGACGTTGCATCTCAGCTCTCTGATGTGCCTCCTGGTAGCTAATATTATGACTCCAAATTGAGGAAGTGGATGAGGAAGCCTAGAGAGTTGACGTAACCCTCTCAGGGTCATAGCATCAAGGGACTACCTAGGCCAATAGAAAGCCAGGGCCCTCTTTCCTGGGCCCCCTCTGTTACCTTCCCCTTTGTGAGCTGAGTCTCCTAAATGAAGCAGTCAGTTCAGTATGGAAGTGATCTTTGTGGTGGTCTGGGGACAGAGGGGGACCAGGACCTTTGCTAGCAGCTAGCCTCAGAGAGCCCACACAAGACTTACACAGGACGGGGTATTTAAAACGGTTCCTACACAGTAGCACTCCAGACCCACATTTGGGCTTCTTGGTTCCAGACAGACTACTATTCTCACCAACTTCTAGCTGAAAAAGACATCACTGAGCTTTTCCCTCTAATATCCCTTTAAAAGTCTAAGATTCCAAGTACAGTAGGTCACAAAACCGAGGCAAAAGATTATTTTTCTTAGAGGATTGTTTAATTTCAGGATTTCAGGGTTCCCCTGTTTTATTTCAGGGTCAGAGCAAGTTCCTACTTAGTACCCACAATGCTGTGAGGGAATCTTAACAGGGGACTTGCAAATATACTGGAAGATTAATAGAATGGCCCTGCTACAAGACACACAAAGTGAAATATGGTGACAGATAATATATTTCAGCTTGAATTTTCAACACTATATAAATGTTCTTAATTAATATTAAAACAACAATTAATGAAAAATATCAAGTCTATTGTCTTGACAAATGAAATACCATCTTTTTCAAGGGCATTCATTTTTTTTAAAAAAATTCTTCTCTGATTCCAAATATAATGCAGATTAAGATTCAGCCATGAACTCCAGGAAATACACAAGGAATTAGAAATTACCTGATCTGATGCTTTTGTGAACCCCATGGAGATCTGCCTTCCCACACTGGCAGAGACTATCCTACCTTTTCATCCTCTCTCTCTCTCTCCCTCTCTCTCTCTCTCCTCTCTTACAAGAGTATCATTACCAACACATAGAAAATAGTCAATAAATTATTAATATTATCCAATTTGTTATATAAGCTTTGATTTATTTTTTGCAACATTGAGGCCATAGGTGATACTAGTTTTGGGTCTAGTGAACGATAGTTCTCAGAAGCAGTAACCTAGGATAATCATACAAGTTATATTAATTTTATTGTATGTGTTACAGTAGCCAGAAGTACAACTTAAACAACTTCATCATAGCAGAGGCCTTGCTGATTGCTCTAACCTGAAGTCCAGAGAAATGTTCGCTGTCCTGTTCATCTGATCCCAGGGGTAAGTCAGTGACACCCTCTCCTCTCTCTTCGTCTTGTTTCTACTTGTTTCTGTGTCTTTGTGTCTTTGCTCTGCATATTAGATGTGTGCTTTCATGTTTTTCTTCCCCTCTCTCTACATTGCTGAACAATCTTGGACTGATAGCTGTATCTAGCAGGATTCAACAAGAGGAATGGCAGCTTACCAGCATAGTGGGAAGTGACTAGCTGATCTCTTATGCCCACGCTGACAAAATCGTGTTTCCTGAGCATGGCTCTGATATTAGCTGCAGTCTCTATCCTTCTGAGGTAGAGTGTGAGACTGTTGGTGGTTCTGAAATTCCTAGCAATAATTTTGCCACAGGAGAGGTTCTCTCCACAGGAACCAAGAAAGGGGATTGGCAAGGTCACTGGCTACACAGCTGACACTACCCAGTAGAGTTTTCTCCACCAGGGTTTTTCTTTAATAAATTCAATTTAAACTTAAGCCTCAGATTGACCTGCTATAGAATAAAAAAAATATTTATGAAGTGAAAAGAAATAGAATGCCTTTTAGCTGCAGAATTCTAGGTTTCTTCTAGAATGTGGTCCACACACTTGATAATGCACCGACTACTGAGCTGAACTGGAGCTATGCCACACCTGAAGATAGTACACACCTGTGCAATCATGCAGTCCAATTAGCTATTAATTTTTAGGTAGTGCCTTTACACAGTTCAAATAATCACAGTCCCTTTTTATCAGCTTCTCTCTCAGCCATGTGGGGCGGGACTGCTGAGAGCCCTGCTTGTGGAAAGTCTTTTTGTTTTTCCTAAGTGCCCACTGTCTCTATTCAAGGTGTCTCTTACACCACGGTAGGAGAGACATTTGTTTGTTAGGCTCCCAACCTCCCACCTGCCTATTGCATGGGTCTTAAATGCACTTGGAAGATATAGAAAGAGGTAACAGGAAGACACATAGACTTTAGAGACACTGACCAGTTTCCATGGAGCACCCATTCACATGATTTAATTCAGTATATTTTTTTTTTGAAAAAAATTTAGTTCAGCAAAATTTTTGGTGTCAACATGGCCAGTTACCTGCATTTTGAATTACTGCTGCATGATATTGCATGTCCAGTGTGATGCGTCTTTTTCTGTCCCACCAGCCAGCTCCCAAATAACGATACAGAGACTTATTAACTGTGAAACCTTGGCCTATAGCTTATGTTTGTTCCCAATGAACTCTCATAACTTAAACTATTCCATTTCTATTAATCTGTGTTCTATCACATGACTTTACCTCTCTTCCATCTTGTACTGCCTGTTTATTCTGCTTGTCTCCTGGCATATCCTACATACCTAGAATCTCTTCCTCCCTCCCTCCTTCCCTCCCTCCCTCCCTCTCTCCCTCCATCCTTCTTCCCTCCCTCCCTTCCTCCTCCTTCTCTCTCCTTCTTCCTTCCTTCCTTCCTTCCTTCCTCCCTTCCTTCTTTCATTCCTTTTTTCCTTCCTTCCTTCCTTTCTTTCCCTGGAAATTGCACCTATACCTCCTGCCTAGCTATTGGCCATTCAGATTTTTAATTCCAACAATCACTATAGTACATCTTCACACAGTGTACACATATCCCATAATATTTCCCCCTTTGTGTCTAAATACAAAGGAAAGGTTTTAACTCGAACATAGTAAAACTATATACAATAACAACAATTATCAGGCAAGAATTACATTCACTATGCTCAGTTCATTTATATTTGGCAAGTCCAGAGAAAATACTGTATTACCTATTATATCTTAGTGAGTCTAAAATTTTATATCTAAACCACTTTCCACCATAACTTGTATTACCATCTACGGTATGGCACATATATTTTAATTTTGCAAACCTGCAAAATGAAATACATTCACTTGCCAAATTTCATTTGGGTACCTTTTTGGGTTACTTCCTTCAAGTAATGGAGTTCAGTTACAATTTCTTTGGCTTATTGTCAAGTTATAAAAAAATCTTTCTTCAAATCTTTGCTGTTAACCTGGTGTTTCCTTTCCTTTCCTTCCCTCCTTCCCTCCTTTCTTTAAAAAAACTTTAAAAAAATTGTTGTTTGTGTCTCTAACATCATGCATTTCCATTCCATTTGTTTCCATGTCCACCCTCTGACCTTGCACCCCTCCCCAAATAAAACAAAATAAAATTTAAGAGAAAAAAGTGAAAAGGAGAAATCCATATTGTTAAGAAAGCCATAATGTGACACATTGAGTCACACAGTAAACACTTTCATCCTTATATCTTTACTTGCAAGTGTTCCCTGCACAGAGTCATTGGTCTGGTTTATGCCACACTATTGACACTGGACCCTCACGGTTACTCTGCTTGGTTATCCTGATACTCTGTGTCATGGAAATCCTGAAGCTTTGGATCTGTAGGACCAGCCTCTTCACATGCTCCAGAAGGTCAGAGACCCACTCAAAGCCCTGGTTCTGAGCCTGGGTAGCTGCAGGGTTTACTAGTCTGCCAGCTCCCTTTTTCTCATCACCAGGGTGAGCTCTTGTGTATTGCCCTGGCTAGCAGGATCAATTCTCTTTGTGGTTTGTTTCTGAGACTGGAGGAATGTTAGTCTGCATTTTACATTGTGACAACAAATTGTTTTCCCATAAATTCATTGCTATATTAGACATTCTGGCCCTAAATACTTAACCCATCTTGCATTTTGTTTTACTTGAGATAAAGTTCCAATTCCTTAAACTGAAGATTTATTTCTTGAAGAGGCCAATTTGGAAATGATTGTTACATCTTCACCTGTATCTACCAAACCCCCAATATCTACCAAACCCTCAATATCTACCAAACCCTCAATTTCAATGCTGTTTACTTGCATTTTTAGCTTTGGTCTCTGATCATTATACCAGTTTGTCAAAACACTTGTTTTCTGATCTCTCCTAGACCTTTTGTCATATCAAATGAAGCTGTTCTGTCTTGGGTCACATCCAGAGCAGTGTGGTTTTAACACTAGGTATTAAGTCTTATAATTGCCTCTCCGATGCTGATAGGGATGATTGAGCCAAATTTGATATTGGGGCCCATGGGTGCTCCCTAGAGTATTTTCTGATGGTAAAGAATTACATTGCTTGTTTCGTGCTGCATTCATTAGTCAGTGCCTCGTTTTGCCAAACCATCTATACACTCCAGAAGGCTGGGGCCTCCTGTTTGAATGATCTCTAGAAAAAACCTCCACTGTTTCTAGGAACACTTTGCCTATAAACCCTTTTCAAATGACCTTGCTCATCACAATTAAAACATCTGACATTGTAATTTTTCTTAAAATTTCTGGAAATTACTTCTCCTACGAAGGCAGCATCATAAGCATGAGATCTAATACAAACTGTATTTCAGATCCATTCACCTATGGGTGCTGAGCTTGCCTCTAAAGGCCTAATCTCCCTTTGCATTCCAAGTTAATATTACCAAAAAACAAGGATTCAGTAAATATCTTTCTAGCTTGTGGATCTGATATCATTCTATTTACAGGTGAAGTCAATCTTTGTTAAAACAACAAGACAAACAAACCTACTCCATAAAGGCTTCCTTTGGGTCTCAGTACTCTTTCCTAATTCTTCAACACAGTCCCAAGTGTTCAAAGCCTCTATACAGCATAGAGACAACATGTGCTCATCAAGCGTAGGCTGTCTTTGCAAATCAGCCCTCACCAAAAAGCTGATCTTGGAAAATTTTCAATATCTGTAGCCCTATTTTATTGCCATATAAGCTCAGCCTCCACTTTTCACCATGTTTTCTACTTTAACCAAGGACCAGCTACCAATATTGCTGTAACTAAATTTTTTCAGCCTTGGGGAGTAATTCTATTCTGAGTTGCCCTGAATTTAACATCTGTTTCACAAAGAATGACTATATATCATATGAATTTATCAATTTCTTAAATCTCTTGAAATCTAACATCTGTACAGGATCTCTGTTAACTTCTGTATAGCCTTGGGGGTACCTATCATTGGACAGTCATTCTTCTATGGTAACATGTCGATAAATTAAGGTTGGTTTTCTAATAACCTTAGGCCACTCATTTTCATTTTCATAATGTAATAGTGAGATAGGTTCTGCTCTGAATTTCTCTGTCTTTGTCTGAGTATTTTTTTCTCATTTTTCTTAGTAGGACTTTCTAAGGCTTGTATCTTATCAATAGTAAGTCCTTCTGAGATTGGTATCTTAACAGCAAGATTTTTATTATTTTCATTAGTAAATTTTTCTAAGGATTGTATGTTACCAATAGGAAGTTTTTTAAGGCTTCTACCTTATCCATCAAATTTTCATATTTGGCACAGCTATTGAAACACTTTTTAAAGGTTAAAATATGGATCACCAAACTAATAGTAATTAATTGGCATTATGTCAATCCCAGCTAAGTGGTTTATCTCCTTATTTATTTTTTCCGTTTGCAAGCTATCCATAGTAGCACTGTACACTGACTTCTTGCATTGTGACAGTTCTGTTTATTAAGGTAGGAAAGATTTTTCTATTTAATATTTAACTCTATCCTTAAAGGCTTCCAAAGTGTCTCATCAAATCTGCTGACTTTTTACTTTGTCCACAGCAACAGTACCATTTTTGGTGGGTTCAAGACCCTCCAGTGATTTCCAACTGTGAGCCTGCTTTCTGGAGTCTCATGAACAGCACTCAGAAAGGCCCAGGTGTGAATTCTCCATTCATGTGGTCATGCCACATGGTGGGTCTGCCCCACTAGTCAGCTCCCAAGTAATGACATGGAGACATTACTAATTATGAAACCTCGGCCTGTAGCTTAGGCTTGTTTCAACTAGCTATCATAACTCAGATTAACCCATTTATATTAATCTATGTCCTACCATGCACATTACCCTTTTCCATCTTGCATCTTCTTTTTCCTCTTCCTGTCTTCCGTGTGCCTAGATTCCCCCCTCTTCCTTACTCTGCCTGAATATCCTGCATATACCTCCTGCTTATTGGCCTTTCAGCCTTTTATTCCACCAATCACAGCAATGCATCTCTACACAGTGTACAAAGATCCCACAACAAGAGATTATTCTGAAAGCTATTCCTTGATACCAAGGTTTATGTACAAATACATCTGGTCTGGAAATTATGGCAACCTCATTCATTAGAAAAAATCACTTGATCACAGAAGGGCTAGCTGATCCAAAGCACTATGACTTAGTGTTCACATACCATTATCTTTTATACTCTTTTGTAGTACGAGGTTTCTGGCCCTGACTTTCAGGCCTAGCCTCTAGGTTTTGGCCCACAGACCCACAGACCCACTCAGAGACAAAAAGACACTTTCAATAGTTTTAGCTGATCGGCCTAAGGCCCAGGCATATCACTTGCTAGCTCTGTATCTTTCATCTAACCCATGACTCTTATATTGTTCAGCCATGGGACTCAGTACCTTTTCTTAGAGCAGCATAGTTGTCCTCTGCTTCTTCCGGCTTCTCTCTGGCATTCTGCTCTGTGCTTCCTGTTCTCAGAGTTTTCTTAGTCTGGTAGCCCTGCCTACACTTCCTGCCTGCCTTTGGTCAATCAGTGCTTTTTATTAAACCAGTGGATGGGACAATTATTTACAATGAAGCAACACAATCCCCCTATACTCTTTCAAATAAATGATAGATGCTCATAGATTTATGATGGGGTTCTATCCCAATAAACCCATTGTGAAATGAAAATATCATTTCTTGAAAGGTGAAATACATTTTGTTATGCTTACCATTATGCACATTATGGCTTTGCCTAGCCTGTTTAAATACCCTCAACACTTTTGTTAGCCAATAACTAGAGAGAAGAATCATGTAACAGAGGGCTAATGTCACAATGATGTGTGACTATCTTAAGAAACTGATTATTGAACTGAAAGTGAGAATGGCTGCATGAGCATGCAGATACATCACAGAGGAGTAGGAAAAACACGCTTGAATGATCACATGTGAAGAAACATTTGTGTTGTATAGGTCTCATACTCAGAACTAGTTTCCAAGATGAGTTGCTTTAGTTCACCTTCACCAACTCTGCTTTTTATTTTCCCCGGAGATCTATCCCCCACATGGAGGCTACTTTTCTATGTGTCTCATCTATCTTAGTAGTATTACTTATTGTTAGTAAGTTACATAACATGGCATGAGCCCCAGGGCTCTGGAGAAGAGAGGCACAGGCTTGGTGCCAGGGCGGGGCTGAGCAGCTGGCTTCACCTGTGCTTCCCAGCCTTTGGGCCAGCACTTGGCTTAGACTGGACTTGCAGTGGCTTCACCTGTGCTTCCCAGCCTTTGGGCCAGCACTTGGCTTAGACTGGACTTGCAGTGGCTTCACTTAGATATGAATCTACCTTGAGTTTTTGCAGCGTGGACTTTTAACTCCCCAGCTCAGCTACTGAAAATGGCAACACCGAATCCAGTATCTTTCAGGTCAAGCTGCTTTGTGGGCTCATTTGTTTATCACTGCAGATTGGTCTGATTCTAAAATATTGCAGGGCTAAGACAAGTCTTCAGTCCTTCCACAAAAGAAACCACACCCTCAGCTCTCCTAAAGACACACCCACAGTGCTCTGCATTTGTTTTCTTGGTAGTTATTGGTATTTTCCAGGACACTTCTCATCCAGTTCTGTTTCCTCTTCACCAAGAAGTTCTCATTTCTGAAAAACATGAGGTTTCCTAAGAATGATGGCCCTCGGCTGATTCATTTGGTGGGAAGCACACCACTGGCAAGTCACACAGTGAGATGGAATTGTCTTCGGCTAAATGGAACTACACCGATCGTAACTCATGGTTGCTGTTGCTCAGACACCTTAGCAGTCATTTGTCACAATTGTCATTCTGTCTTTGAAAAGGAGAGGCAGAGTGGAGTGTTCCTGGAGGGGAGAAAGAATAAAAGTTGGCCACGCAGGTTGTGCAAACGATTAGAGCACATTGATCTGGGCCACTGCTGTGCAGCTGTTTTGTGAGGACAAAGCACTCCAGGCTCTCTGGTCTGCTCCTGTGGGCACTGGTCAGAACTGCAGTTACTGCTTCCTCTTCCCAACCTGTCCCTTCTTCAAATTCAAGCAAGTTGGAGCCAGCCTGAGCTCATTTAGTGCTGCAATAAACTTCCAGACTCCGAGTTGAGTGGCTTATAAAGAAATAGAAATGTTTGGCTCCCAATTTTGGAGGCCAAAAGTCCTAGATCAGGGCACTAATTCTGAGGACCTAACTCTGTGCCCCGCGGCCTCACCTCTTGACCTCACTTTCCGAAGGCCCGACCTTTTCTTACAGGCGTCTCAGGGATGGAGTTTCAGCATATGAACTTAGGGATAACAGAGTATTCAGTTCAGACGTTAGCAGAGAAAGCCTCTCCCTGCTGTGAATATTTTTCACAGCTTCTAGAATGAATAGAGGCCCCGTGTCAGCCAAGGAGCAAAGAACTAATACTCAGAAAAGAATAGTTGAAATACTAGGAAAGAAAGGTGGTAGGTTTTGTTGCAGTTAAGAGAAAGCACCTTCTGGATCGATCCCGATGATATCAAGCAAGAATCATAGCTAACCCTGGCCCCTGTCCTGCTCTCTAATAAACTTCCCTGTAACGAGTCACTCCCAAACGGTAATGAGCCATTCCCAGCTTAATGGTTTTTGAGAATAATCACTTTATAAGCAGTCTTGGGGTGTGAAGGTCAAGGTTCCAGGATGACTCAGGTCAGTCTGGCAAAGGGCCCCAGTAGCCCCAGGTAGATAAATGCTGGAGCCAGACGAGTGGGGAGCTGAAAGGTGGGGGCTGTCAGGGCAGGCCTCCTTTGTCTCCCTTTCATCAGGGAGTCTCAGAGATAACCGGTTGGTCTTCCCAAGTATGCCAGCTTGCTTCGTAGTACAGTGGCATTGGTTGCTGGAATTACTAGGTGGGATTAGATTATAGTTGTGAGCGTTCTAGGGGTCAGCTAGAACACACTTTGCTTTCTATGATGAAGGTCCCAAGTTCACGATGCTTTTTCTGCCATACCGCATGGCCAGCCGTCTGTGCAAGCCAAGACTGTGTCAGGCTGTATGGGAACCTCCTAAGCTCAGTACATAGTTTCTGAAAGAGTCTGCAGAGATAGTTTAAAAGCACCCCACCTCTCTAACACAATGTTAATATATCTTTATATATTTTAACGTAGTTATTTAGTGAGTATGCCCCCGCACATGCCCGTGTTGGTGCAGGTACCTGTGGCCAGGGTGCATGCTCCGGTAGAGGTCAGAGGAGAACTCTGGAGAATCTGTTCTCTCCTGCCACCTTGTGGGATCCAGGGATTGAACTCAGGTCATCACTTCTGTACTGGCTGGACCTTCTCACTGGTCCTATTATTATTATTTATTATTTTTTCATTTCAGTCTAAATGTCAGCAGCCCCTCCTTTTAAAAAAATTCTAGTGGATCAGTTGATTTAAAGAACTAAAATAAAAAGTACATGCTCACTATAAGGTTCCATTGCAGATTGGTGGATAAGGGGCATATCACGAGCAGCACTGATCCTTCGTGAATATGTCAAAAGGACCCCATTCACAGGCATTCTGTGGACACTTAGTGAAGAGTAGCAAGATGAATGGATGAATATATAATGAGTTAGTTCACATATCTGCCATTAGTCAAAGGAGCTTTTAAGCCAAATATACTAGAAGCCAACAGAATGAATTATAACTTGGCATATTGGGTGAGGAAATATGTTTCTAAAATGTAATTAGTGTAATGTTTGTTTTACTTTGTTCCATTTCATCTGTATATATGATTTGGTTATATATATATATATATATATATATATATATATATATATATATATATATATATTCAAGTAACTGATTTGATGAGAGATCCGAGAGTAGAGAATATTTTCTAAAGAGTATTTGGAGGCTCTTTGCATGTCTGTGGTGTGCAGGCAGCAGCCCATCCACTGTTAAGGAGGAAAGGCAGAGATACTGATAATATTGTAGGCTTCATGAGGTTCACCATGGACTTCATCCTTCTCTGAAAAATTTAACACTAAGAAATTATTAAATATTAAATTTATTTTTAATTTAATTAATTTATTTTACATCTTGACCACATTTTTCCCCTCCTCCTCTCCCCTATTCCCTCCCCGCATCTCCCATGCCCCCCCCCCATCTATTCCTCCTCTATTACTGTTCAGAAAGGGGCAGGCCTCTCCTGGGTATCAACAAAGCTTGGCATATCAAGCTGCAGTAAGAGTAAGCAAGCACCTTCCTTTGTATTAGGGCCAGGCAAGGCAATCCAGTATGTGGAGTTGGTTATTAAATTTTTAGACATATAACATCGTACTATTCTTATTGACCCAAGGTTCAAAGGGGTTTTTGAGGATCATTTGAATTCGATCTCCATTTACATATCAATGTTCTTGGTTCTAGTTTACACTGAAGTTACTCTTGGGATTTCCAAGTAGCATACCAGGGAATGCAAGAGTACTGCACCTGGGCTCCCAATGGCTAGTCCCTACCATGATCTCCATGCCCGATGGCACCCAACACTGATTGCTCTCTAGGGACATGTCCCCACCAGTGGCCTTGGGCTATAGCATATATAGATATGTAAATATTTTTCCCATCAAAAATGTTTGACCTGAGCATGTGTGTGTGCATTTCAGCAACAGTGGAGAAAGCTTGGAGATTGGGGAAAGGGTGATACGTTGTAACTCCAGGTGAAGTCACTGCAGTCCTGCCCAGGTAGCATTGGTTATGTAGGTGGCCAAAAGTGCACATATATAAGCTTGTGGGACAAATTTACAAGTTATTCTAGGTCAAGAGACAATATGGATGGAGAAACATCTTGTATTTGGGGGCATTTATCTCTGGGTGGGTTAGATATGACCCGTTGAAGGAAGTATCGATGAAGAATGAAGGTCTAGGGAGGGAGAGAACAAAACATTACCTTCAACTTTTATTACTGACAGAGAAGAAACTGAGGGTCGGTCACAAGGTTGTTTTCTCACTGGGAAACGTTTCTTTGCAGTGGATCTAAGATTTTTGTGTCTAACCATTGCTCCTTGGGTAGCAAGAATTAAGATAATGATACTCACCTAGATATATAGATGATTTTTTTAAAAGATAGGTTTTTACTGTGTAGCCATTGCTGGCCTAGAACACATTATAAAGTCTAGGCTGGCTCTGAGCACACAAAATCTCATTGCCGCCTCCTCACATGCTCTGTGATTAGAGCTGTGCACCATCTTACCAAACCCTGGTTTTTCAGTTTCTCTTTCTTTCTTTCTTTCTTTCTTTCTTTCTTTCTTTCTTTCTTTCTTTCTTTCTTTCTTTCTTTCTTTCTTTCTTTCTTTCTTTCTTTCTTTCTTTCTTCCTTCCTTCCTTCCTTCCTTCCTTCCTTCCTTCCTTCCTTCCTTCCTTCCTTCTTTCTTTCTTTCGAGCTTATAGTATAATTACATCATTTTTTTCCTCCCTCCAAACCCTCCCATATACCTCTCATTGCTCTCTTTCAACTTCATGGCTACTTTTTAAGTTAATTGTTGTTTGTGCATATATATTTATATACATATGTATGTATATGCATATATTCCTAAAGACAATCTGTTCCGTCTGTAGAATGCTAGCTGTATGTATGTTTTCTGGGCTGATCACTTGGTATTGGGTAACCAACTATGTGCTGTTCCCTGGTGAAGAGTGCTTCTCCGATTCTCAGCATTTTTAAGCTGGCTATAGTACTCTGGGTGGGGTTGAGGCCCTGTGATCTTTTACATATCCAGGTTAGCATGATTATTACTGCTGTCCTTGCTCAACTCATATTTGGGCAGTCACATTGGCGAGATCTTGTGGGTGTAGCTTCTGACATTACTGGGAGGCACAGTCTCACAGAAATTCCCTGATCCTCAGGCTTTTTCGGTCTTCACCTCCCAAATGTTCCCTGATACTTAGGTATGGGATTGTTTTGTAGATGTATTCATTGGGACTGAGGGCCACAACTCTCCATTTAGATTTTGTCAGTTGCAAAGAGAAGTATAAGAACAAGTGTTTGGAATGCAGCTAGGGATTATGCTGCTTTAGTAAAGCAGTGGTTGTAGATTCTCCATCAAGATCTATGACTTCACTAGCCCGAGACAACACCAATCATAATTTACCTCTGTTGAACAGGTCTTAAGTTCAGTTGGATATCACCAAGGTATGTGGACCTCTTCTGCACTCTTGGGGTTATGGTGTCGTGTTGATTGACACGTGTCATTCAGAGGCATCATAGTTGAGTAGGACTGTTGCTTGTTTCCCTCATTTGGAAGCTTGCACGGTGCAAGCTGGTTCTCAGAGACAATGCCTTTAGGCCAGCTCCATCTCATGGCCTTTCGGCGGCGGCTCTGTTTCTGAAGTGATGGCGTCCTTGGTGATAGGATTTACTTTCTGCCTCTGGGGACAACCAGGGTCAAGAACAGTTAATGATGATCCGGGTGTCTCTTGGACAACCCACCAACAAGTCAAAAGAGGGCTTCTAAGGCCTGGTATCGGGGCTTTTGTTAGATAGTCTTTTCTGGTCCCAATATTTTTCTTTTGAAAATGAAAAATTAATAAAGGGAGAAAAGATAGAAAATGAGTGATTTAACTACAATACGCACTTTTACTTGGGAGAGGGGTGGTACTAGAAATTTGGTCTCGGAAGAATCAGAGAGCAGGCTAGCCACCTACAGGCCAGGGTACCTGTGGTGCAGAGCATGGATGCCTCAGTAGGACATGGAGAAGATTCTGAGTTTTGTGTGGAGTCGGCTGTTGTTAGGGAGAACCAGGGGGAGGTGAGTTAAAGCATGTTGGCCAGTGGGTAAGCATCACTCCTGCCTGTCATTACTGGCATAGAAAAAGGAGAGAGGACCATAATCTAGAGCAAAAAGTTATTTTAGTTGTAAAAACCAAATTACTTTACCTTTGGGAATTGTCACAGTTCTTCCAAAGTAGAGGAACTTTACAAAACTGATGTGGTCCTGGCTATCGGATCAAGGGCTTAGCTGGTGAGAATAAAGGTGGGAGACAGGGCATGAGAAGTTTCCTTTTTTATGATCAAATTTTTCTCAGCTAGAAAAAAAAATGCATGTGAGTTTGACCTGGAGGTTTCAAAACCAGTAGTTTCATTACTAGGGAGGGGACCTTCCCCTAATATCCCACGGGCCTTTGGGGGAAGTGAAGGTGCCATGGGACTGCCACAGTGCCTGTGTGAGGGTGTTGCTAGCATATCCTAGACACCAAGCACTCTGGACACTCATGAGAAAGCCTTGCATTTCCCCCCAATATGCTAACACCTGTGCTAGAGTAAAAGGTCAGCCAGACTTGGACACATTATTGTGATCTTTTAACTAATAAGGAAGTTTTATTGAGACTTTTTTGAATTAGCAAGACCAAGACATAAACTGGTCCAATCTTGTCTAACATTTCTCTTTTGGAAAGGGTTAGTGGGCTTGGAACTTGGCCAAGAAGGAGATGCTGAGGGTGAGGAACCATGCCATCAGGCACTAGAGTAGGTCACCTGGAAACCAGGGAAGATATTGGACTTGTTGACAACAAACAGGATTTGGGATTTCTAAGACATCTCTTGATCAAGAGAAGCATGGTACTGAGGGTCACTTAAAATGAGGCTGAAGTGGGGCACATGAAGGCTGAGCCTGGGGGACAGAATGGGACATGAGGGCTGCTAGTCACCTGCCCCTAAGATTCAACCCCAAATTTCACAAAATTGGAAGAATTCTGTTTTATGTCTTCCTTTCATCCTAGATTTCAACTCTGGTAGCATTTACCCCTCTGGGTCGTAGAGTTCAGGCTTTTTATCTGTTTTTTTCAGGGGAGCATCGTGTCTCCTGGGAGCAGTGAGTCTTGTGTGACTGACTCAGAGCTACCCTGAAGCTCAAAACTATTCAGCCAGCAAGAACCTCAGATGCCCTGAGAGCAGGATGTGGGCTGACTTAGCTGATGAGTGGCAAGGGCTCTGGTGTCCCTGCTGGGACCCTATGCCCAACTCCATAAATATATGATACCAAAGAGCCAGCTTAGAATATACACAGCATGTCATCATATAAAGTGGCATGGGGTGTTTGGTTTCATCTGTTTGACAGGACCCAAGATCAGCCTGCTGCTTCAGTGTAACCAGGCACGATATGAAGCCTTTTATGAGGATGGCCCCATAGGGCGGGTCTTCCCTTCTCTGCAGACTTTGCCAATAGTAGTCTCTTCATGGTGTAAAGCAGCAGGGTTCTGGATGGAGTGGCACAGTCTCCTCGCAATGAGGCATGTAAGAACCAGAATTTTCCCCTGACCCTGTTGGCGGCACTTCTGTGATTCCAATACTTAAAGCAACAGACATCAAAGAAATATTTACCAAGGGTGGGTTTCTGATGATCTTGGGACAACCACCACACATTGTTCTCAAGAGTCTCCTAGCCTATTGAGAAGGAAGATAGGAGAAGAAATCATTTCAATGGAGCTAAACACAAAGCTATAATACATAAACTGGATATGTTCAACACACACACACAGACACACAGACACACACACACACGCACCCCCCCCACACACACACACGTGCGCGCGCGCGCAGCAGAAATATCAATTCTGTCTGCAGAGGACCTAGCACCAGGGACATGTCCTAGAGTATTTTGATTTTGTGGAGCCAGCCGATGATCCTAGGATCTCATGAATGCTAGAGAAGTGCTCTCTACCACTGACTAGTATCCACAATCTTCTCCACAGAAAGAATGAACATAAATTAGCCACATAGACAATTATTTGTCAAAGCCCAAAAAGAAGCCATGCTGTAGATGAAAAGCTGGAGTGATATTAGTCCCTTGGTTGTAAGTACCACAGTTCCTTCACATCCACCAGTTCTACATACTTGCATTCAACTATCAGACCAAAAAATACTTTACAAGTTGCATGTATACTGAGTACATACAGACTTCCCCCTTAAACAGCACAGTATAATATCTATTTACAGTGCATTAAACATTAAACAGAGTTTAGAGGTGATTAAAAGTCTGTGAGAACATGTGGATAGGTTGTTTGCAAACACGGTGGTTTGGCATAAGGGGTTGGAGCACCTGCAGATTTGGTATTTGTGGAGGTCCTGGTACCAACCATTTGTGCATCTGTTCAGCCATAGACTGTGATGTGGGAACTGTAAGAGTTAGACAGCTAGGCAGAGGCCAGCATCTGAGGAACTCTGGTTCTCTGCTAAGCAGCAGGGTAGAGGACTTTCTGTAACAGACCTGAAGTAGTGCTTCAAAATGGGTTGGAAGAATTGGAAATATAGAGATTGCAACTTTGCAAGGCTGGTTTTAGGAGTCACCTCACAGGGCAATCTTGTTGATGAAAGTTTCGGCCACAGGTCTGTGATGCCTTGAAAAGGCACAAACAGTGGATCTTATGGCTCATTATAGAATGCATGAAGAAGAGAGAGTGGTTTGGAAATCTGGAACTCTGGGCCAGCAGCCTCTGTACCATTCGGGAATTGTTCTGAAATGAAAAGTTCTGTGATGAGACACAGTGGTTGTGCTAAGCTCAAAAGCTTGAGACCCATGGTTCTAGGCTGCTATTTCTGACTACTGACAGCTGTAGTACCATTTCAAAGATTTTTATGGATGTATGTGTCATCTAGTAGATCTTGGGATCAAGGTGGAGTTGAGATATAATCTCTCTACTGAATTCATAGTTCCCAGTGTGTTTGCTTCACCCTGAAATTGAAACATGGCTGTGATATAGGTTAGGACACCCTTATCCTTTTCCTAGAAGTTATAATTGTCTACCAGGTCTCCTTAATCACTACAGTGGCACTGTGGGACAGAACACAATGATGCTCGTCCCACTTGGACAGGTAGAAGGCAGGCAAACGTAGGGTCTTTCGTGCATGGTGGGAAAGAGCCATGCCTCTCCCCATTGTGCCGATCGCCCAGTGGGGTTAGGAGCTCTATGGGATCTGGATCATAGGTGAGTCTCAGTATTAATGCAACATATTGAGAGATGGAACAGTCCACCAGAAGCCCCAAGCAAAGTGCAGATCAGGGTGAACTTCTCTGTGGAAGTGCAGGCCTCTTACCATCGAGAGGTAGCCACACCCCGCTGCTGCTCTCTCTGGCTTTCTTTTCACAGCAGAGTCAGCTGTCTAGTGAAAAACACTTTTTTTTTTTTAAGTGAAAAAACATGAGCAGAGATGTAAGAGACTAAGTTTGAATCTTGGGGGTGTTCACAGCTGTGAGACCTCAGGTACAGAATGAGATTCTTCTGATTCTCTGTGGTCACACAGCTTGTGTGGGCCCTGCCTGTCTTTTTTATTTGTCAAAGGTCTTAGAAAGAATATTTTGAAGTTTGACTTGGTCTTCTAATAGTTCGTGTGTGGGGAACTCACTCCCTGAATTTGTATGTTGATATTCTTTGGATGTTGGGGAAGAAATGAAGGCAAAACGGGATCCAGAGGAAGGGATGCTCGATGGGACTGTATACTGAGAGAAGACTCTTCGTGTGCAATTGTGCTCTTGACTTGTGATTTCTGCTACCACGTTATGAGGAAAAAATACCACCTTTAGCAAATGCTGGCCCTTTCACATTGGTCTTCTTTTCAGAACTCGAGGAACAGTTTCTTGCTGTTTATCAATTATGCACTCTGTTCTATTCTGCATAGCAACAAACCCAGTCTGACACAGAGTGCAAGAAGCTAGTACATAAAATACACTTGGTTAATTTTCCCTTTTGCAATCTCCTTTTTCTCATGTGTCCAGGGCACCGTGGTGGCTCTCCTGGGTCTTTAGTACTGCATTTCTGTCAGACTGGATCTCTGCTGTGTCACCAGCCTCTGCAGTGGCTTTTTTCTCTCCATCAACGAGAGTTTTCTTTTTCATCTAATTAGAATCTGATGCTCCAGGTAAACCCGAGAGGCCAGAGCCTTCCAAGGGTAATTGCTTTGCCTCTTAGAGTTTCCAAAGGAGCAGAGCAAGCTCTAGGATGATCCAGCTTAAAGTGGAAGGAGATGGCTGGGGCAAGCAGGTACATCTGAGACTTCCTCTTATGAAGCGTCTTTGCCATTTATCCCAGCGATAAAGATGTAGGGTGTCTCAGGTGTGTGACTCATGATCTGTGCCAGTTACAGGAGATATGATGGTAAATCAGAATTTCAGACAAGGACACATAAACAATCTATTAAGCAACTCTGCGAAGTTATCATGAAGATTAAGGTTTTGGGAGCACAAACAATAGGGCATCTAAATCAATAGGACCAACAGAGAAGATCCATTAGGAAAGTTTGAGTCCTGAAAGATAGATAATATGTAAGGCAAGAGAGGGCCAGCTCTGGAAACTCAGAAAACTCTAATTCTGGCCTGCTGGTTTGAATGAGAAATTTCCCCACAGGCTGCAATATTTGGTCCCCCACTGACGATGCTGTTTAGGGGGTGTGGCCTTGGTGGAGGAAGTACATCACTGGGGTTGGGTTGGTTTTATAGTCTTGTCTTACTTGCAGTGTGACTTTTCTGGTTCATGTTTGTGGTTGAGGATGTGTTCTATCCAGAATGCCCACTCTTTGCCACCATGGCTCTCCACCACATGGAATCACACCCCCTTGTACTGTAAGCCCAAACAAACCTTGTCATGATCGGTTTGGTCATGGTGTTGTATCACAGCAACAGAGTAGAGTGGCTCACATCTTTAATCCCAGCACGTGGGAGTCAGAGGCAGGGGATCTCTGTGAGCTCAAGGCCAGCCTGGTTTATAAAGCAAGTGCTAGGCCAGCCAGCGCTACACAGAACATCTCCCATGACAGCAGAGAGCAACTGACACAGCTGATTTGTCCAGTTTGGAAGAATGTTTGGAGAGTGAAGCTGACTGTCAGCCAGGCTCATGATTTTCATTTTTAATTGTTTTCTTCTTTTTGAGAAAGATTCACAAATTGGCTAGGTTGGCCTCCAGATTGCTATGAAACCAAGATGACCTGGAGTTTATGTTACTCTAACTATAGATCTTAATGGTGTTATTAGACGTATTTTTCTTTTCTTATTAAGCCTATCAAAAGAGCTTTACAGCTTGCCTTTGGCATGCCCAAGTTTCTAGCATCTACCCTCTTGCTTGGAGGGGCTGTCGTAGAAGTACATCCTGTCTACCTGAGCACAAACTATGATACTTCAGCATTCAGTCTGGTAGTTTAGTGACTAGTGGGAAGGTAGCAAAGGCAGTGTGGATATGCAGAACAAAGTAATGATTCACATTCCAGATAGGATGGGGCCAGATGCTGTGAAATGTCACTGCCCCACTTAGGACAGCGTGCAGTTAAAAACGTACCACTTTCTTATGGCTGGAATTTTCTGCTTAGATTTTCAGAATGTGTCTGAGAGCAGATGACAGAAAAGTGAAGACTACCACAGTTCTGTAGGTCACAAGTTGGAGTGGAGGGACTGAGTTCCCATTTCCAAGATTTTATAGGGCTGGTGTCACGAGTCAAGTCTGTACCATTTCCAAGTCTGACCTCTCTCTCTACTACCCTGTTCAGCTTTGCTCTTTCCCACTTGGCCTTATTTGTGCCTATTTTTTTATCTATCTATCTATCTATCTATCTATCTATCTATCTATCTATCTATCTATCTACCTACCTACCTACCTTTCTTTCATTCATTCATTCATTCATTCATTCATTCATTCATTCAAACATCCACCAGTCCTTCAGGGTGGAAAGCCTTTGGTCCCATGGATCCTCCCCATTGTTGGTGCTGGCGAAGGAACAAACGACCCTCTTCAGTGGCCAGGATGCCCTCAGAGGAGGCAGTGAACTTCATTTGTGAAACCCTGGGTGTTCAGCTCCTGCAGGCTTGCCTGATGGTGTCTCACTTCCAGGCTATGCCGCTGCGCCATCCGCCAGCAGAGGGGAGCCTTGAGACATCAAAGAAGGCGAGCTTGGGCCGCATAAGCAGGGAAGCTGAGCCTCAGGAAGGTTGCCTGTCGGAAGCTTTAACCTTTTAAGCAATTCTCCGGGGAGCCTTCCTATCATGTGTGGGCTGCCCTAAAATGAGCAGGTGATAGAAATGAAATATTAAACAGTTCTGTTCTGCAAAAATGAAAATGAGTTGTCATTTAGCATTTTTATCAGCCGATGACACATTCTTCTAGCATTAGAGGGATTCTGTGAAATGGCCTATAAATCCTAAGAATCTCACACAGGGGTGCAGACAGCAATGACAAAGACTGAGCCGTCAGGCCAAGGGTCTGGAATCCTGGACCCGGGAAGCAGGCCAGGGATGCAGATGTCTTGGTTAGGGATGCTGAGGAAGAGGTTCATCTCCAGCAAGGCTGTGACCAGGCAGAAGGCTAGTCAACTCGCGGCATAATGAAAGGAGGCGAGGGTGAGGGGGGAGGGCGGCGGAAGAGTTTGCTGGTCCCGGAGGCTCCTCTGCGCCTCTGCTTATCAGAAGCATCTGGAGTGATGCTTCGTGGTGGATCTTGTCCTTTGGCATCTCCTGCGTCACCTTCCCGGCAGCTCTCATGCTGGAACAGATTGCCCTAAAACGCCCAAAAGCCCAGAGACTGACCCAGCACCGTTCTTGTGTGGCTTGAAGGAGGGAAAGAGGTTTTGGGTTTTTATTTTCTTTGTTTTCACAGAGTGGCTTTCGAGACAACAGGGTCCACGCTGGGCCCAGGCTGTCAAAAGGGTGTTTTGTCGGAACCTGAAGAGGGCAGTCATCTAAGCTACAAAAGCTGGGCGTAGACCTTCCCTGCAAGGTTAAAGAACATATCATCTTTGGTAGAGGATTCCTGGCTGCCACAGAAACTTCTTTTTCTTTTTTTAAAAGTCCCAATGCAATTTCTCTACAGACGGTATTGATTTGTCTCTCTAGATGATCGCTCCGGGGCATGTGTGAAAGCCTTCTTGGGCAATAATCGTGAATACTACAAAGTACCTATAGCTGGGTAATTTGCGTCAGAAGCCATGTGTTCTATCGGCCCCAGCAGAAGTGAAGCATTTTGCTGGATTGGCACTTGTCTGTCTGTAATTTGTCTAGGTGTCCAACCTGCATTTAGGAAATATTTACCCTTGAATAAGAGTAGCTAAAAATTATTTCTGTTTTAAGATGTGTCTGAAAGGGCTCATTGCAGCCTGAGTTATCTGGCAAACCAGGTGCCACCCACCTTGTCACCGAGAAAACAGCCTAGGTTTGTAAAGAACAGTGGTGCCTCTGAGCTAAGGCTCACAGCTTTGAGCTCATTCGAATTTTTCCAGACGAGAATACTGTTTCAAGCAGATCCACATGTATATGAAGTAAATACATATAAAACACCTGCAGCCTAACGGCCCTCCATTTATCTCCTTCTTTTTCTCTCTTTATTCCTTGACCGGAGACTGTGATGCAATCAAGTAATTTCACTGAGACATTGAGGTAAGAAACGTAGACACCAATGGAGCCCTGTCCTCTCTTGTATATTGATTTTACTGATGAAAGGTCAGTGCACTCAACGAAGGCATCACACGTATTTCAGCTTCTTATATTTTATTTCTGTGTTCATTTGTAGGGTGGATGTTGACACATATACGCACTGTGCATGTGTGCGTGCACATACACATATCCATATCTCTTTTTCTTTCCCCCACTCTCAAATAAACATGTAGTAATGGATGTCATGTAAACTGGGTACTAACCACACTTGCAAAGCTCTTTGGGAGGCCCAGGTCGGAATGAACACTGGCATACTTACCTTTGTATTAGGGTTAGATGGGCATTTTCTCACTTCTTTTCACATCTGATTTGATGATTATGAAAACTCTATCTTGCCTTCCCTCCACAGTGGGTGGAAAGCTGATGGACCTGTATAGTTCAGTCATGTGTAATTTATTTTTTTAAAGTCTTATTTTGGAGTTGAGTTCCCATGGGCTATGTAGCTCATTTTCTGAGGCACTCCAGGATCTGAAGGCCGCCATCTTGCTTTAGTCTTTACATTTCATTAGCCACAGCTGGCTTTACATTTTGGACCTTCTCACAGAGTACATGCGTCCAGGCTTTCATGGGTACAAGTGTCCTCCAGACCACAGACTTGTGTGTTCTTTCCTTTCAGTTTCATAGAGGCCTGGACATGAGCTCGCCAGGAATAAACGGCCCCGTGACAACTCGTTTATGGATTAGAGATCATCACAGGGAGAAAAGAACGGGGAAAATGTCTGCCTCCTGCCCGGCAGAAGTACCTAGGCCACTAAGATAGTGTGACATATTTCTTTCCTCCTGCCTATGAGTCGGACGGCTCTGGCCTCGGGGGGAGATGCAGGACTAGAGAGAAGCAGGCACTTCTCTGGTCCCTCCTGTATCACTTTCAAATTAAGAAAATAAAACTTGCATGAGAGGTGAAGAGGAGGAGAGGGGCCAGGCACCTTATTTTATGCCAGGAAGGCTTGCTTCTCTCTGCATGTTTGGATCTAGCAATGTTTTTGTAAACCAAGTGGAGTCATTGGATAGATAGGTCTCAGACATCTTTGAATGGGTACAGTTGTCATTAAAATGACGAATATGAGGCAGTCTGCTTAAGTGTGCATAGCAACAAAACACTGATATGTCTTGCTGAAAGACCCAAATCAGTTACCTTCTTTGTGTGAATGCCTAACTAGTAGAGTGCTGTGGGAATGTCTCTCTCTATGCTGTGAATATCAATCTTTAAATAAAGGAGCTGTTTTGGCCCATGACAGGCACCATAGAAAAAGTAGGCAGGGGAATCAGAATAGGTAGGAAAGGAAAGGCAGAGTCAGAGACAGATTGAGCCAGTCGCCCAAGAAGAAGCATGTAAGGAACACAGGTGAGCCACGGGCCATGTGGCAGACAGATTAATGAGAATGGGTTGAGTTAAGATGAAGGAGCAAGCCAGTGATGTGCTTGAGCCATAGGCCAAACAGCATGAACTTAATATAAATTTCTGAGTCATTTTGGGGGCCTGAGCAGCAGCGGGTGGCTAAGGGGTCTGGGGCAGCAGGTCTATGGGTCTAGGGTCTCTGGGTGCCCAGGGCCAGAAATCTTATTGCAACAGATGGTGTCCCAATGTGGTGCGAACACCCACATAAAGCCAGAGAAAGATTAGAAAGGGCTCTAGGTTACAGAAACTGAGCCAAAGCAGATTTCAAATTGTGTATCTGAAGCGGGTCATTGTATAGGTACTGTGGCATTTGGACCACATTCAAAATGGCAGCGGACTTGTGACAGGGAGCTTAAGCTGCAACCAGGTTGGTTCCCGAAGTCTCACAGAAGACTCGGTAGCATATGATTGATTTAAGATTTCTGTTTATATTGAACAAAAAGGAAATGGGGTCCAAAATGGTTTCTTAGTAGCAGCATTTCTTGGGTCTGCTCTGTTTGCTGGCAGCGAACAGAGACAGGGCCCCTTTAAGAGAACTTTCTGACTCAGCTTTACCTGAAAAAACTATGTGGCTCTTGAAGAGAGCGCTAGCATTTTAGAAGCTCTTCTGGTTGGAAAATGATTAAGGATTCACAATACGATGGATTCAGATTTAAAAAAGAAACCTGTAAACTGGTTACAATGTGTATAAAAGGTACATAGGCTTCAGAGAGAAAAGAAAGAAGGTAGATAAAGTCTTTAAAAAAAGAGAAATAGAGTAATAAAAATATAATAAGCCACGTAATGATGGAAAATAGACACAGAACCTAGATTATGGTTATTATTGTGTTTTCTTTTAATTTCTTAATTGTTAATGAGCTAACTGCAGAAAGACAATGGATTGCAAATACAAAGGCTACTAAGTTAAACAAGAATACATATTTTAAAAGTATCTTGATTTTGAAATTTGTGTCTAAGGATTTATTGCTTTGGAAGAGTTCTGCTTTTGTTTCCACAGAAGATGAGAACCTGTGGATTGTTTCCATGCAAATATAGTTTCATCAACCAAGACCCCCTGAAAAAACCTGATAAGAAGAGATGGTCACATCAGCTTCAGGGCTGCAGACTAAGATGATCCAGTCTCAAGAACCGTGAGATTGCCAGTGCCCCTTAATCAGCAGGAAGTAGTAATAGAAAACTACACCCAAATTCCCCAAATATTGTTTCTAGATGTTTGTTTTCATTATAAATGGTTAATGGCCATAGTTAATCTCTTTCAAAGAAGAAAATGGGGATATGGTATATGAGTGATTTTTAAAAATTAGATTATTGAATTTACTTTAATCCAAAAATCAGCTGTTAATCTCAAAATGTTTTACATTAGTATGGATTTTGGTTTATTGATACAAATTTAAGGTCAATTTTGTTATGCTGTATGTATTTTTCTACTCTTGTTTAAGGTATGATGCTTATGTAACTCATTTAAAATTGCAATGTATAATTAAGAAATGCAGATAAATAGTCACCTATGATAACCAAACTTATAGCTTTGTTAGTTAGGATTTTTTAGGTATACAAAGATATATTTCAATTAGGTAGGTAATCTTCAGATACTTCTAAGACCTACAGAATATGACATTTAAAATATTTTAACAACTTAGACTTTTATGGACAGTGAGACAGATCTGCTCCTGGTAGCACCAATCTACTTCAAGAGAAAAATGGGCATTGAAGAAACTCCAGTTGGAATCTACTTTCTTTGTGGCAATGGTTAGTCATTGAACAAAAGCCTGTCCTTGTATTGACTGATTGACTGTATTCTTTTTAACCTGGACAGGGCAAAGCAGATTTCCTGCTTCACTGAAATAAAAAGAGACTCTGGGCCTGTTGGCTGAAGATGGATGCCCAACTTTATAAAGGAACTTTGGGTGACTGTCCAGGCAGATAGATGTCATCTCTGTCACTTCTAGATTTTGGAAGTTGTTTGCACTTCCTGTATACTAGAGTAATATTATATCAAAGACCTCCTGTGGTCTTTGATGTAATTGAAAATTAGATAGTTTTAAGTATAGTTTTTTTTAGTTATTTTAAAAGGTATATTGGATATAAAACTTTTGATTCACAGGATAAGGTAGATGATTTTCTTTAATTTTGTTAAATACAAATAGACTAGATATTATAACTGTAATTCTTACTTGATAGCTGTTTTCTGATATATAATTTTGCTCTGCTAAAATTGAAACCTTACTTTTTGATTAGACAGAAATGGGGAAATGATGTGGGAATGTCTTTCTGTATGCTGTGAATGTCAATCTTTAAATAAAGGAGCTGTTTTGGCCCATGACAGGCACCATAGAAAAAGTACATGGGGAATCAGAATAGTTATGAGTTAGAGGGCAGAGTCAGAGACAGATGAAGCCAGTCTCCCAAAGAAGAAACATGTAAGGAACACAGATGAACCATGGGCCATGTGGCAGACAGACCAATGAAAAAGGGGTGAGATGAGAGCTAGCATTGTGCCTAAGCCATAGGCCAAACAGCATAAACTTAAAATAAGCGTCTGAGTCATTTTAGGAGCATGAGCAGTGGTGGGTAGCTAAGGGGTCTAGGACTGCAGGTCTGTGGATCTGGGACTTCTGGCTGCCCAGGGCCAGGCAAACTCATTGTAACAGTAGAGCTAACTTCTTCTCTCAGCTACTCGGTCATCTTCAGCCTGACTTTGCATGGACATCATGAGCTCAAGGTTCCAACTACCTGAAATCCTACAGCAGAAACAAACGAGGAAAAAACCTGACTCTATAACACGTTTACATTAAGTTAAAAATATATTTGTCCTTTGGATTAAAGACATTTTATTAGCATGCAGTTGTTTTTCTAAAATACTGGGAATCAGGGCTTCAAATCAGGTGAGTACCAAGACTCACCAACTGTTCGTATTTCAAAGAACTTTTAAGTTCATAGTTTTCAGAATACAGAGAAGGACCCTTGGCTTGCTAGAGTGTCAGTGCCAGACCAGGTCCTTAGAGGCAGGTCCTGCTTGTTCTCCCATCCTTTACTTCACCCACCATATCCAGACAAGCCCACGGAGTACCCCTAACTCCTAGCAAAAACGGTTAGTAGATTTGTTAGTGTCATGACACTCCACGTTGGGGATACCTCTCAGCGTCCAGCACAGCCCATTGGGGAGCCCCTTCTTTATTCCTTTTGATTTCCTACTGGCCCTTTCTAGTAGTTCTTCACACTAGGGTGTTTTATAAGAAATAATTTCCAAAATTCTCACCAAGATTTGTAGAAGGGCTTTTGATGTAAGTGCATGTTTATCCTACCCCACCCAGTTTCCTGAGCTCTGTTGATATCATTGTGAATTTAAAACATCCTTGCCTTATTTGTAATGTAACTTTTCGGTGTTGCTCTGCAGAAGAAAGGGTCATTTGGCTATAGAAGGACATCTTCTGTAAGACTGGGTCCAGGTTCTATGTGTCTGAAATGAAGAACTGAATCAGACACAGAGCCGTGGTCGTGAAGAGTAACCTCATTACGGTGAGAGTGAAGGCACAGAACATTTCCTACAAAGTGGGGCATGAGCAAGCCATTGGCTCAAATCCTCCATTTTTTTTTAAACTCAGGATCTTTTATTAAAGGAAAAGGGGTGTCCCTCGAAGGGGGGATATTTTAGGCTTCAAGGAACGTTCTGATTTTTGAAAGGAGTTCACACATTCTTGTGACAGTTTAGGGCAGTCCATCGGAAAGTCTTCCTCAGCTGCTGGGTCTCAATGCTGACTTTCATATGAATTACAGTCGCAGACTCTGTCTTTCCACTTCAAAATGATAGTGTGAGGCAGGTTCCAGCCTCCAAGAAAGAGCTTGAGTAACCCTAATCATAGGAGACAAAGTGTGTAGAAATGTGAGTTACCTATGCCCTCAATACCACTCCTTAAACACATAAAAAATACCTTGGACACTCTCTTGCTAGAGAAGACACACGTTCCCAACTAGGCTACCAGAGATTTGTGAGCAGCACTTAAGAGAACCCCACATCAGCCTGGTGGCAAAGACCTTTAATATCAGCTACTCAGCAGGCAGAGGCAGGAGAGTTCTAAGCCCAAGGCAGGATTTTGTCTTAGGTTCTCATTGCTGTGAGAAAACACCATTACCAAAATCACCTGGGGAGGAAGGGTTTATTTTCTCCCACACTTGTATCAGGGAAATCAGTCCAAGGCACTCAAGGTGGGAATCTGGGAGCAGGAACTGGTTCACAGGCCATTGGGATGCTGCTTACTGACTGTTCTCAGCTCCCAAAGAACAGCCCATTAGTTCTGAGACTTAATCACCACCCCCCGCCCAGTTGCTAATAATAATGGAATTTATCACAGCAGTAATAACCTAGTTAAAACAGCCTGCCTGTGTCAGGAAGAGTCAAGGCCATCTGGGCAATGTAGTGTATCCGGTCTCAAAATAAAATGTATAAACAAACCTAGAAGTGTAACCTCAGTGATAGAGTTCCTGCACAGTGTGTGTGAGATTCAAAATATTCAAAATGGCAAAAAGAAGAAAGTCTACAGAGCACGGTGACACAGGTGGTATATTCATACTTGCGTGAGAAAAACTGTCCTGGAAAGGCCACAGTGCCAGGAAGTAGAATGTCAGTTGTGATCTGTGACTGTCTGCACACACACACACTCACACACTCACACACATACACACTTACACACACTCACACACACGCACACACACACATACACACATACACACTCACACACACGCACTGACACACACATACACACACACACACACACACACACACACACTAAATGCTTTCATGGTGAAGTACAGACTTAGTGTATGTCCTGGAACCTTGTGAACTCATTTTTAAACATCAGCATGACTGTGGAGTCATTATATTCCAGGGATAAGCACATCATAGCTTTTGAATTAGACCCAACTCACATACGAGGTCACTCTTAGGGTGAAGGGATCGATCAGGTTCACAGGAGTCCTCGACTAACGTGTATTAGAACTAGGACCTTTTACTGGAGTGGGCCCTTATGAGATGGAGACCTTATCAGACAACATGGAAAGAGGAACAGAAGGGACATTATAAATGCAGGTTGGAGTTCTCAGCCTGAGACTTGAAGGGAGTTGTGTCTTCAGTGAGATCCTCTGAACTACTAGCAAGGCCTTTAGACTGCCATATGGCATCCGAAAATTTCACTCCAGTAAGACTTGGTAGCCAACAGGCGTTTTATGTGTTTGAAAAGAAGTTTTACATCTCACAAGTCAGACAAAGGCACCATTGAGGAAACTGTCCCCTGAGCCATGGTGAGGGGTCTGGTTAAGGTATACAGGGGAATAAATTCAGAAATTCAGGCAGCAGGCGAGGGAGGGAGGCAGATATGCATGGATTCCATGGTGTTGTGGCCAGTTCCTTCTGGACTCCTTTCTGCCTGTGTTTTGCTTGTCTTGTGAGACAGGGTTGCATTCTGTAGAGTTTGGAGGTCCTTCCTCAATGGTCTTAGTGCTGGAGCTATAGACATCTTGGTGGTGTTTTCTAACTGACTGTAGTTAGAGGATGTTGTAGTTTGAGATTGGACTGAGAATGGATCAAAGCACCTTTGTCATAACCTTGAGGTTAAGCCGTACTCCATGTTTTAAATTCCTCTTTTGCTGTAGGATTCAGGATTCATCATGCCTCAGTGCACTGGAGCCTTATAAACAGAAGCTTCATGGATGTGGCATTGCTATCTGGAAAGGAGTGTGCTTTCGGTGAGAGAGAGTCAGGACCTGTGGCTCACACTGTCAATACCTCTTTCTGAGGAGCTTTGGGAAAGTCTCTTTACCCTTTTGTTTAGGTCACATTTTATGGATGAAAACACAAGTGTCTTCCTTGCAGACACATTTTGAGAGCTAATTAAACACTTTGAAAGTATCCCTGTGATCCATGATGAAAGGCACCCAATACATGCGCAAATACTCAGAAGCTGGGTATAGAGGTGCATGCCAGGAATCATGGTGCCTTGAAGGCTAATGCTGGAAGACTGCCATGAGTTTCAGGGCAACCCAGCCTGGGCATCCAATGAGAAACAGACCTGTCAGGTCTATGGTGTGAGATTCTCCAAACAAAAATGCCATATAACCCCAGCCTTGTCTTTCTCACCTGTGATAACTGTCTCCATCAGTGCAGTCACCAATGAGTGTGTTTCGATGCGTGGTGTGCATGCCTATGGGAAAAGAAAATAGTCACCTGAGAAGTGAGGGGTACAAGTCAGGGCTCCCCTATTGGAGAGATGGAAATACTTGGAGTAGGTCACTGAGCTCCACTCATCTGGGAACTCCAAAAGCTGCACTTCCACCTGAAGAAAGGACCACTTGTGCACCAGAAAATAGCAGTAAAGACCAGAATCATGGTGTTCAATCCTTTACGCGGCTGACCAGGTATTCAGCTGGCTTTTCGTGACTTAGCTACCCTTTCACATTTCTCTCAGTTGTACCCCCTCAGGCCAGATACTGTCTTTGTCCACTTCAGTGGCCCACAGTTTGTGTGGAGCGTGTGGGAAACAGAGCGTTGTTTGGTTCTTTCCCAGTGAGAACTAGGAGCTGCCAGTTATTCTTAACTGCTGACCCAGGGCAGCAGGCCTCCATGGTGCTGTCAGTTTGAGCCTGTGTGTAGCTGTGCCTAGGAGTCTATGCTGACATTGGCTTGTGTTCTCTTGCCTAGGTGACACCTGCCCTCTGGGATGTCATGATTGCTCCTTCTTCTGCTGTGGTAACACGGGAAGCCCCTCACCACAGAGCTCCACACAGAAGCGGCTGAGGCTCTGCCAGTCAGAGACACTCTGAAGGTTGTGTTGAGGTCGTACTGTTTCAAAGTGACTCCACATTGTATAAAATCAGTGATTTTTCAGAATGTGCCTTGCCCCAAGAGACTACATTTTACAAGCAGTACTTGACTCATTTTGAGGATAGAGAACTTCATCTGGGTGGACATGTGAAGGGCACCATCCATTTGTTGCCACTCAGCACAGATTGATAAATGACTTACTCCTGGAAGTAGAAATGGTCCCATAAATTCTGTGGAAGAACTGAGATTGTAGAGCATGCATGTGTATTAAAACTATGTCAGGAAAAGCAGGCCTGAGAACTCAGCAGGCATAGGGGCAGAGGAAGTGTATAGTTCCTTACTCTGGACCCTATAGAGAGGAAGGCATGTATGGCATAAGGCAAATGGCCTCACTGACCTGTTATCTGACCTCCTGGTGTGTGCATCACGGGCTGTCAGGTAGGGAACTCCAGGCAGTCCCAGGAGTTCATATCAGTTGGGCTCCTGCTGTTGGAGCGGTCCTTTTGAATTCTGTCTGTCCTCTTGTTTGCTTGTCTGGACCTGCTGTCCACCTGCTTGTCCACTTGTCAGCCTGCTGCCCATCCCCCTGCTTAGACCCAGCCCTGCCCTTTGCTTTATTTCACTCCTGCAAGTCACCTTTACTTCTGTATTCTGACTAGCGCTGTCAGCAGCAGCAGCTTCTCCAGCTGGTCACATTTGTTGTCTTATTCCCTCAGACCTCCCTGAAACTCATTTAATTCTGCCTCCTTAATCCTTTATAACCTGCCCCTGCTGCACACACACACACACACACACACACACACACACACACACACACACACACACACGCACGCACGCACGCACGCACGCACGCACACACAATATTGTGTGTAATGTGTGATCTGAGAATATTAGTAATTAAGATTAAAATAAATAAACCTGTGTTTGCCTCAGCCAGAACAATCAGGGAAATCATCTGACAAACTCCTGCCAAAGAAGCTTCTGTACCTTGGGAAGTTTTATTATTCAATAAATTCTGGCATTGTACAAAGACAAATGTATTTGCCTATGGTTTTGACAAGCTGACATGTAGATTTTGAGTGACAACTTCTCTTTGTTCGGAGGTCGTTATATTGGGAGGATATGAATCGGAGGTGTCTAGAAGTCTTATTTTCTGACCATTAGCTATATATTACCTGTAGCAGGAGAAGGTGTCCAGTCCACAAAGGAAGTGAGAACCAAGAAATAGAGGCAGAGCCAATGGATGATGTAAGGAGTGCCCTGGATTAGTCAAGACATAACCTGAGACTCTCTGCCTTCCCAGATGGTATTGGAGAGGTTTGATGGCTATCACTGGACAGGTGAAGGCACTGGTTGCTGGTGGTGTCTGGGATGAACTCTTGAGAGCTTTGTAGATGACTGAAGACTAATTATAAAGCAGAGGAAGGTGAGAAGCAGCTTCTAAAAGAATACTTGGTAGTTCAGGCAGATTAGAAAAACAGCTACTTGACTGGGTGGGGTGAAGCTGACCAGAAGATACCGAATAACTATAGAAACTGGTATTTAGACCTAAAATGTCCCCCAAATGCCCATGTGCTAAAGGCATTGGCCATCAGTTGTTGATACTTTTGGGATCTATGGAACCTTTAAAAGGTGGCCCCTTCTTGGAGCAAGTTAAGTCTGTGGGGTGTGCCCTTGGAGAGGCTATTGGGACTTCAGTGCCTTCCTCTTGATTTCAGCTATCATAGGACGGCATCCTTTCTTCACTGCCACATCCTTTGCCTGGATGTGCTTTGTAGCCCACGCCCAGGAGGACATAGTCAAGCAGCCGTGTGCTGACACCTCCAAAACTGTGAGCCTAAAGCTTTGCTCTTTTAAGAACTGATTTTCTGCAGTGTTTAGTGACAGCAATGAACAAGTTGATTAACACAAAGGAAAAAGTGAGAATGATGAAACCAGTATATGTAGACTAGTCCTGGTCTGGGCCTCATTGCAAACTCTAGAAGTTGATATTCATTCCTATTTTAGTGATAAAACCACCAAGACGTAATGGGTGTATATTGCAATTCCGTGATTCCACAACTAGGGAAAAACAGAGGCTTGTTTGTTCATAGATTTGCTTGTTTGAGAAGGGTTCTCAGGTAGCCTAGGCTGGCCTTGAATCTACTGTGTAACTGAGGAGGATTTCTCCTGGTCTTTTCTCCTCTGCCTCTTCAGTGCCAGGATTAGAAGCATGTACTACCACATCCAGTTGGGACAATATGGTTGGAACCCAGCTCATCTCTCTTTAGTTTTTTTTTTTCCACATTCTACAGTCTTTTCCAAGTAGATCAGGCATCTGTGCTCCTGCAAACACCAGGATAAATGCACATATCTTTTCAGGGCCTGGGTGACTCTCACAGGGTAAAGGGGAGGTGATGAGCCTGGATATCCTGGGTTTGAGGTCATCTGGAGGTTGGCCTAGGGCCTTCTGCAGAGTACCTGTTTACGGAAGTCAGTAGTTTCCAGCTCCTGCGCTTTTTCCTCACCAGGGTGATCCAGCTGAGCACAATTTTCAGAGCTGACATCATTAGCTTCTTGTTTCATTAAGGATGAGGGGAGCAGTTGGAGTGTAGGGAGGGATCAGAGGGATCATTAGTGCAGGTGGGGGCTGCTTCATCACATTCTGCTTCCTGCTCTTTTCCGTTCTTCCTTTTCTACAGACCAGTGTGGGATAGGATTGTTAATATCTCTTAGTTTGTTTGGCTGAAATAACACAGTGACTTGTACTGAAGGTATTTATTTGTCACAGTTCTGGAGACAAGTGCTTCAAGCTATGAGAAGGTTGTGTAAATGTTGAGAGCCTGCTTCTTAGTTGTGGATGGCTGCCTTCTGAGAGAGAAGGAGGGAGGGAGGGAAGGATCTCTTTCACCTTCTAAGGGTACTAACTCCATTATAAAGGCCCCAATCTTAAAGTTTCACCTGACTCTAACACCTCTTGTGCTTCTATAACAAAATACTGCAGGGCAGGCAATTATAAATAGCAGGAATCATGTCTCACAGTTATGGAGGACCCAGAGAACTCAGGGTCTGTGGGAGAGAAGTTCTGTTTCTACCTCAGTTCTCACAGGCAGAAGGGGAAAACTCAAAAGTCCTCATATCGTGGAAAGTGGGTTGACTCCACCCTTTCATAAGGGGCTGGTTTAAAGAACACAAGTCAACTGCCTCCAAAAGGGCCATGTTCCTAAATCTGTTGCATTGGGATTACATTTTGAAAAAAAAATTGAGGTACAAACAATCTCAAGCATCCCCACAGCATCCACCTTCACACACCATCACACTGTGGGCAAACCTTCTCTGATCAACTTTAGGGGGATTGAGCTAGTCTATCCAAGTAACTGAAAACACAGGATATTAAGGCTACCACGGTAAAGCTCTCTTCATAGTGTGGGCAAGTTTCAAAATGGACATTAACAAGTTCAGTATTTGGACTATCCCAGATGAGTCCCCGAAATAGACAAGTTTGCATTTTAGAATTGCCAGTTTGAATGCTCAAATGTGAATTTCTGATCCTAAATCAAGGAGTCACAATTAAAATGTAAAATCTCAATGTTTGCAATAAAGCAGTCACAGTGCTGTGTCACATGGCTGCCTGCAGAGGCCTTCTGACAATGTTTACAAGCCAGATGAAGGAGTAGCTCTCCCAGATGGTGCCTGCATATGATGTATTTCTCCAGGGTCAGAGGGGTGAAGAAAATCAGGAGTGCTGTTTGGTTGGCTTTGGGCAGCTGGTGATGTAGATGGAAAATAAAATCTGTATTTAACAGGAAGAAAAGCAAACAGAAGAGCAGGTTTGCCACCGTGGAGTACCTGGGAGCCTGAGTTGAGATGCTCAGAGCTCCCAGTAGCCTGTAGTGAAGATGCCCCGTGGCCTTGGGGCTTTGGAAAAAGCCTGGGGTTGCTTGGAAACTGAGCGCTTCCTGCTGCATTCATCATCCATCTGTCTCTGCAATTCATAGCTTGTCTGTGATTCAGTACTCTCAAGGATAGCAGGAGGAGGGAAACATTGGGGCCACCTGGCAGGGTCATGACATGGGTCCTGCAAAACTGCATCAGCGTCTGTGTGAAGGGGACTCACATGCAGAGGCAAAACTAGATCTTCCCAGCTATTTCAGGAGTCTGTCTTTTTTTTTCCTCTCTTTTCTTTAAAGAATAAGTATCCTGGGAGCTAGAAAACAAATCTATAAATCTGATGCAACTTTCTTCTTCCCATAAAGAAGAGAAAGCCAAAAGGCAAGGGGGGCTGGGAGCACAGGGGTCCCAGATTGTGTTTGCATTTGCTGCCCTCCCCAAGAAACCACGGACCATGGATGATTTATATACATATATATATATGTTTGTTTGTTCGTTTGTTTTTCAAAGAATCTTGCCACTTTTTCTCGCAGATAGACAGTAATTGATTTTGTCTGTTCAGCATGAAGATAACATGAAAATGATGCTCTTCCACCACAAAATCAAGATCAATGGAGGAAACACATTTTGAAAACATTCCTATTTAAACACCAGGAAGAACCCCAACATCAGTCGTGTCTTAAAATGTGTAGCGTCCACGGCTTTGGGTGATGCTCTACTATTTTTGCAGTAGGGGTAAAGAGAAGGGAATATATGTCTGCCTTAACTTGTGATTTGAGATGGCTAGAGGAAGTGGAGGAAGGAAGACCTAAGGTTGCTATGGTGTCTGGATTGCAGGATCCCAGCACACCTGCAAGTCTGAGTCTCTTGTGGGAGCTCAAAATTGATTAGCTCCAGAACTGTGAACAAGCGCTCCGTGTGGTTGATGGTGGCTGTCCTCCGTCTCCCTCCTAGGTCCTCTTTCCTGGATGGCAGTGAGAACTCAGGAGCTTTCTTCAAGACCTGTGACAACCACCAGCACTGTGAGGTCTTAGCACAGCGTCAGTGCTCAACAAATCTCCTAGCTGTCTTTGTTCTTAGAAAGTCAGTTCTGGAGGAAAGAAGGCAGAAACCAGAGAAAGCATGAGCCATCAGGTCCAGCTCATAAGACCTATTCTTCTAGTCATTAAAAGGGCCTCCCACCCTGTTTTGTATGAATGTGTTTGTATTTATGGGCATTTGCTTTCACATATGACATTGCTCAAGTGCCTTGAAGGCTTGAAAACTTCAGGCTGAACAGGATCACACAGGGACCATCAGAAATGGAAATAGTTTTTGGACCAACCCTATGTGGAGTAGTACTTTGGAATAGGTAGGTATTATGGGGTGCCTTGTTAGAAAAACCTCCAGTTCTCCCAAAAAGATACACAAAGCACACTGACACCTGGTCTTCATCATTTGCAATATTCGCAGATCAGGCCTTACACTTTGCCAGGGAAGCACACTAAAGCCAACCTTATTAGTGCCAGTGTAGGTAAGCCAGCCCTGAAATTGTGAGCATGGACTAGCTGTTTCCATTAGCCATATGTCTTGTCGTGGTCATGGGTAGCAGAGAGTTGCCCTCATCCCCACCCTCCACCAACATCTGGGGCAGGTGGGAGAGCTGGCCATGTGATCATAAGAGTTGGAGAGCCACACCGTTAGCTCAGGTGTGGATGAGCTAGTCTCTAAGTTATAAGCATGAGAGAGTTGCTTCCATTTCATATCTGGTGGACCTACCAGATAGCTGCCCAGGCCCAGGCCCAGGCCCAGGTCCAAGGATATGATTTGGCCTGCCCCAGCCTTCACCCCATCTATGATCTACTGGGGCCCATGAAAGAATCAGACCCGCAGACCCAAAAAGGCAAGATCTCCACAACACAGGGCAACAACAGGATATCCAAGAGGGGTCCAAGTGAGTGCTTAGCATCCATAGGGTAGTAGAAACCAGGGACCTCAAACCAAACCAATGTCTCTGCAATGAACACCTGCAAATGTATATATATATATATATACATATATATATATATGGACGATGGGGTTCACTGGGTGACTGACTGTTACACTGCAGCATCCATGATGAGATTTTGAAGTTTTTCCCATTTTATTTTATTTTTAATTTTTTTTTCATTCTTTTCTCTTAAGGTTTCTTTTATTTGGGGTGTGTGTGCAGGTCAGAGGGCAGATTCAAAGGGACGAGAAGTGAATGGGGTCAAAATACATGATGTAAAAGACACACAAAAAATATAATCAATTTTAAAAAGAGTGAGGAGTCCAACAAAGTACTCCAAAACAACACAATGTACAGAGAAAATATTTGTATTGTTTTGGCTTGGATATCTATTTCTCACATTACTAAACAACACACTTTTATGAAGCCTAGAAGCTATGACTTTGATAATTATCAGTACTTCAAAAACAAAACAACAAAGCTTTGAAAGATGCATTTGCCTTAGATTAGAGATCCTTGTAAAGAGGTTAAAATGTCAGCTTACTCATGATAAGAAATACCTTCAGAATTTATGAGGGAGAACTAGAAAAATGTAATCCTACTTATTTATTTAAATAAAAACAATTCCGTGTGCATATGTGTGGGTATAGGTTCCCACAGAGGCCAGAAGAGGAGGAAGGTTGGTTCCCTGGAGCTGGAGGTCAGATAGTTGTAAGTTACCCAATGCGGGTAAAGGGAACTGAAGGTGGATCCTCTGGAAGGCAATATGTGCTCTTAAGCATCACTCCATCTCTGTACTTACTTCTGAATTGAGATTTATGGAAGCAGTAAAACTCTAAATTTTAGGGAAGTGAAACCCTAAAATTTAGGGAAGCAAGTAAAACTTGGGAATGATGAGGGTTTGGAGTCAATAGCCTGGTATTTTTAATCAGAAGGGCCTTTGTGGCAATGCTCCATGAAGCCCTATAGCTGATTCCTCTTTGACAAGGGGAAGAAGAACTGGATGGGATATCCTACCATGAAATTGCCCATAACTTCGCTGTCTGGGTTTTCTTCTCCTTGGCCACTGTGGCAACCAGGCACCCTCTGGCCAAGCTCATCTCTGTGCCATCACTTGCCTGGTTGACTACTCCTGGCTCTTCAGCTGTTGGCTTCTCTCTTTGGTAACAGAGCTGCCAGCTTATCCCTGCCTACAACAGACTGGCACAATCCCTTTCCACAAGACACATTTTTCTATGGCTTCCCCCTCTACCCACCTCCATTCAATGACCACTGATGGAAGTGGGTCTTTTCTCCCATAAAGCATTTGAAAGTAATGTTAACTCAACATGCAATATTCACTTCATATCCAACCTGGTGATTCCTAAAAAGTGCACCCAAACAATCACACTTTCTGGATACAGGACACAGAAAACCTGAGCTGAAACTAGAAGCTTGCTGCCATTTGCCTAGCGTTCATAGTACCTAGAGGTCTATACAGGCTGGTGGAGGAGAATAATCCATTAACAATCACACCCAGCTGTAGACTGCCTGCTATGAAGCTGAACTGTCAGGATAAACGTGCCCACCAGTGCAACAGTGACATAAAAGTAAATCAATGACAGTTTCTTAATTGAATTTGAGGCTCTCCACGGGAGAGAATACATGCCTGATACTGTAGACTGGTTGAAGTCTGGGTGGGCAAGATGGCTCAGAGTCTAAATCCACTTACTACATAAGCCTGACAACTTCCTGGAAACCATTTTGGAGTGATAAGGATACACACACACACACACATATGGAAAGACCTCACCTGTGGTATAATGTATGACTCACACACATCGTACATAGACACATTTACAGCAGTAAATAAAATAAAAATTCCCAATGTATCATTTTTATTAGTTCTCTGGGAATTTCATACCATGCACCCCAATTACAATCACTCCTAAGTTTTTATATGCCCATCCTTTTTCTTGGTGACCCCAAACTCCAAGAAGAAAAAGAAGAAAACCCCTACATACACTGTGGAGCATGGAAATTCCCCTCCCACATCT
The DNA here is from genome assembly GCA_033318265.1 of Phyllotis vaccarum. Classification (NCBI taxonomy): domain Eukaryota; kingdom Metazoa; phylum Chordata; class Mammalia; order Rodentia; family Cricetidae; genus Phyllotis; species Phyllotis vaccarum. The sequence continues at coordinate 2,711,800 of JARWLC010000012.1, forward strand.
CTACCAGAAGCCATTAATTATAGAAAGCTACTTTTCACCATCTCTGTCACAAGTTTAAAAGTTTTCTTTGGTGGTTTCCTGACTAGGCTATTATGTAGGGGGATTATGTTGTTCCATTGTAAACAATTATCCCACCTACTGGTTTAATAGAAAGTGCTGATTGGCCAAGGGCAGACAGGAAGTGTGGGCAGGACTACCAGACTAAGAAGACTCTAGGAACAGGAAGCACAGAGCAGAATGTCAGAGAGAAGCCAGAAGAAGCAGAGGATAACTATGCTGCTGTGAGAAAAGGTACCGAGCCCCATGGCTGAACAGGATAAGAGTCATGGGTTAGATTAAGGGTAAAGAGTTAGCAAGTTATATGCCTGGGCCTTAGGCCAATCAGCCTAAAACTATTGTAAGCATCTGTGTGTCTCTGCCGGTCTGTGGGTCTAAACCTTGAGGCTAAGCCTGAAAGTCCAGGCCAGAAACCACATACTACACTATTACTTTTTAGGGTGGGGTTGTCACTGTTTTTATTTAAATAAATAGATGGCAACAAATGCAGTGACCCACAGCCAAACATTAGGCTGAATTCAGGGGGGGGGCTGAAAAGGGAGGAGGAAGGATCACAGGAGCCAGAGGGCTCAAGGACACCACAAGAAAACCCACAGAATCAACTAACCAGGGCTCATAAGGGTTCACAGAGCCTGAACCAACAACCAGGGAGTCGGCATGGGCACTGCATATATGTTACAGTTGTGTAGCTTGGCCCTCTTTCAAGACTGAGTGGGAGCAGGGACTGTCTCCGACTCTTTCACTGGTTGTTAGGAATCTAGTCCTCATTCTGGGGCCCCTTGCCCAGCCTTAATACAGGGGAGGTGCTTAGTCTTACTGCAACTTGGTTGCCATACTTTGTTGATATCCATGGGAGGCTTCCCCATTAGGAACAGACACATAGGAGGAGTGGATGGGGGCAGAAAGGAGGCAGGGCGGGAGGAGGGGACTGAAGGAGAGCAGGGAAGAAAAACTGCAGTTGGAATGTAAAATAAATAAATTTAATAAGAAAAGTAAGATGGCAAATCCACTGGTCTCAATATAGGTCATCTTCTTGCCATAAGACACATATTTCCTCTACAGGACACGGGTCCCACAAATCACTAGAGAACAAACACTGGATAAATTAAGTTGTCAAAATAAAAAAGTAAAACAGTGTAAGATTGATATAGGGAACGCAGAGATTGGAAAAATAACCCACAGCCCACATGGTGACAAATGTTTGGTGTACGAAGAGTTACAATGTAACAATAAAGCAGAACAGCAATGACCACAAAAGGGGACAAAGGCCTCTGGGAAGGCAGTGTGCAGCGGCAGGCACATGAAAAGCCACACGGTACACTTCGGGAAAGCCACAAAGCTCTAGGAGGCTATAGGAGAGATCACCGGGCACTGAGCATTACTGCTACAGGTGTTAGGATTTTGTGTGTATTTGGCATGGTTCACATAAACTCGGTGAGCTGGTGGCGGATTTCTATGAATGCACGTGGGAACGGAGTGGAAGGCAGCAGCGGACAGCAGGAGCCTCTTAACGCTGTTTCTATGTAGAAAAGAACTTCATTGTCAGATGGATATGGTCATGGTTAACAGAGAGGTTATGATTATAATAGCAGAGAAGGCAAGAGGAAAGAGAAAGGAAAGAGAGTGAAGTGGGGGAGCTCCCAAGAGAGCACAAAGTTTTCCACTTGCTTTAAATAGGGCTAGTGGCAGAGCTCAGAGGGCGTGGCCTGGCAGCAGAGCTCAGAGGGCGTGGCCTGGCAGCAGCGCTCAGAGGGCGTGGCTTCCGAGCCTAACACCTGGACCGTGAATTTAGCACTTGGTTTTCCGGAACCCTCTTCCCTTCCCTTTGTTTTTCTCCCCTCCCCTCCCATCTTCTTCCTCTTCCTTCTCTACTTCCTGTTTGCAAGTTTTTATGCTTGTATGAGAAAGGGTCCCTTAACCCAGCCCAGGCTCTCTCTAACTCTTTTACTGGCTTTTGGGACCCTGTTCCTCATACCTTGCCCAACCTTAACACGTGAGAAGTCTTATTGCAACTTGATATGCCATGCTTTGTTGATACCCATGGGAGGCTGCCCCTTTCTGAACAGAAACAGAGGAGTGGATTGGGGGTGGGGGACAAAGGGGAGATCTGAAATCATTCTCCTTCTGAAGTTAGGTTTGCAAGCATGAGCCAACATACTTGGCAAGCTTAGCAGATTGCTAAAAGTTTAATGTATGTCTAACCTATGATCTGAGTCTGTCTCTGAAACAAAAGAAAGTCAGATGTGTAGCAGCTTTATATAGACTTCCCAATCCAAAACATCTCAGGTGCCCATCAGCAGAATGAATAAAGGACTGTATAGAGTGAATGTCACTCAGCAACACAAAGGGACAAACCATTCATCTTGAAAGCAGATGAAACCTGGCCTGGTGGCTCTGGTTTATAATCTGATACTTGAGGATGCTGAATAGGAGGCTCACAAGTTCAAGGCCAGCCTGGATGACTTAAGGATCTCTGGTCTCAAAATGAAAAGTGAAGAGGGCCTAGGTGAGGGTCACAGCTGGAATGCTTACCTACAGTGTGGTAACCCTCTGAGGTCTGGGTTCAGTTCTGAGTATGACCAATCAGTCAATTAACCGGCAAAATAACCACAACAAAACATAAAAACAAAAAAGGAAAGAAGTAAAAAATTGTGCCAAGTGAAGGAAATACATTTCTAATTCTTTTTTATAGTGTTAATTCCACTTATGTACAGTTCTACCCGAGATGAGATTGCTTCGGTGATGGAAATCAGGTCAGGGGTGGGATCAGGAAGAGGAAGGGACAGAGACTCCAGGGCAATGAAAGATTTGCATATAAGCTCTTATATGTGCTTGTTGAGACCCAGAAGACTTGAAATATGACCCTTCTACTGTAAGATCAGCCTCAGTAAAAGAGAAATAGAAAGCCCTGCCAGAGAATGCCAAGTGACCATTGTCAGAAAAAAAGAAAGTGCATCTGAAGAGGTTTTGCAGAAGGTTATGTATATTGAAGGGGTGTAGACAGACGGCCTGGCCACAGGGCAGCAGAGACTCTGAGGAAGAATTTTGTCAGGGCCAAGAAAAGATACAGCATGGCCATCTGAAATAGATTTGGAAGAGAGATGATGATGTCTTGATCTATTTTACGTTGCTATAATAAAACACACGAGGCTGTGCAGCTTATAAAAAGGCTCAAGTGACATGATTATGGTGGCTGGAGGGTCTAAAGAGCAAGGTTCTGGTTCATCAGGGACCTCTGGATACAGCATACTAAGTCAGGAAAATGGAATAGGTGCCAAGGGAAAGCAGAAGCAGCCAAAGTGTAGGGTGGTGGGTGATAACTTATAACAACCCCTCATGGGAGCTAACCCACTCCTGTAACAGCTGCATGAGTCTATTTGCAAAGGATTGTACCTACTCACATGCTCCAATTCTAAAGGCTCCACCAAAACAACACTGTCACACTGAGGACCAAACTTCCAACATGTGAGACCTTTGTAAAGATAAGCTGATAGAGGGGATGGATAGGTATGCTCTGTATCCCACAATGTAAGAGCATGCTTGTACTTCATTTTGTAATACAGGTATCCCCAAGTGTAGACACTGTCAGTGGTCTGTTTATGATGAATTGACCTTTGTGTGGAAGTATGTGGGGTGTGGTATATGTCATGTATGGCTGCATGTACAGATAGAGGCCAGAGGTTCATGTTGATTATAATCTTCTATTGAGTGATATTTTAGATTCATTTCTGACACAGGGCCTTTCATCGACCTAGAACTTACCAATTGGCTAGACTAGCTATCAGTGAGCCTCTGGCATCCTCCTGCCTCTGCCTTTCAGCACTGGATTGCCTTTTTACATGGGGTCTGGGGATCTGAACTCAGGTCCTCATTTTTGTACAGCAAACACTTTACCCACAGAGCCCTCACCTCAGCTCCAGAGTTAACCTCTGATCTAGAATAATACAAATGGGGACCCAGGAGGAGTGCAGGGCTTTGAGCGATGGGAAAACTCTCTACACATTGAGGAGAGAGAATGAGGGAGGAGAAGAGCATGGTGACTGACATGTGGCCAGGGGGTGGAGACTGTAGTCTGTAATGGCCAACATTATTCTCTTCTCATGCAACCTGCTGGCCAAAGATGACAGGGCTCAACACAGAAAACACAAGTCTGCTTCCAAAGGGAAAGCCATCATCATTCTAGAATGATCATTGCCTGGAGACACAGATTCAGATAGTCCCAGTTTTATGTTCTGAATGGTGACAGGCTCATGAGATTTTTATAGTACCAAAACAGGAAAACAAAAACAGAAATACCCCGTAAATCAAGGCTGTTTTCAAAGACACTGGTAGAAGCATTAGGTAGGGGTTATTAGCTGGGAAACCTCTGTTAAAGGCTCTAGAGCTAAGGGTCTCTTTGTACATTCCAAAAGGATTAGCTAACAGCCACAATGTTAGTTCATACAAGAGAGTGGGAAATCATGGATATCAAGGGGACTAAAGAGAGCCATAACTCTGACTCCCAACCTGTAACATTTCCACTCTGTATCTATCTCCAATTGACCTTGTGAAGGTATTTTTGTTTGAAACATCAGTTCACAGTGGGAAAACATAGTTTAAGGATATTCACCTGTTGCCTTCTCGGACTGTGAGCTCTCTGAACAAATCACAGCTTTACATTTGGTTCCTTTCTCTGCTCAGTGGCTTCTGTGAAAGGCAGCACGGGCAGAATTCTGGTTTCAAAGCCACATGGAAATCATATCAGATGATGAGAATATAGTGTGTGAATGTGTGCTGGTCATAAAATCTATTACTTTGTGTTCCTAGGCTATGCTTACAACTGAATGGTTGGGCAGAAGCATTTCCCTGGGAGAATGAGGGCTCTGAGGGGGCCTTTGCCACATTAACTACCTTACCTGCCGTTAACTTCTCTTGCTTTAGCTAGTTATGGGCCTGGTGTGGTTAGTTCAAAGCTGCAAAGACATGCCAAGAGATGGATTGCTGGTAAAAAATGCTGACATGGATTCTGCTAACAGAAGCTGCTTCAAGGATGGTTGGAGGCCAAGGAAGGGTGACTTCTCCCTGGTGAGCAGATTTGGACAACGGCTCGTTGTCTCCATTAGCCAAATTACATCTGAACCAGAGAAAAGCACTTTTATTCCCCCAGCCTCCCAAACCATCAAGACCTTCCCATCAGGTCACTTCCTGTCCAGGCACCCTGGCCATTTGTCATGAATGAAATAGCTTGCTGAGAATATGAAATGGCGGCGGTCCAGGCACAGACTTAAATCAATTAGAGAAAAATCAGGCCTTCATGCTTTTGATTTATTGCCAAGAGGACAGACAATAGCTAGTGTAACATGCCTCTGGGACTTTGTCTATGCCCAACAGAAAGTGAGCTATGTCCACAGCAAACCCCAGAGGACACCAGAATGAAGACACATGAACCTTTGTCTTCACACAGTATTGAGTACAGGGTCATCAGGAAGCTGCTGGCTTCCCTGTGCCTTCTCAGAGAATCTGTGGCAACATTGCTTGTGTCTGCTTTAACACAGACGTGGGCTTTTGCAGACACCAGGACTGGCTGGTGCTTCCTGAGGATGAACTTTTGATGCACAAGGGGATAGAGGCAGGTCCACTTTCACTTCCTCTCTGGTCATCTGTGTTGCTTCATAGACAGAGCAGAGGCCGGACGGCCTCAGCCTGAACCTGGAGGATTCTATCTGAATGACTTCTCAGCTTCAGCTGGGTTTTAGCCTTCACTTTTATGTGGATGACAACTATTAGGTGACAGCATCTTCAGAATCACTATCAATACTAGTCAGCCATTGAAGTAACAGTGACAACATCCAGTTTGTGGGAAACACTTTATCTTTTAGCTTTTGCTCTTCCATGGCGATTCCTTACGTGCAAAGGAACGATGCTCAGTCAACAAACAAAATAAACAATACCGCCAAATAAAAATAGTACTCTTAGGACCTCCTGGCTGCTTGCCGAAGAGAATAGTTCAGGAGAGCCTTGCAGGCCTGATCCCAAGAGCATTAGCGGCACTGGAAAGAGAGAGAAGCCTTGCATTTCTGCTCTCAGGCCTCTGAATACCACTGCCTACTTTCCCAAAGACTGTGCTTCTGAATCCTCTCCTGACCCTCTGCCAGATGAATTACGAACCATGCACAAGAGGCAGAAATGAATGTCCTTCTTAGTGGATGTGTGATTAGGAGATAGAGTACAGTAAAATGACCACACGAACCCAAGTGGCAACTCCTGTCAAAACATCAATGTTGTTTACACACACAGAAACAAAAGTCCTGAAGTTTCATATGAAACAGCAAAACACCTGTAATTTCCAGCTCAAAATAGGAAACAAAACAAAGCTAAACAATAACACAAAGACTGGAGACATCTCAGCACATGTTTTCAAGATACACCGGAATACTACAGTGACCCAAACAGTGTAAGACATGTGTGTAGATCAGTGAACTGCACACAAAGCACAGAAATAAACCTACATGTTGCTGGTCATAGTGTAAAGTGCACACAATGGGATAGGGAGAGGTGAAGCCTGAAATATCAGTAGAGGCTGGAAAAAACATCCCAGTGAAGAATTGAAGCTGGTCCCTTGTCTGGGAGCCATCAGCATCAGCGCCTGTAGTGGAATAGTTCATCAAAGACCAGGCATTAAAAAGAACTGAGAAGAAAATATCGGGAGACTATTCTTGAAATTGGTCTGAGCAGTGTTTTGGCTAAGAAATCCAGCGCCTACATGGGTAAGCAAAATATAAACAAATGAAAGGCTTTCAAACTGAAATGCTTCTGTCCAGCAAGGAAGACACCCTGCTGGAGGATTCTTGTTAGGCCACACATCCAATAGTAAAGCTATTTGAAAAGTGTATGAAGAAATCAATGTAATAGGAAGAAAAAAAAAATCTTGATTAAAAATGGACAAAGGACCGCAGTAGAGATTCTTCCAAAGGGATATTTTAAAAACACTGCTAGTGGGATTCAGTATTACTAATTATCAAGGAGTACAAATCTCTACACAGAGACACCTCACACAGATGACTCTCATCAAAACGGAAACAAGTCTTGGTGAGGGTGTGGCGAGGAGCCCTGTGTATTGTTGGAAAATGGTGAGCAGTTTCCTCAAGAACTTACAAGTGGAACTACCACCTATTAACAGAGACCGAAACCAGCATCTTGAAGAAACAGTGATTCCTTCCTTTTCTTTGCAGTATTATTTACAAAGAGCAAGAGGTAGAGTCAGTGTAAGTATTCACCCATCAAGACGAGCTACACTCCCAAATGAAATCTGATTCTGTCTTAAAAGAAAGAAGTACTGTCATTTTCATTTTTAAGCCTTAAGATATATGTTTTTATCATTTTAAATTGCATGTGTGTGTGTGTGTGTGTGTGTGTGTGTGTGTGTGTGTGTAGGGGTGTCTACATGTAAGTGCAGATGCCTGTGAAGTCCAGTTGGCTGTAAGCCACTCAGTATAGGTACCAAGAATTGAACTTGGGTCAATTGAACTGCTGAGCCACCTCTCTAGCCCCCAATTCTGTCATCTAATAACACAGATGAACTTCAAGACATTTATGTGAAGTGCCAAAAGACAAATATGTATGAGCTTCCTTATTCCTCTGTAGAAGCTAAAAGAACCATATGCCATAAAATGAGAGAGTAGAGTGTATTGCCAGGTGCTTGGGATAGTGGGGTGGTAGGTGCTGTGTGTTAGAAGCTGAGAATATACCACCTGAAGAGTGTGAACTTCCAGTTATTGAAATTGAAGTTTTGGGACACGATGCCCAGCATGGTGGTTATACGTAAGTGTACTGAATTGTGTGCTTGAAATTCATTAAGACTGTAATTGCACCGACAGCACGCATACATGCATAGATGACTATGTGACAATTCACTTGATGGTGGCCAGAACTTCACATTGTACACACACTCAAACATCAGTTTGTACAACTGAAAAAGACCAAGTTTGTCATTACTCTTCAACAAATCTAAAAACCAAGAAAACAGAATTTTTATAGTCAAAACATTTATTGATTAAAATAGAAAAAAAGGAATAGAAGGAATATAGGAAGGCAGAGAAGGGAGGGAAGGATGGAGGAAGGAAGGGGAAGAGGGGAAGTGAGCAGATAGACAGCAAGTACTGACTGAGTTTCCTCCATGTGGACTTTAGTAACTCTGTCTTTCATGCTTTTTAATAATGCCTGGGCTATTGCTAGTCATCGTTTTGATAACATTGTTGAAGATAATTAATACACAAAACGCTGCATCCGTACAGAGTGCATTTGTAAAGTTTGACATGTGTATACACCTGTGAAATATGCCTACAATCATGATAATAAATGCGCCATTGTTCCCTGCAGCAGCTATTATTATTCACATCAATTTTACAGGTAAAACTGTTGCTTTTCCTTGTTTGCTTTTAAACAGGTCCTACAGAATGGAGGATGGGAAGGACTAGGGCCTCTTCCCCAACTTCAGCTGGTGCCTGTGTGCTGGGCTGTTCATCCGCCTGCCTGCCTGCCTGTCTCCTCCACCTCCACCACCCTGCTTCACCTCCATGTCACTGGCCACCCACTGAACCTTGAAGGGCACACGTACATATTTCTCTTACTCAGAACTACCTCCTAAGCCCACATGGAGAAACGAACATTGACAGCTACAAAGAGTATGTTTGACAAGTCAGTCTCACAAGCTCTTTATATGGTGTTGTTCAGAAACAGTGTGACTTAGAAAAGGAACTAAACCCTCCGAAGGTAGAGGACTGTCGATTGGCATGGGCAGTGTGTGGAACCTCTGTGAGTAGGATCAGACTGTGTTCCTGGTACATGAATTGACATCTCGGAGTCCATTCCCTACAGAGGAACAACCTAACTCAGCCTTAATACTGGGATGAGGGACTTGGACCTACCTAACTGGATACGCCAGATTGAACTGACCCACCCTGGGACTCCTTGTTCTCCTTGGGGAATGGATGGGGGGATGGAGTGGGGGAGGCTGAGGGAGGACTGGGAGGGACTGACAGCAGGGAAGGGAGGGGGAGCAGTGGTATGCATGGAAACAAACTTTTATAAATAAATAGAAATGGAAAAGAAAAAAAAAACAATATAAGAAGATTCAAAAGAAGAAGAAAAAAAAAGGTAGTTGGCCTTGCATGCATGCTGAGCCATGTTTGAACCCTAGTCCCCAAATTTACCATGTGACCCTTTATAAACTAAGCCTTCTTTCCAAACCATGGCGGCCTTGCTGGCCAAAGAGAATAACAATACCCAGTCATAATACAGTCTGCTTAGCATGGCATTTGACAACAGCCATTGCTCTGAAAATAGCTATGAGAGTTGAATGCATCCAAGCAACATTGCAAAATGCTGTATCTCCCCAAGTGATTTTTGTCCCTTCAAGAATGGAGCTCTTTCTTTCCTGTGTGTGCGGTGCACATGTGTGTACATGGGCATGCATCTGTGTGGACACACGTGAGTAGGGCTCTTTCTTTTTTTTGTGTGTGGTGCACATCTGTATACAGGGGCATGCATCTGTGTGGACACACGTGAGTAGGGCTTTCTTTTCTCTGTGTGAGGTGCACATCTGTGTACACGGGCATGCATTGGTGTGGACACATGTGAGTAGGGCTTTCTTTTCTGTGTGTGCAGTGCACATCTGTGTACACGGGCATGCATCTGTGTAGGCATACGTTTTGTAACAAGGGTTTTCCTCTGTTGATTGCTATTCCTATTTTGAGATGGCCATTCTAAGTGGGGCTGGAGCTCCCTGACTCTGACCAGATTCAGGGATCTGTCTGTCTATACATCCCCAGGCTAGGGTTGCATGCATGCTCAGCTTTTATGTGGGTACAGCAGATCTAAACTGAAATCCCAGTACTCACCCTTTACCTCCCTAGCCATCCAGGTTGTTAATTACAGAGGTGAGTATACATACAAGAGTATTTCCAATTTTCTACTCAGTATAATGTTGCTGATCAATAAAATTGCAATGTTGTTGGAAAAGATTTGAGAAAATGGGCAGCATCTTACTTAATTTATCTCTTTATTAGTTTCAATTTTTGGACTAAAACGTCATTATTAGGCATTAGTTGTGTGAACAAAGAAAAGATTGAACACGGGCAGAAGAGCACTCAGACAACGTTCATGGCCTTCTATTAGCCAGCATAGTTTTACTCATTTTCAGGGTCACGGCTGCATTTCAGCAGAACATACTCATCACTGAGCAGATCAACAGGAAATTTAAAAAATCATTTTCTGGGTCCTGTTTTCAATACAAAATCACATTAACGAGTTGTTATTGAGATAAATAGTAAATCTGAATGCTAAAGAGACCAGCAGTTCAATACTGATGAGACATTAATCAGCATAAAACATGCACTGGAGGAGAGCTAACTTAAACGGACTTCCTTCTTTTCTCCCTCCTTACTCCTTTGTTCCTTTATTCTCTTGTTCTACGCAAGTGAGAATTAATAACAGCCAGGGCTACTCATCCCTTTGGGTGTAGCTGAATTGACATCTTGAGATCTTGGTTCTGTAAACTTGCTCCAGGAGGTGAGTGGAATGTAAATAACACGACTCTGGAAGCATGGTCAGTTGCTGTCTGTTCAATACGAGGATGCGGTTCATAGCATGCCTCGAATGCCAGCTGCTCTTGAAGCATCCCAGCTACTTCTCAGAAATGCTATTTGCCATTTCTTCTGTTTTCAAATAAGCATACTAGGGAGCAGGTACTGTCCTAGACCTTGAGTGCACAAAAGGATAAAAGCCACGTTCTGTGTTCTTCCAGAGCTATGCCGTACTAACTAGCCCAACTCCACACGTCCACATGTTAAAGATGAACAGTAGCGTGTAGCTGAAGGAAGGAGCATGTGAATGCTATGGATAGGGAACACTTTTGTACGGTAGAGATTATTTGAGTTGTATTCAGGTTGCTCTGGCACGGCAGTTGAGCAAAGCTTGATACAAGAGGTTGGTTTTGAACTGGGCCTAGTGTTGGATTCCAGCTAGGAATGATGTGAAGAATTCTGAAAGTGAACACATGGAGAGGGAAAGGCCCTACAAACAAGTTCTCATCGACCACATCATCTGCTCTCTCATCTGGCCTGCTCAATCCACACCTATCTCAGGAAGGAGTTCTAGACTGCATCTTGTTCTAACACGTTGGTGTATTTGTAGGCTTTATGTATTTTTTAATTTATAAAGCTCTAAAAAGATTTAGGAAAATACCCCTGCCTTCTAAGAGACTGGAACTTTTGGTGGGCCTCACAGCTGGAGTTAATAATACACCAGTTAATAAGGACTGTTCTTCTCTGTACTCAGCCTGTTTTTTTTAACCTGCCTTTAAGAGAACAATATAACAATCAACCTTATTTGCCTTGGATTTCCAATCAATTTTTATAGTGTAAGCTAATGCACAACTGTGACCTTAAGTTATGTACTCTTGCATCTCCCTGACAGAGACAATGCATGTATGTTCAAATCATTTGCTGAAAGTAGCAGAAATAGAGGCTGGAAGCAATCTTATAAAATGAGTCCACCCTAACTGTAGAACATACCATTTGTATACCAGTTGGTAAACAATGATGTTTGTTATTTGGGTCAGTTTGGGTCAGTGACTTAATCCCGTAGAAAACTCTGTTAAAGATTTCTGTAAAGTATCCCATTCCTTCCCCATGTGATGTTTTCTGTGCTGTTCAACAAAGACAGAGAAAATCCTTTGCTAGATAAAGATACACAGCTGACCAGCCATCCACATAAACGTACACAGACATTCAGGGACAGACACAGGCAAATTCCTAAGAGAGGCTTTAGGTAGACACAGACTCATACACTTAAAACAGGCAGAAGGAGGAAGGTAAAGGGATAATGAAGTAAAGAATTCAAATTGGACTTGCCCTCCTCAAGGAGAAGTGCTTTTCTTTCTGTCCTTAATGGGACACTGATGTATCGTTTGTGACTCAGAGTTAATTAGCAACACACTTAATCCACATATAGGTGTGTATAATTCAAGCTGTGTAACTGCACTCACAACTTTTCACAAGTATTCTTCTGGAAGTCTTTTACTGTGTGTATGTGTGTAGTGGATTTATGATGTTCCATTGTAAATAATTGTCCCACCCACTGGTTAAATAAAAATGCTGATTGGCCAAAGGCAGACAGAAAGTGTGGGTGAGACTACCAGACTAAGAAAACTCTGGGGACTGGAAGAACAGAGCAGATTGCCAGAGAGAAGCCTGAAGAAGCAGGGGACAATTATGCTGCTCTGAAAAAAAGGTACCAAGCCCCATAGCTGAACAGGATAAGAGTCGTGGGTTAGATTAAGGGTAAAGAGCTAGAAAGTTATATGCCTGGGTCTTAGGTCAATCAGCCTAAAACTTGTAAGCATCTGTGTGTCTCTGTGGGTCTATGGGTCTGCAGGTCTAAACCTTGAGGCTAGGTGATGTGGGAATGCTTTTCTGTATGCTGTGAATATCAATCTTTAAATAAAGGAGCTGTTTTGGGCCATGACAGGCACCATAGAAGAAGTAGTAGGAGGAATCAGAATAGGTAGGAAAGAGTGGAGTCACAGGCAGATGGAGCTGAAGCTGCCCAAAGAAGAAACATGTAAGGAACACAGGTGAGCCACAGGCCATGTGGCAGACAGGTTAATAGAAATGGGTTGATTAAGATGTAAGAGCTAGCTAGTAATGTGCCTGAGCCACAGGCCAAACAGCATAAAATTAATATAAGCATCTGAATCATTTCTTGGGGCCTGAGTGGCAGCGGTGGGCTTCTAAGCAGTCTCAGGCAGCAGGTCTGTGGGTCTGGGACCTCTGGCCACCTGGGACCGAGAAACCCCACTACTACAGATGGCGCCCAACGTGGGGTGATTATCCACTTAATGCCTGAGAAAGTGTAAAAAGGGTTTTAGCAGACACTGAGCAAAGGCAGCTTCCAAATTGTGTATAAGAAGCAGGTCTTTGTACAAATAAAGTGTGGCTTCCGGGTCACATTCAAAATGGTGCCGGCAGACTGGCGGCAGGCAGTGTAAGCTGCAATCAGGCGGGTTCCTGAAATCTGACAGAAACTCAGTAGCATGTGATTGATTTAAAGTTTCTGTTTATTTTGAACAAAAAGGAAACAAAGACAGTTTCTTAGTAGCAGCATTTTCTTTAGCCTGCTCTGTTTGCTGGCCATGAATAGAGATGTGGTCCCTTAAAGAGAACTTAGTGATTCAGCCTAATCTGCAAAAACTATGCTGCTCTTTTAGAGAGTGTACTTTAAAAGCTCTTATGGTTAGAAGATGATTAAAGATTCACAATAAAACAGATTCAGATGAAAAGAGAAACCTGTAAATGGGTTACAATATGTGTAAAAGGTACATAGGCTTCAGAGAGAAAAGAAAGAGGTTAGAAAAAGTCCTTAAAAAGAAAAATTGAGTAATAAAAATTTAATAAGCCACATAAAGATGGAAAATAGACACAAAATCTGGATTTTGGTTGTTACTGTATTTTCTTTTAATTTTTTAACTTTTAATGAGCTAACTGCAGAAAGAAAATGGATTGCAAATGCAAAGGCTACTAAGTTAAACAAGAATATATGTTTTAAAGGTATTTTGATTTTGAAATTTGTGTCTAAGGATTTATTGCTTTGGAAGAGTTCTGCTTTTGTTTCCACAGAAGATGAGAACCTGTGGATTGCTTCCAGGAAAATATGGTTTCATCAACCAAGACCCCTGAAAAAAACCTCTGATGGTAAGAGATGGCCAGATCAGCTTCATGGCTGCAGATTATGATCCAGTCTCAACAATCCTTGAGATTTTCAATGCCCCTTAATCAGCAGGAAGTAGTAATAGAAAACTATTCCCAAATTCCCCAAATATTGTTTCTAGATGTTTGTTTTCATTATAAATGGTTAATGGTCATAGTCAATCTCTTTCTAAGAAGAAAAAGGGGATATGGTATATGAATGATTTTTTAAAAGGTTAGATTATTAAATTTAGTTAGATCAGAAATCAGCTGTTAATCTCAAAATGCTTTACATTGGTATAGATTTTGGTTTATTGATACAAATTTAAGGTCAATTTTGTTATGCTGTATGTGTTTTTCTATTCTTGTTTAAGGTATGTTCATGTAACTGATTTAAAATTGTAATGTATAATTAAGAAATGAAGGTTAATAGTCACCTTTGATAATCAAACTTATAGTTAGGTTAGTTAGGATTTTTAGATATACAAAAATATATTTCAATTAGGTAGATAATCTTCAAATACTTCTAAGACCTACAGAATATGGCATTTAAAATATTTTAAGAACTTAGACTTTTCTGGACAGTGAGACAGGTCTGTCTCCTCCTGGTAGCACCAATCTTCTTCAAGAGAAAAATGGGCATCGGAGAAACTCCATATGGAGTCTACTCTCTTTGTGGTAATGGTTAGCCACTGGACAAGAACCTGTTCTTATATTGACTGCTTGACAGTATGCTGTTTAAACTGGACATGCAGGTTCCATAGGAAGATGACCTCTGAACTTTGGCAGAACAAGCCTAGATGGTCATTCAGGTTCCTGCTTTGTAGAAAAAACTGTCAGACATTCTTCAGGACTCGAGGAGAAGCAACTGATGAACTGTGCCAGAATGGGCAGAGCAGATTTCCTGCTTCACTGAAATGAAAAGAGACTCTGGGCCTGTAGGCTGAAGATGGATGCCCCAACTTTATAAAGGAACTTTGGGTGACTGTCCAGGCAGATAGGTGTCATTTCTGTCCTTTCTAAATTTTAGAAGTCGCTTGCACTTCTGGTTTACTTGGGTAAATATATCCTTCTGTGGTCTTTGATGTAATTGAAGATTAGTTATAGGTACAGTTAGTTTTTCTTAGTCATTTGAAAGGTATATTGGATATGAAACTTTAGAATCATAAAGATAAGGTAGATGATAATTTTCTTTAATTTTTCTAAATACAAATAGACTAGATATTGTAGTTGTAATTCTTGTTTGATAGCTATTTTGTTATATGTAATTTCGCTATGTTAAAATTGAAACCTTCTTTTTTGATTAGACAGAAAGGGAGAAGTGTATAGTTGCTCATGGAATTCTGTCACAGCAATAGACACCCTCCCTAAAGCACCAAAGCTTATGGCCTTGAGTGTTTCCTACCCACTACAGAATCAGAAGCTGTGTCAAGGGGTTGGAGGTCAGAGGTCAGACAACCAAACAGTGGAGAGTGGTGTAGAGGGAGAGTCTGGATATGCACAGAGGGTGCACCAAACCATCCCACAGTACAGCATTAGCAGGTGTGTGAGGAAACTACCTGGGCTTAGAGAGGACCCAAGAAGGCTGAAGGAAACAGTATTGGAAATGTACAACTGAAAATGTTGTTTATTTTTGCCACACAAACTAGAAAACCTCAAGATCACAGACAGTGAAAAGGTTTTCAGTTCTGCATGAGAATAATTAATCCAGAAAAGCTACACGTCAGCTCCATGTGTCAAAGCAAAAAGCAAAATCTTAAGAACCAAATAGCCTCAATGTAACTCACTCTCATCCTAGAACAAATCTCAAAGAAGCTTGGAAGAAACAAAGGCTATCTAACACTCAGCCTAGTAATAGCTGCATTATGTAGAACCCAGTAAAACCTTACCAGGCATTCACAAATGCAAGAAGATAAAATCTAATGAGATTAAATCTACTGGAAATGGCACAGATGTTGGACTAATAGACAAAGATGTTAAACTACTATTATAATCACTTCACATGCCTGAAAGCTAAGTTAAAGAATCAAAAAATGTTTTTAAAGAGAAAAATTTTGCATCTATGAACAAAGCTGTAACATGAGAAATGAAAGAGGCCTCTCCAGCTCAGTGATGGTTCTTGTGAGATTCAAAATGGCTTCCTCGCCACTGCAAGAGACTCTATCATGAACTTTGGAATTGTTTGAGAATAAATGAAGTCAGGAATGTTAATTTCTCAATGTGTAAGGCTCCCAATTGTGTACTCAACGTGGCTTCATGAACCCACGATTAGAAAGACTGAGTACTATGGGGACAAGAAGGGACAACTCCAAGCCCATGTGATGACATGAACCGAGATGTCCATCTTCTCACCAGCTTCCATCCCCAAACCTGGCTGCTCCAGGGGAGAGTTTGAGGATAAAAAGTTATTCTATTTTCCTAAAGAAATATAATTTCTAACGCTATTATGAGTCCTTATCCTTCTATCTACAGGTAAGTGTGGCTCTCACTTCCAGTGTATAAAGGAGGCTCCTTTATACACTAGACAGTCTGTTACAGAAGTCCACAACTGGTCAACATTAAGAGTAAGTGCGCCAGGCCCCACTTGTACATATAAAACACCCTTCAATCTGAAGCTCAGGAGACATTGTGACAAAAGAGACAGAAAGACGGTAAGAGCCAGAGGACCAGAATGAGTGCTACTCAGAGGACCAGAATGAGTGCTACTCAATAGTGTCTTCTAGCCACGACAGGGATGTTGCATCCTTGAAATTGCAACATTGTGGTTGCCTAAATAAGACCCACATAATGACTGTTGTCCAGTAAACATGTCACCACAACAGGGGAGTTGATATAAGCTCTATTCTTGGAGAAAGAAAACCAAACCAAACCAGAAGTTCTATTGACCAAGAAAATAGGATTCCAGTTGGGCATGTGTTGGCCATGTTGGCTAAGAGACCCACCCTTAGGAAGATGGCTCCACCTCAAGCCATGCTAGAGACAGGCTGAATAAGTAATGCTTTAATGATATTCTATACTTTTCTTCTCCAGAGTCCCCACCGCTAATGCAGAAGTTTACAGATCTCAGCCTGGTAAGGTTGTGAGTTTATCTATTTGTCTGAATTTCTCAGGAAAGAGTAATGTTTCCTTTTCTTCATTCTGTCTCCTTCCTAAGCATTCTTGTCCCCCGGGGGCTTCCTCCAACATTCCAGACCTCCTTGATGCTCGATAGCTTTCCTCCCTGTGTGGTTACTTGTCCTACGTGTGTCGAGTTCCATGATAGCTTATATGGATGGTGTTTTCCCCTCTTTCCTCCTTGGGCAGAAGTTGAAGTCTTTCCTGCACTGTGTTTTATCCTTTAAGCTCTAACACAACTTTCTTTTTATTCCATCTTTAAATTCTTTTTTATTAATAAGGCTAACCCCCCTAAAGAAGGTCCCTATTTTGCCTGTTTTACTAACTCCTACAGGAGAAGGTACAGGAAATCAATGTCTGCTGAGAAAGGAAGAAACAGTCTTCTTTAGAAACAAGCCTCAGAGGGATTATCTAATCTCAAGGGGTCATTATTGAATGCATGTGCATATGAGCAATACTAAATGGACTCACAAAATCACACACACATATTTGTGTGCATGAGTGTACATGTATGTGTGTCCTTGTATTGGCTTTAATTATACATAATGTTTACAATAAATGAAGCTTAGGTAAGTTTAATAGTTTACTAAAGGGCATGATTTTGAACCCCACTCCTGATATTGCCTTAGGGTTTTGTTCAGTCCAGTTTATTTCTACTAATATAGTCTAGGTTGTCTACACTATCTCACTGAAAACATCTCAAAACCTATGTATAGCTGATACAGATTATCTTTACATGTAGCATGTTCATATATTCTAGGTTTAAATCATATATTCATATATATATCTTCACATATATCTCTGCACACATACATATCTTCATACATACATATACATATACACAGAGGCAGACTTACCTCCTTACATAAGCAGTGATGTTCAGTGGAAGCATGATGTACACCGGAGGCTCAGCATAAGCAATGAATGCTTTGAGCATCTGTGAGGCAGGGAATTCTCTCAGAAAATCAGCTGATAGAGCTCCACAATTTCACTCATTTAAAGAGCATTTTTACTTAGTGACATTTCAACTAGGCAAAAAAAAAGACATAAACTATACAAACAGACAAAAAGAAGCAAGAAACCTATTCATTGGTAGAAGAGGCAATTCTGTATGTATTATTGCTCTGTAACCAGAGTTTTAAAGCAAAATTTGGGTTGCAGTAGCCTCCACTGTTGACTATCTATCTTCAGTACATGAGTTTGGCTTGCTCCCAGCAAGCTCTTTCCTTTACTATCAGGCCCTTATATGTATGGCTAAACACAAATCATCTTCTAACTCAATATTTGCTTTCCTCTAACATAAGCTGAACCTCCAAAGTGACTTGAAATGGATAACTTTCTTTAATAATGCCCATATTTTCTGTGCCAAATACTGTGAGATAGATGGACTTTTATGTTGCATTTGTTTAACTCTGTGAATCTGTGATACTGTGTCTGCCTAAAACACTTAATTGGTCTAATAAAGAATTGAGCAGTCAATAGCTGAGCAGGAGAGAGAATAGATGGACTGCCATGAAGAAAGAATAAATAGGAGAAGAAATCGAAACTCAAAAGGAGGGAGCAAGGAATGAGAAAAGGAGATGAGAATGCCTGGGAGCAGCCACCCAGCCTTACAGCCAGCCACAGAGTAAAAAGGAAAGAAAGATATATAAAATAAAAAAAAATGGTAAAAATCCCAGAGGCAAAATGTAATTAAAGAGAAATGGGATAATTTAAATTAGAAAAGCTGGCTAGAGACAAGCCAAGCTAAGGCCAGGCATTCATAAATGATTAAGTCTCCATATATTTATCTGGGAGCTGGGTGGTGAGCCTTCAAAGAGTAAACAAACCAAATACACTTAGCAGAAAATTGCTCACTATATACTGACTTTACTGGTGCCCTGGTTGTAGATTTCTATGGCAGTGTCATAGAAGCTTAAATGTACTTGTGCACTCTGGTTAGGACTTATTTGGAACTAGGATTCTGCAGGTGTCATTAAGTCAGTGTGAGGTGCTGTGTTACAATATTCCTATGGAGATGTGAAGGGTCATCTACTCATCTCAGATAGGGAACCAATGAGAGACCGAAGTGTAGACACTGTCAAAGTTCAACTTGGTGAGCCAGTGTATTTATGGGGGGGGGTCATTTTTAAGAGCAGAGATCAGACAGCTGCATCCCTACAAGCTCACCCCAGCATGGATGATAGTTCCTAAAGGCCGGAAGCCTGGCGCACACTGTACAACCTGAAGGCAGCTCAGCAGGTTCGGAAGTGTCCTTTCCATGTAGCTCAGTTGATCTCAACCTCTTTCAGAAAGCTAGGCTGGTCACTTCTTCCTCTAGGCAGTTTGCCCTGTCTCTACTTCTTCCAGTTTGCTGATGTGAGCCTCTTATAGACAGATCAGCTTATCTGAGAATGTCTCTCACCAGTCCTTATGGCTTATATATGCTTGGGAAGATAGGGCCCACTGTGTCTGGTCAGCTTCAAAGATTTCCTGGAGCCTACGAGTTGTTGACTTCCGGAACTTAATGAGCTGCCCTGAAGTACTCAATGTTTTCATCTCCCCTATAATCTGCTGTTCATCTGTTTACTGACGTCCTGTATCTAAACAAGCTTCCCTCCAAGATGGACAGTTTTAACCTCAGGAGAAACTGCCACACAACATGGGGTCATACTGGGTAAGAATGGGTCTCAAACACAATGACACAAATCATTGACATTGTAAGAAGGGATTTCAAGATTCAAGGAACACGGTAATGATGGCCAAGTGAAGGCAGGGGCAAAAATTGGAGTTGCATTGGGGCAAGTCAAAGAATTCAAAACTCGCCAGGGAGTTCTGGAAGTGAGATGCTTCAATCAGGGAGTACCAGAAGTGAGAGGCTTCAGGAGCATCTCTTTAGAGCAGTCAGAGGAAGCACAGTCCTAGAGACATTCTGATTTTGTACTCTGTGGCCCCAGAATTGTGAGACAAGTTTCTGTTGTAAGCCAGCCAGCCTGGCAACTTATCACGGAATTCCTGTGGTCCTGTGAGAACAGTGACAGCATAGACAGCCGCTGCCAAATCCTCACAGTGGTCCCCAAATTGGAAAGCAGGCAGAGAATGGCTGCTGCGACTTTACCCAGCACCTCCGGATTGAACAGCTTTCTTCAGAACCTCGAGAGAGTGATAACCTGTAGCTCCTTTACTCATTGGTGCCATTTGCAGTGCTTTTGGGAGTGTGTGGGGTTATTTTCCCAAGATGTAGCAGCAAACAAGATGTGAGCAAAGTTAGGAGGTTAGGAGATGCTTAGGGCACTGGACTTTGACTTTGTATTGCTTTTGGAGTTGATTGCTATAGAAGAAGACCTCATTGTCACAGGGAAAGGCTCCCGTTAAGTAGGAGGGTACAGAAGGCTAGGAGAGGGCTCTCCCAGACATCCCAGCAGAGGGTTTTCCAAACATTCAACTCCAGGTGATCTCTAATTAAGGCTAGTCCAGATGAGTGAAGTCCACTCTAGTCTAGAGGAGCTGTTTAATTGACATGAGTCCAAGTACCATTAAGTTCTCTTAATACGTTCATAACGAAAAATATAGCTACTATCAAGTATGATTCTAAACATTTTAAAAAACAAATCCTCACATAAAAAGATTATTTATAGAGAGTTTAAAATATGATTAATAAAATAAAGATTATATTTATTTTTTATTTTTCCAAATAAAATATCTTGAACTTTTTTTATTTAAAAAAGTTTTTTTGCTTTTTTTTTTTTAATACATATCTACTCCTCCTCCTCCCTTCCCACCTTTGCCAGTCCTCTTTACCCTGCTACATATCACACAGAACAAACAAAGTTTTTCTGAGTCTTCTCAAAGTGACTCCTGGGCCTGAGGTGCCCCCACAGAAGCAGTGGTTTATGAGATCTGGTCTTTATTTCATACATTCATTATTCCCTCAAGTTTTATCACAGGGAAAGAAAATTCTCAGATAGGAGGAGTTCATCTTACCAGTGGCTGCTTTTCTTCAGATATTGACCTCCTCAGAGCTCAACTTTCTGCAAAGGTCAATGTTTGGACTTTACCTCTCCATGGAAAAATGAGGTACCATCTCTATCCCTCCCACTTTCTTCTAACTTATGTTCTCACATTTGGGTTGGATGCAGTGTCTTCTTTGCTGAGTCCAAAGGTCAGAGAGTCTGACATCATATGAGAGTAGGTGGTGCTGTCAGGCCTGGTTCTGCATCTGAAAATTGTGACATCACCCTTTAGATCATATTGGTTCTCAGTTCTCAGCCTGTGAGACTCAGCCTCTTTGACAAACCTCTGTCTTGAAAAATATTTATATTATGATTGATAACAGTAGCAAAATTAAAGTTATGAAGTAGCAATGAAAATAATTTTATGGCTGGGAGTGTACCGTAACACAAGGAGCTGTATTAAAGGGTCACATGTTAAGGAGGTTGAGAACCACTGCTTTAGAATTGCCTATGAAGCAACTACGTTTCTCTAAAGTGAACACTCCTTTCTTGAGAGCAGCAATTTATGGTCTCATGTGAGGGAAACATTTTCCTGCTAGAAAAATTCCTGCTACTGTTCTGTAACACAGGTGCAGAAAAGGTTACCTGAGTGTAGCCTGAACTTGTCTTTTTTTTTTTTTTTTTGCCTAGTTGAAATGTCACCTCAGTAAAAATGCTCTTTAAATGAGTGAAATTGTGGAGCTCTATCAGCTGATTTTCTGAGAGACTTCCCTGCCTCGCAGATGCTCAAAGCACTCATTGTGTACATCATGCTTCCACTATGCATCACTGCTTATGTAAGGAAGTAAGTCTGCCTCTGTGATGTATTTGAGCAGAATCTCCCATGTCTTCAGACACTGACGTCCACATTCTAGATCACTGGGCAAAATGAAAGTCTCCAAGAAAATCCACTGTCCTTTCTTTCCAAAACCCTTTCTCTCACCTCAGCTGAATCATCAAGGAAACCATCATGTGGTGGAATATTGTATATTTAATAAAATCAACACGGAATATCAGGAAACAGAGGCACCCACAATCAAGCCAGGAAGGTCACAGAGTGTTGATTTATGCCTTGAATCCCATCACTCAGGAGACAGATTTTTATGGATTTCTGTGAGTTCAAGGCCTAACAGACAGGCAGTGGTGGTACATGCCATTAGTCCCAGCACTCGGGAAGCAGAGGCAGAAAGATCTCTGTGAGTTTGAGGCTAGCCTGGTCTACAAAGCACGTTCCAGGACCTGTTCCATGACTCAGTCCTCTGTTATTCCAGACATCCCCCCCGCCCCCGCCCCGAACGGGGTTTTCCATCTAACACTAGATAGAACATATTTAAAGTTTCACATAAAAAAAAAAAGCAAAACAACAAATTCAAATGTCAGACTCTCAAGACTGTTTTAAGGCATCTGTTTAACACTACTCAAATTTAACCCTCCTGCCCCTACCATGTCTTTCTTCCTGCCCCTCTTTTAGTCAGTCAGTTAGTTCACGGTATCTGGTTTACCTCTCTATGTATCCCATCCCCTCCCCCAACACCTCTTTACATTTCCTATTGTACACACACACACACACACACACACACACACACACACACACACACACCACACCTCTTCACAGTTCCCACCCCTCACCCCCGACACACACACCAGGGCTGGTGCTCAACTGAATCTGGGTCCTTGAAGACATTTATCTGCCTTCCTCTCCTTTGCCTTCCTACCTATCAGGCTGGCTGTAGAAGCGTGTATTCACTTGTCTCTTTCCTCCTCCCCTTTTTATAATTCCTAGGAAATGAAGCGCAGAAAAGAAACCCTGCCCTCTGTTGATTATATTTTCATCTCATTATGTGTCCATGCGCATCCGTTCAGCTGAGCCCTTTAATCTCACAGAAGGTAAATGCCAGCCGCACGGTGACTTTATCCCATTTGCCCTTCCTAGTCTCTCTCCTCTCATTCTGAGCACACTTATGGTAATAAGTTAGCCTGGCTCTGGGCTTCTCGTGACCCTTTCCTCACAGGCCCGCAGTGCCGATGTGAGATGTCAGACAGACATAAACTTTCATTAGTGAGATTTCCAGGCGGTAGCTTGGCGCCTCCTCCCCCAATTCCTGTTAGCCCAGAGGAATGACTTTCTTTGCTCTGTCCTTATCTCTATCGCCGGCCACAGGACCAAGTTATGGCTGTCATATTTTAACTGGCAACTAGGGAGGAAACACAATTTGAAAGCATGGCAGTAATCTAAACAGCTAACATTTGGATAGCCTTTAAACCTTACAAAGTGCTTCCACCTCACTGAGTCAGGACAGCCATTTGTAAAGCAAGTTTGTATTATTTGTTCCAGTTTGAAAAGAGAGAAATTGAACTCTGAAATGATGCTATAGATTACACTGTAAATAAATGACTAGGCTTAAAACCACGGGCTTCTGATGAGAACCTCCTTTTTTATTTTTCAAATTACAATATACCTTCACCTTTGCCTACCCCATACCTTCATTTTGATTCATTACAACCTAGTTGGAGAATTATTGAACAACAAATATGAAAGTCTGAAATGTACGCATGTGATTGTGCAAATGTATAGATCTTCCAGCATTGTGTTCCAAAAACAATCATAAATTATATAAAATTTGTCTACAGGAATTTTGAGTATGTGAGGATATGATACAGTTACAAGCTAATTGGTATTTAAACATAAAGGATAATGTAAAATATTAGGTTATATTCATAATGGAAGATACCTCAAGCTGTTAACACTATAGTCTCAAATGACATTTAAAACTGACTTCTGTGTATTAAATAAAATGAAAACAAATTGGAAATCTAGACATGATTTCTAATAATGTGTGCCAAGTACATCTCAAAGAAAGACAGAAATTGTCATCACACTCATACATATACAAATAAAAAGATATGCACAAATACATTTAATAAAAATGTTACAAATTATATTTTTAGATATTCTGTTTAATTTTATCAAGGAAAAAAATAAAATGGTTTATAAATACTTGCCAAATATCCCTGTCTTGCCAATACTGGAAATTATTTATTTCATGAGCCTATTGTGACTGGTGTTCACAGGTATGTGGGTGACCCAGTTTTGCCAAGTTTTTCTCACACTCAGGCATATATGAACATGAGCCAGAAATATCCCCAAACAATAGTACAATAATGCAACACAGCTCAGAAAGAAGCAGTTTTTTCATCATGGAGCCACTTTTTTCTTAATTTGCTGAGACTGGTGAATTTAACTATTTTTTTTTTTTGATGGTTTTATGAGCTATGAAGATGAAAACGTAAAACCAGGCTTCACAATGTGGTAGAAATAACAGAATTCTTCTAACATGAGCTGAGGCTGTAAATGTCTAGACTCTCACTATAATAATCAGAAGCTGACCAACCCTGCCAAGGTATTGAAGCCCAAATTTGATTCACCTGGCTTTCAGGTATCAGTGCATGTCTCTTTGATTAAGGCAGTCCTGACAGTGCTACTTTCCAAGCTCTGGCAGGAAGAAATGCCACCGTCCTTTAGAAACATGTCGTCATTGTAGACAACAGTTCCTATATTATCTTGGACTATTTGGGGCACAGTGAACAGAAACATCAAATAATGTAATTGAAAAGCAGCTGCTGAAATGATCAGAAACAGATCAGAAAACAGTTACTGTTATTGTACTTCTATTAGGGTAAGATATAGGACCATTAAGCAGTCCTGGTCAAGATGGGGTCTTGTCTATCATTGCCTAGTTCTGGTTCTGCACAGTGGTCCAAAGAATTCCTTATTACTGTCCTCACTACAGGGGATCATCCTGGTTTTGACGAGCTTATCAAACAAACTTAAGTATGTAAGGATTAGCAGCTATGTAGTAAATGTGCTAGTCCGATAACCCAACACAGTGCCAGATGAGATAAGAATTCCTGGCATGTAGCGGCCTCGTAGTAAGCCCAACATGGCACAGGACACACTGCATATAGAGGGCATGCCCCGAGGCATGGATATGTAAACAGATGCCCACCTGTAAAAAGGAGCCTCCACATGAAAGATAGTCTCTCTTTCTCTTCTGCTCTCTCCCTTGTACTTGCTCAGCATCTCCCTTGAATAAACTCTAGTGTGGCATCTGATAGTATGTGTCTGATCTCACATGCGAAACCAACAAAGTAAATTAAAGGTCAAGAGATCTATAGAATTTGAATAGCTTAATAGCTTAAGCCAACACATCAAACAAAATTGATAGGAATAAAATGAAAATTGTCAACATTAAAACATAGTGCTATATTTAATAGTAGTTAGGTAATAAAAATTCAGTAGATTGTAAGATAAATCACACAAAGTTTCCATGCATACAATAAAGAGAAATAAAAGGAGGGAATACATAATGAAGGCAGGTAATGTGGGAGAGAGGAGAAAGGAACCCTCACTGGGGACGCATTAACATCTTGGTGTGCACATAAATTCCCCCTTTTAAGTAGTAGATACAGGTACAATACTATTTGAAAACAATAGTTAAGCATATTTAAAACTAGTGAATGATCACAAATATATTTGCAGAATACCAGAGGATCTCAAGTAAGATTAACAAAAAGAAACACATATTTAGCTATATCACAGAAGGTACAGAACTAGTGAAAGCGGAAAAATACTCTTTAACCCCATGGTTCTCAACCTTCCTAATGCTGCAATCTTTTAATAAGGTTCCTCATGTTCTAAGGACCCTCCAACCATAAAATTATCTTCATTGCTACTTCATAACTGTAATTTTGCTGGTTATGAGTTGTAATATAAATATCTGTGTTTTCCAATGGTCTTAGGTGACCCTTGGGAAGTGTTCAACCCCCAAAAGGGACACAGCCCATTGACTGAGAACCGCTCCTTTAACCATTTAGCCATAGTGAACTCTCTGGTGAGAAAAGTCAAAGAAATAGAAATATAATAAAATACTTCAAAAAAGGATTTCCCACAAAGGAGTGACGCAGGCATCGTCTCTACTGCCCATTGCCAAGCTATTTGCCACTTTTAGATCCAAGGGGATCAGGATCATGTACCCACTGATGACCTTGTTAGGCTCTAGTGGATAGTTCCAAGTCAACTGTCACATAGATGGACTTAGATAAACCAAATCTTCCACAAACAGCAAATGTGGGTGAATCTGGAAATGGGTGCTAAGAAAAGGGGGTATCAAAGAACTGTTAGTAGGTATGGGAGGGAGACAAATAAGGGTAAAGGTGAGAGTTATCAGAATATTCATCAAACACATGAGTGTATGAAATGTCAAATAACAAAATTAATCAATAGAAAGATGAAATGAGACTGTATATTGACATTTTGGTTTCATGCAAAATAAATGCCACTGGAAATTCAGGATCATTAAAAGTATAAATATGTATGAATATTTGCATATATGTATGTGTATCAGGTTAGGTATTATAAAAATCAATAAAAAGAATAAACACAAGTAATTTCTAATGGCAGAGAATCTCACCAAAGAGAATTTACAGAAAATGCTTTAAATAGAATAAAGTGGGCCTGGTTCAAAGCAAAGGACAGCTTAATAGACGTTAAATGTTAGAGTACATTTAAATGAATTGTGTAGTCAACAATAGAACTGATATCCTGAGAATTTAATAAGAAGGCACAAAGATAACACATAAAAAATGGAAGTGAGCAGAAAGCAGTGAATGAAACAAATGTATTTAGAGTTAAGTGTTGATTGGAAGAAAGGAAAAGTAGTGAGTGTGCATATTTGTCATACAAAGATGAAGATTGAAAAAATAAAGGTGTTCATCTCAAGGGGGGGGGGACCCAATGAGAACAGGAGCTCATTCTGGAGGAGGGAATGGGGAAGATCAAGACACAAATGTAGCCATGGGGAGCAAAGACTGCAAAGGTGGACACCCCAACCAGTGGGTCAAGGATCCTGCTGATACAAGCGACCTGCACACCTGTAACCCCACTCTCTACATGCTGAGGAAAAAGGGATTCAAGTTTCAAGCCAGCTTGGACTAAAGAATGAGATGTTAGAGGGAAAGGTTAAATCCATCAGTTAAAATACAAAGTTTCCTATTGTTAAAAGGAAAAAAAAAACAGAGCCTCGTTTTTATGGCCTTTAAAAATCTTTTTGAAAATTAATAATAAAGGGCACTGAACACCAAAGAGGAGTGAAATACATGCCAAGCAATCAGTAGACAAAATAAACCAGCAGTTGTTTTTATTTTCTTGTAACATCTGAACCACTACTGTCCAAAAAACTAGATAATAATAAAAGGGACACTTGCTTCATAATGCAAAATATGAATAAACTTAAAATGTAATAATTTAAATCTTTGTGTAAACCTGCATGTATGGCCACCTTCTATTCATGATGCTAGATTGTGCAATTTTAATGAGACTCTGGCCATCATAGGCTCAAGTATTGAATGGTTGAATCCAAGCTGGTGGTGATCTGAGGGGTGGGTTTGGACCCATTAGGGTGTTTATCCTTGCAGGAGAAAGTATGCCATTGGAGATGGGCTTTGAGATTTTACAGCCACACTGAGTTTACAGTTTTCTCTGCTTTTTGATGTGAATGAAGATATGATCTCCCAGATTCCTGCTCCAGGGGCCTGTTGCCTCGCTCCATTACTATGGACTCTCCCTCTGGAATTGTAAGCTACAATAAAATCTTTCTTCCATAAGTCACTTTTGGTCATTTTGTTTTCAAAGCAACTAAAAGTAACTAATATAGATTGTCTATATCTACAACAATTATAGTGAAATATTTTGGCACACATCTCTAAGGAATCAGAGAAAGAAAAAAACAGTATTAGTGAAACTATAATAGATTTAAAAAATTCAACAACTGATATAGGCTACTAATATTCTTTTACTTGTGTGTGTGCATTTGTGTGCATGTGTATACATATGTGTTGTTTGTGTATATGTATATGTGGGCCCGCTCACCTTTGCATGCTGATGTAGACCATAGGCTAATGCTAGATTTCTTTATCCATTTCTCTCTACCTTCTCCCCACCCATTTTTTTTAAATTAACTGAATTTCTTCTTTGTCAATTCTATACATATAAATAATACATACTAACCACTCTCATCCTCCTCCTTCTCCATATTACTGCTGTCCATTGCCATTCTTTCCTACAAATCTCTTTGTCACATTCATATCTGGTAGTTTTGTTCTGACATCCACTGGGTTTGGAGTTATCTGTTGGAGCCTGTTGGGCTTAGCAATGTGATAATTTTCCTCCCTCCCTGAGAATCTACCAATAACGAAGAGTTCAGTATAGGAGGAAGACAGAGTTCCATGAGTCCCTCATCTATCCATGACAGATTGTTAATGGGGTCAGTTTATTCTTTGAAACAGCATCTCTCAGTGAACCTAGAGCTCCCAATTCTGAATAGGCTGGAGGACTGGTGGATCCACAATGCCTGTCTTTCTTGTCTCCTCCAATGTTGGTATTACAAATGTGAGCAACATTCCCAGATTTTATGTGCATTCTGGACATTCAAACCTCAGCTTCTCATGTTTGCACAGTATCTAAGTATTCTGTTGCTGTTATAAAACACCGTAGCTATTATTTGGAGACTTTATTATGACAGTCTTCATATACTTTAGGGCGTTTCCACTCCATGTAACCCAGTTCCAGTACAGGAAGCTTCTTTTGATGACAAGAAATGGACAGTTGGCACCTGGAGTATTTCTCAGCTCTAAAATAATAATAATAAAAAGATGTTATAATTTTTTTTACCCTCCCTTTCCCTCCCTCACCCCTAGATTTTCAATTCTAGCTGTCCTTCCTCATTTCCTTCCTCAGTCCTATACCCCCTTCATGCTCTGAACCTTTTAGCCTCATTCCCCAATACTTGACATAAGCTAGAGTCACCAGAGAGAAGAGAGCCTTAGTTGAGAAAATGACTCCATATGATTCTGCTGTAAGGCATTTTCTTAATTAGTGATTTATGTGGGAGGACCCAGCCCATTGTATGTGATACCATCCCTGGGCTGGTGATCTTATGTGCTATAAGAAAGCAGACCCCGGGGAAGCCAGTAAGCAGCACCACTTCATGGCCTCTGAATCAGCTCCCGTCTCTAAGATCCTTCATTGTGTGAGTTCCTACCCTGACTTCCTTCAGTGATGACAATGATGTGGAAGTGTGAGCCGAATAAACTCTTTCTTTCTCAAGTGTCTTTGGTCAAGATGTTTCATCACAGCAATAGTAATCCTAATTAAGACACATACCATACTTATCTTTCTATGTCTGGGTTACCTCGTGCATGATGATTTTTTTCTATTTTCATCTATTTGCTTGAAAATTTCATGATCGATCTCTCTCTATTTTTCCTTTTAGAGCTGAGCAATACTTAAGTCACAAATGGTCAAATCTTGTCACCAAAAGAAGTTCCCTATACTGGTATTGGGTTACATCCAATTGAATTATTGGCTAAAGGGGTCCCAAAGAAATTCCCAAACAACTCAAGCTGTTGTTAAGACTCTATGTTGCTCTCTAAAAACTAATGGTGAGGCTCCATTGCTAAAGACAACACCTATACATCTCATTGAACATTGAGAGGTTGAGCTAGTTTCTACATAAACCTTCAACCCCTATATTCTGGTGCCTTTGGTATGGGAAGGTACTCTGAATTCTACAAAATAGAAATGTAAGCACCAACACAGCCATAAAACCTTTAATCTAAAATGGTGTCATGCTTGTAAAATATGTTAGGACAATGTTGACATAAAGCTTGTGTGGGCAACCAACCAATATCCATTTTACCTAAGGTTCACTCCATGAAATGGAACCCATACCCCACACTGCTTTGGTGACCAGGAATCTGAAACTAGATATTCCAGAGGCCTAGGGTAAAACAAAATACTAATGGTCTAAAAAAAGCAATGATAAAATGATCTATATTCATAGACCAGTGCCTTCAACCATCATCAAAAATGCTTCCTTCAGCAGCACATGGGAGCAAATACAGAGATCCACAGCCAGACATCACACACACACACACACACACACACACACACACACACACACACACACACACACACACATGCACAGACACACACGCGAGCATAAACACAAATGATATATTTTTAAAAAGAACCAAACTATAAAATAAACTAGTATTTTTCACATTTTATTTAATAATAAACACATTTTGGCCAATGATGAACCACACACATGACCATATGCCTGCAAGATTATACCACTTAGTGAGACCATCACCATCTCAGTTTGGATAAGAAGATTCTATGATATTATACAGTGAAGACATCACCTGAGGTGATATTTCTCTAAACATGTTCCTGTCATTAAGCAATGAGTGCCTTCCTGGAATCTAATCAAGAATCCTCAACCATCACACCATTTAGCTAGAAGTCAGTAAAAAAAACAAAGGATAAATTTAAGGAATTCTCATGTGCTGAAGTTCTGAAACCTACTTCCAATAATGCAGGGTTCCACAGAGAAGGTGAGATTCAGGTGAGATCCCAACAACAAAATACTACACAACAAAGTGCATGGAGAGCAGCTGTGGCAGAGCTATGAGCAGATACATTATGAAGGAAGAAAGCCGGAGGTTTGGTAAAGCTATTAGGAAGAAGAAGAAAATAGATACTCGGAGCCAGCAGTAATGAGATAGACAGCAAAAGGTAATGACAAAAATTCAAAATTTGACTTTTAAAACTTCTAGTAAAATTGATAAATATCTAGTCAATTCTCAGAAAGTGTGTATTTGAGAGAGGAGAGGGAATTTGTCAATTTGAGGAATCAAAAAACAGACATCATCACACATTTGCTTGGTGTTGCATTTTTACTTATTTATTGTTAGAAGTTTATTTATTTATTTATTTGTTTATTTGTTTATTTATCTATCTATCTATTTATTTACTTATTTATTTATTTATTCATTCATTCATTTACTCATTCATTCATTCATTCATTCATTTATTTATCTATTTTATTTATTTATTTATTTATTTATTTATTTATTTATTTATTTATTTATTTATTTATTTATTTATTTATTTATTTATTTATTATGTACACATGCATTGCTGCATAACAGGAGAGGGCACCAGATCCACTACAGATGGCTGTGAGCTAGGATTGCTGGAAATTGAACTCAGTACCTCTGGAAGAACAGCTAGTGCTCTTAACCTCTGAGCTGTCTGTCTAGCTCTTGGCATTGCATTTGGCTCACATTACTTGCATAAGCTACCCTTACACATAAAGTGTCTGTGCACCTAGTCCATTTCAGGTAGTACTCACTACCTAGAACACACAGTTGATGCTCATGCAGGTTTGTGGTCCTGTCTACACTCCCCTTTTGTTATGTTTACTTAAAAGGAAAACCATCCCCCTCCTTCTTTAGATTTTACTTAAAATTAAGAGTAATTTTAACTCATAAATGACAGCTATGTAATAAAAGAGTAATTGGTTTTATCACCATAGTCATGAGTTCTTGAAGTTTTAGACGTATTAGACAAGATACAGCGAATATATTTAGCTCAAACTGGTTAGTAGAACTGATGGCACAAGGAATTGGAAATGTAAGAATGAAGCTGTTCATTGGACAGAAGGAAAGGATGAAGTAACAACTTTGTGAGTGAAAATCCAAGGAACCACTACACTACTGCACAGACAGAAGCAAACAAATCACTTTACAAGTTGAAAATGAAAACATTTACAAATGGTAACTTGTAGTATGAGGTTTCTGGCCCGGACTTTCAGGCCTAACCTCAAGGTCTAGGCCCACAGACCCGCTGACCCACAGTCCTACAGAGACACACAGACGCTTTCATTAGTTTTTGGCTGATCAGTCTCAGGCCCAGGCATATAACTTGCTAGCTCTCTACCCTTCATCTAACCCATGTCTCTTGTTCAGCCATGCGGCTCGGTACCTTTCTTTAGAGCAGCATAGTTGTCCTCTGCTTCCTCTGGCTTCTCTCTGGTGCTCATCTGGCATTCTGCTCTCAGAGATTTTCTTAGTCTGGTAGCCCCGCCTACACTTCCTGCCTGCCTTTGGCCAATCAGCTCTTTTTATTAAAGCAGTGGGTGGGGCACTTATTTACCATGAAACAACACAATATCCCTACAGTAGCTTCTACAGAGACTGTCTCTTCAAGTTGTTTTTAAGCAACTATTTTTGGGTTTCAGTTTCTCTTTTCAGTAGGTGATCAGATTGGACAAGATAATTCTCCATCTTCAAAATACAGATCTGATATCAGAAAAGGAATATTCCAGAATAACAAAAGAATAGACTTAAATAATAAATTCATTCACTTCAACAAATATTTATTGAATAGCTAATATGGGGCAGGAGTGTATCCCACCATAGGAATATGGACAAGGTTCACACCATACAATTTCTCTTCTATTAGAGAGATAGGCACTGAAAAGATGCTATATAAGAAGTAGGGCATTGTCATACAGATTAAAACCATGTTTGAGAGTTCCTTGCTTTTGAGATAGGTAATTACTGTACAGCCCTGGCTGTCCTAGAACTCAGAATGTAGATCAGGCTGACTTCCACCTTACAGAGATCTCCTGTTTCTGCCTTCAGTGTACTGGGGATACAGGTGATCCACCACACTCAGACTCAAAGATCTTACTGATGTGCTTGGTTCATAACCTAATTTTATTAAATGCTGACTCAGACACTTGTTATTAGTGACTAAAATCCATTATAATTTTATCCAAGTCTATACAGCTATGAATTGTATCAGAGTGGTATTCTTGGCATGAAAATAGCATAGGCTATCCTCATTAGCTTTTTATTGCTGTGAAAAGACACCATGACCATGGTAACTCATATACACAATAACATTTAATTGAGGCACTCACAGTTCCAGAGGTTCAGTTCTTTATCATCATTGTGGGGAGCATGGTGACTCCAGGCATGGTGATGCTGGACCTGAGAGTCCTTCATATTGACTCAGAGGCAACAGAAAGTCGACTGACTATCACACTGAAAGAAATTTGAACTAGAGACCTCAAAGCCCACCCCCACAATGACACACTTTCTCCAACAAGGCCACACCTCCTTTGGGGACCATTTTCTTTCAAACAACCAGAAAGGTTTTATCTGAGAAATCATGGAAAGTTAGCTCATGTCTAGAACAGTCTGTAATAGATGGACTACTATTCACTTCCCCCAAGTATGTTCTTCAGGAGTCAGGCATACAGTAGGCTCCTTGTTCACTTAAATTATGAATTTATCTTTAAAAACATTTCTGTCCAGCCTGTGAAGATGATTGTGTGACTATCATCTTAGGGTACTATCTAGGACTTCCTCTTTATTTATTGTCCCCTGAGGAGGCAGTGTGAAGGTTAATTATGAAATTACACATAAATTTGATATCTACTATATCATATTTCTCAATTTCCTTTTTCCCACAGCTTGCCCAGGGGAGTCCAATGTGGTTCTCTTGTGCCAGACCTTTCTCTCTACCCCCTTATGTAATTGTCTTCTAGTTCCTCACATGGTGGATAGTGCATTGGCTTCAGCAGCCTTTCTGCTATGCCTCATTTGTCTCAGACTCATATTTCCACTCTCCTCTGGTGAGTCATGCTGGTGGTGTCAGAGCCCAGGGCTATGGCAGCCTTTCCCTGCAAGAAATGCACTCTCCATAGCTGGGCGGTGACAGCAGTGCCTTCCTTTCATTTGAAATATATGGTAGACCATGGTGGCTCACATAGAGAAGCCAGCATAGCCTGGCATATTTGTGCAGAAGGGAGGCTAGAAGAGGATCAGGAATTTTCTTTAAGTAGCTATTTTAAAGGGCGTATGTGTAGGGTTCTGAGCACAGCACAGCATTAAACATTCATGCTGAGAATCTAAATGAATTGTGTTTTATTTCTCCCCTTCATTTTGTTTCATAAATAATATACTCCCTGTGGAAAAAAACTAAGAAAATAACATTAAATATTCTACTATCCAGAGATTACCACTGCATATAATTTTAACTACTGGCCCTATTAGAATTTTGCTGGATTGTTTTGTAACATTTTAAAAATGCCTTCCAAAATCTTTCCCCAAATTGTTACCCTAATGTATTTTAATAAACTTGAAAGTTCCGTGGTGTTGAGTATGTGTTGCCTGAAGGTATACAGTCCATTAAGCCCAAGTACAGCTCCTTTTGTGCTCTAGTGTTTCCTGGGAGTTATTACAGTCTTCTAACTCATACCCCAGTTGCATTCTAGGCATCTGCTTCCTGTTTGATTGTGCTGTTTACATTGTCTGTGCACAGATGCTGATGACTGCCCAGGATCTTTCATTTCCAAATCCACCTTTCATGTAGAGCTACTTTCAGGAAGGCTAAGCCCTCTCCTCCTAACCCAGCCCAGTAATCTCTCTCCTTTCTATCATTGTCCGAGATGAGGGGCTTTGGCAGGGAAGTCCAGAGGCCGAAAGGCACCAATCAGACAAGAGACAGGTCCATTAGTAGGTGTGGACATGGTTGTATAGGTGGCTTGCATTATGATTGATGCTCTACTGGTCTGAAAAGAGCATGTTTTTTGAGTTTGTGCTTTACATACTGTACTTAGATCATTTAACCTAATTTATGTCTTGTACCACTTAAACTTCCTTCTCCTCCTCCAAGGAGCCTTCATTTCCTTGAACTTGGCTGTTGATGTCTGTCCCACTCTGATGAACATGGACTTTTTGCCTTCTTTTTTGACTTCTGAACACCACTTCATGTTGTCTTTACCTGCTGATCAGATACTATCATGTATGTTGCTCATATTCCATTTGAAGTAAAATTGCCAGTACAAATGAGGCACAGAGCAGGGTTTATTGTCAATGGTAATTGATTCCTTTAGAACAGCTGTGTAGGAAGTCAACAAATACACGCTAAACAACTGCTAGATGCTGGGTGCCTCCACACAAGGTATCTTATTTCAACCTTAATGTCTACTTCCCAGTCAAGAATATTGTCTTATTTTTCAGACAAGAAACAGGAGAGTTAGGCCATTTCTCAGAATGAGTATTGAGGCTAGAACTGGAATCCAGCTCCCCGGTCTAAGCTGGTGCTTTGGGTTTCCCCACTTCACATCTGGCATTAAGCCTACTCTGACCACAGGAGGAGGAACATTGCAGCAGAATGTTCTTCTTAAATAATGAGCTTGTAGAAGTTCCCAGAAAAGAGAAAATTAGGGCCATCTCAGTGGTTATCCATAGCCAGACTCACAGAACCTACGTTCTTGAGGAAGGACCTATCTTAGAATTCAAATTGAATAGGTTTACACAGTTTTCTTTTCCACCAAACACAATTTGGTGGGTTTTTTTTTTGTTTGTTTGTTTTGTTTTGTTTTTTTTCAGGAAGCAAACTGCAGGTCGTATGATCACATTATGCTAGGGAGATATCTCACCAGGATTTCAAGTCTGTACATGCAGATTATTTACACCATTAAGAACATCATATATGGAGAGCTTTTCACTATGCCCACACTGCTGTATTATAACTCGAATGCCTGTGGCTAGAGGCGGATGGTGGCTCCTTGCCCCATGAAGGTGCCGTGGTGTAGTGGAGACCCATGGTTAAAGAGAGACACAGTCTGAGCTCATGTGTTAAATGTAGGAAGAGTATAAGGAGAACCCCCCCCCCCCATTGACGGCTCTGAGTACATTGCTGCCTTATTAAAACAAAAAGGTTCAAATCTATCTAAAGAAATAAATTTGAGGTGCTGCACAGTGCCTGCACAGGGGCTTTCCTGGGTGCCACTCTCTCTGTGGAGGGGGATCCAGCTTGATTAAGCTTCCATGAGGTCAAGCAGTACTGCTAACTGATCTCCCACAGTGCCTAGTTTTGCCTTTGCTTTTTTCAAGAGCTTCTTGTTGCTAAAAATGCCAACCACCCAAAGCAGTAAAAGCCAAATAGGAACCGCCCACAGGTGTTGGATTCAGAAACTACTGTGAGAACATGCCCATGTTTCTTACTCTGTTTTCCAAGACAAATCAGTGATTTTTCAAATAAACTTGTTGCTCATAGAACAAAGTTTGGGGGAGAGCAGAATTGTCCAGCTGCTAGAAACAAGTGGACAGTCTGCAGTTTCCAGAAATTATACACCACAAGCAAATTAACAAGGCACACCTTCCTAGATTGCGTCATTAACTCCATATGGGATTTTGCAAAATAAGCAATGGTAAAGATTTCTGACTGCACAGTGTTTAAAAAATTACTTCAAAATCAAAACAGAATAAACCCAGAGCATCTCCAACGGTGCTCAGTTTTGTTGCATCAAGACCTCACTACCACCTTGCTTTTGAGCATGTAATGTACGTGAATTGCTCTGTGCATGCTGTCCCACTGCACAATGCTAATCAGCATTGCCTGTGGAACCTCTCTACTTAGATCTGAGGCTATTCTGAGCTATGAACAGTGGCCTTTTGTCTGGATGTACAAAGTATTTGCTCTTATAAAACATCATAGCTTAACTGTGACAAACAATGATGTTTAATGTTTTCCTGTCATTCCTCAGTATGGTAAACAGCAAAGCAGTATGTGTTTGACAGTACTGCACTTGAATGTTTTCCAAAATTGTTGTTTGAATCGCTAATATGTTTTATAATGATTAAAAATAATTTTGAGTTGGGATTAGGACCAAATGTCTATCAATTTCTAAACATTGTTCTTATCATTGATGATTATAAAATCAAAATAGCTATTGACTTTAAAAACTAAAATGTTTGGCCAACATGTAATCCTTATGCAAAGCAAACAGGCATTTGTACCTCACTAGAGGGAAATTTCCTTTCATGTTGACAAATGGTGGAATTACATGTACATCAAAGAACTGTTTTAAAGTAAAGTCAGCACAGGCCTTTAATCTCAGTACTTGGGAGGCAGAGGCAGGTAGATCTCTGAGTTTGAGGCCAGCCTGGTCTACAGAGTGAGTTCCAAGACAGGGCTACACAGAGAGAGACCCCATCTCAAAAAACAAAAAACAAAATAAAACAGCACACACACCACACACACACACACACACACACACACACACATACACACACACACACACACCACTTTAAAATTAATTTCGTTATATTTTATCAGTAAAAGTTTGATTTGTAAATCTAGTTTCTGTGTCTATATGCCAGATGCTGTATATAGATTTTTGAATGGAAAAAAAAAAAAAAAACAAATAAAGGAGACAATGTGATCACTCATAGGTGTGGGTAGAGGAGGATTTTTTTTGTAGATATGAAGAAGAGGATTAGATGGAAGTATCTGGAAGGGTCCTGAGTGAACATGACTCTGAGCTAGGCCACGTGAGGAGAGGGAGGAGGGTAGAGAGGAGAACCTGGAAAAGTGGCTGAAAGACAAAAGCATGGAAATGACCAGCGTAGCCAAAATGCTTCAGTTATATAGGGAAGGGCTGGAGAGCTCAGGGTAGGGGGCAGGGAATGCCAGCAAGGAGGCCTCTGTAGAGACTGAAGGATGCTGGGAGAACCTGGTGGCCAGGTCCACTTTGATATGTCAATTGTCCCCTCAGTCATTTGTCCAGGCTTTGAGACCTAACAATTTCCTAGGTGAATAATGTCTTCAAGCATGTTGTAGCCAGTGTCAGACTGTCCATTTAGAAGCTGTATAACATTCTATTGTCTGTATGTTCCCATGTTTTCAGTGAACACGTGGGTTGTTCCCATGTGCAGTTCATAGGCCTAAGTCCAATACAAACACACAAAAAACATACAGGAGTCTGTGCTTTTTATAAACCTCAATGTTAAGAAGACTCTCAGAAACAATTACTGGATCTTATGGTAATTCTGGATTTATTTTTTCTCAGGACTTACTATATTGGTTCTCTAAAATTTCTACTAGAAAAGAGCAGGTGTCCTGACTTCCCTGTTTATATCAAGACCCCCTTTCTTAAAATAACAACAAAATGCCTCATACTTCCATGTGTAAAAAAGTGCTTTACTACTAAGCCTTTCTGATTTTTTAAAACCAAAAATTTAAAAAATTCAGTGTTCTCTACTTGCCTTAATTCTGCTTATTTTTTCAGCTATAGTTTTATATCCTTTTGGAGTCACAGTGTAGTTAATCTCATTTCTCTCCTCTGACTGCAACCCTAGCAGGCTCGTACTGATGCTCATTAAAACACATTCTTGCTGAATATATAGTGAGGTGAGTTTAATAAATCAGTATGCCAGCATTTTATAACCAATTTCTGCTCTATGTAGAAAATTTTATCGTCATGTGTTACTTGACAGATCCTGGATCTGACTGTAACTGTAGAACTTTGCTGACCATAGCTAAAGAAGCAATGTTGACCACAACTGTAGAGCCCTGTTGACCACAGCTGTAGGGCACTTCATACTTACCGTAACCTGGATCTGACCACAGATGTAGAGCACTGTTCTTCCTTGCTCAGGGATTTTCTCAAATCCCCTGATAACACCTGACTTAGTTAGGGTTTCTATTGCTGTGAGGAGACACCATGACCGTAACTCTTATAAAGAAAAACATTTAAATGGGTCTGGCTTACAGTTCAGAGGCTTAGTCCATATCATCATGGTGGGAAGTAAAGCAGCTTAAATCTTGACTCACAGGCAATAAAAAAGTGATTTGAAATACTTAGCATAGCTTGAGCATATATGAGACCTCAAAGCCCACCCCCACAGTGACATGCTTCCTCCAACAAGGCCATACCTGCTCCAACAGAACCACACCTCCCAGTAGTGCCATTCCCTATGAGATTATGGGGGGCCAATTACATTCAAACTACCACATTCCATTCACTGCCCACCAGAAATTGGTAATAATACTATAATGCAAAATGTATTTAGTCCAACTTCAAAAGTCCCCCAAAGTCCATATCAGTCTAATAATGTCTAAAAGTTCAAAATTTCAAGTCTCTTCTGAGATCCATGCAATTTCTTAACTGTAATCCCCTATAAAATAGAAAAAAATATATGATTCCAACATGCAATGATACAGGATATAAATTACCACTCTAAAATGTACAGAAGGGAGCACAGTGAGGAAATACTGGACCAAAACAAAACAAAAAACCAGGCGGGCAAACTCCAAACTCTGCATCTCCATGTCTGATATCAAATTGCTCTTCAGATGTACAACTTCTTTCAGCTTTGTTGACTGCAACACACTTCTTTCTCTTGGTCTGGTTCCAGTCCCTGTTAGCAGCTTTCCTTGGCAGATACCCCATGGTTCTGGCATCTCTAACAACTTTGGATCTCCAAGGCAACTTAGTCTTTGACTTCACAGCTTCATGCAATGACCTCTCTAGGCCTCCATTCAGCAACACCTCTGACACATGCCTGACCTCAGTAGCTTTCTTTAGTCATGGAAGCAAATTCCGCAGTCTACTTCTTTTCTCCTTAACTCAAGAAACATGTGGCCGAAGCTGTCAAGTTCTGCTGCAAACTGGGGTTGGAATATGGCCTCCTTATTCAGTTACACCTCCACTGGCTTTCTGTTATTCAGTCCTTAAACTGGGATGGCTTTGAACTAAAAGATCTTCCAATTACATTATCAACAGCTTTCCGCTTTTGATGATTTCCTCACAGCCTAAGTTAGGATGTTCTGAAACTTACTCTGTGTAACAAGCGTGCCTCAAACTCAGAGATCCATCCATCAGCCTCCACTTTTCAACTTCTGGGATTAAAGTTGTACACCACCACAGCCAGCTCTAAGCTTTTCTTTAATTTCTTTTCACAAGTTGGAAACTTAGCTGGGTGGAATCTTGCCCTGAGGTCACCGCTCCCTTTATTTAATTTCTCAATCTGTTTATTTCCTTAAACACAGGATTTAGTTCCAGCCCACTTCCTGGTGCTCCTTTTCCTCTCAACTACTGTTTCTTGCTCGGCTTGCTCCTCTTCATTGTGTGTCGATTAGAATTAACACTTGTAACTATGTAACAGTCTATACTAGGCTGTTCTGGGATCTCCTCTACCAAAGGAATTAATCTAAATCTTTTCACTTTAGCTTCTGGATAAATTTTTAGACAAGGGCAAAAGTCAGCCACATTCTTCACTAATATATGACAAGAATAATTTCTAGGCAACATACTAACCCTCAACAGTTCAAATCATTATCAGAACCATTGTCTTTCACATTTCTATGAGTATGGCCCGTTATGCGGTGCTTAAAACATTCTTTGTTTTTCTAAACCAAAGTATCAAGGTCCTCCAGGTCTAGTTCATCACAATAACACCCTAGTCTCTGGTACTGGTTTCTGTCTTAGGGTATCTACTGCCATAAGAAACACCAAAACCATGGCAAGTCTTATAAAGGAAAACATTTAATTGTAGTGGTTTGGCTTCCAGCACAGAGGTTTAGTCCATTATGGTTATGGTGGGAGGAAGCAAGGCAGCATTCAGTCAGACGTGGTACTGGAGAAGTAGCTGAGAGTTTTCACATCTTTACTCAGAGGTAACAGGAAGTGGTCTGAGCATGTATGAGAATTCAAGGCCCACCTCCATAATGACAAACTTTCTCCAAAAAGGCAATATCTACTCCAACAATGCCTCTCAGTAGTGCCATTCCCTGTGAGGTTATGATGGTCAATTACATCCATACAATCACCCCACCTTAAATGCCACCATAGAAAATAAAAATAGCTTAGGAAGGGATGTCCTTGCTCAGGTCACTGAGGCAGTAAATGTTACTCAGCTCTGGGAATGAACAGTGACTATGCAGTAGGTTCTGAGCAGGAGACTTGTGTGTGTGTGTGTGTGTGTGTGTGTGTGTGTGTGTGTGTGTGTGTGTGTGTGTGTGTGGTGTGGTGAGAGAGAGAGAGAGAGAGAGAGAGAGAGAGAGAGAGAGAGAGAGAGAGAGAGAGAGAGAGAGACAAGGCAGGCAGTTTTACTTTCTGCCTGGAGTGCTTGAGAATCTCCATTTCCTAATCATTAGCATATCACTCAGCATTCAGGGTATAAATAACTGTTACATTCACAGAGAACCTTACCCTAGCTTTCCAAGCTAGATTTGGCTTTTTACAATAATCTTCCACAGTGCCCTGGGGCTCCCTCAGCCTGTTGCCAAGTGTCATGGTTATTGAATACTTTGCTCCCTATAATGGAGTCAGGCAGCAGTGCTTTATTTGTGGGGTTCTCTGTTGCTGCACCACTCCTGGTCTATATTTGTCAGTGGAGAGCACTTTGATGAATGAATAAAAGAGCTCATGAGGCATCTTTGTCCCATGAGAGCCTGCTGTCTAATAGCACAGATATGAATGACTTGTCATCACAAATATCGCCATTGACAAATTGCTGTGTGAGCAAAGAAAAGGAAAATTATAAGCTTTACTGCTGAAGGGGTGAATCTGAAGACTGCAGTGGAAGGTGTTTCTGACTTGGGTTGTGAGTGCGAGTTAACATGGATCATGAAAGCGGAGTGTATGGTGGGATGCCCTGGATAGAGAGGGGCCACTTTAAACAGAGTAGGGAGGCACACTCACTGGTGTGGGATGCCTTTCTGTATTTTGTGAATATACTTTATTATCATTAATTAATAAAGAAGCTGTTTTAGCCTATGGTAAGGCAGCTTAGAAGCAGGCAGGAAATCCAAGCAGAGGTAAAGATGAAGGAAGGTGGGGGGTCAGGGAGAGATGCAGGCTGCTGCCCAGAAAGCAAGATGTAATGGGACACAGGTAAAGCCATGTGGCAAGACGTAGATTAATAAAATGGGATGAGATAAGAGCTAGTTGGTAATGAGTCTGATCCATAGGCCAAGCAGTTTATAATTACTTTATAATTCTAATTAATTATAAATTACAGTTTATAAGCCTTTATGTGATTGTTTGGGGCTAAGCAGCTGCTGGACTGCAGATTTAGACCTTGGGGGTGGGCTGGGCCAGAAACCGTAGACTACAACTCACAGTATGTGTACAAAATATCAACTGGATTAATTCGGTCACAGTGCAAGGGTGGGAATTTGTAGGGTTACGGAGGTTCCAAACTGTGCTGACTGTGTTCTTGTATTCAGGTATCTTTAGTCATGAGGCTTCTCTTTGTGTTGAAAAGATATTGATGGAAATAAGTGATCATTGCTTTCTGAAATCAATGGTCTTGACTTTCTTGGCCTGGTACCCACACAGAAGAAACTATCTGTCTCTGAGTATGGAATCTTCCCGGCTTAACATTGCTGTAGCTCTACATTCTGTCTAAGGAGAGCAACAAGTGCCAGCATGGACATAGCAGGTTTCTCATTAAATTTTCAAAAATTAAAATTTTGCTTGGATAAAATTTCCTTTAAAGAGGAGGGATGTTGGATGCCTTTCTCTATGCTGCAAATATTTCTGAATATACAAGTGGCACCCATCATATGGCAGTGAAAAAGCATTTAAAAGATACTG
Source organism: Phyllotis vaccarum (assembly GCA_033318265.1). NCBI lineage: Eukaryota > Metazoa > Chordata > Mammalia > Rodentia > Cricetidae > Phyllotis > Phyllotis vaccarum. The sequence goes on from JARWLC010000012.1 coordinate 2,753,974, forward strand.
AATGCACAGAAACAGCCACACTGGGCTTCCTAGTCTCACAGTTTAACACCAGCAGCCCCACAGAGACTCTGGCAGCCTCTTGTGAGATGTATCTGGCCACCACCATGAGCTGAGCAGAGTGGTCAACTGTTTCTCCCATGGGCTGTGGGACTAAGAGGTTTCTCCAGTCAATGCTTGCAGGATGGACACAATGTGAGCTTAAAAATATAGCGCCATGATACTTAATACTGCTTTCCTGAACTGGGAAGTTAAGCGTGACTTGACCATGTCGAAAAGCTGAGTGAGGCAGAACCAGCAGCCACTTTATAGTTTAGCAATGTAAAAACTCTCCTTGTCAGAAAGAGATTAAAGATACACAGTAAAACAGATTCAGATGGAGAAAGTGTATAAATAGGTTACAAGGTGTAAAAAAATATTTAGGCTTAGGAGGGAAAAGAAAAAGAATAGAGAAAGTCCTTTAAAAAGAGCTTAATAATATAATAAGCCATATAATGATGGAAAATACACAGAGTCTGAATTATGTGTATTATTGTGTTTTCTTTTAATTTTTTAACTGTTAATGAGCTAACTGCAGAACAACATTTGATTGTAAAAGCTGCCAAGTTAAACCAACATATATATTTTAAAGGTATCTTGACTTTGAAATTTGGGCCTAAGGATATGTTGCTTTGGGAAAGAGGTTCTGCTTTTGTTTCCACAGAAGATGAGAACCTATGGATTGCTTCCATTCTAGTATGGTATGATTGAGGAAGACCCCTGAGAAATCTCTGATGGAATTGATGAGCCAGATGATCCAATATTCATATCAGCTTCAAAAATGTTAACTAAGATGATTCAGTCTCAGGGTCTCTCAAATATCACCAGCACTATCAACCAGCAGGAAATAGTCTATAGAACTCTGCCCACAATCCCCCCCACCAAATGCATATTTATCTTTGTTTAGAGGATTTGGCTATTGGTCATAGCCAATCTCTTTCTAAAAAATAAGTAAAATAAAAGAATGAAGGGATATATATAAATATAATAAGATAAAAGGGTAAAATATTGAGTCTACTTTTAAAAAGCAGTTACTTGTTTTAAATACTTTGCATTGATATGGATTTTAGTTTATTGATACAAATTTAAAGTCAAATTTTTATACTGTATATATATATATATTTCTACTTTTATATGCAATACTATGTTTATGTAATTTCTTTAAAATTGTAATGTATAATTAAGAAATACAAATTAATAGCTATCTATGATAGTCAACTTATAGTTCATCTCAGTAAAGTTTTTTTAGATATACAAAAATATATTTCAATTATATGGGTAGTCTTCAATCTTCAAATACTTCAGAGACCTACAGAATATGTCATTTAAAATATTTTAAAAACGTAGACTTCTCTGGACAGTGAGACATGTCCTGGAAGCACCAATCTACTTCAAAAGGATGATAGGCATCAAAGTAACTCCATATGGAGTTTACTTGCTATGTGGCAAGAAATTGTTCTTTCCTTGACTGCTTGACAGTATGCTGTTTAAACTGGACATGCAGGACCCATAGGAAAGTGACCTCTGAACTTTGACAGAACAAGCTGAGATGGTCCTTCAGGTTCCTGCTTAGCAGAAAAAACTGCCAAACATTCTTCAGGACATGCGGAGAAGTGACTGAAAAACCTTGCCAAAATGGATGGAACAGTCCTTCAAATTTTCTGCTTCACTAAGAAGTCTGCCAGAGGACACCTCAGTGTTACAAAGAAACTTTGGGTGACTGTCTAGGTAGTCAGATGTCTCTGTCATTTCTAGAATTTGGAAGTTGCTTGCAATGCACTTTCTGCTTACTTAGGTAATATATTCTTTTGTGGTCTTTGATGGAGTTGAAGATTATATAGTTATAATTATATCTTTCCCTAGTCATACTAAAAAGTAAATTAAATACGAAACTTGAGCCTCACAATGATAAGATGACAGAATATTTCCTTAAATTTTGCTAAATATAAATAGACATGATATTGTAACACAAATTTTTGCTTGGTGACTTTTGTTATATGTAATTTTACTGTGTTAAAATTGAAACCTTCCTTTTTGATTAGACAGAAAAGGGGAAGTGATATAGGATGTCTTTCTGTATACTGTGTGTGAATATACTCGATTAACTTTTGTTAATAAAAAGGTTCTTTTGGCCTATGACAAGGCAGCTTAGACACAGATGGGGAATCCAAGCAGAGATAAAGACAGAGAAGGGCAGAGATGTAATGAAACTCAGGTAACGCCATGGGACCACATGGGAAGACATAGATTAATGAAAATGGGTGAGTTAAGTTGTAAGAGAAAGTTGGTAAAGAGCCCGAGCCATAGGCCCAACAGTTTGTAATTAATATAAACCTTTGTGTGATTACTGGGACTAAGCAGTTGTGGATGGGTTTTGAACCTTGGGGGTAGGCCAGGCCAGAAACTTCTGACTACAGGAGAGTGACATGTGTGCCCACAGTTCTAGCTTCCTAACCCACAGCTCTTTCCGTTAGTTGACCTACTCAGTTGTTTGGCTGGTAAAAGACAATCCGCCACAGAAGGTAAGGTCAGTTACTTATCTGTGATTGTGACACCTCTGCTTTAATTGAGCAACAGAGTGTTCAAAGCCCTGTTTTATCCCATGGGCAGCTGACATCCCAGTAGGTGGAGATGGCTCTGCTTTACCTAGGCTGGTGGAGTATTGAGAACTGGCATATTTGAGTTGGATGATGAGGTGATTTTGATAAAAATGGCCTCCATTGGATACTATTAGGGGGTGTGACCTTGTGTTTCAACTTTGAGGGCTTTGAGGTTTCAATTTCTCAATCCAGGCTCAGTGTCTCTTTCTATTTATGCTGTTCATGGATCTAGATGTATATCTCTTAGTAAGTCTCCAACACCACTTCTGCTTGCATGTCTCTGTGTTCCCCACCAAAACAATAATAGACTAAACCTCTAAACTGCAAGCCAGCCCCAATTAAATTCTTCTCTTTATAAGAGTTGCTATGGTCATAGTGTCTTTTCACACAACAGGACACTGATGAATACAGAAGTACATCACAACTTCCAGGGGATGTGGTTAAAAAAGAATACAGGCTTCAAGGACTCTATTGTGTAGGGACCAAGCCAGCCAATTCGGTTTCTGAAGTCTCTCCAGTGATACTACTGCATGCTTAGATCTGAAAGTCACTGACAAATATGTCCCAGAGCCTGGCTTTACCATTGGCCAGCTATGAGACTCCAGGTCATTCACCTATCAATCCTACCATAAATTTCCATGCATATACTGGGTTTAACCAAGCAAGACATGGTAATGATGTAGCTGATTTGTAACTTGACATACTTTTTTAGTCACATGGAGCATGTAAGACAAATGTTTCTTGTAAGATTTTCTGCCATGGGTCTTAGCTTTCCTTCTGTGCATTCCCAGGGAAAACAGATGCAGAAGGAGTTGTTCAGCCTAGTGGCCTCGCACAAAGCCTGTCTGCCTTTGAAGTATATGTTTTCAGTCACTTGGGGGTCGTTAGAAGGATTCTACAATTATGGCTTAAGGAACATTCTGGAAGAGGGAGAAAAAGCCTCCCTGGATGCTACAGGGAGCTAAGAGCAGAAAAGGCTGGGTTGGAGCCTTTATCTGAAGTTCTGACGCATCCCATCATCTTTTTCAGGGAGAGATGTTGCAGTCGTAACAACGAAACTGAAAATGCAAAGTTAGAGAAATACCTGAGACATTTTACTGCCTACTGATAGATGAGGAAATTTCTCTTTGTACTCCATTTCTCATACGTTTGCCGAGAGGAATATTTATTGGTTTCATGAAATGATAGATTTCTTCCAGGCACACATGCTGATTTAGTTTCAAGCATATGGCAGAATTCCTTAAAGACTCTATTTTTCACATACTTGGGAAACAAGATATCTAGACCATTAATTTTGAAGAAACAAGTCTGACAAAATAGGAGATAAATCAGAATGGTGCCACGTTCTTACTTTTCTGGTAGGAGACTGTGATAGCTTAAGAGATCAGCTCAAGGGAATCGCAGAGCTGAGGAGAATTTCACATCTTAGTTACTAGGACATTTTGTGATGCTTTAGTATGAACATTAGCTGGCTGAAAATGCCATCACATACCTTGCTGTGGGGAGGGGCAGCTTAGAAACTGCTGCTCTGAACAGGTGGGTATCTGAGAACAAGGTTGGTGGTTTTGAAGCTCATGAGGAAGCCACCAACTCCCTGGTCTTTCCCCTTCTATCTTCATATTACAAGATTTCAAGGATTGTTCTTATCCCCCGCCATGCTGGCCTTGAATTAGTCACTCTCCCACTTTAGCCCTGAATGCCACAGGACAATAGAATTGAATTTTAAGTGATTCACCGAGCTTTTCCTCGGTTTTCCACCTCCCTGGCTCTTGCTCTGTGTGGTCATACTACATTGGTGGTCTTTTTCCTTCTTCCGTTTTTTGGAGGAGGGTTTGGCTATATCACTTTGCATAATGCCTCATGTCACAAATAGCAGGAGTGCCTTCATTTTTAATGTTGAATAATAATATATCATAAGACTTAAGTGTACATATATTTAATTTAATATTAAAAGGTATCTCTTACTCCACAGTCATAAAGATATCTTCCATAATCTTAACTTGCTCTTCTGAGACTTAGCAGTTATTTTCCTGCTCAGGGGTTTAAATACAACACCAGCTTCTTTTTACATATGGTATATGGTAGGGATGTAATATCTTCCAATTTTCTGAGTGGAAAGTCAATGTTCTTGGTACTGGGTGTCAAATCACCATTTCCCTGCACATCAACAGTCCCTTTATGACATCAGAACATGCATGTGCATATTCTCACATTGACTTGAGGGTCTTAATGCTATGCCTTTGATCTATCCCGAAGTCTCTAAAAGCAGTTTTGAATTATCATCTTAATGAAATCTTATTATCTGATAGAAGAAGTCCCCTTTCCTTGGCCATTTTACTGTATATTCCTCTGTATAAACTGTTGGTTCGGTTTTTGTGCCTGGTAATGTTTAATTTTATTGCATTGGAGTCAAAGAAAATATTTGACTCCAGCACTTATCTAAGGGTCATATAAACCCTGATGCTAATTTATTGGGAAGTGATATGACTTGGACCACCACTTTCTAGAACCTTCTGAGGCCAGTCTAATACTTGGTAAAGCAGGCCTCCAAGCAACAAATGCTTATGTTGGCAAATCTTCAATTTTCCAGGACATCTTGCTACAGTCAGATCACCAAGTGGTCCTTCAGTCCACTTGTCTCATTTGTCTTTGATAATCGAGAAAATACGAGGTATTGTCTTGATTAATGATTGATATGGAGAGCCTCGCTCACTGTGGGTGGTGCCACCCCTGGGCTAGTGGTACTGGGGGCTATAAGAAAATGGGTTGAGCAAGCCATGGGAAGCAAGTCAGTAATCAGTGTTCCTCCAGGGTTTCTGCTTCGGTTCCTGCCCTAACTTCCCTTGGTGATGGATTGTGACCTGAGACTTGTAGGAGGAAATAAACCCTTTCCTCCTCAACTTGTTTTTGGTGATGGTGTTATATTAGAGCAGTAGAGACCTAACTAAGACACCATGTGGCTTCGACTTCACTCACTCCTTAGTCTTGGTAGCCTCTCAGTAACTATATGGCCTCTGCTTCTGGGTAGCATGTATTTCACTTGTTTACTGAGGACGTGTGATCTTCTGAGACCCCCCTCCTTTTCAGTCACAGGTACCTCCAGCAATGTACTCCTTTAACTGATCAGCTCTGCCTTGCCAGAGAATGGTGATTCTTTTAGAATCAAGAAGACAGTCTTAATTTCCTCTCTTCCACATTTCTCAAATTCTCACCTGTACCTTTTAGTGCAGAATCTTCCTATGTATCCCTGGCTGTGGCCATGGTCTCAAACTGTTGCTTCAGCCTTCTGTATGAGGAAAGGAGAAGTACATGCAACACTATTGATTGTTCAATTTTATATCTTGCTTTTGTGGTTTGTGAAATTTATGTTGTCTTTTTCCTAATTTTTGTTAGTGTTTAAACATATTAGCACAAAGCCATTAATCATTTTACTATTGTTGGAAGTAGGTTTACACCTCAGTTACTTTTCTATTGCTGTGTTAAAATGCCACGCTGAAGTCCATGAAGATGGATCAAAGGCATGGGATCAGCAACAGCCAAGAGCTTACATCTTGGTTCACAGTAAGAGGCAGACAGTGAGAAGTGCACACACCTCCTCTAACAAGACCACACCTCCTAAACCTTCCCAAATAGTTTCACCAAAAGAGGCAAAGTATTCAACTGAGTGGGACATTTTTATTCAAATTACCAGTTTATTAGACCAAAGGAACAAAAGTAAGAGCAAGCACTTAACATGTGCATTTTTAGATCAACAATGATATAACATATAAAAAACAGAATACTAAAATTTTGTGCTAAAAGAATTTTCATCTTCTTGCATTGTATCTGTCAGTTTTGTGCACAGCTGGGAACATGTGAGATTCAGTGAGATTAATGTGATTTTACATGAAGCTCTGGAGCCTCAGTTCTGCACGCGTTGTTTACTGAGCTGAGAGTAATGACATTTGTGGTTTGTTAGCTGGATTGCTCAATGCTCAGTATTTATGCCATTTGAAACAATAATATACACATATATATTAAAAGATTTATCTTACTTACTATGTATGTATACAGTGTTCTATCTGCATGTTTGCTTGTGTACCAGAAGAGAGCATCAGATCTCATTGTAGACGATTGTGAGCCACCGTGTGATTACTGGGAATTGAACTCATGTCCTCTAGGAGAGCAGTCAATGCTGTTAACCTCTGAGCCCATCTCTCCAGTGCCCACTTTTATATTTTTGCTTATTTATTTTTTGGGACAAGTCCTCTGTACATAGCCTGGGTTGGTCTTGAACACTTGATCATGCTATCTCAGTTGTCTGAATGTGGCAGGAATTTGCACACACAACCTTTGCATATGGAGCTGAATTATAAACTTGTCACCTTCAGAGCAACACCTTCTTTGTTTTTAGCCTTCTAGTCTGGTGGCCCTATAGTTATTTCCATCCGATCTTCCATGACTCCCTTATATTCGTGGCTTGACATCCTTGGGAAATTGGAGAGACTGCAGCCCTAGTCACTGAAGCAGTGAGCGCTTTGGCATGGGACCAATGTGGTAACTCTTGTCTACTTAACTTTTTTAAATCTTAGTTTCATATAGAACTATGACCATATGACCATTATGGTTTACATATTGTTGTTTCTTTTGTTTTTAACTGCAACTAAGCCATTCAAACTCTCTCTCTCTCTCTCTCTCTCTCTCTCTCTCTCTCTCTCTCTCTCTCTCTCTCTCTCTCTCCCTCTTCCCCTCTCTCTCCCTCTCTCTCCCTCTCTCTCTCACCCTCCCTCTCCCTCCCTCTGTCTCTGTGATGACTGACACATTGCAATGTCCATGCTATCATTATGAAATATCTTTTGTGGATATTTTGACACAATAAGAACTACATTATTGAGCTCTTAAAATTCCATGGTAATGGACACGACAGAGGTATCTTTTGTTGTATTTGGTCCTAGCCCCATTTTGTATGCTAATGAGGTCACTGATGGCCGAGAGCCCATAGAAAGCTTCAGAATGGGGTCTTGTTCCAGAGACGTAGGCATTACTAGAGAACGAGGCCTTCATGGTCTACCTAATGGAGAAAGGTTGGATGCTGGAGGTTGAATTAGCCAGTGGAAGTCAATTGTGTAGTAAATTATGTCAGTACAAACAGGAATCAGAGAGTTTCTAGACTTGTGAGCATAAACCTGAACTCTTAGCCCGGAACATTTATATTTCAATGGGAGGCTCCCATGCTGAGCACACCTAAGTACTTACTCTACACTATCTACTTAATTTTTCGCTACCATGATAAACCCATATGTTAAATGCTGAGGTCTGTGAGCTACTGCAATGAACTCTTATCCTGAAGTTGGGGCAGCCGCTGGGAGCTTAGTGGACAGAAGTGCAACTGACCAGGGGTACAAGATTTATTACCAGAAGCTGCAGTAGAGGCTGTTCTATGGATCTGAGCCCTTAACTTGCAGTATTAGTATTAATTTTAGGTAGAAAGAGACAGAGCTGAATTAAGTTGCATGACACCTGCAGTTGACATCTGCAGACTACTGGAGAATTATACGGTTTGGGAACCTAAGACATTTGGTGCCAGAAGTGATAGGAAAGAGAAACAATACATTTTATCTATATTCTTTTTAATTCTCATTACTTCATTCAATCAGAAAGAAAAAATACAAAATATAGTTGCCATCTGTGTGTCAAACCAATGCTCTGCTATGTATCTGAGGTTTAATAGTCTCTGAGAAAAGTCTAATGGAGGAGCATATACAGTCAAATAGATATCTGAGGAAGGAAGGATTGAAGGAAAGTTGTAAGTGATGAAATTCAGATTTCATTTATTCAACATTACTCCCCTAAAGAAAAAGTGGAACACTGATGGAATTACCATTGTTGAATTCAGAATGTGGTTTCTTCCAGGGCTGAGAGGGAGTGCATACTCAAGACAGCTTTCCCTGCACACAGACTGCACATGGAGCTAACACACTTGGTAAAGCATTCATCAAAGGGCTAAATTGTATCTCTCTAAAGTTCTTTTGTTGAAGTCTTATTCCAGATATCTCATAATGTGACATGTGACTGCATTGTGGAAAAGTTCTTTAAAGGGATATTGCAAATAAAATGATGTCACATCAGAATAGATCCTCTCCAATATGACATGTGTCCTTACAAGAAGACATTAGGACCCAGTCACAGAGTCAGGACAGGTCATGTGAACACATGAGGAGAGGATTGCAATCCACAAGGCAGGAGGAGAAAACTCAGAAAAAAACAAGCTGCCAACACTTTTATTTTCAGCTCTTGGGGAAATTAATATTTTTTGTTTACAACCCCCTCCAACACACACACACACACACACACACACACACCACATCACTCTTTTTATTATGACAGTCCATGATAGTTAATTTTTACTGCCAAGTTGCCTGGATTTAGGGCCCCCCCCCCGTGCGTGTGTGTGTGTGTGTGTGTGTGTGTGTGTGTGTGTGTATGTGTGTGTGTGCGCGCGCGCACGTGCATGCACACGCACACACAGAGACATTTAATTTAGGAGGGAACATGGCTAACACCATCTGTTGGGCTAGGGTTCAGAACTGAATAAAGAAAAAAAAAGAGAGAAAAAAGTAAAAGCTAGCAGAGAGCCTTCCTCTATCCTGGTGCTACACTTCCTGACCCACCAAAATGTGAGCATGCAGCTTTATACAGGGCTGCCTGTCATTCTCAAGGCCTGGACCTTCAAAATGTGAACTTAAATAAACGTCTCCCAAGTACTTTGCCACTGCGACGAGAAAAGTGACCAATAGCCCTAGAAAACTAATCTGTTCAACTCCCCCCGTGCAGGCTTCCAGACCTCAGGGTTAACTTTCTTACTCAAGTTTGACTTTCCTACAGCACCATCATTATGTGGAAAGAATACAGTGACCAAGTGTCATGAAAACCTTCATACACTTGCCTGACCCACTTCCTGCTGTGAATTAGTTAGCTAGCATTCTGGTTAATGCACCTATCTTTAGTATTCGTAGGACAGTCTCCTCTTCAAATTCTCATATTTGAGACTGGTGGTAAAAATGAGTTTCTGGACATAATGGGACATTTTTGTTTTCACTTGAAATTTTTTACACTTTAGTTGCATAACATGAAGTGTTCGGTTTACAGGTGTCTCTTCCTAAGAAATACGCACAATAGATATTCCTGTTCCATTTTCAACCCCTTGAAGTTACGTGGACAAAGACGTTATGTGGACAAAGATGTTACGTGGACAAAGATGTGGTAGAGAGATGGGAGAGGCTGAGATGGATAAGGGTGTCTATTTAAAGAACATTAAAAGTGCCTTCAGGTTCAGTAGACCTTCTTTTCAAAGAATGGGTTAAAATTCTATCATGTATTTTATGCTGACAATATAAAAACAGTAGCACTAAATTGCCTTGACAAGACCATGTGGTGAACGGTCAGTGGGAATAAATACTGACAGCAGAAACGATGAGCAACTGTACTAGAGTTAAATTGTGCCCTTGCACACGACAGCTTGGGAAACAAACCTCTTTACTGCGTGGCCTCATGACAAAGCTTGGTTTTCAATGATCCAAAGCGATGCTTAGTCACTGCCATTTTAGTTTCCGCAACTGAGACGATAGAGAAAAATCATTTGCAATCCAATTTTCCTTTATCTATAAACAGGATCCTCCAGGCTGGAAAAGGTTTGAATCATTGTATCTTCCCTTCTATGCTCAGCGGTGCTTAACTCATTATTAAAGCACTGAAACTGAAAATGTCTGCACCTTCCACCTTCCTCACACATTTAAAAATTTACTGGCTTTGAGTCTCTGTGGAGCAACGTGGCATTTTGTCAGTAGGAAAGTGCTGCTGTCCTTTGGCTGTTTATACTTGTATATGTCTTTGCAGTGACAGCTTTTGCTAGGCTGACTCTGGAAGGAAGCTCAGTCCCAGGGCAGTAGAAGAATGCAAATTCAGTTTGTATCCAGGAAGCTGATCCTGGAGAAAATCCCAATGTCCTGCTGTCCTTGTGATGTCAGGTCCAGGGTCTTACAGGATAAAAGCGGGACTAAGCCACATACTGTGAGCAAGACAGGTAAGTGGCCTTTAACACAACTTTAGTTTGAGCTGTCTCAAGCTAACGCTAGCTAGCACAGTTCAAAGGTGAATAGACTGCCTATGTCACCAAAGGAAGCATCAGGCTTTTACTGACTTTTTTCTAGGGTAGACTACAGTTTGGTTACTGCCCATTGATATTTTTCTTCTAATTAAACATTCTGAGCTCCTGGTGTGAGGGAGGACTAATGGGTGGGGATGGTCTTAGGTAAGTTTCTATTCCTGTGATGAACACCATGACTAAAAACAACTTGAAGAGGTAAAGGTTTATTTAGATTACATCTCCTGGGCCACAGTCCATTGAGGGAAGTCGAGGCAGGAACTCAAGGCAAGAATCTAGAGTAGAAACTGAAGCAGAAACTCAGGGGAATCCAGGTCTTCTTAGCCTGCTTTCTTACATAACCCAGGACTACGTGCTTAAGGATGGCACCACCCAAACTGGGCTGGACACTCCTAAATCAATAATTAATCAAGAAAATGCCACATGGATTTGGCAGGACAACCCGATGGAGGCATTTTCTCAATTGGAGTTTTCTCTTACCAAAGTGATTCCGGTTTGTGCCAAGTTTTCCCCAAAACAGGCATCGGTGACTTCACTCAGGAACTGGGTGTTCTCCTAGTGCCATGGTCATCTTCCATAAATGAAGTGTTCTGGTTTCCTGGTTTGATTTTGGCTTTATGGAAAGGCCGGCCTAGGTGCTTGAGCTGCTGCAATGTATATCTTGAGGTACTGAGCTGTAAGGAGAGGCACCTCTGGTCTCCACATGGACAGGAACAAATGAACACAGCTTCATAGGACCCTGTCCCCAAGCCCACAGCCATGAACTAAAAGAAAGGTGTATGTGGTCTTAAAGGAAATAGGCCAAGTTAACCCTGTCTTATAGTTTTGTCCGACCATTTCCTACATGATCACCCTGACTGTAGACAGAGCAGAGTGGTATCGGCCTCACAGGTCCAGGCAACAAAAGGTTAAACAAATGTGAAAAAGACAGCCAGCCTTTCACCTACTTTACTGCATAAACGACTTTAAGTTTTTATAAAATGACTTAGGCAATTGCTCTGGTAACCCACATATCCAAGGTTCAGAGGGCCAGAAAGCCAATAAGAGATTCTTAGCCATGTGACTTCAAATATCAGCTGTAAATATGATCTAGATAAACAAAACCCAGAGGAGTAATTACTTCTGTCCAGTAAATCCCTCTTGTTGCTGCTTGTCACTTTTGTGGCCGTCTTGACCCATACTTGCCTTAGCTTAGGAAAACCCTTATGTGAGGGGTTTCCTGTTTTCCACAGCCAGTGCTTTGTGCCAATGGTGATAGAAGCATCCTGCCACCAAGATTCTCATGCTTTATTAAAGATCTCCATGATTACTCATAAGGGAAAGCATTCTCCCAGCAGGCTTGACAGGCAAGCATTTTGCCTGCAAGGAGATGGCTTTGGTCATTGCTAGAACAAAGAAAACTTCTGACAGAATTCTAAAGAGGCATTTGGTGACTACAGCACATCTTTATGCCCCATATCTGCATCTTTTTTTAATAATATAGTTTATTTCATTTAACTAAAGTATAGTTACAACATTTTCTCCTGTTCTCCTCTATCTCTACACCAACCCTACCTCACACACTCTCTCAAATTCATTTAGCAGACTTTCTTTTAGGCCACCAACCAGCTCCCAAATCAATCTTTTATTTCCTCTCTCTCTCTCTCTCTCTCTCTCTCTCTCTCTCTCTCTCTCTCTCTCTCTCTCTCTCTCTCTCTCCTGCCTGACTTTGAGCCTCAGGCATGTTCCTTTCTTTCTCTTCTCCTTCTCTCTCTCCTACTTATCCTCTCTGATGCCAGCCCCACCTATTCCTCTTCTGCAGAGCTATTGGCTGTTCAGCTTTTGATTAGACCAATGAGGTGCCCTAGGCAGGCAAGGGGAAACAAATCAGCACATCTTCACATAATTAAACAAGGGTAGCAGAAACAAGTGTAACAATATTTACATCATAAACAAAGGCAGAAGAAACAAATATAACACACTTTACATAGTTAAAGTGATATTCCACAGCATAAACAAATGTTTATCTTTACAGTTAAAATAATATTCCACAACAATTCCTGGCCTCTTTCTCTTTTTATTATTGTTAAACACACACAAATACACACATAGGCATACACACACATACATACATACATACACACATACATACACACACACATACACACACATAGGCATACACACATACACACATACACACATTTCCACACATACACACACACACACACATACATACACACATACACACACACCCTGTGTTAGAGTCCCAGTGATTATTCCTACCTACCTCATCTAAGTCATTTCCTCCATTATTCACTGCACTTCCTGAATCCTTTCTAAGCTGAGAATGCAGGAGCTCAGTGATAGAGAGCATTTGTTAACTTGTGGGAAACAGTTATAAAGAGCAGATCAGACCGGCATGAAAGGGTGTGAGGGGAACACACACCATAGCCTGGTAAATCTATTTTGTCCTCTCCTAGCCTACACTGAGGCTGGCAATTTCTTTAGTCATTCTGGATTTGAAATCATCTTGCTAAAGAACATCTCTAACTGGCTCGTACACAGGCTCCCATCACAGATTAAATATTAGCACCGGTTTCCTAATCTTTATTGAGACTTCACTGTCACATGGCAAAAAATGGTTGCCAAGGAAACAAAATGGAAAGACAGAAGAGTTCCAAAGCCTAATGACCTGAGCCATGTTCTGGAAGTCACAGCTTGCCCTAGGAGGTCTGCTTGATGCTCTCCTGCTCCACATGCACCCTGATCTCCAATATGCCTGCAGGAAGTTGAACAGCAGACCGCATCTGATAATCACCCCAGAGAAATGAAGATGAGTTCTAAGAAGCAGGGATCTGGCCTGCAGACACTCCCACTCCAGGTTGGTTATTGATAGGGATGATGGGCTCCTTTTTCAGGATGAACATAGAAAACTCACATAGATTTTGTACCTTCAAAGCAGAGTTGTAGGTCTTTGTTTAGGTGTGATATTTTGCCCAAGGTAGTGAAAAATGTGTAGACAAACCACAGATGTAAGCCCACAGTTCCTGTCTTTGCTACGGTCTAGTTTTTGATCCCTGCTCAGTAGGGGGCAGTTTATCAGAGTGCAGCTCAGTCTCATCTCTGACTTGAATCTCCAGTTACTGACTGTGCCATGTTTGGACAAATTTCTCATTGGAATTCTACTTCTTTATTGCATAGTGAATACACACACACACACACGCACACACACACATACACACACACACAGCCACAATTAATGCCAAAACACACGTTTAATGTCTTTTAGATTTCCTCAATTGTCTATAGTTAGAATATCTGCTCCTTCCAAATCATCTCATCTAAAACAGAGCAGCTGAAAATTAGCAACATTTACGAGAGAGAGAATACCAATACCATTCTGCATGCACGTTTGGGGAATAATTTTTCTCCTTTGACCATGTGGGTCCTGGCATACTATAAGCACGTTACATTGTCAGCCATGGCTAGGTCTTGGGCTGGTAGGTTTATGCTAATTTGTTACAAGCTGAAGTCATATAAAGGAGAGAATCTCACTTGAGAAAATTCCACATGGGATCAGGTTGATGGCAGGCTGATAGGGCATTTTTTAATTAGTGCCTGATGGAAGAGAGCCCAGCCCTTTGTGAGTGATTGATGTGGGAATGCCTTTCTGTATGCTGTGAATCTCAATCTTTAAATAAAGGAGCTGTTTTGGGCCACAGGCACCATAGAAGAAGTAGGAGGAGGAATCAGAATAGGTAGGAAAGGAAGGCCGGAGTCACAGACAGACTGAGCCAGCCGCCCAAGAAGAAACATGTAAGGAACACAGGTAGCCACGGGCCACGTGGCAGACAGATTAATAGAAATGGGTTGATTTAAGATGTAAGAGCTAGCTAGCAATGTGCCTGAGCCATAAGGCCAAACAGCATGAAGTTAATATAAGCGTCTGAGTCATTTCTGGGGGCCTGAGCAGCGGGTGGCTGGGCAGCTAAGGGGTCCGGCGCAGCAGATCTGTGGGTCCAGGTCCCTTTAGCCACCCGGGACCCAGAAACCCCCACTACTACAAGTGATGTCATTCATGTGCTGTGGCCCTGAGTTTTATAAGAAAGCAAGCTGCTTAAGCCATGAAGAGAGAGTTAGTAAGCAGCACTCTCCATGGCCTCTGCATCAGCTCCTGCTTCCAGGTTTGAGTTCCTGTCCTGACTTCCTTTGATGATGAACAGTGATATGGAAGTGTAAGCCAAATAAACTATTTCCTCTCCAACTTGCTTTGGGTTATGGTACTTTATTGAAGCGATAGAAACCCCAATGATGACAGTCATCAACTATAGAAAACCATGGTGGGGTGACTGGGTTTAAGTTGCTCACTATTGTTGCAGGTGAGAGATGAACATATAAATAGAAAATGTCACTGGAACATGCCTATGCATAGGAACAACTTGACTGTCACCGCAGGGAACTTTCTTTACATTCTGTAAAGCCATGTGGTCTTATGGTCTTTTCTCTCTCTCTCTTTTTTTTATCAGTGGGTAAAAATGTCGTAAAGAACTGACTGCTGTATATAGAACGTAATGCGAGACCAGAGAAAGGGGAGCTGGTCCAGGGCTGCGCAGAGGACAATTTTTTGGAATTTGGCTGACATAAGTGTGATTGAAAGTGGCCTCCAGGTCCCTGAGATTCAGGACATAGGCTCCTATAGGGGTCAGGACAAAAGTGGCTTCGTCTAAGCTGAGTGATCCTCATTTATCTCAAGCTAATGTCAAAGGTGTCAGGCGTGTTCCCAATGATGGCACTGGGTCTCCTGTAGAGCTCCATATAGCACTCTGATGCTTTTCGTACCTGTAGCACACTGCGGACCTGGGAGAAGAAAGCATCTAGGGCTACTCAGGAGGGAAAATGGGGTTATGACTCAGATGGCTTTAGTCAAACTGAATCCCTCAGACAGTCCTGAGAGACACAGAAATGTGCAGTGCATTTATATTTTACCAAAGTCATTCTGTAGTTTTGAATATGGAAATAAAAATATGAGCATTCTTCATTGTCTTTTATGCATGGTTATAGTTTTAAATATTTATTTTATTTTTAGGTGTGTGTGTGTGTCCAAGGAAGCCAGAAGCACTGGGTTTCCATGGAGCCATAATAAGAGCTGGCCATTAAGCGCCTTATGTGAGTGAGCATTCAGAGCTGCATTTGGGTTCTCTCAAAGAGGAGTGACCACTCTTCACCAAGGAGCCATCTCTCTAGCACCCGCGCCCAATGGCTATTACTAAGTGTAATCTAGCTCTATTTATATATGTCAACCTAGGAAATGGGATTTTTAAAAGTACTTTTTAATTGTCTTACTCTGCCTCTGAGATAGGGTCTCTCTACATAGTCCAAGGTAGCTACAAACTTCCCCCTCAGTCTCTCAAGTGCTGGCATTACAAGGGGAGACTCATCATGCCCACCAATACTCTCACATTCTTGCCAAGTGAAGTCCTTGGCAGTTTTCCAAGGCTCCTGGATGGATTCAGACTGGGAAATGAGATTTTCCTCAGAATTTTAAAATCTTGGTGAGCCAATTTTTATTTTAAAGGATTTTTCTAGATTCCTGTCAGTCATCTTTCCAGTTTTGCAGGGACTGAATAAAACCATGGGACTTGAATCAGAAACAAACAAACAAACAACAACAACAAAAAACCCTTAGATTTTTGCTCTGCAGAAAGCAGAATTTGAACAGTAGGAGGGGAACACATTATGACAACCATTCTAGGCTTCATACAGGCTCCAGTGATCTGAGCCACTTAGCTGGACATTGTCCACATTGTGGGACAAGAGTAATTAGTTAGACTTAAAGGAAACTGGGCCTTCAACAGAGCCCACAGGCACCTCGTGGGCTGCTGCTAGTTCCTAGTTCCCATTCTTCTGTGGTTAAGTGTCCTCTCGGGCAGGTGGAAACTGCTCAGTGTGCTGTGTAGAAGAGGCAATGTCCATGGCTTCTAATTATGCTGTGAGAAGTGCTGCTTTCTCGTCAGATTATGTAAGTCTCCAATCTTTTACAGTTCTACCAAGAAGCTCAGTAGAGCCATCAAGCCCCAAACTATCCCCACAAAGTCTTGGTCTATTTCTGAAGGCATTTTATGTAGGCTTTCAAGAAGAATATAAAAATCCCAAAGTCTGAGCTTCAGTTAGAGACACAAGGGCAATAGTCACTAAGTTCAGCTGTGGTGAATATAATCACTAGGTTCATTTCAGCTTCAGAGCATTCACATGAATAGATGTTCACTTGGGTAACATTAATATGCATCAGAAATGAAAAACCAGATGTTGGTCATGTCCATATAATCACTTAAAAAACTCATCGAGTCTTTTCAAGATAGGAGAATCAATTAATGAATAGTAAGCTAATTTCTAAAAGCTTAAATCTTCCCACAGTTTATTGTGCACAGATATTATTAGAAAATGTATTTTTTGAATAGTGAATATATTCTTAGCTTAAAAATAAGACATTGATTAGAGAAAAATTAAAGCCACTCATCAGGTACAGTGAAGTATGCCTGTAGCTAGCTACTGGAGAGCCTGGAGCCAGAAAGTGGCTTGAATTCAGGAGTTTGAGATCAGCTTGAACAACATAGGGTCAGCTTGTGCTGTCCAAGTGAACTTCATTCTTCAGCAGAATTAGCTCAGTGTGGCAATGCTTGTCTGGTAGACTCTCAGTTGCATGACGCACATGTCTTGATGCTCATGGACGATAAAGACATGTCTACACAGTAAAGACACACAAGCAGCACCTGTCTCTGCCTTTTACAAAGAGTATGAAAACTTTTTAGACTTTTGAGTCAAATACAGTGCTCCAACTTGACACTTGCCATTAAAACTAGAGGGTATTGTTTCATATAGAATGCTTGACTTTGCACTCGGCTGAGTTTGAACCTCTTGATGGCTTGAGTCAGTGACATAAAGTACATAGTAAGCTCAGAGTCGCCTTCATGCTGCTTTTGAAAAAAGAAGATTAGAATCGCTGCTCTCTCTGGAAGTACATATCCTAAAACAGAAAAAACACAGGGAAAATCAGCATGACCCCTACATGAGAATGACAGGACATCCACGAAGCATCTCATATGTCAATAAATAATAGGTGAAAATGAAAATATAAGCCTAAAGTTTCCACAGGTGGAGTGACAAGAATTTCCTTTCAAAGTGAGTGGAATGAACAAGATCTGCTCCTCGAGGATCTGAATCCAGGGTTTTAGATATGAGGATACCTGTCGTGTTCTGTTAATGTGCTTCGCCTTCTGCAGCCTTTGTGCTAACCTGGGATTTTCAGAGGCAGCAGCTCAATACTTGCTTAAAGGCTGTTTCTAAGTGGCCAATAGCTTCTGATGACAGTTGGGAAGAGAACTGGGCAGGAAAAGAACATGTCAGCAGGCAGGTGATGCTTGTGTGTCTTTACTGTATAGACATGTCCTTATCTTCCATGAGTATCAAGGAACATGCTTCACGAAACCCAGAGTCTACCAGACAAGCAATGCCACACTGAGGTAATTCTGCTAAAGAACAAAGTTCACTTGGACAGCATCAGCAGGCCTTGCACGGTTTAGGTGAGGGAGGCTGGAGGCTGGTCCCTCCTCCTGTGAGGGCTGTAAAGTCCTGGTTAACACACAGGTATAAGATCTGATTACAAGAAGCTGCAAAGTCACATTTCCTGAAAGCTTTTGAAGTACCATGCCCAGAAACAATGCTATCTCAGTTTCACAGGAGCACACTGTCACTTGCCTCCTTATAAAGTCCTTGTCCCATTTTTTTTTCTATTTAAAAAGTCCCACTTAAGAAATGAAGACTCGAAGGGACAAGAAAAAATTCCTGTTATTATTTATGCAAAATATATTATTTGTTTTTGCATAAATGTGTCATTTGTTCTCACGTTTATCTTTTAACTCATCTAACCGTATCCAAATAATAGAGTCAGTGAGGGAGGGCAGAGCTTGCTGATGGTCGATGGCAGTTTTGGCGGAGTGACCCATGGAGGTGTTCTGGATTAGAGCTAGTGGTACCCACATCTTACACCTTCCCGGCTCAAAGACAGACATCTAGGTACCAGGGGGATGAAGATGGGACTTTTCTGAACTCAGGGTTTCAGTACTGAAAATGAGATTCTGGGGGGAGCAAAGGTTGCTGGCCGGCCTTGAATAATACAACAGGAAGGGGCAAAAAAAAAAAAAAAAGGCTTTGATACAGACTAGAGGGTATAATGGAGCTAAAACCCTTACTCTAGCACAGGAGGCCAGTGATATATGTTACTAACAAAAAACAATACCCTTTTAGAAGCCCTGAAGTGTTTTTATATGTCTCCATTCTTATTTAATTTGTCTAGTACCTATTTTAATGATGTAAACTTTTATTTTACTTAATTTTAAACTTGTCACTGACAAACAAAATTGTAACATATTTACAGCATGTGGCATCATATTTTCATGTATGTGCCCTGGAATGATTAAATGGAGCTTCACAATAAGTCTGTTACCTCACTTACGGTTTTGTTGTTGAGACCATTTCGAATCATAATCACCATGCCATGCAACACACTATACAGTTTATTTCTGGTGTCTGATGGCCCCTTAGCATCTTTTGACTGACATTTTTTTTAGTCTTCCCACTCTCCATTTCATTGTTTCTATGAACCCAGTTACTTTTTAAACACTTTGGATGGAGGCAAGACCATGTGGTGTTTGCCTTTCTGTGCCTGGACTTCTTCATTTGGTGACTCTGGTCACCAAATCTATGTTGTTAAAACTGACAGTTTCCTATCTGAAAGGATTAATGTTATTTTATTTCAGAGATAGACCACACTGTCAGTATCTCCCCATCAGTGAAAAGAAACCTGACTTGATTCCATGTCTCGGCTATTGTGAATAATCATGGGAGTCAGACAGGGCAGCACTGCTGAGTCATTTGGTAGTTTTAGATATAATATCACATGAGAATTAAGTTTGTTTTTTAAAGAAATAGCCTAGTGCTTTTCATAATGGCTACACCTTTCCCACCCTCATCGATGGTTACATTTGTTTGTTTTACAGTGAGGCTCAACCCAGGGCCTCAGACTTATTAAGCAAGTACTCTACTTTAGCGTGAAATTTCCAGCTCCCCACCTTTATATTTATTTATTGTCTTTTTTGTTGGAAGTTATCCTAATAGGTATAACGTGATGGCTCATTGTAATTTTAATTTGTAACTCCCCGGTGATTAGCACTGTGGATCATTTTTTCATATACCTTCTGGCCATTTGCATGTCTCCTTTTGAGAAATGTCTGTTCAGGTCTAGGTTCCCTGAATTTCAATGAATGAGTTAAAGCTAGCGGCTAAGCGATTTGTCTCATCCATTCACTCACTAATTCATTAAAACCATTGAGTGCATGTTCCATGCCAAACACTGTCAGAAGAAATATATCCAGGGATAAAGCAGTGTCTCTCTTTTGTGAGACTTATATTTAAGATGACAACACCGGCTTTTATTGAGCGCTTGCTCCATGTGCAGACACTTCCCTCGCCTTCTCATATGCTCTGCACAACTGTATTTGTCCCACTCTCTACATAGAGAATTAGAATTCCAGAAACCAAAGAGCCTTGTCCAAAGAACTACAGATACAAAACCCGAGTCGAATCTGCAATGAATCCCTGGAACAGTCCCAGCTTCCGAAGCAAAGCCATGGACCCAGGTAAGGTTAAGGAACCCCTGCCTGTGATGTCCTTGTCTCACAGCCTTAATGTGGGTCCTTCTATCTGTTCACATCATACGGGAAGACAGTGTGCCATTCAAAGGGAACTCTCAAATCCTGGTTAGTTTCTCTTGTCCTCTTGATATAATACAGAGTCATTTGGGAAGAGGGAACCTAACCTGAAGAGTTTTCCAGATCAGATTGTCCTGGGGTTATCTGATTGATGATTGACATGGGAGGGCCCATCCCACTGAGCGTGGTGCCATCTCAGGGCAGCTGGGCCTGAGCCGGAGGGCCCGTGTTCCTGCTGTATTTCAGAACAAGCAGGCTTTCAGACTCTTGTTGGGCTCCTCCCTTGACTTCTCTCAGTGATGACCTATGACCTGGAAGTGAAAAATACAAAACCTTTTGCTCACAGTGTTTTATCCCAGTGTCAGAAAAGTAAATCATAGAACACATTCTCTAGGACACGAGAAGCTCTCTGTTGACAGGATC
The DNA here is from genome assembly GCA_033318265.1 of Phyllotis vaccarum. Lineage (NCBI taxonomy): Eukaryota > Metazoa > Chordata > Mammalia > Rodentia > Cricetidae > Phyllotis > Phyllotis vaccarum. The sequence goes on from JARWLC010000012.1 coordinate 2,774,922, forward strand.
TTTGGGAACTTAGACTTGAAAGGCCAAGAGAAAATGAGTGAAGAGAAGGAAAATCGGACACAAACCCTCCAAACAAACAAACAACAACAACAAAACAAAGCAGGGAGAAGAAATGATAGACGAGAACTTCAAGATGATTTGCTGCTCGCTCGCTCCACTCCCTCCACTACCATCCTGTTGCCCATTTCTGCTTTTTTCTTTTTTGGGTGATCAGACAGAATTAAACCCCAGCTCTGAAACACTTGCCTGTACGACCTTGGGTCTGTGACTAACCTTTCTGAGTGTCAATCATCTAATTTATAAAGTACTAACGGTAGAACATCTTATAATTCCATTAAAAGAATCATTTAAGAAACAGAGATATGCATGAAGAAAGGTCTCTGGCATGCAGAATTATTCAAGACCAAAGCATATTGATTTTGCTTATAAGGGCAACACTATATTATTTAAATGAGCATAGTATACTCCACCCTATCCAGAGTTTTTCCTGCACTTTCTCCTTTACCTGTCTAGCTGATCGAGCTTTTACTTGAATTGAGCAGAATTAGGTCTTGACTTAGTCTATGTTCTAGTTGGCTGCAGTTGCTCTAACTGAAGTACTATAGACTGAGTGGTTAAACATCACAGAAATGGATTTTTCTGAGAGTTCTAGAGGCCAGAAGTCCTCAGTGAAGACAGCAGCAGATGTGGTTGATAGGAAAGGATTGTTTCCGGGTTAATAGCTTCTAGCTATGTTCTCATGTAGTACAAAGGGTAAGAGCTGTGAAATCTCTTTTTATAAGGTTAGTAATCCAGTCAGTGAGCATCCCAGCCTCAAAATTACTCACCTCTCAGAAGACCCACCTCATGCATCACATCAAGGGGATAAAATACAACTTGTGAATAGATGGATAAGTCTAAGATATTTCTTAATGAGAGAGAACCTGATACACCCCAAATGTCAGACTTTGTGTGTGCTCCACGCTGGACAATTTGACCAAACATTCAAGGGAATATGATGGTAAAAGCATAGCCATGCCATGTCTCCTTAGGACAAGCGGTACCACCTGGGTAAAGTTGATATTTGATTAGATTTTATCTTGACATTTTTCACTAACCAGCCATCTCTTTAATGATTTATTTAATGTCTGGAATTTTCTTCATTCATATTTAGTCTTTGTTTTCTAGCATCACTGGAGTTCAAAGTATATAGAGATCATATAACATACAAATAATTTAGCAGAGGGTAAACTGCTATGATGTTTTCTATTATGTGTGAAGATCAACCCCTCTGATTTCTTTCAAAAACTGTTACTAATCAAATGAAAAGTATGTTAATATCTGGAGCTCTGCATATAAGGAGGTTTTAACTTCTCTAACAAAATCACACTGGAGGGAATTGCATACAGTTTTCTCTCTCTCTAATAATTGAAAAATAAGATGAAATATTAGTTTGTCTGCTAGACAAGCAAAGTGAGAGCCTGGCAATTTAAATTCCAGTAGGCTAGACGAGAATGAACTTGGTGACTCAAATGAGACATCCCCTAGGCTACTGTCAATGAATAGCTGGTCTTCAGTGGGCGATGCTGTTTGCAGAGGCTTAGGAGGTAAGGCCTTCCTGGAGGAGGTTCACTAAAGGGGGTGGGCTTTGAGAGCTTAGGTCCTCACCATACTTTTCAATCAGCTTGGTGCTTGCTCTTGACTCCAGGCCTGTGACAGACCTTGATTTCTATCACAGTGGACCTTCTCTCCCTGGAACCATAAGCCCACATAAACTCTTTCTTCTATAAGCTGCCTTTGTCAGGGTATTTAATCATAGCAACAGAAAATTAGGTAATACAGCAACAGCCTCTGAACTTATTTGACCATAGGGGATGCAGGCCAGCTATAAAGACTTCACATGGACATTATTGGTGGGATATGACCAGGGAATGGGTTGGTTTTCCGCTCCATCATTGCTTTTGGTTATCTCCCATCAACTGTCTGATCCTCAATCTTCAGGAAGTACCCGTAGGTTTTATAATGTTCTGTTACTTAGAAGTCTAGGTCAGTGTCCTCTGGCTTACATAATTAATATTAGCCTCTTTACTCCTGAATCAGTTCTTTTCTAGTTCTGTTTCTTCTCCGCCTCTCTCTGCTGTGAATTCCTCGGCCCCCAGTTGTCCCCTCTCCTAGAGTGCTTAGTCCAAGGAAGCGTGTGCACCCTTGCCATGTCCTCCATCTCTGCTTGTCACCTGCCTGCCATCTTGCTACTCACAGAAGATGAACCCTGACCCCTCTCTGTGCACACACAGTTTTGGGTTAGCTTTCTTGTGGACTCTTCTTAGCACCTTGTCCTCTCTATGCATGCTCCCCTCCCCAGTGGAGCAGAAGGTGGTGGTTAGACTGTGAGTCCTTGCCTTGGGAGTGAGTGGTTGGCTTTCTTTCTCTCCCCGCATTGCTTCAGAATGGTTAAGGGGAGGAAGTGACTTTGAAATGGGTCGCTGGAATGGACAATCACTTCCAGGTAAGTCATAGACAGGGTGACCACCTTCAAAACCAAGAGAAGGATGACGATGCCTTTCTGTCTTCACTTTTGGACTCAGGCTCCCACATGAGGCAACAGGGAAGGCCTTTTCAGTATCCCCTCACATGCTGCTGTTGCCTTGGAGTCCAGAGTCTCACAGCAGATCATATGTTGGGGCACACTGGGCTAGGGTCAGTACTCTGCTTGGGTTAGTGTGTGGAGAACAAGGGCATATGGCCTCTGTCCTTGGCTTGTTGAACAGTGTGTGCAAGTTAGTTTGAGGACAGTGCCTGGCTAGATTAGTGCTTATGTGCTTCGTTCCACTGTTCTTGCTAGAGCGGATCCTTTTGGCAGAAGACTCTTGTGTCTGTGCACAATTCACTTTGTACAATAACACCAAAGTGAATTGACCCTGCTAGGCCCACCTGTACGGGAAGTGTTTGTACATGTCTGTTATGTGAGTCTGGGCAGGTGAGGGCCCAAGATAAATTTGATCCTTATTCTCATTTGGCTGTAGTAGCAGGCGGGGAGGGGAACATAACTTCTCTGCCACCCCACGTGCAACGGAAAGAGACCTGACAATTTAATTTACATATTTTATTTTATTTACAAAAGTTTTTTTTCCATGTATACTCCTGCTCCCCCTCCCTTCCCTCCTCCCAGTTCCTCCCAGTCCTCCCTCAGCCTCCCCCCATCCCCCCATCCATTCCCCAAGGAGGACGAGGAGTCCCAAGGTGGGTCAGTTCAGTCTGGTGTATCCACTTGAGGTAGGTCCGAGTCCCTCATCCCAATACTAGGGCTGGGTTAGGTGTTCCCCTCTTGGGAATGAGCTCCAAGATGCCAGTTCATGCACAGGAACACAGTCTGATCCTACTACACAAGGCTCCACATACTGCCTATTCCATTTGACAGCCATCTACCTTTGGAGACAATTTAGAAATAAGCTTTTTCCACCAGTGGCAAGCCACACAACTATCCACTGTTCCTGTTCCTGTGAGGGACATGCTGGCTCAGAACACTCTGCAGTCTCTGACATTTTGAGGTTATTAATTTATTTATTTTAATGTGGAGTGCTTTTTATGTGAAATATTTTGTGGTAAGTGTGGAGACACATGTCCCTGTTTCTGAGTAAAGATGACTTAAAGCGTATAGTCATTTACCATAATAATCCAGGGAAATCTAATCAAATTGGCACATAATAGGCATCCTGTGACATGTGACAATAACACTTGTATGACATCATAGAATCATAATGTCCCCACCTTTCAGATGACAGCTGAGACTTAGGCATGTCCATATACTGCCAATGACTGACCTCCACAAAAATGACAGTAGCAGAGCTAGGGTAAGCCTGGGGCCTCTGATATTGACAGTCACTATTAACTTTCCTGTGATTAGCTCTTACCAGACCAGAGGACATGGGTCCCAGCAGGTAAACAGGGAATGTTCAGAGCTCACAAACCATCAAAAGATTGAGTTCTTTTTATAGTGGGCTCTTTAAAATGAGTGAGCCAAAGATGTTGTGGTTATCTTCTACCCTGGGTCTCAAGGGCAGTTTAGTGTCTTTCTGTGGCATCCAGTTCCAGGCCACTTCAGAACGATTGACATCACCCTAAGCAAACTAAAATCAGTATGCTTCACATGAGGCTTACTTACTGCACCACAGAAGTGCCTTTAGGGGATACTTAACTAGAAAACTTGGGAGCCTAGCACATAAGGCACTGGTAGAATATATATGTGTGGATGGCTCAATGACTTGGCTGTCCTGTAGTGATTACTGCAGGGGCTGTGGAATAAATGCTTCAGAAGTCACAACCCAGAATGGGAGCTTCATACAAAGCTGTTCAGGTGCTGGGGAATTCATTGGAGTCCCTAAAGCTGAGGCAATGCTATGGTGTTGCTAAGGCCCAGAGCTCAGAGAACTTCTTCAGTCTACCAGCTGTATGGCTCTGAAATGCCTTAGTGAAAAATGGTCTCACAAGGCAAGAATGTCACATTACAGATACAGTTATCTAGCAACTACAAGTACCTGAAGAAATGGAATTTTCTGGAACACATATAGTTTTTTCAATTATGCAAGTTCAATCTAAGGTGTAGCCCACAGCCTCTGGCCAGCAGAGTGAAGCACGACTACACGCAGAGGTTCTTCTTAATCACACTTTATTGGAGTTCTGCTTGGTTGATAGGAAAGATGGAGGGAAGGACCCCAAGAGCCTAGGAGGTGGCTATTAAATATTAAAATTAGTGGGATGTGCTGCGTCGTGATAGGCTACTGCCTGGAAAGAGCTCACAGGGCACTATAGGATTGGTGTGTATCACAAGCCCTAATAAGCATGCCAGAGCTGGCTGAGGCAAAGTCAGATGCCCAACAGCAAATCTGACATGCGCAGTGCAATGCCAGCAGAACACCAGGTCAGGATGATACAGCAAGAATCATATCGCGCCTAACACTAAGGCATCATTTTAATTCTTGAGGATTAATTGTGTTTCCATAGACAATGATACATTTTGAGGACTGTGCTTTTTAGAAAGTATAGATTTGGGAAGGAGGGGAGAGGTCCCTGGTTGTACACAATCTTTTTCATTCCTTCTTCAGCTTATATCCAAAGAAAAGGAGTCTTCATTAGCAAGAATGTTGAAACGGACAGATTTGCAGTGATTACAGTTGAAGGTCAGTATATGAACGTATTCCTTGCTGGCACATCTCACGTCTAACAATTAAAATTGCATGTACAAGCTGCTTCCTGATGCTGAGGACATAGACTATAAGGGCTAAGGTTTTCTGAGACTTCACCTGTGTGTTCATTGTCCTCATCTCCAAGCTGAAAGTCCTGCAAACAAAGGCAATGAGTTATTTGACCCCTGGTCAGATAGATGGTTCTGGCCCCGTCAAGCAAACAGGTTTCAGACCCACAAAATCAAAGGCTGGGGACCAACTGAGACTTGCTGTTACCTTCAAAGTTCTTTGTGACGCTCCTGGCCTGCTTTCCATAGTTGGAGGGAAAGCAAAGCCTGCCGGTAATGAGTTGGCTGTACCGTAGAGCCCTTCCATTCGTCTTGGCTATGCTGATCTGATGTTGAAATCAGGCACAGTGCTGCCAGAGTGGAGATGAGATGGAGCTCGCCAAGGGCATGGGAGATGTACAGAGCACTTCTTAAGCTCAACAGAGGGTGAAGGAAAGTCACAAAGAGCATGCCACTGACATTTACACAGTGGCGCAGGAAGGTGACAGCTGGCAATTAGTAATGAGTGTGTGCAGCTCACACACCACAGGGTCTACAGCAAAACCTACCTGTTCCAAGTCTGTTTTCAGTGGCAGGAGGCCTGAAGAAGGCTTTCTTCCAAAATGTGGTCTGCAGGGAGCATGCAGTTCTCCTCCAACCAGTCTCTATTTTCTCAGGCATCCCCCTGGGACTGAGAAACCTGACCCTCAAACAGTCTGGCACTGGGAGGGATGTCAGCCAAACGCAGCAGTGATGCTTCCTAGGCACCATCTTGGCTCTTTGTGAAATCTCATCTTGCCTTCCAGCCTCCACACCTGCTCTGTTCTCAACAGTTCCCTTGGGCCAGCCTCCAGCTGGCCTTCATTTAGGGACACAAGAAGGAGAACAGGTTTCTCAATAGAAATGACAGCAGAGTTCACTTTGTTCATTGACATCATTTACAAATGAAGACTAACGGCCAAGAGTAGTGAGGTTATATCCCTAAGTCATCCAACTACTGCAGGGAATTAGTGCAAATGGATGGGCCTATTTTTAATGTGAGGTCAGCTGAGCCAGCACCTGCATCCCACCATCTACCCCTCCACAGTCCTCATGGTGGGGGAGCAGAGAAAATTATTCAGTGACCATAGTGTGCTATATTAATATGGCAGTATAAACAGTTTGGCCAGATAACTCAGGGACACATGAATTTTACCCCTAATCCATCATTTTTCATGTGTCCACCTGGAGGAAGAAGACCCACAGGAAAGTAATTAGTAAGACAGGAGAGGATATTTTAAGGTAGCTGGGGCTTGTTGTGGCTTATATTTTGGCTCTCTTGGGGGACCTGCCACTCAGCTCTCAAATAAATCATGTATGGAGGCATTTGCTTACTTACAAATGCCTAGCCTCTCTTGGTTTATTTGTAGTCAGCTTTCTTTAACTTAAATTATTCCTTTTTACCTTTTGTCTCCGGGCTTTTCCCTTTTCTATTCCTGTCCACCTTTCTTTGTTTCTTACTCCAAGGCTTGCTGTGTAGGTGGGAGGCTGGCCTTTGATCTCTTCATCCATTTCTTGCTCATTCTTTTTCCATATTTCTCTTTCTGTTTGTATTCTCTGTCTGCCATCTCTGCCCATCCTTTCTCCTGCTTCTCTATTGGCCATTCAGTTCTTTATTAGACCAATCAGGTATTTTAGACAGGCACAGTGACACAGCATCATAGAGTTAAACAAATGCAATGTAAACAAAAGCAACACACCTTAAAATAATAATCTACAACATTTTTCCTTTTGGTCTAAATAAAATAAAAGGTTTTAACTTAAACACAGTAAGACTATATACAATAACAATTGTAGGGGATTGTGTTGTTTCATGGTAAATAATTGTCCCACCCACTGGTTTAATAAAAAGTGCTGATTGCCCAAAGGCAGGCAGGAAGTGTAGGCGGGGCTACCAGACTAAGAAAACTCTTGAGAACAGGAAGTACAGGCAGAATGCCAGAGAGAAGCCGGAGGAAGCAGAGGACAACCATGCTGCTCTAAGAAAAGGTACTGAGCCACATGGCTGAACAGGATAGAAGTCATGAGTTAGGTTAAGGGTGAAGAGCTAGCAAGTTATATGCCTGGGCCTTAGGCCGATCAGCCTAAAACTATTGAAAGCATCTGTGTGTCTCTGTGGTTCTGTGGGTCTGTGGGTCTGTGGGTCTGTGGGTCTGTGGGTCTGTGGGTCTGCGGGCCTAAACCTTGAGGCAAGGCCTAAAAGTCAGGGCCAGAAAATTCCTACAACAAACAATTACCAAGCAAGGATTACATTCTCAATATTCTGTCCATTTGTAGTTAACATATTCAGAGAAAATAATACATTATCTATCTTATCTTAGTGAATCAGAAGTGTTACGTTTAACTTACTTTCTTACATAATTAAAGGAAACTGCAATTATAACTATCTAGTCTTCAACTACATTAAAGGACCAGAAAGATATACTATTATTTGAATAAACAAAAAGTGCATTGCAAACAACTCCCAAAACTATAAATGACAGAGACATCTGATAACCTGGACAGTCACCCAAAGTTCCTCTGCAGCATTGGAGCATCCATCTTTAGCCTACAGGCCTAGAGTGTCTGGCAGGATTTTCAGTGAAATTCCCTGTCTATATTGGCAGAGTTTGTTAGTCACTTTCCTCTATGTCCTTTAGAATGTTTTGCAAGTCCCTCTGTGAAGCAGGGACCTGAAGGAACATCCTACCTTGGTTTGGCAAAGTTCAGTGGTTATTTTTCCTGTGGGTCCTACGTGTCCAGTTAATACAACACACTGTCAAAGCAGTCAAGGCAAAAGCAGTTTCTTTGCCCAGTGGCTAATCTTGCCACAATGTAAGCAACTCCATAAGGAGTTTCTTCAATGTCCATCATCTTCTCTGAAGTAAATTGGTGCTGTCAGGAGATGTGTCTCATGGTCATGAGAAAATTTAAGTTAACAAAATATTTTAAATGCCATATTCTATAGGCCTTTGAAGTATTTGAAGACCATCCGTCCAAAATATATCTCTATATAATCCTGAAAGCATACCTAACATACCTACAAATTTGATTATACGTGACTAACACTAACCTATGTTTCTTGATTGTTCTGTATATTATTCATAATAGTTTCTTTCAAAAACTGGAATTTTACCTTACATTTTTAAATTAACTACATAGGTGCAATACCTTAAATGAGAGTAGAAACACATATATAATATGTGGAAAAGCAATTTAGTCTGTCAATTGATATAATACTGCCCACAATTATATTATGTCATGTGCAGTTTTTCATGCTATTTCATGTTATTTACTTAAGAATATCCCATCAACAAAGATAACATGATTGTTTGGTCAATCTGCTAATGAGGCCATTTGGATGGTTTCTAATTTCTTATGCTGATGCCCGTTTTTGTATATTCAGTCCATAGCGAGCACTGTTTCTGTGTAGTTGGGAAGGAAGACTAAGGAAAAAGACTTGTTTAAAGCTACATGTATCCCAGTGGTCTTCGTATACTTTGCAGATTTCTCTTTGGAAGAGGTAAATGAGTTCACAGCCCTCGACTGCCAGCAGACCACATGTTCATCTATAGAATCCTCAGAAGTTTCTCTTTCTTTCTCATTTTGATAGTAGGGTAAGTATTTATTTAAATTTACTATCTTTCCACTTATTTTTGAGATCATAATATAGTTGGATTATTTCTACCTTCCTTTCCTCTCTCAAAACCCTTTCATATATCTTGATCAAATTCATGGCCTCTTATTATTATTACATTCATATATATATGTATATCCATATATACACATACATATACAGTGTGTGTGTATAAACATACATATTCCTAAATATAACCTAGTAAGTCTGAATTATGCTACTCTACTGTATGTTTTGGGATTGACCATTTAATGTTGGATAGCTAGTTGGTATGCTCTTCCCTGGGGAAGATCATTTCTCTTGCTTTCAACATTTCTTAGTGGCCTGTAATTCTTTGTCTAGGGTTTACCCTGTACATTAGTCATCTTAACTTTTAAAGAACTCTATGTGTTGTAAATTAATTTTATATTTGTTTCATTTTAGAATATACGTTATCTCCTCTCTATTTTTATAAGTGATAATTTTACAAAACTGTATTGTTCGGTGCCCCATGAAAAAAAACAAATGAAAATTTACACATTTTGACATATAACCTAAGATGCTATTTTTACAATACAAAAGCTAATTTTTGAAAGTGCTTTCACTGTGCCAATTTTATACTAAACTTCGACTCATATTTTATGTGATATCATTAGTGTAGGATGGATGTACTTATTTCTCTTTGAGGAATTCCTGATACTGAGAGTGGTAGAGAGTGTGCTGAGGTCTCAGTTCACTCACGTTGAGGATTGATGGTGCTGGATTCCGGTAAGTCTAAGTCTAGTTTATTTCAGAGCTGTTCTTGTCTTTTCTAATGTGGTAGTTTTAATGAGAATGGCCGTAGAAGGCTCATACATTTAAACACTTGGTTTCCAGTCGATGGAACTATTTAGAAAGGATTAGGAGGTATGGGCTTATTGGAGGAGGTGTGTCACAAGGAGTGGACTCTGAGCTTGCCCTCTCTCTCTCTCTCTCTCTCTCTCTCTCTCTCTCTCTCTCTCTCTCTCTCTCTCTCTCTCTCTCTCTCTCTGCCTCATGTTTGTGGATGAGATGAGAGCTCTCAGCAACTGTTCCAACACCATACCTGTCTTACCTGTTTCTCACCATGATAGTCACAGATTCTAACTTCTGCAATCATAAACCCCTTGTAAACTCTTCTATAACTTGCTTGTTCACTGTGTCTCTTCACAGTAATAGTAAGACAATAGGTCATATTCTTATTTTGGAGAAGAAAAATAAATTTGTCTGAATGTGAATGTTACATGGAGTCCTGTCTTGCTGCTCTAACATGTTGATCATAAGTGTTGATTTTATTTTAAACAAGGAATTAATATAATTAGATTTGGCAAATTCTTGCAGGCTGGCTGTGGGTGATTCAAGTCTGCTAAGCTAACTCACATAATTGGGGGCTAGACAGGGGTCCTGGCAGAAAACTGATAAGCCAGATGGTTTCATATTCTATAGACCCCTTCTTTATATGGTTTTCTCTTTAATTTCTTATAATTCTGGTTGGTCCAATGTCCTACATGCCTAGTATTTTCCTTCAGAAACAAGTAGACTTTTATACTAAGGCATTAGTTATATGTCCTCAGAATAAAGCAATTGAAGAAAACATGAAATTTCTCTACACCAATAATGTCCTGTGAGTTTTTGCTTCCTTTCAAATATGCTGGCTCTTAGTCCTCTCCAAATTTGATTAGTTATTTTCTATTTGGGGTTATTTGAGAGAGATACAGTTCGGTAAGTTCTTCTGATCTATATCAAGAGGTTTTATATTCAAGTTCAGTGTCTTGAATTGCGACTTTTTTCCCAAGATTTCATTTTATTTGATCACAGTTTGAGTTGAATATTTTGAAAAAAATGTAAATTTGTGCCTTTAATCTGAATTTATCAATTTGTTGTTATAAATTTGATTATAATATAGTCTGATAATATGATTTTTAATGTCTGTGAGATCTGTGTTGATGTTTCATTTTACATTTTTGATAATATTATTTGAGTTTTCTCTCCTTTAGTCAGTCTTACTAAAGAATTATCAACCATTTTAATCTTTCTGTGAACCAGTTGTTAGATGTTGATCTTTATTGTGGCTGCTTTTCTTGTGTCTTTTTTACACTTATTTATTCATTTATATTGAAAACAAACTCTTCTTTTGCACGGTATATCCAGATCACAGTTCTCTTTGTCCGGTACCTTGCAGGTCTTCCCTCCCCACCTCCTCTCTCTCCAAGATCAAATACTCGTCTGTTTCTCTTCTGTTTATTCTTCCAAGAGACACAACAGGACAAAGTAACATACAATAAGACAAGACAAAGGCCCTCATATCAAGGCTGGTAAGGCAACTCAATATTGCAGAATTAGTCACTGACAATTAATTATATGAAGGATTCGTATTTATTAAGGGGATATATAAACACTCACCGATACAAAGTGAACCTTAAGGTAATTTTTTGGAGAATGAAACTGCCTCACACAGCGATGGTTCCAATCCTCTCTCTGAGAATGCAGAAACAAACAGGAATACACAGCATGCCACCAGGTTCTCAATGAGATCTGGCCATGCCCCATTTGGAGTTCTAAGACCCCAAAGTTATGCCTCTAGGTCCCCCTCAGTGATGCTTGAATCCTGTCACATCCCAATAGGAAGGAAAGTGTCCCAAGAGCAGGAAAAGAGTCAGAGATACATGTGCTCCCACTGCTACGAGTCCCTCATGCTAATACCCATGCACACAGGAACCACTGTAGATCCATACAGGCCTCATGCTGCTTCACTCTCTGTGAGCCATCTGAGTTCTGCTTAGTTGATCTGGTGGACCATGTTCTGGTGTCCTCCATCCCCTTTACTCTTAAACCCTCCCCCCCCCCCACACACACATCTGCAGGGTTGCCTGAACTCCAAGGGGAGAGTCTTGATGGAGACCTCTAATTTAGACTTTCTGCATAATCTCTGCTATGGGTCTCTGTACCTGCTCCCGTTTGCTGCCAGAGGAAACCTCTCTGATGATAACGACAAGGTCCTGATCTATGAGAATAGCAGACTATCATTAAAAATCATTTCTTCTCTTTCTTTTTCTTTTTGTGTTTCTCTTCTTTCCTTTTTTCCTCCCTCCCCCCCTTCCCTCCTTCATTCCCTCCCTTCTTTCTCACTTGCTGTCTTCCTTACTTTCTTTCTTGCCAATCCTATTTGGTCCCACCCCAGGTGTCTGGGCTACACAGTCTCTCATTTCCTGCCATCCAGGAAGTGTAGGGCATGGGTTCCCTCTCATGTCATGGGCCTGAAGTTAACCCAAATATTGGTTGGCCTCCATTGCCTCAGAGCACCTTGCAGGCAGGACAGATCGTGGTTTGAGAATTTTGTAGCTGTGTTGCTTGCTGTTCAGGTTTCTGTTTTCACCACAGAGACTAGAACATGGGGGTGAAGGTTCAATGCAGGCACCAGCTAAACCTCTCTGTGTTCATCGAGCTGTGTGGATGTTGTCCTCTGCAATGGGGCCTGGCTATCATTTTTTTTCAGAGAGTAGCCATCTGTCCTAACACTAGCCTGGGTTGTTAGAAAATTTTTACAGAACCCTTTTGGCCAACACCTCAATTGAATACATGCCAGTTCTACCCCTGGAAGTCTTGCCTGGTTACAAAAGATAGCCATTTCAGACTTATCTTCCTTTACAAGGAATCCTCTCTAAGTCACTTTCATAGCTTTCAGGAAGTCTCCACTACACTAACTTTCCACACCTCCCCCACCCAACGCTCCCCGATGATTCTCCCTGTTCTGATCTCACTTGTTCCCAGTCCACTCGAAAAATCTAATCTGTTTCCCCTCCCCAGGGAGATCTGTGATTCCCCTCTAGAGCCCTCCTCATTATTTAAGACTCTCTGGGTTTATAGATTGTATCATGATTACCTTTTACTTAAAAGCTAATATCTCTTTACAAGTGAGTACATGCTATGCTTTCTGGGTCTGGGTTATTTTACTCAGGAAGATTTTTTTTTTCTACTTCCATCCATTTTTTTTTTCAAATTTCACAATGCCAATTGTGTTAACAGCTTAATAATGCTCCATTGTGTGATATACCACTTTTTAAAATCTATTCTGTGGTTAAGGGACGTCTAGGTTGTTTCCAGTTTCTGTCTAGTATGAGTAAAGCCACAATGAACAAAAGTGTCCTTGCGGAAGAATGGAGTGCCCTTTTGGAATATGCCCAAGAATGGGATAGCTGGGTCTTATGGTAGATTGATTCCCAATTTTCTAATTTCAATATTGATTTTCATAGTAGCTGTACAAGTTTATGTACACACCAGCAATGGAGGAGTGTTCCCCTTGCTCTATATTCTCACCAGCATGATCTATCATTTTGTTAATGATCTTAGCCAAAGTAGTTGTGGTTTTCATTTCCCTGATGAATAAAGATGTTGAATATTTCTTTAAGTGTTTCTCAGCCATTTGACATGTTCTACTGAGAATTCTATTTAGATCTGTACACAATTTTAAAACTGGGTTATTTGTGGGTAGGTTGATATCTAAGTTGAATTCTTTATATATTTTGAATATTATACCTTTATCTGATATGGGGTTGATAAAAAAATCTTTTCCCATTATGTAGAATGCTCCCTTGTCACATGGACAGTGTCCATAGCTTCCAAGAAGCTTTTCAATTTCATAATGTCCCATTTCAAATGGTCCCAACAATCATTTTATTAGTGCTCTGTTCAAAAAGGCTTTTCCTGTGCCAGTGCATTCAGTGGTAGTCTCCCATTTTCTCTTCTGTCAGGTTCAGTCAATTTGGTCTTGTGTTTTGGATTTTGATCCAGCTGTATTTGAGTTTTGCACAGGGTGATAAATATGGATCAGTTTTCATTCTTCTGCATGTGGGCATTCAGTTTGACTGGACCATTTGTTGAAGATGCTGTCTTTTTCTCTACTGCATATTTCTGGCTTCTTTGCCAAAATCAGGTGTCCACAGGCATGTGAATTTATATTTGTTGTTCAATGTGTCTGTTTTTATGTCAATACCATGAGGGCTTTTTTCTTTTACAACTTAAAATCAAGGATGATGAGACTTCCAGCAATTCCTCTATTATTCAGGCTTGGTTTAGTTATCCTGGGCTATTTGTTTTTCCATATTGTTCTTTAAAGGTCTACAAAGAATTGTTTTGGGATTTTAATGAGGATTACATTGAATCTGTAGACTGCTTTTGTTCAAATAGCCATATTTATTATGTTATCCCACAATCCAAAGCATGGGTGATCTTTCCATCTTCTGGTATCTTCTTCAACTTCATTCTTCAAAGACTTGGACTTTTTATCATACATTTATTTGCTTGGTGAGAGTTACACTAGGATATTTAATGCTATTTGAGGCTACTGTGAATAGTGTTCTTCCTGTGATTTCTTTCTCAGTCTGATTTCTATATAAGATGGCTACTGAGATTTCTTTGAGTTAATTTTGCATCCAGCTACTTTGATAAAAGTGTTTATTAGCTATAGAATTTCCATAATGGAATTTTTAAGATCATTTATGTATGCTATCACATCATCTACAGATGAAAGATACTTTGACTTCTTTCTTTTCAATCTGTATCCCTTTGATCTCATTCAGTTATACTATTGCCTTAATGAAAATATCAAGTACTGTATTATATAGATATGGACTGAACAATCTTCTTCCTGATTTTAGTGGAATTGCTTTGGATTTCCCTCCACTGAATTCTGTGTTGCCAATTGTCTTTGTCATATTTAGGAATGTCCCTTGTATCCCTAATCTCTCCAGGACTTCTATCATGAAGGTGTTAGGTTTTGTCAAAGGTTTTCGGCATCTAATGATATTATCATGTGTTTTTTCTTTCAGTTTATGTATGTTGTGAATTACATATACTAATTTTCATATTTTGAACCATCCCTGTACCTCTGGGATAAAGACTACTTGATTATAGTGAATGATCTTTTTTAATGTGATCTTGGATTCTATTTGCAAATATTTTATTGAGTATTTTTTGCATCTCTGTTCATAAAGGAAAATTGTCAGTAATTTTCTTTGTTGAGTCTTTGTGTGCTTTTGCTATTAGGGTGAATGTGGCCTCATAAAACAAACTGAGCAAAGTTTCTTCTGTGCCTACTTTTTGGAATAACTTGAGGAGTACTGGCGTCTTCTTTGAAAGTCTGGTAGAATTCTGCACTAAGGCCCTGGGCTATTTCTGGTTGGGAGACTTTTAATGACTGCTTGTATTTCACTAGAGGTTGTATGTATGTTTATGTTGTTTATCTGATCACGATTTAACTTTAATAATGGCACCTATCATGAAAATTATCCATTTCTTTTAGATTTTCCAATTTGCTGGAAAACAGGTTTTTAAATTATGTTCTATGGGTTTCCACAGTGTCTGTTGCTATTTCCCCCTTTCATTTCTGATTTTATCAATGTGAATATTTTTATTTCTTCTTGTAGTTAGTTTGAGTAATTGTATATCTTGTTGACTTTCTCAAAGAACTAACTCTTTGTCTCATTATTCTCTACATTGTCCTCTTTCTATTTCATTGATTTCAACCCTCTCCTTATCCCTGCCATCTACTCCTCTTGGGTGTACTTACTTCTTTGTTATAGATTTCAGGTGTGCTATAAGGTGCTAGTGTAAGATCCTTCCAGTTTTCTTTTTTAATGGAGACACTTAGTGCTATGAATATTCCTCTTCACACTGTTTTCACCATAAGTTAGGGTCATGTTATGTATTCACTTTCATTCAATCTATAAAGTTTTTAATTTTAATTTCTGTCTTGACCCTTTTTCCATTGAGAAGAGAGTTGTACAGTTTCCATAAGTTTGTAAGTTCTCTGTTGTTTCTATTGGTGCTGATACCCAGCTTTAATCCATGGTGGTCTGGTAGAATGCAGAGAGTTATTTCAATTTTTTAAAATCTTACTTAGTGTATAACTATGTGGTCAATTTTGGAAAACATGGAAAGGTGTTTGAGTGAAATGTTCTTTAGGTATTTGTTAGGTTCATTTGGTTCATAGTGTCAGTTAGCTCTAGCATTTATCTTTTTAGTTTTTGACTGGATTACCTGTCCATTGATGAGAGTGGAGTATTGAAGTATCCCACTATCAGTGTGTGAGGGCCAATATGTGATCTTCACTGTTGTAGTATTTCTTTTACAAAAGTGGGTGTCCTTGTTTTGACGGCTTAGTTATTAAGAATTCAAATGTCATCTTGGTGAATTTTTCCTTTGTACTGTTCTTTATCATCTCTTTTGATTAATTTTGGTTTGAAGTCTATTTTATTAAATATAAAAATGGTTACTCAAGCTTATTTCTTAGGTCTATTTTCTTGGAATATCTTTTTACAACCCTTTGCCCTAAGATGCTATCTATCCTTAATGTTGAAGTATTTCTTGAATGTGGCAGAAGGATGGATCCTGCTTTCACATTTATTTTTTATTGGGGCATTTAGGCCATTTACATTGAGAGATATCAATGACCAGTGAGTGTCAATTCTTATTATTTTGTTGTTGATGATGGTTGTGGTGGTGGTGGTGATGTGTGTGTGTGTGTGTGTGTGTGTGTGTGTGTGTGTGTGTGTGTGTTAGTGCATTTCCTTTCCTTTGCTTTTGCTGGTATAAGATTATTATTTTCTGTGTTTTATGGGTATAGTCACCCTCCTTGGTATGGATTTTTCCTTCTAGCATCTCTGTAGGGCTAAATCTATAAATGCATATTCTTTAAATTAGACTTTATCATATCTCATTTTCTCCATCTACAATAATTGAAATTTGTAGTAGTCTGGGCTGGTATCTGGGTCTCTTAGAGTCTACACACATCTTTCCAGGCCCTTTTGGCTTTTAGACTCTTTATTAAGAGTCAGGTGTAATCCGAATAGGTCTGCCTTTACGTGTTACCTGGCCCTTTTTTCCTTTGCAGCTTGTAATATTCTTTCTTTATCATATATGTTTAGTGTTTTGATTATTGTGATGCACGGGACTTTCTTTTCTGCTCCTATTTACTTGATGTTCTGCAAGCTTCTTGTACCCTATAGGCATCTTATTCTTTAAGTTTGGATAATTGTCTTTTATATATACATACTTGGGTAAATTTTGAGCAGGGATTCTTCTCCTTCCTCTATTTCTATTATCCCGAGGTTCCTAGCATTCCAGATTTCCTAGATATTTTGTGTCAGGAATACTTTAGATTTAACATTTTCTTTGACTGATATATTCATTTTTCTGTTATATCTTCGCTGTCTGAGGCTCTCTCTTTTGTCTCTTATATTCTGTTGGTGATGCTTGTCTCTGTCATTCCTGTTCTCATTCCTAAATTCTCTCATTTTATTTTTCCTTTAGTGCTTTTGTTTCTATGTTTAGTTCTTCAGCAGTTTTAATTGTTTTTCCTTCAACCGTTTTTTTATTTCTTGTTTTTTTTTTGGGGGGGGGGGCTTCCAATTATTTGTATTTTCCTGTACTTCTGCCAGGTGTTAATTCATTTCTTCCTTTAGAACTTCTTATCATCTTCATACAGGCTGTTAGGCTGTTTTAAGAATTTTTCCCTGTGCCTCAATTGTGTTGAAATATCCATGGCCTACTGGGCTCTAGTGGAGACATATTGGCCTGGCTGTTACTGATTGTGTTCTTATGCTGGTGTCTAGGCATCTGGGTTTGAGATGATTATAGGTCTAGGTTCTGTTTTCTGGGTTTGTCTTTGTTGAGTGGGTGTTTTGTTCCTTGGTTTCTCTTTTCTTTCTGGATTTTTCAGAGAGTGTGTTGGCTGTGTGTTGCCTGTTTTACTGCCCTGCTCTGCTAGTCACAGCTTGCTGCTGTTGGAGGCTGGGAAAATTGGAGGGCAAGAGATGGTCTGTTTCAGTGCTATTGTGATCCTGAGAATTGGGGTATTGGGAGCAGAGAGTGGAGAAGGTCCTTAGGAAGCCTACCTGTTTATCTGTCAGGCATGGTCTGCATTTGAGCAGGAGGTGTTTGCCAGATTCGGGGGCTGGAACACAGTGATGAGGCAGGGAGGGAAGGCTGAATGGGGACAGTCTGAGGGATTTACAGGAGGTGGAGAGGCAGGGGAATGGGGGATGGGAGGATGAGGGTGAGAGGGCAGATCTGCAGCTAGTGTTCTGTTGTAGCACTAGGGGTGGGTGACTGTGATCCGGAGAATTAGATGTGGGGTATTAGAGCGACTGCTTGTGTCTTTTTTTTGTCACTTTCTCTTACTTTGCTTGGTTTAATTTTCAGTTATGCCTCTAGCTACTAGAAATTAATACTTGACTCATCCATTTTAAGAACCTTCCTAATATGATTTGTACTATTTGTAATCTCCATATGTAGAAGCTGATCAAACTTTGTGTCCTTGAAATGAATACTTGTCCTGCTTTTGTGTTCCTTCGTGGACTTGCACAGCATAGTAGAGAATTGGTATTACTTAGTGGGACATTCTGAGTGGAGTAGATCAAGGGGCATCTGCCTTCATCTCAGCCTTCACGCAGAGTTGATACAGAACAGTGTCATGGGGTGGACTGTATGTTTCAAATTCCTCTACCTCAAATATTTTTAATTTAAATTTTGTTTTTCTCTTACCTACAACTTATTTATGCATACATGTATTAGATATATTCTAATGTATGAAATTAATGAAAAGCTTTGCTTCTCTATACCCCCTTGCATTGCAGATATTCCCCTGAACTTTGTTAAAGGAAATACAGAGACTACAAAGACTTGTTTTATGGGCTTTTGGCCAAATTTTGAAATATTTATTGAGCATATAGATAAATGTCTCCATAGCAGATAGATGTAATGCTCCACATGTAACAATTAAGATAGGATTTTAATGTTGTTGTGATTATTTTATGTCTGTACTAACATTTTACATCCTTGGTTTATTAGTTACTGAAAGAGCTTTTAACAATGTCTAATATGAAAAACTACCAGAGGTATAAGAGAGAGGAAGAGTGTGAATACAGATGCTTTCTTCTTTTGTTAAGGTATTGTTTCTGCCTTATCTGTTTTGTTTGTTTATTTTTACTCTTTTTGGAGTGAGAAAAAAAGAAACTGAAATTGGGAGAGTGGGTGAGGAGAATCTTGGAAGATGGTGGTGGATAAAATGATCAAGATACATTGTATGGAAAAAATAAAAAGAAAAAAGAGAGTGAAAAGCCCAAGTTCTAAAAATAAAATCCTAAACATCGGAAGAGTTGAGAGCAACCCCACTGATCCAAGCCACACATTTGACTCCTGTGTCCAGTCTGCTGCTGTCTTATCCCCAGGAAAGGCTTGAAAGAATAATGGGGAGAGAAAGCAAAGATGAAGGGCGAGCCACAGAAGACTCAGGAGGCTGTCTGCTACATGCCCTACTGAAGCCAAAGTCCAATCCCAAAAGGCCTCTGCAAAGGAGGAAAGAGGGAACCTGAAGGGGAAGAGGAGAACACAGGTGTAGTGGATTTATGATGTTACATTGTAAATAATTGTCCTGCCTACGAGTTTAGTAGAAAGCCCTGACTGGCCAAAGGCAGACAGGAAGTGTGGGCAGGGCTACCAGACAAAGAAAACTCTGGGAACAGGAAGAACTGAGCAGAGATGTCACAGAGAAGCCAGAAAATGCAGAGGACAGCTATGCTGCTCTGAGAAAGGTACCGAGCTGCATGGTGGAACAGAATAAGAATCATGGGTTAGATTAAGAGCAAGAGCTAGCAAGTTATATGCCCGGGCCCCAGGTCAATCAGTGTAATGTTAATGTAAGCATCTGTATGTCTCTGTGGGACTGCAGGACTGTGGGTCTGTGGAGCCAAACCTTGAGGCTAAGCCCAAAATTCCGGGCCAGAAACCTTATACCGATGGTGGAGAGGGTGGTAGAACCCTACTGAATGTGCCTGGGCAAAAGGGGCTGTGGGTGCAATTAATTTTGAATTGGTGACAACACATTTTGAAATGTAATTTTCATAAAATTTTGTAAAATATGTAATTTTGCCATAACCCCCCTTTAGTTATTCTTTGACAATTTCACACCTGTGCACACTGAATTTTGACACTGCACTTTCTTTTCAAGATACGCCCTGTCCCCCCTTTTTTGACACACCCAGGCTAATTGTTGCTTGCATAAGTATAAATTGGGGTCTATTTATTGGAATATGGGCTATTTATCAGTGGCTTCATCACTGGGGAAAATGACTTGCCCTCCCTAGAAGCCATTAGCAGTATGTCTGGGATGATACACAAGGATTTCACTCATGAATTCACTGGACAAAAAGCTGCACACGGTGGACCTAACATCATTTCATCATACACGGAGGGGGGCTCATCAGTCTCAGAGCTTCACTGAGGAATCGGGGAAAACCCATGTTGCCAGCACACAGAACACTTCACTCTTTGGAGGCAGAGACACGTGTCAATAGCAGGCTATCTCTATGGCCAGGTCAACGTGGAGGACAATTTCCCCTTCTAGTTTGCCACTTCTGAGAGACTTCTTGTCTCTTGGGCATGATTCCTGGACGTTGGTACACATAGCTATTTATACACATAGCTATATTTATAGCTCACCATAAAGGCTTTATGGTGTGGGAAAAAGATTTATTTTTATAATTTATCCTCACTCCATCAGTTTGGATGTTGTTTATACTCTTTTTCTTTTTCCTCATCTTTTTTTTGGGGGGGGGGAGGGAAGAGGGCACCACCCAGCTCCCAAATAAATCACTCACAAAAACTTGATCTTAATTATAAATGTCTGACCTTAGCTTGGCTTGTTTCTTGCCAGCATGTTTCTTAACTTTAAATTATCTTGTATACCTTTTGCTTGTGGGCTTTTCCTTTTCTAACTTCAGTAAATCTTGCTTTCACGCTTACTCCGTGGCTGGCCCCTGAAGCCCTTCTCTTCTTCTTCCATTTCTCTTTCTCTTTTCCTCCCAGATGTCTCTTTTTATTTATTCTGTCTGCCTGCCAGCCCTGTCTGTCCTTAATCCTGCCTGGCTATTGGCTGCTCAGTTCTTTATTAGACTGTCATGTGTTTTAGACAGGCACCCAGTTTCACAGAGTTATATAAATGTAACATATCTTTGCATTATTAATTCAAATGAATGAATGAAAGTAACATGCCTTAAAGTAATATTCTACAACATATAGGTTTAATCTAAGCTTAAAACCAAAGGTCTGCTGATACCTGAGCCCTTAAAGTTGGTCTTATGATTGGGACTGAGCCCTGACATCATTGATTTCTCTTCTAAGATCAAAATACATATATATATATATATATATGTATATATATATATGAATATGTTATGATGAAACCCAAAGCTATGTGAATATGTGAACACAATACATACTAACCAAACTTACAAAAAGATCATAGATCTTCATATGCATAATCCTGATTTCCTGATTTCACATCCTAAAATTAAAAAAAAAAAAAAATCTGTTAAGCAGCATGGTCCATGTAAAATGTCAATACCCATTCTGAACTGTCCCTGCTTTGAGAATTAAAAAAAATCATTAGATTTTACAGTGGATTTCAGACTTTTATAATCTATACAAAACAGTGTTTGAATGTTGTATACTGTTAATGGTTGCCTGTCTAGGACCTCTAGAAGTGTCTTGATTGTGAGATTATCTTTAATAAAGATGGATGTAGTTTGGCTTAGGAAAAATAACCCAAATTGGCCTTACTCTAAAATATGGTATACTTTTCAAATCAAAATGCCATCGTTGACTTAACAATACGTGACCAAGCTTCCTTTCACATGCCGTATATAATATTGCTTTGGGAAAAGATTAGCTAATGTGTTTTCATAATTTAACATGCAGCAAAATTTATCACCAAGTTCATTTTTGAGTATGAAGTTTAGTGTCATCTATTACATCTCCACTGTTTCACAAATGTGGCTGTCATTAAGCTCTAGAACCTTCCACCATCTGAGCTGAGCTGAGAGTAACACATGGACTCTCTCCAGCTCCTAACAAAGTTTGTCGTCCATTTTCTGAGACAGGGTGTGCAGCTGCGGCTGTCCTGGAACTCACTCTAGACCAGGATGACCTTGAACTCAGAGACCCACCTGCCTCTGCCTCCTGAGTGCTGGGATTCATTCTGTTTTCTATCTCTGTGAATTTTCCCACTAGGCACTTTATTACAATATATTAAATATATTATATTATTATATATTATATATTATATTAATGTGATGTATTTAATTTTATTACATTACACTATATTAATTACAGTTACTATATTTTAATACAATACAGTAAAACATTACTTAAAAGCTAACTTGCATGGTAGAAGACTCAAACAGAATGAAGCCATCGCATGTTCCTCTATTCTGATCAATGCTGTGCATTGTGCTTCTTATGTGTTCTGCTGATTAGATTTGAGAGGCGGTTTTATCGAAGGAGGCAATTTTAGAAAATTTCAAATCAAATAAATCACCTCAGCTTCCCGTGTCACACAGAGCTTCTAAG
This sequence comes from Phyllotis vaccarum, assembly GCA_033318265.1. Lineage (NCBI taxonomy): Eukaryota > Metazoa > Chordata > Mammalia > Rodentia > Cricetidae > Phyllotis > Phyllotis vaccarum. The sequence continues at coordinate 2,797,190 of JARWLC010000012.1, forward strand.
TGGATTAAAGAAAGCAGGCTTCACTACCAGGCCTACTTATCTACTTACACACTGCTGTTATTGATTTCCTAATTGGAAATGTAAGTTTCTAAGACACGTAGGGTTTGATATTGTGTGGCTAAGGGGTGGTGGTCCTGCTACAAAGGAGGTACTTCCTTGCTGTTCAGCATGTTTTTCTTCCCCAAAGCATCACCAAAACGCTTTTGATTGACCATGACACAGGCATTCCAAACTAAAACTGATTAGAGCTCCACTATTTGATTTAAACAGAACCCACTTAGTGGGGAGAACTCCAACAGATGCATTAGCGGTGCCACTTTCCTTTACTGTCACTGTGTTAACTGAGTGGACAGACGCTTCCTTTGCAGCAAACAAATACTGATAAAACATCTCTTGCAGTTCTGTCCCCATTAAATTTACGATATTTATTTCACAAAACCTCTCAGTTAAGACCTTGCCTTCTAATGCCTTATGAGCTTTCAATATGTCTTAACTCTAGACCATAAATACTTAAATTACATGTGATCTGTACATTCTTTAAAGGGTGGTAAAATTATTTGGAACTTTTCAGTTCTCTGTCTTTTGAAAAACACAGCTTCAGAAATGAAAATTTCCCTGCCTGAAGGCAAAGTTGGAGGTATTTGCCTAAACTACTTTAGAGCAGAGACTGCAAAACCATCAAGATTTCTACCGAGGTCCCAAGTTCATTGGGCACTGAATGTTTTCAGTTAGTTTCAAGGAATGAGGGCTGAGTGACTTAAAGAGAGAGAGATTAAAGAGAGAAAGAGGATCAAGGAAGGAAACGAAGAGAAAAATTCTGAGCCCAATGAGGCAAATAGAAAATCTAGGCTCCAATGTCAAGGTCAAAAAAAAAAAAAATCAACATATTTCCTTAGCTCTGCAGTTGAGAAGGTAAACGCTGCAGTATCCCACACACTGCTCACTTCCCAGTTACTAGGGACATTTATTATGTGGGCCGTTTCTCCATCAGCAGAGCCTGGCTTTGCATTATGGCTGTCTATGGTTGTCAGCGTGGATGGTGACAATGGTCATGGCAGCAAGGCACCAACACTGTCAGGAAAAGAAGGTAGGGCAAGGACAAAGGGAGAGCAGGGAGGGGTGTGGGAGGCATGAGAACAGACCAAGAAGAGGAGCCAGCTCACTGCTGCTCACCTCTCCTGAGCCCTTTATTCAGTTGGAAATATAGCTCATTTAGTTTCAAAAGCCTTAATCCATAGGGAACTTAGTTGGGAATATGAAGTAAGATTTTTAGAAAATTTCTTTCATAAGCCAAGTCCATAAAAATGTCTTGGCATTTATGGAGTCAATATAATAGCATTCAACAGGCCATCTCCCATTTCCAAAGCACTGAGCACATTATATTTTAAGATTATGGTGGATTTCCTTTTGTAGACATGATAAAGCTCACCCTGAACCTTGCAAAGAAAGGAACTGTTACTTCATACAACTGAACACACACACGCGCGCGCGCGTGTGTGTGTGTGTGTGTGTGTGTGTGTGTGTGTGTGTGTGTGTGTGTGTAATGATACTTTGAATCAACCCAACCATTTTAAATCAAGCAGAAAGCAATAAAGTAAGTACCAGAGAGGAATGGACCAGGAGACAAGGCATTGCAGGAAAGTTAGCCTCACCTTGTGACCCAGAAGTCCACCTAAGTCTCCTGCACAGACAGTTGCTATTTATTTGCTTTTTTTGTCCAGGACAGTTAAGAAACTGAACATCTTACTTGAACGTCTTACTGTCCTTGGTAAGTAAATTCAAAACCATCTGTGAGTTTCTCTGTGGAAAAGGAGATGCGGATGAGTTTCTGTATTATTAAATGACTTGATGAGTGAATTGATCACATGACTAATGTTCTTGCTCAAGAAAGTAAGTACAACTCAGCACAATGGGATGTGTTGTGTAGGGGGAAGATGATGCTTACCTGTAATTTTATCTTATACATTCCAAGCACAATACAGAATGTAATGCACATCGGGAGAGTGAAGCCTTTTCTCTAACTCTGTGATCCCTTAGGTATAACATGTTTAAAATCTCCCATGTCTGCCAAGTGACTTACTAATGATTTATAAAAAAGGCCTAGCAAGATGTCACTGCAGAGCTCCTGCACCCTTCTAGTCACTGCATATACTATAAACCACTCATAAAGGGTTTAGTACACAGCATACCATTAGAAAATGACTATAGACAGTACACGTTAGAAATGAAATATAATTCAAACATCTTGGCACCTGACTATAGCCCCAGTACCTGGGTGGTTGAGACAGGAGGATGGTTGTAAGTTCAAGGATAGATTGAGGTATATTATTCAGTTGAGACTAGTATGAACTGTATAGTGAGATACTTTCTCCAAAAATAAAGAGAGAGGGAGAGAGAGACAGAGAGATGGGGAGAGGGGAAGGGAGTCAAAGAGAGAGAGGAAAGACAGGAGGAAAGGAGGAAGGGAGGGGAGGAGGAAATGGAGAGTTATTTTTTGGTAGCTAGGAAATGAAGCTGCCCATCTGGGAAAGACAGATGGCAGGTGCCGACACCCTTTCCTATCAATTTTTACTTACAGCCAGGACAGCCCCTTAGTGCACTCCATGTAAATCACCTCATCATATCAATAGACATTCAAAAATAGCCTTTTAGGTAATTCCTAATGACATTATGGTTCTATGTGGGTAGGAATGTATATAATGATAACTGTCTGGCAAGGATATAATTAAGTTCAAGGGAACTACCATATGTAGCCATGTGGCATTTAGTTCAAGGGCACAAATTTTAAAAAAAAAAGTCTAGATTTTTGTCATTTGTTTTCAGTACTGGGGATGGGACCCAGAGACTCCTGCCTGTGCCATGTACTCGCTCACTGAGCCAAATCCCTGACCATCTGAGACCTGGCCAGTCATTTTTCTGTAACAAGTCCACCAGAGATCTGTTACAGAATGGTGCTTATATGAGTTCCCTGCATGGACAGAGGTTCCAACATTCAGCAACATGCCATCACCATGACATTCAGTCAAGCCTGGCTTCACCTTGAGAATGGATTCACCTGGCTCTAGAGTAGCGAGTGAAGTGATTAATTCTCTGTGTGTTCAAGGTGAACAGCTGGTGCTGAGTGAGATTGTGCCCGTGTTGTCAGGCTGCCTGGCTATAGCCATTGGCATAGTACTGTGTGCAAGGTGTGCCCCAACCCAGATTTTCCAGCTGAAGGATGGAATTTGCTATGCCAGCCTGGATCTCCCCCTTGCCCATTCCCATGACCAAGCTGTTGCAAAAACATCCTGTCTCTTTTACACAAATGGTCCCTTTGCCTAGAATGTGTGAGCCTCCTTTTAGATGTTTCCCCGTTTGCTCTCAATTTCAATGTCACCTCTTTCTCTGCTCTCTGATCATTTAAAATACGGTCCATCCTCGATGTTCTTCATTGTATTGACCTTCTATGCTGCTGTGCTTTATTGATGTGTGTATCATTCCTCTTACTCCAATCCTTTTATAAACAAGAGTATTAATGGCCAAATACTTAATGGAGGTGCTGGAGGCTGCTCAACATAATTTACAATGGCAACAGGGCAGGACCTTTGGAAAATTTGACTTCATATACCTATTAAGTGGTGGGACAATACAGTCCGTAGAAAGAAATGAGGCCTTTTGCTCTCTCTTCCTTTCTCTACATCTCTAGCAGAGACTCCCATGGTGCCCCCTTTTTTCAGTACATCCATGGAGCACGATCAAATGTGTTATCCCCCTTCTTTCAAGGATCCATCATTTCATTCTCTTTGTCCTGGCCAAGCTATTGACTAAGGGTGCCGGGCTTCCACTGAATATTTTAGGGCTCCTTCCTTTCACTGACAGGAAGATGTAGGAATATGGGTCTTTCCTGGCCCAGTGTTTAACTACGTAAAGATATGTTGCCTTTGTTCATGCTGCATTTGTTTAATGATGTAAAGATGTGTTGCTTTGTCTGCCTCACCTGATTGGTCTAATAAAATAACTGAATGGCCAATAGCTAGGCAATCGAGGGATGGTGGGGCTGAGGGGCGTTGAGTATAAGTTGGAGGAGGAATCTAGGCTGGAGAGAAGAGATGAGAGAAGGGAGAAAAGGAGAGACGCCCAAGGCCAGCGAGGCATCGGCCAGACAGACAGACATGGAGTAGGAGACACAGAATAAAAGAGAGTTAAAAAGTCCCAAGGAAAAATGTAGATGAAGAAAAACAGGTTAAATTAAGGCATAAGAGCTAGTGGGACCAGCATAAGAAAAGCGTGGACATTCCTAACTGTTAATACGTCCCTGTGTCATGATTTGGGAGCTGGTTGGTGGTCCAAAACAATGCCTGATACATTTATCATCTATTTTCTGTTATTCCAACTTGACAGAATTCCGCTCCGTACAGGAAGCTCCTCTTCCCCGAAGTGTCAAGGGAGGGAAAGACAGCCATGCTGTGAAACTGCTGGACACTGAGAATAAAACATAAGAATTTGCATCAACAAAAGTGAATGCTCCTCCTCCTCCCCTGCTTCTCCTTCTCTTCTAGCTCGGCTTTCTCTTCCTCACCTCTTCTTACACCCTCTTTAAAGACAGTATTAATATATTACCCAAGTTGGCCATGAAATAGCAATTAATCACCTTGCTTCGGCTGGCTGAGATTATCATATGCAGTACCATACTCAATGAGGAACTTTTTAAAATACAAATTCTAAGACTTTCCTAATTTCTTCAGTCTGGGGTATCCAGAGTAAGTGCTTGGCCTATATGGAATGTCCCACCTCCAGCATCAAAACAATAAAAGGTTCACCTCCTCTTAAAGGTTCGATTCACTGGGTATACGCAGTTATAAATCTGCCTGGATATTACCAAATCCAGTCTATTGTCTTTACCAGGCACAAGGCACCAGGTGCCTGTGACGACAACTCTGAGATTTGGGTTAGTTTTCATATCACATGTGTTCCACACAGTTTCCCAAAGATGGCTAAATGATCCTGTTTAAAGGCTAGACCTTATCCAGTCTTACTTACATACCTTCTAAAGGCTAGACCTTATCCAACCTCACTTACATACCTTGTTATGTCTTTCAAATACTGACAAATATTGTCTTTGGTTCTGAAAGTTCTTATGTGAAAGATCACTAAGTGCCAGTCCCCCAGAATACAAACAGGCCAGCTCTTCTTAAAGGATAAATTGCTAGAAGAGGACATAGTCTTCCTACAGTATCCTCAGAGCCTGGGTTTCATAAACCCCCACAGATATTCTAATCTTTTTCAGTGTTTCTGAGTTGCAGTTGACTGGCTCCTCAGATGCTGAGACAGAGGGCTGCTGTGATTTATGTCAAAGGCAGATCAGTGGCTGCCTTTCTTCCACATCTATTAACTTCATGCATCTAGAGAGAAGCAAAGAGCAGAGAGTATAAGCTATAGTGTGGATGTTTGTGTCTGCCCACCCCCTCCACCCCCAAATGTACATTCTGAAGCCCTGACCCCAAATGTGAGGCTAGCTTTAGCTGTATGAAACTTTAGGAGGTGATGGATAGGATCATGGAGCCCTTTTGTATGGGGTCAGTTCTCTAGCATGAAACTACAAAGTTCACTGGTCTCTTCTACTACATGGAATTGGGGCCAGCTGTGAACCCTCAACATCTAGTCTGTTTGATTGCTTTAACTTGGGCTGGTGAGGAACTTATTTCTCTTGTTGGTGAGCCACCGTGTCAGTGATATTCCCTTATATAGCCCGAGTTGAGTAAGGCAATGGAGGACTACACAGTTCACATTCTTCAGGCAAATGGCTCTCCTTTCTTCTACATTAACAGCAATGATCAATGCCCTGCATTTTGAAAGTGTGTTATAGGATGCTTCTTCATAGCCTAAAGGAGCAGAGTCCATGCCTCAAATAGCTTTTTGGCTGTACTTGGTAAGAAACTTTTTTTTCCATTTGGGAATTGGCACCATTTCAATGAAAGCACATACAATCACATTGATGTCAGTACCAGGAGAGATGGAGATTGTGTTTACATCCTGCTGACCAATGCCATGCCCAATCTCATGTGAGCAGTGGTTTGCCATTGCAAACCAATGGCACTGAACCTCCTGTCTCCTAAATTGCTGGGTAAGTATGTACTGACAGAGTGGCAGGTCTTCATTCCAGGCTGTCCCTCTGTCAGTGACATGCCGGTTCCTAACTGTGACCTCAAGAAGCTTTGGGTATAGAACAGTAAAAGGTATGACAAAGTGTCATATGCTCCTGATGTAAGGCCCAGAGGACAGAGGAGTTGAGGCCTGGTGGGACATGATATGATTATATCATTTAAAGTAGACTTACTTGCTGGTAAGTTACTCACATTAGCAACATGATATTGTCTCAAGGCGGGAAGATGAATGCATGATTTAGTCATTAAATCCACTAGAATTTGAAAGGAGAGAGAGAGAGGAGAGGAAGGGAGGGAGGGAGGAGAGAGAGAGAGAGAAGAGAGAGAGAGAATCTCCTTGAGGCACTTGATGGGTGAAAATGACCCAGAGAAGGTTCCCAGTTAAATAATCAGTCATCTGTGCAAAATGAGAAACTGATAATTCCCTAGTCTGAGATTTCTGCCACAGCTTTTCTGAGCATTCAAGTGAGAGGCTTGGGTTCTGCATGCTTCTTGATTTTAAATAAGTAGTTCAACTACTTATAAAACCACAGTTATACAGCTGTGGTTTTAAAAACTGTTGATTAATTTTGCTTAACTTTAGGGCTTGGATTTATATTTGCATAGGAAAGTGGTTATGTCTCATACTTTGAGAATTTGTATTTTTGCAGAGTGGGTCCCAGAACAAATGTGAGAAAGTTTCTCAGTTCCTGTCTGACGCTTTATATGGGCTCTTAAATATAATCCATGTTGTCTTGGCATTAAATATCATCAACCCAGAGGCCTGTGGGCTAGAAAAAGAGATAAAGTTAAGTGCTTGCATTTCCACCTTGCTCGTTTGGTAATATGGGCGAGAGTCTCAAGCATAGATCTGGAGCACAATGGGCTGCTGAGAGGGTACAGGGCTGCAGACGGGGCAAAGAACGTGGTCTCCCAATGGGAAACTGGAGTCTCAACCCTTCTCATCACAGTCTTAAGTACGGCCCTTAGTGTCACCGAGCATAAACTCTTATCAGTAAAAGGCTCTCGTCAGTGTCTTGCTTACTTCATGTGTTGTTACAGAAGTCAAACAAATGGAAGCCACCAGTAAGGTGAAGGTGGTGCTCCATCTTTCTAAGAGTCTAGGGCTCCAAAATAAGCATGCACCTCATGTGTATAAGGTACTAGTTATCAGAACAATTGAGAATAGTTGTCTATATATGCTTCAATGAGAAAATGTGTAAAAACAGCTTCTACTGGACTCCTTCTGTGCTTTTAGCAATTTTTCTCCAGGCAGTATGAAAATAATCTGTTATGATTAGAGTTTAAGTGTGCCAAAGGGCCACGTGTTGGAGGTTTGGTTATTAGTTTCTCACACCATTGGGAGATGGTAGAATTCTTAGGAAACGGGGCTTAGCAGAAGGAAGGCAGATCACTTGAAGAATTGAAAGTGTGTTTGGAGGCCTCCTCCTCTCCCTCCCCCTTTTGTTGTCTACCATTCGATAAAGAGGCTTTATTTAATATGCTTCCACGATGCTCTGCCCCACCACAGGTCCAGAGACGTATGCAAATGACCCCAAACCTATGAAGTCACCAGGCAAAGTGATCCTTTCTTTAAGTTGGTTTATTTTAGACATCTTGTAGTTTGAAAGAAAATTCCCCTCAAAGAGAATGGAGTGATTAGGAGGTATGACTTTGTTAGAGTTGGTGTAACCTAAAAGGAGAATGTATATCACTATGGGGATAGGCTTTGAGGTCTCTTATGCTCAAGCTATGCCCAGTTTCATAGTTCACTTCTTGTTGCCTGCAGATCAAAATCCCTCTCCAGAACCATGCTTGTCTGCAGCCTGCCATGTCCCACCATGATGATAGTGGACTCAACTTCTGTAACTGTAAGCCAACCAATCAAATGTATTCCTTTATAAGAGTTGCCATGGTGATCATGGTGTCTCTACATAGCAATGAAAACACTAAGTAGGACAGAAGTTTGTAGCAGGGACTGTGGTATTGCCTGACCACGCTTTTGTTTGAAGGGATATAGACCTTGGAACTGAGGATTAGAAAAGCAATTGGACACTTTAAGTACTACTTAATGGGCCATACTACTGGGAGCATAGAAGACCATGGATGATGCTGAGTGTGATTTGATGAACTGTGGGTACCTTGGACAGGATGTTTCAGAGGAGAAGAGTCTTTTGATATTTTGGTGAAGAATGTAGTTGCCTTTTGTCTTGTCCTTGTCTAAAGAGTCTGCCTGAGCTTAAAGTGAAGAGTTTTTGATGAATTCCATTGACAGAGGACATCTCAGAACTGCTTAGTATAGATTCTGTTGTGTGGTTACTGTGTTCATGCTTACACAGATTTATAATGTAAGATGAGCAAGAAAAAAATATTGGAGGAGAAAGAGGACATCTGTAAGTGGAATGGAGCTAGATCCTGTGTTCAAGGAGATTAAGAAATGAAATAAAGAAGTGGTGACCCCAGGGCAAGACCCCACCCAGTAAGGTTCCAACTTGTAGAAAAGAATTATAAAAAAAGCTTGAAGCCAGGTATGATGCTGCATGCCTTTAATCCCAGAACTTGGAAGGCAGAGGCTGGCTGATCTCTGAGTTTAAGGCCAGCCTGGTCTACAGAGTAAGTTTCAGGACAGCCAAGATTAAAAGTGGAGAAAAACACGGACAGAAAGCTGGTGAAAATGTAATTGAATGAGGGGCCTTTGTTCCCTCCCCATCAAGCAACAGACCTTGGCAGCTTTGGCCACGTGGTTTTGAAGTTAAGGACAGAAGAAATAATTTGCCTCTATGACTAAGAAAAGCCTCTGAGGTCCGGTGTGTGTGAGGGGTGCCCCTGAATAAAGGTCTAGAGAGGCCATTCTGTGAAGCTGTGCAGGTGAAGCCTCAATTGCCTTGGAGACATCAGATGTTGGAGATATCAGAGCTATGGGATACCTACTGAGAAAAGCTGATAACAGGGAGTGGAACCAGCCAGAGAGAAAGAAGTATGTGCAGTCAACAAAGCTGAAAAGAGCTGAAGATCTGAAGAGCGTATTGACATCAGACATGATGATAAATCGTTTGGAGTTTGCTAAGCTGGTTTTCAGTGTTGTTTGGGTCTAGTATTTCTCCACTTTGCTCCCTTCCCTATGTTTTGGAATGGTAATGTATATCATGTGACATTAAATGTTGAAAATAAGTACTATATTTTTATTTTGTCTTTACAGAGGATTACAGTTAACAGATTACATGAATCTTAGAAGAGACTTTGAACTTTAGATTTTTTAATATGTTTGAGACTGTTATAGATTATGGTGACTTTTGAATTTGGGTTGAATATAATTTTGCACTATTGTATGGCTACTAGCTTTTGGGATCTAGGGAGTGGAATGTGGTGGTTTGAAAAAAAAAAATGGTCCCAAAAGAGAGTGACAAAATTAAGGGATGTGGCTTTGTTGAAGTGAGTATAGCCTTGTAGGAGGAAGTGTGTCACTGTAGGGATGGGCTTTGAGATTTCCTTCACTCAAGCTATAACCAGTGAGACAATTTACTTCCTGATGCCTGTGGATCATATGTATTAGCTCTCAGATCCTTCTTCAGCACCATGACTGCCTACATGATGCCATGTCCTACCATAATGATAATGGACTAACCCCCTGAAAGTATAAGGCACCTAATTTAAACGTTTTTTTTTTTTTCTATAAGAATTGCTGTGGTCATGGTGTCTCTTTACAACCATGGAAACCCTAACTAAAACTCATCTTCTCACAGAAATGGAAAATCAGCTCATATAGGAATGGTCAGAACATAGACTATCATATTGCTGTCAGGAAACATAGGACTGGAGGCTGAAGACAGGCAGCAGCTCCCTGAGCCTTGGAGTGCCCAAAATACATTCATCATCTCTTTCTTCTTAGGTGATATCATTTGGTCACATGCTGCTTAATGTTATGTATGTACTAAAGATGCTCTAAATTACAGCTTTAAGTTAAGACTTTTCCTGAGTTTCAAGCGATGTCAAAGTAAACTGTCAACACCACCATTTGGATGCTTTGTGGGCACTAGATAATTAATACAGCTATCCTGAGCTGTCACTCTCAAATGCACCTCCCAACAGCCTGTCTTAACATAGAGTGCTACCATTCACTCCATGCTTTAGGTACACATTATAAGAGCCTTCTATGCTGGACTTTACCCTTGGATAGTTGTTTATTCTGTTTCCAAAAGGAGAGATAGAGAACAATAACATATGTATCTATCAGTATGGAGTTTTGTGAAGATTACATGTGAGCTCTACAGCAGTGCCCGGTATACTGAAAACCCTTAGAAGGGCACCTTGCCGGCCCATGCATTTCCTTGGGCCTTGACTGCGTTTTGGTAACATTATTGTTAGTTTGTATTAGTTTCTGTTCTTGTTGTTCTTCTCCTTGTGACTAAAGACATGATAAGAAGCAATTCAAACAGGGAGCTGAAGCAGAGCCGTGGGTGTATGCTACTGAGATTCCTGAATCTCAAAAGAGCAGGATGCAGAGGACAGGGAGTGGATTCAGATCATAAAACATTAATCCCCCCTTACACACACACACAGACACACACACTCACACACACACACTCACATACAGACACAGTACAGACACACACACACACAGACACACAGACACACACACACAGACACACACAGAGAGAGAGATACACACACACAGACACACACACACACACACAGACACACACAGAGAGAGACACACAGACACACAGACACACACACACACACACACAGACACACACAGAGAGAGACACACAGACACAGACACACACACACACAGACACAGACACACAGACACACACACAGAGACACACAGACACACAGACACACAGACACACAGACACACACACACACACACACACACACACACACACTAATCCACCTCTTCCAGACAGATTCCACTTCCTTCAGATCCCACAATTGCCCCAAGCAGCTCACCAGCTGGGGGAACACAAGTGCTAGAGCAGGAGCCTGTGAGGGGGATGCTATCCAAAGTTCATGCTGAATTTGATTTCTTCTTACTGCCCTAACACCAGGGTCCTAGTTTAGACGGCTTTTCAGTCTCTAGTCAGGTCTTGGGCACTTTCTAATTCACTCCTTGTCTCATCTTTCCCTGACTAGGGAACAGCCAGAGTCCATCCCTCACAGCACTGTACCTGTGCACTGTGCCTGCCTAACTTCCCATCCGCAGCCTTCTTTCTGTTCTTAAACATGGTCTAAGCTGCCACGTGATGGATCAGTTGCTTTTCACCTAAAATTTGGCCTCTTCAAAGAGGTTTCTGTTGTCTCGTGTCTACTAATAATATCCTATCTTTGTATTCAACCCGTTTCATTCTTAGCACATAATAGAAATTGAAGTGGTGATATTATTCAGCAGCTCTCAGGATGCCACTTCATCTCTCCCATGGAATTTCAGAGAGTCTTTTTGTTGCTGTGTCCTGACAATGTGGGGATTCACCTGTTTTGTAATCCTTTAAAATGGAGAAACTTAAGATTCCCCATCTTTTGTGCTCTGGGAATCAGGCTAGAATCATTCCTTCCCTAAAGGAATTAGCTAAGACCCACACCCACCCCATTTTCTGTTTGGCTACTGGGTAACTAGATGAACCACCCATTGCCCATCCATCCCTTGTCAGTCAGAGCACACAGCCTATGAAAAAAGCTTGTTGACATTCTTTATTTTGTTCAGGCTACTAAACTTGACTCAGCTGATGACAGCCCTGTGTGAATTTGTTCTCACTAGGGTAAAACATCTGAACCGCTATGGGACTAGCCATTTTCTCCTTCTGTTTCTTCACATTGGACTCTTTCAAGACTTTTTGCTCCTTCCTATCAAGCAAAGGCCCTGCCTCCTGCATATTTTTCTGTAGTATGAGGTTTCTGGCCCTGACTTTCAGGCCTACCTCAAGGTCTACCCACAGACTTGCATACCTGCAGACCCACAGGCCCGCAGTCCCACTGTCCCACAGAGACACACAGATGCTTTCAATAGTTTTTGGCAGATTGGCCTAAGGCCCAGGCATATCACTTGCTAGCTCTCTACTCTTCATCTAACTCATGACTCTTATCCTGTTCAGCCATGCGGCTCGGTACCTTTCTTTAGAGCAGCATAGTTGTCCTCTGTTTCTTCCAGCTTCTCTCTGGCATTCTGCTCTGTGCTTCCTGTTCTCAAGAGTTTTCTTAGTCTGGTAGCCCCACCCACATTTTTCTGGTGTATATGAATTTTATGACTGCAGTGTTCCCCGTATTACAACATCATATCTTTCTCTACTGCAATCACCTGTAAAGTAAACTTCTTGTAATAATCCTTCAAGTAAAATATCTTTAATACATATGAACTTGATTTAGTTAGATAGTTCTGGTGCATTGTGTACTTTTTTGTTGCTATGATTAAAATATGATGAAACATATAGAATAGTTTCTTTGAGTTTATGGTTGCATGGTCCATCTTGTGGGAGAACGGCAACAAGTGAGACTGCAGGCATGGTGTCAGCAGAGAGCTGAGTACTCACATCTGAAATGACAATGGCAAGCAGAGGGAGCAAACTGGAAGCAGGAGAGGCAGTCTCCAGTGACATACTTCCTCTGTAAAACCTAAACTTCCCACACACTAACTGGGGAGCAGTGTTCAAATGCCCCGAGACTATGGGGAACTTATCTTATTCAAACCACTACACGTGGGGTCTAAATAGTACATGGCACATGACGGTTTCCCAATGGATATTTCTTATACAGGAAAAGTAGACTGATATGTGAGGTTCTAGCCAAAGTACTGTTGCTTGTGCTTTCACGAATCCCAGCACTTATTGGCCAGTTTCACTTTGAGCTGATTCTAGAGAGCAAAGGCAGAACACAGTGTGATGTGGTCATTCTTCTCAGAATAGGTTGCTTCGGTAAGAATGGAGTTAACCCAATGATTCATTTCATTTATATTCACTGACAGGGGAAAGAAATATGTTTTGACTGTCTGGAGGTTCATTTCCCATATTTATCACTCTGTCCTTCATAGCATACTCAGTGAAGGGGTGAAAACCATGAGGGGTATGCCCTCCTATCTAGAAGATGCCAAATATCCATGCAATCAGAGATCTTTAGTCAAAGAAATGGAAAATCCATTATTTAAACAAGATTTGTCATTTTAAAATGTGTATGTAAATGTGTATTGTATTCTGGCTGTGTTTAAGTTAAAATCAAGGGAAACAACAGGATATAATAACCATAACATTGCCCTCATCTCTAACACATTTTTTATAATTGTCTACTATATTTAGAGGGGTTTTTCTTTGTTTAGATAACATAAGATTCCTGTTGAGCATGAAGCATAAAAGTGACTATGGTTTTAAAAAACATGTTGATCCGCCTCTCATGTAGCTCAGCTTGTTATGTAGCAGAAGGTGATCTTGGTCTTCTGTTTCTCCTGCCTCCACCCACTGAGTGCTGGGATCAATGATGTGCAACATGCTCTGATGACGTGATGCTCTGTGTGTGCCTGGCAAGCCCTCTGCCAACTGAGCCCCATCCCCAGTCCTAGATAAGGATGATTTAATAGGGAAAAGTATCTTTAGCCTTGAAGCACCAACAACTCATATTTTTTATATAGTGTTTAAATAACCGATTAAAAAAAAGAAGCAACTTTCCATCCAAGTTTAGTATTTCCTCTGCTTGTGACTAAGCTTCCCTGCCAACTGTAAACAAATTAAATGATAATCATGAATGAGGTACATGGCTAATTTGGGTTTATTACCTTCTCATATGTATAACAAATATGCGCTTTCACAGTTAGTCTCATTATGTTTCAAGACTCATAAAATGGGCTCCAATTTATTGCAACTATATTGTCATTTTAAGTTAATTTACATAGGAAAATTCTGCTCACTGCTATTAAGGAATCTGTCTCAGGGCTGAGCGTGAAAAGGCCATTAATTAGCTCTTTATTGATGGATTGATCAGGGGAAGAGACACCATTCACAAGCCTGGGTGATTACTTAACATGATGTAAAAGTCTTGACGGCAGCTGCTTGAAGACTGGATGGCCATTTTAAATATTCAAATATTAAATCTGGTTAATCATTCTTGCTAAAGTTCTTAAAAATGGCATTCAGAAATGTTTTAAATGTTTTGGTAAACAGCAGGGACTTCAAACTAACTTACTGATCAATGACATTGCGCTCAGCCCCATATAAACAGCTGAGTAGTGAATAAAGATGGTGAACGTTGCCTATTCTCAGTTCTCTTTTAGAAAAACTGCTCTACTTTGTCATTGCCTGCTTAGATTAGATTAAATGTCCTTTGCTGCTATTTTTCCTACATTGTTACTCAATGGGTTCACTTTTTCCAGCTGAAATTACCTCTATTTCCTCAAGCCTAAGTCTCATTAAGAGTTATTGATAATGCCATTTCTTCACCAGGATGAATCACTTAACCAAAGACAGACTTAATTCTTGAGACACTCTTGTTTTTTTTTGTTTTTTTTTGTTTTTTTTTTTGTTTTCTACTCTCCTATTGCAGCCAAACTCTGATTAGTGAGATCATTACTTTATGTACCCGGATGTCTTTATATGTTTAACAAATCTGAGATGTCTCATCAAAGCAGAGAAATTACTACTTCTCTTTCTCACCATGTTGCAATTGACTTTCAAGCTCCAAGAATTTATCTCTCTTTGGGGGATGCATCATAAAAGAGAATGTACTTAATCATCATTAATTTTAAGTTTCAGTGAATCAAAACACATATCTTTTGTCCAGATGAAGGTACCATTTTTTAAAAAAAAAAAAATTGATTAACTTCTGCAGTCTCTTACACCTTCTTAATTAATATCACTTTTTCCATTTCTCCAGTATAAATAGGCCTGTCCAACAATATCAGCCTGCAATTACTGAGTAATGAATAAAGAGTGCCATTGAAAAAGTGATATGTGGCTTGGTTCTGTAGTGATGCAGTGATGCAATCCAAGGATAACTCAGATCCTGAGAGAGTTAAACCAAAGAAATATGAGCTCTAAAATTATTAAAACTGATGTGGAAAAAAAATCTCATCTAACTCAGAGAATACACACAGCAGGCCTCCAGGCTTGGTCTGCTTTACAGCAGCTTGCTCCTCTGTTCTGATTTTGGGCATCTTTAGGAAATGCAATTGATCTGTAGTTTACCATGCTCCACCATCACCAAATGCACTTCATTACCTCATTTGCCTAGAATCTACGGGCATTTGAATCTGAGACTTTATTAACAGATTGGGGAATAAGGAGGTGATGACTTGAAGGTAACATCAATGTTGAAAGCTCTTTGACCCTCAGAGCTGACATTATGCTAGAAGGCATTTTGCACATAGCCCGATTTTACATCCCGAGGCCTTTCCACCTTGCGCGCGCTTAAGTTCATCAAGATAGTTTAAAGTCAAAATGAACTAGAAATTCAGTTCCTTAATATAGCAGTTTTGCTATATCGCCACCTGCAATATAGCAAAAGCAATTTTGAAGATTGGCCAACAAAAGGCAGCAAGTCTCCTCACTCAGAGGTAGGCTCGTATGACCAAAGTAAGGAGACATGGGCTTGAGTCTTGTGTCCATTCTTTCCATGGGCTACTGCGTTGCTCATTTGGGCAATGATGGTGAAGCCAATAATTACCAATTAAATTTTAGCCTTTATTTCTATAATTGTAAAATCACAGCTCCCAGATCCCAGATAGATCCCTGTAAGACATTTATTTGCTTTGCTTTTATAGTGTCATGAATTGCTCAAAAGAACACTTCACCAAATTTAAACAAACAAAACTCTTGTGGAGTTAGGGAAATTATTTTTCTTAGCTGCTGTGTTATTCATATAAGTCTCTTATGTCAGTGTAACTTACATTTTAAAAGGTTGTTTGGGGAATTGGGAGAGTGTTGACTTAGTAGTCTTGCCTTACAAGCCTAGAGCTGAGTACCATCCCCACCAGCCACATAAAATGTATCAGAGTTGTGGTATGCTCCTCTGATCCCAGATCTGGGGAGTTAGAGACAAGGAAGTCACTGGGGGCTCAGTGGCCAGACAAGCCATCTTAATTGGTGAATCCCAGGCTAAGGAGAGAACCAGACATAGCAGAATAGGTGGTATTCTTAAGGATGACACCTGAGTGTGGGTGAGTATATTTTGTAATATAATAAAAACATTCAGAGATATCAGAGGGATCTACCCACAGTCAGTCTAGGAAGATCAGACAGTGGTAACTCACACCTTTAATCTCAACACAGGGAATATCCTGGGTGTAGTGACCTACGCCCTTAATCCAATCTGAGTTCTAGGTCATCTTAGTTTACAGAAGAAGTTTCAGGCTCCCAGGCAGGCAGTGGTGGTGCCGTGCCTTAACTGAGCAGAGAAAGTATTTAAGACAGGCATAGCAAGACAGAGCAGGCAGAAGAAGCCAGGAGGAGTGAGTCTGAGGAACCTGGAAGATAGCTGGGTGAGATTTGACTGTGGTGTCTATTCTCTCTAATATCTCCACTTTTCCCAGAGATCTGGCCCTGAGTTTCCTTTATTCATGCTACACTTATCGTCCAACCTTGGGGCATGATTTCCTCCCCTCCCTACCCAAAAAACTGCACTTGCCAGAGCAACATGTGTCTGGAGGAGTAATTATCGGTGGGCTAGGCTTTCTGTTCTAAGTTAGCCTCCATTTTTAGGCAGACCAGCCACATGTGTTTCCATTTCATTTTCATCTGGGTAAGTCTTTTAGACAGTGGCCTCTTTCTCCTGGTGGATTGTTTCTTTTCTCTTTTTGGATCCCTCCTTGGGTTGCTATCACACTAGGTAGCTGCTCCACAGACAACAATCGATGAGTAAATCATTTTTTTTAAAAAAAAAAAGGGAATTTTTTTAAAGCAATGGAGGGTGCTTGGTCCTTCTGTGATCTTTTGCTAGACAATTTTGTATTAAAACCAATGAAGAAAAAAATAAATAAGGTAGATGGGACTATCATAATGTTTATAAAACTGTTTATTATGAATATTTTTTGTTTGGTTTCTATCATATCACTTAAAAAGGCAATTAATATAAATCCAAAGAAAAAGATCTTTAAAAAGCCTGTCGAGAAAGAACACAAAGATGTTCATATTCAAACAGAGGAATATGAAGAATCAATTTCAGCAAGGTCACCTAAAATTAGACAAAACAGGCAACATTAATATACCCAGTAACCTTTAAAAAATGAAGAATGATAAAGATGTTACAAAAGCTACCTGGGCTCCAGTACAAATGCTGGAGTTATGGAGAGTAAAAGAAGCAATTGTAACATATGGGATGCATTCACCATTTGTAAAACAAATGTTGAACTCTTGGTCATGCTGTAACCAGGTCACCCCTAAAGATTGGTTAGATATGGTTACAGCTGTGTTAGAGGCAGAGCCACTTACACAGTGGAAATCATGGTGGAGGGAGGAGGCTAAAACAATAGAACAAAGAAACAGGGGCAGAGGCATAGAAATCTCCCAAGACCAACTTCTTGGGGAGGGAGATTATGCTGATATTAAAAGGCAGTCTTTATATAGTGAACATACTCTGGATTTATGTTGCATGGCAGCTTTAAATGCCTGGGACTGGATTGAAAAAAATAGGAAAGAAAACTGAATCATTCATGAAAGTAATTCAAAGCCTCAAAGAAACTTTTACAGACATTTTGCACAGATTAACTGCAGCAGTAAACAGAATGGAACCAGACTCAGAAGCCAGGTGAATAATAATTGAATCACTGGCTTTTGAGAATGTCAATGCACAATGTAGAAAAATACTTAGACCTTTAAAAAGCAAGGTCAGCACCTTTGGAGGATTGGATTCGTGAGACAATTAATATGGAGTCTTATGACAGTGTTGGTAACTGGGTAGGAGAGCTTATTTCTAGAGGAATAAGAAAAAGTCAAAATGTTAAATGTTACAGTTGTGGAAGGCAAGGTCACATAAAAGGAGACTGTAAACAAGGCATTCCCAGAAACAGTGCTTTTGATAAGAACATTCCCAAGAGAATGCCCCTCCCTTATGCAGTATGCAGAAGGTGTGGAAAAGGAAGACATTTGACTAATGAATGCAGATCAACAAGGGACAGGCAAGGTAACTTTCTGACATTGGGAAATGCCCCAAGGGGGCTTTCACATCTCCCATATCAGGTAACTTTCTACCCTTGGGAAACAACCCCAAGGGGGCTTTAAAAAGCCCCCATATCAAATCCAATCCAATCTTACTCTGCCATTGTGGAGGAAACACCTTCCCAGAACAATTAAAAAGATTAAAACCTATTTTAAGTGACATACTACACTGAATGATAGAAAATCTATAGAGAAAGGAAAAAAAATTCAGGAAAAATTATAAAGCAAATATTTTGGCAAACTTCTATCAAAGAACAAAGGCCAAAATTAAAAATACAAATAAATGATGTTATTATTGAAGGCTTATTGGACACAGGCGCGGATGTATCCATAATTTCACCAGAGTCATGGCATCCAAGTTGGCCCCTTCAGGAGGTAAATGTTCAGTTTTTGGGTATTGGGTCCATATCCCAGGTAAAACAGAGTGCAAGACAGCTTGAGTGTAGAGGACCAGAAGGACAGAGAGGAATATTAAAGCCACATGTGGCTGATATTGCTATAAATTTATGGGAGTGAGATTTACTGCAACAGTGGAACACACAGATTAATATTCCTCCAAACACATAAATAAGCCATAAAGTAGCACATGGTTCTGGAAGAACATCAGAAGGTATGTGAAACAGTCACAGACCATTCAGCTTATAGAGAAACAAGGCAAAACAGCTGCTGATTTTTCAAAAACACCCACAGCACTCTAAAATGGCTAACAGTGGGTCCTATATGGGTTCATCAATGGCCTCTAACAAAAGAGAAATTTCAGGCCTTAAAGCAGCTGGTATAGGAGCAGTTAAATGCTCAGCATATAGAAGAATCAAGCCCTTGGAATTCTCCTGTATTTGCTATTAAAAAGAAATCTGGAAAGTAGAGAATGGAAACAGACCTAAGGGAAATAAACAAGGTGATCCAGCCAATGGGCTCTCTACAGTCTGAGATTCTTTTGCCTTCTCTGTTGCCTAAAGAATGGCCTGTTGTAGTTATTGATTTAAAAGACTGTTTCTTACAATACCTTTACAAGAACAAGACAAAGAAAAGTTTGCCTTTACGGTGCCCACTTATAATAATTCTCAGCCTGTAAAGAGATATCAATGGAAGGACCTCCCTCAAGGAATGCTGAATAGCCCTACTCTGTGCCAGTATCTTGTACAAAAGCCAGTAGAACAAATATGTAAGAATTTCCCACAATCTATAATTTATCATTACATGGATGACATCTTGTTGGCCAATTTAAATACTGATACCTTAGAAAAAATTTTGCATGCTTGGAAATTACAAATTGTCCCAGAAAAAATACAAAGAGGGGATTCCATTTATTATTTAGGCTATAAAATAGGCCAACAAAAATTTAGACCCCAAAAGGTACAAATCAGGAGAGATAGATTGAAGACACTTAATAATTTTCAAAGACTACTAGGAGACGTTGCCAATTTTTGACCCACTTTTGGAATTAAAAATGATCAACTGGATAATTTGTTCAAAACCTTAAATGGTGACAAGGACTTAAATAGTCCAAGAGAATTGTCACCTGAAGCTGAGAAAGAATTGGCTTTGGTGGAAAAGAAATTACAGGAGGTACATGTGGATCATGTGGATCCAGACCTTAATTGCATTCTAGTTATCTTGCCCTCTAAGCATTCTCCTACAGGAATTTTAATGCAAAGGGAAAATGTTATATTGGAATGGATATTTCTTCCACATAAACCGAGTAAGAAATTAAAGACATGTGAAAAGATTTCTGAACTTATTTTTAAAGGAAAGTTAAGACTTTATTAATTGGCAGGAATGGACCCAGCAGAAATTGTTGTTCCTTTAACTAATGAAGAAATTGACCAATTATGGGTAGAAAGTGAACCTTGGCAAAGAGCCTGCAGTAATTTTTTGGTAGATATTAACAACAAATATCCTCAAAGCTAAATAATTGAATTTCTAAAGAAAACTAATGGGATTCTCCCTTGTATTGTATGAGATAAATCAATTTACAGAGCCCCTATATTTTATACCAGTGCAAACAAATCAGGAAAGGCAGGTTACAAATCAGAACATATAAGTAAAGTGGCTCAAAGCACTTATAATTCTGTTCAAAAGTCACAATTATATGCTATTGTGATGGTATTAATGGACTTTACTGAATCTCTTAACATAGTCGCTGACTTTCAGTTTACAGAAAGAGTTGTTCTACACATTGAAACAGTTGATTTTATTAATGATGAATCAGAATTAACTTCATTATTTATTCAGTTATAAGAAATAGGACTAGAAATCATCCCTTCTATATAACACACATTTGATCCTATACAGGTCTGCCAGGTCCTTTAGCACAAGGTAATGATGAAATTGATAAATTATTAATAGGAAATGTACTAGAGGCCTCAGAATTTCATAAAAACATTACATCTATAGCAAAGGATTAAAAAAGATTTCTCTATCACTTGGCAACAAGCCAAAGAAATTGTAAAAAGGTGTCCCACCTGTTCTTTCTATAACCAAACTTCATTGCCAGCAGGAAGTTGTCCTAAAGGTATACGTAGAAATGAAATCTGGCAGATAGATGCATTTCATTTTACAGAATTTGGGAAATTAAGATATGTCCATCATATAATAGATACATTTTCAGGATTTCATTCGGCAACTGCTTTGAGTTCAGAAAAGGCTGATTCTGTAATCACACACTTGCTAGAAGTTATGGCCATCATGGGAATACCTGTACAAATTAAGACTGACAATGCTCTGGCATATGTCTCTAGTAAAAATGAAACAATTTTTTGCCTATTACAATAAAAGGAATATTACAGGAATACCACACAATCCTACAGGGCAAGGAATCATAGAGAGATCAAATTGAACTCTAAAGGATATGCTAAATAAACAGAAAGGAATAACAAAGATCCCCAGAGCTAGACTACATAATGCTTTATTAACTTTGAATTTTCTCAATGCTAATGAGAAAGGAATAATAGCTGCTTAAAGGCATTGGACTATAGAAAAAGCAGCTGAACTAAATCAGCCTGTACTTCAAAGATGTGCTAACCTCTGAATGGAAGCCAGGATATGTGCTACATTGGGGAAGGGGTTTTGCTTTTGTTTCCACAGGTAAAGAGAAGTTATGGATACCATCAAAATTAATAAAGACTAGATTTGAACCAGAGATACTTTATGAAACTAAGAATTGATAGCTCATCCACCCATATTACAATTCTTTAAGTAGTAAGAAAAACAAAGGAGGGGGTAGGTTTCTATTTTTGTCTTTACAGAAAACTGGAAATACCCATCTTCAAGAAGTTAAAAGACCTTGGACATCTAGATGTCTAAAGCAAAAGGGAGGCTACCCAGAAAAATTTACAAGCAAAAGAATATCATAACTATTGGTACCAGTATACTTCATAGGGTAAAATCTCATTGCTTAACCTCTACAATTTTTTTTTTGTAAGTTGAAGTCCCAGTTTAATTATAATTTAAAGCTGGCTTTAGAGTTGGAGTGTGGCTCTCTCCTTCTCTAAACTGATGCATACTTGTTAAAGGAAAATATAAAATCTCTGTATCATATCAGAAGAGCCACCTAATATGGGACAGAAGAATAACAAAAAATAAGGAACTATTCTATCATTACTAATCCTATGCTGAATAAATCGTTCTATAATTAGCTTCCTGTACATTGTGTTGGGTTTTTTGTCTCTTATCAGTTTTCTGCAGTGATCCAGGACAAGGCCTAATTGCGAACTTGAAGTATCCAAAAGGAAGATGGGGCCCCACAAGATGATTTCACAT
Organism: Phyllotis vaccarum; assembly: GCA_033318265.1. Taxonomy (NCBI): domain Eukaryota; kingdom Metazoa; phylum Chordata; class Mammalia; order Rodentia; family Cricetidae; genus Phyllotis; species Phyllotis vaccarum. The sequence goes on from JARWLC010000012.1 coordinate 2,819,205, forward strand.
GGACTCTGACAAAGCCACTAGGCTGACAAACACCAAACAAAGATCGGATTTGGACTACAAACTGCTCAGGACAATTTTGAGGCAGCTCGCTGAGATGAACCAGCTTCACAGACTCCTATAGCCAGGACTCGAGACAAGCCGTGCATTTTCCTGTTATGCAGAGACTGGACAACAAATGACACAGCTACTTATTTCAGGACTTGACATTTAACAAAACTTTTCTTTTCAGGATCCCCAAAAGATACCATCACCCCCAGTCAGCAGGAAGTAAATTTAAAAACATGGCGCCCACATTCCCAAGAGGTGGGGTGGGTGGTTTTGGTCTTTCAATGGGTTATGAATCATTGTCAGGTTAATTGGTAAAAAATTGTTGTTGGTTATGGTTAGAAAAAAGTTAAACAAGAGTGATTAGATTCAAGATTTGTGTTTAAAAAATAGAAAGAAAAAGGGGATACAGATATATAGGATATAAGGATAGATTATTGAATCTTCTTTTGAAAGGATTTACTAGCTTTAAATATTTTACATTGGATTGGATTTTTGCATATTGTATACAAATTGTATATACTGAGATTGTGTTACTGTAAAATATCTCTACGCCTGTTCAGGGTATTATACTTACTCAGTTCATCTAACAATGTGATACAAGTTGCTAGTCCATGAAAGTTTTTATTACCATTTAATTAGAATATAAAGCAATGCAAGTTAGTAGTTAGACATTATATCCAAACATAGTCATGTTAGATATGTTTTCAAGATCAAACAATTATATTTTAGATGAACAGGTCTTCTTCAAACACTTCAGAGATCCATAGAATATGGTATTTAAAACATTTTAAGAACTTAGACTTTTCTGGACAGTGAGACAGGTCTGCTCCTGGAAGCACCAATCTTCTTCAAGAGAAAAATGGGCATCGAAGAAACTCCATATGGAGTCTACTTTCTTTGTGGCAATGGTTAGCCACTGGACAAGAGCCTGTTCTTGTATTGACTGCTTGACAGTATGTTGTTTAAACTGGACATGCAGGTTCCATAGGAAAGTGACCTCTGAACTTTGACAGAACAAGCTAGATGGGCCTTCAGGTTCCTGCTTTACAGAGAAAACTGTCAGACATTCTTCAGGACTTGAGGAGAAGCGACTGATGAACTGTGCCAGAATGGGCAGAGCAGAATTCCTGCTTCACTGAAATGAAAAGAGACTCTGGGCCTGTAGGCTGAAGATGGATGCCCCAACTTTATAAAGAAACTTTGGGTGACTGTCCAGGCAGATAGGTGTCATCTCTGTCATTTCTAGATTTTGGAAGTTGTTTACACTTCCTGTTTTCTTGGGTAAAAATTATTTCCTTCTTGGGTCTCTGAGGTAGTTGAAGATGAAATAGTTATGGTTTTCTAGTGAGAATTTTAGAAAAGAACTTTGAAGTTAAAACGTATAAGTTTAAGAGACATCAAAATAATAGTTTTTAGTTAGTAATACAAGTTAGAAAAAAGTGAATTAGGTATAATCCTTTGGACTCATCAAAATAGGATAATTAATGAAATATTTTCTTTGAATTGACAATTGTTAATGGACTGGAAATTACTCATTTATTGTTTGTATATGTTGTCTATAATATTGTACCTATTGTATATAGTTTTTCTTATGTTAGCTATAATCTTTTTTTTAAATTTGACACAAAAGGGGATATCTGGGATATTTTGTAATATAATAAAAACATTCTGAGATATCAGAGAGATCTACCCACAGTCAGTCTAGGAAGATCAAACAGTCCCAATTCACACCTTTAATCCCAGTACAAGGAGTATCCTGGGAGTAGTGCCCTACATCCTTATTCCAATCTGAGGTCAACTTAGTTTATAGAAGGAGTTCCAGACTCCCAGGCAGGCAGTGGTGGGGCCACGCCTTAACTGATCCAAGAAAGTATTTTAGGCAGGCATAGAAAGACAGAGCAGGCAGAAGAAGCCAAGAGGAGCAAGGATGAGGAACCTGAAAGACAGCTGGGTGAGATATGCCTGTGGTGTTTATTCTCTCTAATATCTCCACTTTTCCCAGAGATCTGGCCATGAGTTTCCTTTATTCGTATTACACCTGAGGATACTTTTGGGTCACTGTGTGCATACACACACACACACACACACACACACACACACACACACTCCCCCAGATGTGTTTAGCATCCCCCTATCTCATCCCACCCCCAGGTATACACACAGGAACACACAGAATCTAAAAAGGTCATTTGCTTTGACATAAAAAACAGTAGCATTTCTGAATACGTGGTACCGTTAATGCAGTCAATCAAAAACCATCCTTCATCTTGCAAGACTAAAGGGGAACAAAGCAGAGTTTTCACTAGGAACCACTAGATGCCTTGAACTTTCTGATTCAGAGCTAAGTACAATTAAGGAAATGATGATTCTGTAGTTTCCCATTTGGAGCACACCATTAACAATCAGCAGGGAAGATGACCACAGGATGAAGGACAAAGTGCAGGCTGCTAATTAGAGACACTTCCCCTGATTCTTGACCCTACCATGTAGCATCGATGTGCTCCACATCAGCTTACACTACGCTTTCCCTCCCTTCCCTTCTTATTTTTTAGACACTGTACAATCGATGAACTTGGAATTTGTCTTTTTTCATTATTCTATTTTCTCTCTACACAGTAAGCCTAAAGAGTCCCAGCAGGAGATGCCCATGAATTAAAAAGATTGCCCAAGAAAACCTTGTATTATGCACTGTAAGGTTGTGTTTCTGACAGTGTTCTCTTGTTTGTTTTGACATTTTTATTAAGCTAGACTCTTAGTTTTAAACCTCCTCTGTACACTATGGCTTTTTTTCACACCTGTAGTCAGCACTTTCAGATTGCCTTGTAATTATTTTCTCACTTATCCAGTTCCTTCATTTGACTCTGTGTGCCTCAAGGACAAAGACGGATTACATCTTAATCAGTTTTGTGTTTTTTATCACCTAACACAGTATGCCTTAGATTATTGAAAGAAAGAAAGGAATTAATAAAACCTCACAAGGTATCTGTGAAGAGTCCTATGTTTTATGTCTCCGGGTATTAGTTAACATTAAAACTGAAGAGAGACACAATGCAAGAATCAGAGTGGACAATTTATGCAGGGGCTGATTCCACCAAGGGAAGGGAAGCTGACTTCAGTCCAATGTCCCTAGCAGATGGGAAAGTAGAGAGAACCCAATTGTGCCCTCAGTCAAGTCCCTTCCCCATCCTCCTGCCTTGCTTCTTGCCCTCTCACCCCCCATTGGTTCTGGGGTGACCAGTTTGATTTACCTTTCAGATCTGTCATTTTCTACCTCATTGTAACACCACCATAAGAAACTAATGTCCCCTTTATCCACAGTCCCTTTTTGCTCTGTTATTTGTGGTTCAAGCCTGTCTGACAGGAAACATATCTTGATGGCTCAGATTTCTTTCTTCTTTGATTCTCCCTTAACCCCCATCATGACTCATTTCCAAACACAGATTTAAAGTTGAGTTCTTGAGCAAGATTTTTCTGAGTGCATTGTTCCTCCAAGATGTTACTGTCCCAAGGGATATGTCCAACCAGAACCCGAGTCACTTTCTTAACATTTGAAGACCCAGTAAAAATTTCATATGTAAGTGGCTCCCAGATCTGTGTTTAGAGCTCATATGGAGTTCGTTTGAAGGTCTTGATGCCAGAGAATCTTTGTACTGTTAGTTGAGGATGAGGCTGATGTATTTCCAGTGTGCATTGTCCACATGTTGGCCTGTGTACCATTTAAAGTTACCATAGGCAGCTACTTTGATAAGAGGGGCAAATGACTGATTTAAATGTAAAAGTGGACTTTAGTTGTGTGGGCTATTATGTATACACTCGTGCAGGTGCCTGTGAAGACCAGAGATGTTGGGGTTCTCTATGCTTTGGGCTCTGGTAGCTCACCTTTGGGGGAGGGGGCAAGAAGGCGTGGAGTCAATGAAATGGGCTCTGAAGGCTAGTTGAAACAAACAAGTCCAATTTACTGAGGAAGGGGCAAACCTTTTATATAGTCCTCCCAGTTAGGGGGAAGGGTTTTGCTTTGCTGGTGCCTGCTGCTGCTTTTTGGCCATCTTTCTCTGGTCCAGGTCATCTTACATCAGGACTTTGTAAGATGTTGCCAAGGCTCCAGGCAGAACCCAGGATGGCTTATGAAGAAGTGTCCACTCAACAGGCCCTCATGGCTATGAGCATATCTTAAGGCACAAGTTATAACTGGTTTGATCTGGCTGAGGCCAGGCTGGCCCCCAGACTCCCCAAAGCCTCTAGGACCTAGACATCCCACACAGAGGTACTGGACTCCCTGAAGCTGGAGTTACAGCTGTTAGAAGTTTTCTAACATGGGTGCTGGAAGCTGAACTGTGTGTGCTCTTAACTGCTGATCTGTCTCTCCAGCCAAAATATGCATATTTAGAAGGAAGCAGTTCCCCTCCAGAGTTTGATGGTAAGACCCTGTCGCTAAAGATACTACACACTTTATTCATAGATTGTGGAAAATTCAAGTTGGTACTGTCTAGGAGGTTTCATCCTTACTGGCTACTGTTCACAGAGCTGGAAGATGCACTTTGCATTAATGGAAAAGGAATCAATTATACTCATCTGTAAACACTGTGAACTACAATAATACCTGACTTGAGCATCATAGGAGTGACCAAATGCTTTTGTGGGATTTAAAGCCCACTTCACGGGATGAAACACATATTTGGTACCATTTTTGGTGCCCAGAACTATGGTTAGATAAGTCATAGGCCCTGGAGGGGGGAACTACTACTATTATTTTTCTAAAGGGACATAGCATTAAGACAGTTCCCAATGATTTATCCCAGGGATCAGTGCATCTTTAACTCTTCATTAGAGAAGCATCTTCTGCCTGACAATTGAACAGAGACCCACAAGGTGTAGAGAATAAGAGACTAAGAAATTCTCAACCCTAAATGGAACATTTGTATTCTATCCACCCCGTTCTCCCAAAGCTCAGGTGTCATTATGGAATAGGGAGCAGAGAGCCAGAGGTGGTGGGTGCCCTAAGGAAACAGTATCCCCTGTGCACAGTAGGGCAGCTGCACATAGAAACTCACAGCAGTTCTAAACCCATGCACATGTGAGCTCAGGGCAGACTCTGTAGTCCAAGCGCGGAAAAGGAAGTTGAGTGCCGAGTCCTACAGCTTGTCATGAGCTCTTGGCATTTTATAGCTGTTGGGAGAGGAAAGGTCAGTGATCTCTGAGAGTGGAGATGTTAGTAAATCAATAGCAATTCTGGGGAAAGACACACATCCAGGACCATTTGGGCAGCACAAATTGGTGTTGATGGATTTTTATAAAAGGACATGTATTTGGTTGGATGGGGAGGAGGGGAGGATCTGAGAAAAGCTGTGGAGAAGGGGTAAATATGATCAAAATACATTGTACAAAATTCTCAAAGAACTAAGAAAGTTATTTTAAAACACTAAAAAAATGCAAAGGGGCTTTATAAATTTGCTATTTTTTTTCCTTGTGAGCATTATTTCTGTTTTCCAAATAGATGTTCAGAAACTTTCTGGTTTTACAACAAAGTGGTTAGATACAACTTTTCAAGTCCTCTGGTGATGTTCACAACAGTGGTTCATTTGTCTATACTTGGTGTTAGGTGCCATCAGAGATCAAATGTATGAGTGCAAGACTATGCATATGCAAAAAACATGCACTGCATGCTTTACTTTTCCTTTCTGTGAGCACTATATACATACATGTGTGCATACACACACAAATACAACAGACACAGGTATGTATTATAAATATGTGTACAACACACACATATTATATATGCACATGTATAATACACACATACGCACATTATATATGATGAGTACAATACATGCATATACATATTATTTATACACACATACAATACACATACACATGTTATATATGTATGTGTCAATGCACACATAAATACACTATATATGCACATGTACAATGCACACATACATATTTTATATGACTAGTACAGTGCACACATATATACAGTATATGTACACATATACAACACACACACACACACACGTCTTCTTCAAAGACAAAAACCTTGAAGTAGCTTTCCTCCAGCACCATTCCAGCTCACCACAAAGCCCCAGTGGAAATGAGTCTTTCTTTGAAGAACCTCTCATCTTGGAATTACTAGGGATGGCTTTCTTCTGGAACCTCAACTAACCATCTCTTACCCAGTTCTGTGCTCCAGGATCCTTCTGGGTCCTCCCAGCCAGGCTGGCATTGAATACTAGAGCACTAACCCTAGTGTGGTACACTGACCAGAGCTGCAGCCTCCATGGAGGGTCAGGTCTCACAGACCACATTCAGCTGACAGAAGTGCTGTCTGTAGTGAGTCAATAAAACTGCAGCTCTAGAATTGAGATATTGGGGCCACACCCATGTAGACTTATCCAGCTTCTGGGGTGTGGGTTAGACTTGAAGAAACCTGGAATGCCTTTCCCACTCCTTCCCCTCCCTGCCCCTACCCTGCAATGCTGCTTCTACTCTGACACAGGGGGTTCCTGCTTCTATGTCACCCCAGCTTCACTTTCCATTCCACTCAATGCCATTTTGTCTAAGCAGCCCTTTCTTTCCCTTGCAAATCCGTCTCTCTGCTTTCTGGTTCTCCTTGTTCTGTTCCCTATGACAGTGGCTTTCTGCTTCTAATGGCCTTCTAAAGTAATGACTTGCAAATGACAAATTTAGAAACAAAACTCCTCTAAATGCTGAAAAGATTTGCAGAAAAAATATTCAACAAGATTAGAATAATAATATCCAAAATTTTCAGAAAGCATAATTTTTAGTGACTAGAATCAGTTAAAGCTAATTTGTACCTTAATTTCCCAAGCTGTATTATTCACTGAGCATTCTGGGATTCTGGATGATTGTAAACTTTACCTAGATTATAAAATCAGAGATCTGAAATATTGGCCCAATAAGATGTACATGTAAGTTTTATGTCATGTATGTTAGTCACTTCTGAATATATGTATAGAATATGCCTACATATGTCATAGTGATTTTTAAACCTGTAATTTATTTTGCCCAGGTTCAGGGTCTCAACAGAAGGTAAAATCATTGTGAAATTTAGAAATAATCCTAATAATTTAAACTTAATGTTTTAGAACTAAATTTCAATTTAATTCTTGGAGTTGTAAAAATAGCTCAGTGGATAAAAACTCAGCTATCTAAGCATGAAGATCTGAGTTTAAATCCCCAGCAACCATGTAAAAACCATGGAGCTAGAAATGGTGGTGTGTATTCCCATAGATTCAGTGTTGTGTGGGGTAGAGGCAGGAGACTCTTTGGGATTTGATGGATGCCAGTCTAGCTCCAAGTCCAGTGAGACAACCTGTCTCAGGTACATTAGAGCAGTAGATCAGAACATGTGGCATCCTTCCCTGGCCTCTGGGTGTGCTCAATCCTCTATTTTATGTATGTACTACACACACACACACACACACACACACACACACACACACACACACAGAGCAAAATAAAAAGAAAGAAATGAGGCTGCATTTGGTATGCCAACAATTTTTATGGAGGTATAAGTTTATTTTTGTACAAGCCATCAGATTGGGAGAGTGTAGGAGAAATGTTGGGAGATGGAGAGAACGAATGGGAGGGGGAGGGGAAACTGGATATGACCCAGCTACACTGTATACGGGTATGGAATTTTCTGAAGAAAGTTACTTGAACAAAAGACAAGAGTGTAAATTGTAAATATTTTATTTTATATAAGATATAAATCAGCACAAACATTTTATGTTTCTATTATCATTCACATTATTCAAGTCATAAGACAAAAAAATTAGGCTAAACAAGCCTAAAACCCAGTTTTTGTATTTTGCCTTCTGTAGACCTTTCCTTTGGGATAAATATTATTTATTTTAGATTTGATTTAGATTTAGATTTTAGATATAGGTTTATATTAAAATTGAAAGTGAACATGTTATGAACATTAAATATCTACATTAACATATACCAAGAATGTAGATTTTAAGAAACTCAGGACTTTTCTTCATTCAAACACCTTGATTTCAAATATAACAGTTTCAAAAAGGGATAAAGAATTCTTAGAGTCTTCTCTGTTGTAGACGTTAACATAGTCAGTTCCTTGTTGGTCTGTGCACATGCCAATTTCACAGCCTTTTCTTCTAAAGGACATTACAATTCACTTGAGAGATGCACACACTCTTCAGGCTGGAGTCGGTAAGAAAGGTCCACAAATATCTGCTAGTTGCATTTGTTTTATGAAGATTCTTCATGAGCATAATCAACAGCAAACACTGTTTTTGCTTAAAAATGTCTAGAGGAATCTGGGTCTGTTAGTAAACATTGATAATCCCAGATACTTGAAAAGCCAAGGTAGGAAGATGCTGAAGAGACGAGATGTGCATGAACAGTCAACTGAGTTCATGAGGACTTGTTGTTTATAACCTAAAAGGCAAGGGGCACTGTGGACTTAGCTATATCTTCAAATTTGTATGTTGAATCACTGTCCTCCCTGTGAGAGGAAGAAGAGAGGCCATGGCAAGGCCTTTAGACGATCGGATCACAGGAGCAAGGAATGGGCTGTACAGAGCACAGTGGTAGAACTCTTGCTTCAGTTACTAACACATTAAGATGGTGAGAGGAGACACTGAGGCATGGGATCCTTTACTTCTCAAGGAGTCATGATTGCTTAGTTCTTCTGGAATTCATATAGACCTAACAGTTACGGATGCCAGAATTTGGTGGGTATTTCCAGGTTCTTGTGCCCCAGGCCATAGAATTAGACAGAGGCATGAGAAGAGTAGCAGGAGTGATAATAGTTTGTCAGAAGAAAGTATACTTTCAAAGAAAGAGCAGATGGGAGCAAAAAGAAACATTTCAAAGCTCAACTATAAAGCTTTACAAAGAATGGAGGTGTTTATGTCACAGTGATGTGGGAATGCCTTTCTGTATGCTGTGAATATCAGTCTTTAAATAAAGGAGCTGTTTTGGCCCTTGACAAGCACCATAGAAGAAGTAGGAGGAGGAATCAGAATAGGTAGGAGGAGAAGGGCAGAGTCAGAGGCAGACCAAGCCCGAAGCCCAAAGGAACAACATGTAAGGAACACAGGTGAGCCACGGGCCACGTGGCAGACAGACTAATGAGAATGGATTGAGTTAAGATGTAAGAGCAAGATAACAATGTTCCTGAGCCATAGGCCAAACAGCATGAACTTAATATAAGCATCTGAGTCATTTCTGGGGGCCTGAGCAGCAGCGGCGGGTGGCCAAGGGGTCTGGTGAGGCAGGTCTGTGGGTTTGGGCCTCTGACAAACTGGGACGAAGAAAACACATTGCAACAAATGGCGCCCAACATGGACCAAATATCCACTTAAGGCCTGAGAAAGATTAAAAAAAGTTTTAGCACAGAAACTGAGCCAAAAAAGCTTCCAAATTGTATATCTGAAGCGGGCCATTGTACAAAGAAAGCTTGGCATCCAGCCACATTCAAAATGGTGCTGGTGGACTGGCAGAGGAGTGTAAGCTACATTCAAGCCAGTTTCTGAAATCTCACAGAAGACTCAGTAGCATGTTACTAGTTTAAGGTTTCTGTTATTTTGAACAAAAAAGAAACAAAGACGGATACTTAGTAGCAGCATTTTCTTTGGTCTGCTCTGTTTGCTGGCCACAAACAGAGACGTGGTCCCTTTAAGAGAACTTACTGATTCAGCTTTATCTGCAAAAGTTATGCAGCTCTTTTAGAGAGTGAGAGTATTTTAAAAGCTCTTATGGTTGAAAGATGATTAAGGATTCACAATAAAACAGATTCAGATGAAAAGAAAAACCTGTAAACAGGTTACAATGTGTGTAAAAGATACATAGGCTTCAGAGAGAAAAGAAAGAGGATAAAGTCTTTAAAAAGAGAAATAGAGTAATTAAAATATAATAAGCCACATAAAGATGGAAAATAGACACAAAATCTGGATTTTTGTTGTTATGTGTTTTCTTTTAATTTTTTGACTGTTAATGAGCTAAGTACAGAAAGACAACGGATTGCAAATGCAAAGGATACTAAGTTAAACAAGAATATATATTTTAAAGGTATCTTGATTTTAAAATTTGTGTCTAAGGATTTATTGCTTTGGAAGATCTCTGCTTTTGTTTCCACAGAAGATGAGAACCTGTGGATTGCTTCCAGGCAAATATGGTTTCATCAACCAAGACCCCCTTAAAAAACCTCTGATGGGATGAGATGGCCATATCAGCTTCAGGGCTACAGACTATGATCCAGTCTCAAGAACCTGTGAGATTTTCAATACCCCTTAGTCAGCAGGAAGTAGTAATAGAAAACTACACCCAAATTCCCAAAATATTGTTTATTAATGTTTGTTTTCATTATAAATGGTTAATGGTCATAGTTAATCTCTTTCTAAGAAGAAAAAGGAGATATGGTATATGAGTGATTTAAAAAAAATAGATTATTGAATTTAATATATGGTATATGAGTGATTTAAAAAAAATAGATTATTGAATTTACTTTAATCCAAAAAATAAGATGTTAATCTCATAATGTTTTACATTGGTACAGATTTTGGTTTATTGATACAAATTTAATGTCAATTCTCCTATGCTGTATATATTTTTCTACTCTTGTTTAAGATATAATGTTTAGGTAACTGATTTAAAATTGTAATATATAATTATGAAATGCATGTTACTTAGATTTTTAGGTATACAAAGATATATTTCAATTAGGTAGGTAATCTTCAAATACTTCTAAAACCTACAAAATATGGTATTTAAAATGTTTTAAGAACTTAGACTTTTCTAGACAGTGAGACAAATCTGCTTCTGGCAGCACCAATTTACTTCAAGAGAAAAATGGGCATCGAAGAAACTCCATAAGGAGATTAGTTTCTCTGTGGCATCAGTTAGCCACTGGACACGAACCTGTTCTTATATTGACTGCTTGACAGTATGCTGTTAAAAGTGGACATGCAGGTTCCATAGGAAGGTGACCTCTGAACTTTGACAGAGCACGCCAATATGGTCCTTCAGGTTCCTGCTTTGCAGAGAAAACTGTCGTTCTTCAGGACTCGAAGAGAAGCAACTGATTAACTGTACCAGAATGGGCAGAGCAGATTTCCTTCTTCACTGAAATGAAAAGAGACTCTGGGCCTGTAGGCTGAAGAGGGATGCCCCAACATTATAAAGGAACTTTGGGTGACTGTCCAGGCAGATAGGTATTATCTCTGTCATTTCTAGTTTTTGGAAGTTGCTTGCAGTTCCTGTTTACTTGGGTAAATATATCCTTCTGTGGTCTTTGATGTAGTTAAAGATTAGATAGTTATAGATTTAGTTTTTCTTAATCATTTGAAAGGTATATTGGATATGAAACTTTAGATTCACAATGATAAGATAGATGGTAGAGTATTTTCTTTAATTTTGCTAAATACAAATAGACTAGATATTATAACTGTAATTCTTGCTTGATGGCTATTTTGTTATATGTAATTTTGCTATGTTAAAATTGAAACCTTCCTTTTTGATTAGACAGAAAGGGGAAGGTGATGTGGGAATGCCTTTCTGTATGCAGTGAATCTCAATCTTTAAATAAAGGAGCTGTTTTGGCCCTTGACAGGCACCATAAAAAAAGTAGGATGAGGAATCAGAATAGGTAGGAGGAGAAGGGCAGAGTCAGAGGCAGACCAAGCCTGATGCCCAAAGGAATAACATGTAAGGAACACAGGTGAGCCACGGGCCACGTGGCAGACAGATTGATGAGAATGGATTGAGTTAAGATGTAAGAGCAAGCTAACAATGTTCCTGAGCCATAGGCCAAACAGCATGAACTTAATATAAGCATCTGAGTCATTTCTGGGGGCCTGAGCAGCAACAGTGGGCCGCTAAGGGATCTGGCGCAGCAGGTCTGTAGGTCTGGGCCTCTGGCAAACCGGGACCAAGAAAACACATTTCAACATCACAGGGTGTTGGTCTTTTGGTCATCTGCTTAGATAGGCTTTTCTGAACATGCTGGATCTGTTACACGGATGTAGTGAAACCTTATGCAGCTTGTGACATATTTTCATCTTAAAGCTCTACCATCTTGGGGCCAGTCAATGACAGCACAGTCCTTTAATTCCACAACTTGGGAGACACTGGCAAGTGGATCACTGAGTAGAGGCCAGTCTGGTCTACAGAGTGAATTCCAGGACAGCCGGGGCTATCTATAGAAATCCTTTTAAAAAAAAATCAAAGAGATAGAGCAAGGAAGAGAGGAAAAGAGAGAGGGAAAAAAGAAGGGAAGAGAAAGGAATAGAGAGAGAGAGAAAGGCAGTCAGAGAGAGAGAGACAGAGAGAGAGACAGAGATTGTCTTTATGGAAATTCTGCATTTTAGTATTTTAATGTTCCACAGGACACCTTCAGACACTGGAGTTCCTTTGCACCAGTGTTGAGGGTCAGCCTCTGTGTATTTTGGGGTGGATGGGTTCTATCTTTACTGTGCACGAAGGATTTTTCTCACATGCTCCATTGCAGTCTTTGTGTAAGGCTTTCCAGACCTCACTTTCTGCTCCACTTTACTGTCTCAGTAAAGGTGAAACAGGGTTCAGGAATACTGGCCTTGGGAATAGACAGATATGGATTATGACCCGGATGCCAAAATCATTAAGGTGTGTTACTTAAACTCTGTGATTCACATTCCCTAACAAAATAGAAATAATGAAAGTACCTGCCTCATAGAACTGCTGTGTGTGTCCAATGAAATAGTGTTGTAGACTGGTTTAATTTTTATATATAGGAATTGTTGAGAAATTTAAGCTATGCTACCACTATGTGCTGGGTATCTTTAAAAGAAGGTTTTCCTTAAAGAGCTAAATGAAAGTTGGCTCTGTTTCTTATTATCGGAAAGACACTCAAACATATCATGACATAACTTCTCTCTAAAATGAACTTTTATTTGGGAGTGGTTTGGTGAGAATACAGATTGGAACAGTTGCTTCTTTTATACTAACAATGTGACATCTGTATGAAAAAAGAAATAGAATTCCCTAAAGCAATCTCACTAGGTGGGAAGAAGGCACCTAGTCAAGTCCTAGCAGAGGGGGTTCACTACTCTTTTTCTTCCCCCAGAATTAGGCATTCATTAAGAGGGTCTGTTTCCTTTGAGGAAGCCTCGCCTTACTGAAGCACATCCTATAGAGAAACTAGAGCCTGATGCATAAGATAGTCCCAGAAAACTCAGCTAAAGGGAGCTGAAACATTTCCATATCAGGGATAGAAATATATTTCAAATTAGCATGATGGGCTGCTTCATCTGGCTAGGATAATTGAAGGAAAAGCTGTAGAAAATAAACTCTTGGGAAAGGAAACAAATCCCACAATATTTTTCCTAGGTCTCAGAATTTCAACACCTCTATTCCTTCCCATCCTCCCCATCCACTGTGATGCTCTACAGAAACGATCTAGGGCCTCGGAATAGGGATTTTGGATGATGGGGGAAGAAGACAGTCCTTCAAGTATTGGCTTCTCCTCATAGTTCATCTGAGGTCTTGCAGCTAGGAAGAGATTGAATAATGCTACCTCCAGTTTTCATGCTCTTTCCTCAGTCATCTCGCTATCGGTTACTGAGGCCATCTGGTTTCCAGTCACAGAAGTGATAGTGGTTGGGCTTCCTACTTGGATGCACTGTGGACATTCAGTACATACTGAATTACTTTGTCCTTTTTCTTTTAAGAATTTCTAACCCCTGCTATTTGATGCCACCCCATGATCCTTTGGGTGAGGAGCAGCTATAATAATGCAGTATTAATCTGTGCTTTTAACTTCTAAATGGAATAGTTCCACCTTGCCCACTTTTGTGTGGTTAGGAAGAATGTAATGATTTATTTGGGTCAGGATGATACAAAGAATGGTTGTGAGATTTTGAGTACCCATTTCCCCTGCCACAATGGCTTTTACAATGATGGAACTTTTCTGAGTTTGACTATGTGGCATGTAGACATTCTTCCTCATATTATATCTCCATGCAAAAAAGCAGTGAACTTCTAACCTGAAATAAAACATTGTTGAGTCAAACTTCAGTTATCTTTGGTGTTACTTATTTTTATTACACAGATATAATTCCTTGAAAGTTATTTTTGAAGAAATAAGTCACATAGTGTTGATAGTTGCTAGCAACATGTGGTTAGGAATTGGAAATAAAAATCAAGAACAGAAATAGTCATTATTTAGTGGTAAAACACTTGGTAAAAATTGTCACTCTGGGGCTGGAATGATGGCTAAGCAGTTCAGATGACCTGCTGTGCATAGCCATCTTCTGTAACTCTAATTCCAAGGGATCTGACATACTTTTCTGGCCTCTGGAGGCACCAGACACATACATGCCACCCATACACACATCCAGACAAACACTCATACACATTTTAAAAAGAATAAAGCTGAGTCGTGGTGTACTCCTTCAATCCCAGAGGCAGGCAGATCTCTGTGAGTTTGGGGACAGTCTGGTCTACAGAGCTAATTCCAGAATAGCCATGGCTACTAAGAGAAACCCTGTCTTTAAAGAACCAAAAATAAATAAATAGAAAAAGAAAGTTTAAAAATATCTTTTAAGAGCTTTCACCTGTAACATCCCAGGAGTAAGAATGTGAGTTTATAGGATTTGCACAACATCCTAGTATGTATGTTATATTATTTGTTGCATTTTTCAAGACAATAAAGAAACAAATGGGCTGGTTTTGTAAAAAGAAATTAAACAAAACCTTCAGACTTCTAGATATCCAAGGGGTTGATATGTTGGAAAAACCAATTAATTCTTGCTTTCAAAAGAAAAGACGTAAAATAAGACAACATTTGAAAGTTAATCAACTACTCAGGCTAGTGAAGCCATGGATCTTGGAGAACTTAGAAACACAACTTTCTCAAACCAGCATAATCACTAATTATATTTTTCATCCTTACACCACAGATAAGAGTAATTTTCACATCAAGAACTTTTCACCAGATAGGGACTATTACTGAAAAATCATAACCAATAAAAATGCAGAGTTGTGCAGCCCAGTCCTAAAAAATAGGTCTGCACAATAACTTGCACACCTAAGGTGTGAGAGACATTGTGGTACTGAGGATAGAAAGACTGTAAGAACCAGGGACCAGGGAATTGTCTGTGAGACTGCATCACCTGGTTACATGAGAGGATACATCCATAAAGACTCTCCAACAGGACTGCCTGAACATGAGCTGGATGTGGACACCAACAATAGACATGCTAATATGATGGGGAAACCACAAGGCCTCAGTTCCACACAAAGAACTACAGGCAGCTAAGGAATGCTGGGAATGGGAGAAACAGTCTTCCCCCAGGAAGAGCAGACCAACTGGGTATCCAATATCAAATGTCAGCCCTGAAAGCATACATGCAGTCAACACTCTACAGACAACATTCTACAGATATATTAGGAATATTTATGTTTATGCATATACACACATTCACGGAACAACAATTCTTGAAAAAAAGAGAGGCCATTAAATTGGAAGAAATACAGAAGAAGTATATGAGAGGGTTTAGAGGAAGGAAAGGGAAGGTAGAGATTATGTAATTAAATTATAATTATCAAATATAAATTAAAATATTTTAGAAAGAAAATATTTGAGAAAACACTCTTGAAACCAACCCCCACTTTGCAAGAATCATAACTGAGGACTGTCTTTCCTGACAACATAAAACCTTGTGGTAAACAAGAATGTTTCAACATCATCAGGCAAAGGAATTAGATTTATGAACAATGAGAGAGGTTTGGAGAGAAAAGTCAAATAAACATAGCAGATCCGAGATCTGTGTCTCCAAGGACCTTGGCGGTTATTGAAACATAGACTTACTGAATCAACCCAAAAGTGGAGAGCATGTATTTCCACCTGGACTTTTGGGCACGGCCTTTAGCCAGGGATGATCTGGAGAACACCTATGGCTTCTGGGCACCAGTATTTGGGGCATGGCTAGAGAGCCAGTTAAAGATTCAAGGTACTCTCTCAGGCTCTTGGATGGCATGTGAGTGGTGTGGATCAGTTTATATCTTTCCAGTGACTCTGACTAAGTTTTGCCTTACTCTGTATAAGTAAGTTCAATAGCACACTTTTAATAAAAAATTCTTCTCTCAGTTACCTGTGATTTTTTTTTCACATTAAATCCAAAATGAGCCTCAGAGGTCTTCAAAAAGCCTTACTTTAAAAGAAATTATGGAGTAGAAAAAAACTGTGGCAAGTATCTGCTGTGAAAGAGTGACCTGGTAACCAGTGCCTCCCTCCCACTTCTAAAAACATCAAGCTGTATTTGTTTCAAAATATGGTAAAAGATTCCTCATCATATTTGGAACCACCAGCTTGTAACTATCTTACATAGGAAGTTGGTAAGATGTGAAATTACTTTTACTTGAACTTTTTAATATCATTCCAAAGGAAGTTAGCTTTCTCTGATAAGCACATAGCCCTCTTGTCTGGAACTGATTAGAATGTGTCAATCCAGGAACATTCAACTACCATGGGAAGTCTGAGTGAAACTTTGAACCACAGGAATGTGATGTGCACCACTGTCATCGACATCCAAGGTGGTGGAAAGAGTCTGGGAAGTCAGTTCTCCAAATGTACCCCAGAAACATTTAGCTGTTGTAGTCACTCACTGGGAACCTTCTGCTAGTGGTTGAGATAGAAAGACTACTCAATTTAAGGATCTAGTCTCAGCCTTTTATTTTTTAAATTTACTACCCAGTTAGTTGTTTTAGGAAGTAAATGTTGGAATATTGAAATATTTAATGTTGTGGCTTTAAAAAGTGTTTGTTTATCTGTATGCGTACATGCTTGCTTGGGAATATGTGCATCATATGTTTGCTGTTGCTGCAGAAGCCAGAGGGAGTTTTGAACCTCTTGGAACATGAGTTACCCATCTCTCCAGTCCTAATCGCATGACTATTGATTTATAGTTCTGCCCAAAGGACTTAATGTTTGCTCTGATCTCAGCTGTACTGAAATTGAAATTAAGCTTGGTAACTGGAATTCAGCTAAGCATGTTTTCCATTGTATAAATGTCTGAGATGTGACAGTGTCAGAAGCCGGTCAGAGAGACCTGTGGTTCTTCTTCATGCCTCCTGACCCCCTCCCTCATTCTCTCTCTACAGGTGACAGGGACCCCGTTGAAGTCTCATGGGTCAGGACATGATGGAGGCAAAAAGATTCTCCCAGACCGTACTATCATGTATCACAGAGAGCAAGTCAAAAAGGATGGCAAACTTCTTCCAGGAAGCAAATCTCGTAGCCCGCAGCACAGAAAGTCTTCCCTTAACCAACTGGGAACTGTGTGACCAGGTTTGTCACATTCTTCCCTTCTTGAGTTGTTGAGTTGGAGCATTTGTCACCAACTGCTCTGTCTTGTCTCCTACAGTGTGCCGTGTGTTATGGGAGGGGTCGGTGAGAACTTGATTTTTAGATTTGACATCTTTAGAACAGAAAGATCCCATTTGGACATGACAGGCATAAAACAATCACATAAAATCCAGAGATCTGGGACTGGGTATGGGTGTAGAGGTAGAAGTTTTTAGACATGGGTTAAATACGCTCTGTGTGGTAAGAAAAAAGCTAAGATGTTTTCTTAACAACTATAAGAATAGGCTGGTATGCTAAGTGACTGGGCAAGAAATCTTTTGATGACTGCCTATGCTTCCTGACTTCCTTGTTTACAGACAGGGCCGATAGACTTATTTTGGCTACCTACCAGGTGCATAAATGATCTGTGCTACAATGTTAGAGCAGGCACGCATGCTGCAGGCATTACTGATCCCTGACATAATAATCCCTTGAATGGTACCTACGCGGTTATGCAGCACAGGCCACCTTCTCCCTGCATCCCTCACCTATAGTGAAACAAAGGTAGAAGCCATTGTTATAGAAGCCACTTCAATGCAGAGACAATTTTTGTGCTCCATATCCCTTAGATATCCTGACTCTTATAAACTCTGAAACTTCAAAACTGATCTATACATTACATAATAGAAATATCACTTTCAACTTCTTATGAGAACATATTGAGATATATGTTACAGAATGGAATGATATATGATCTAGCTAACTAGAATGTCACTCATTGTCATAATTTGACACTAGTCCTCATAGGTTCTTTCAGCCCTTAGACATTCAAGCTAGGCAGGTGTCCAGAAACAAGTTGCTTTGCAGTTGTAACATCCTAATATCTCTTTCATAAACACCAGAATTCCTCTGGGAATTAATCCATTCTTGCATTCCTAACTTCAATGCATTCCCCCAGAAAAATAAACCTTCACATGTTAATGACCCATACCTAGATCATAGTACACTCAACGTTAACAAGGCCCTTGAAAGTAGGAGGGATTTAAGCAACACTCAGGGAAGGGCATGCCAGGCACAAGAAAGGCAGCCGAAATAATTCTCAAGAGCAGGTTACACTTTTATCCTTGTCACTAACTACTGATCTATGTGAAATGATCCTGGCAAACAATGCTGGGCAGTTGCAGTGTGAGGGAAAGGGTTAGATGGAGGAGAGTATAAAACATCTGCACAAAGTCAAATGGAGCTATCAGAGTTACTGTTCTAACGCTGTGAAGATACATCACAATCACACAAACTCTTATAAAAAGAAAGCACTTAGTGAAGTTTGCTTACAGCTTCAGCGGTTCCCTCCCTTATTATCATGGTGGTGAGTATGGTAGCATACAGGCAGACATGGTAACTAAGAGTTCTACACCTGGATCCACAGGCTGCAGGAAGAAAAGAGCCTCTGCACCTGGCTTGAGATTCTGAAACCTCAGAACCCACCCTCAGTGTCACACCTCCTCCAACAAACAAAGCCACACCTCCTAACCCTGCCAAGTAGTTATACTCCATGGTGACTAAGCTTTCAATCATATGCACCAATGAGGGCCATTCTTATTCAAACCATTACAGAAGCAAAGAAAACCATCAGAGATGATAGATTCTGGTTTTGCCATTATTAGGAAAAAAATGTGAACAAAAACTTCTGCAGTCCTAGGAAATAGAAGCCAAGCCCAACACAGGAAATTCACATGCGATGATTTTAAATTGAATTATATGAAAATCTGAAATTGAATAGACTCCATTTCATTTAATAATATAATCTATTCCATTCCGGTGGTTCTCATCCTGTGGGTTGTAACTGCTTTGGGGGCTGCATATTATTTATCTTTCTTATCAGATATTTACATTATCATTCATAACAGCAGCAAAATTATAGTTATGAAGTAGCAACAAAATAATTTTCTGTTTGAGGGTCACCACAGCATGAGGGACTTTATTAGAGGGTCACAGCATTAGGAAGGTTGAGAACCACTGAATAGAGGGATGCAATAAGAAACAACAGAAAACTAAGCAGTGTGAAGGGAAAGGGTACAGTTTCAATAGCACTTTGGGAAAAAAGTAAATGTTCACATAATCAAGCATATCTGGTTTAATAATCAGGAAAATTGACTTGGTTTAGCTGAGCTAAGTGATGCATGCCTATAATTTCAGGAAGAGGAAGAGAAAAATTAGGGAATCAAAGTCATCATTTTGTACAACAGTAAGTTCAAAGATAATCCAGGTTACACACAATTCTGTCTACCAAACCAGTGCAACCAAAACAAAAGGCCTTTTTGCATTATTTTCACTGAAACTGAATTTAAGCTTGTATATTTAAACTTTAGGATCTGAGACTACACTCTTCAAGCAAGAAGCTTTTGTGATCAACACCCTATCTCTCTCGATGTGCTATGATGTCATGATTTTCTCAATGAAAGTATCAGCATTTGTAAGGTCAGTATGTATGATCACATACATATAATTTTTCCCACATATAACTATAATTTTTCTATCTCACTTATAAAATATATAAAAAACCCAGCTCTGTTATCAATTGGGTCAGGCACAGGCATTAAAGCATAGGCAAACTTCAAGAGAAATAATTAGGTTAAAATTATACACATCTTGGGTTTCATTTGTTAGTGTGGATAGAGTTAAAGAAGTAGAGGGTATTGTCAGTCAATACTGAATCTCAGAAGAAACAAAAGTATAACACATTTAAAAAAAATAAAGACAGGGTCTTTCTATATAGTTTAGGGTGGCATTAACCTGCATCCTTCTACTTTAGATTCCCAAGGGACAGCATTATAAGCCTGTGCCATCTCATTGTTAAAAGGGCCTAAATCAAGAAAAAAAATAAACTATTAGTCAAGATGGCCACTATCAAACACACACACACACACACACACACACACACACACACACACAGAGAGAGAGAGAGAGAGAGAGAGAGAGAGAGAGAGAGAGAGAGAGAGAGAGAGAATATACTGGAAAGGATTGGGAGAAATCTTTGTGCACTATTATTCAAAATGTAAATTAGTCCAATTTCTCAAGAAATAAACATGGATCTTCCTTAAAAGGAAGGGTACATAGCATAAAACTACTATGTGATTTAACTGCCATTCCCAGGGAGCTAAGTTGGTATACCACAGAAATATGCACACAATTGTTTACCGCAATGTCATTGGCAATAGTCAATTATGCCCATCAAGACATTAGTAGATAAAGAAAATTATATACTTCTGATTACAGGAAAGAATGTATCTATGTAATTTGCCTTCAAATGGATGCAACCAGAAATCACCATTTTAACCAAAATAAGTAAGATACAGACATAAATATTACATGTTTTTCACATGTGTATAAATCTATGAAATCTATAAAAGGAAGACATGAAAAAAGGGAACCAGCACACTACATGAAGTAGATTGGAGTAGAGGAAGGCAGCTAAGAAAAATGATCAAAGTATGTATTGCACAAGTGGGAATTAAATGGGAAGAGTGTTTCCCTTAGAGAAGTTCACATTTAGTGTCTTTGTGTGTGTCTGTGGGCTGAAATGTGCCTTTGAAGACATTTTTCCAACTAAGCTTAAGCAATAAGCTCAGCATCCCCTCCAGGCTATTTTGTATGATGAGCCTGTTTAGATCAATTTCTATATAAAATTCATAGCTTCATAAAAAACTTTAAATACACTATATGTGTTGAGGTCGTGTCATTCATCCATTTACTCCTCCACTCAGGACATATTTATTGATCAACTGCGAGGTTGCAGGCAGCCTTCCATGGCTTACAGTCGGCAAGGAACAAAGTAGAGCTGTCCTCTGCCACATGAGTTATACATAACATGAGAGAGAGAGAGAGAGAGAGAGAGAGAGAGAGAGAGAGAGAGAGAGAGAGAGAGAGAGAGAGAGACAGAGAGAGAGACAGAGACAGAGAGAGAGAGAGAGAGAGAGAGAGAGAGAGAGAGAGAGAGAGAGAAGAGAAGAGAGGAGAGGAAAGAGAACACCACGTGAGAGCTGGAAATTTGTTATTATAGCTATATAATAAGAATATTGGGGAAAGACTCACAAATTTTTAGTTTTTAAATAAATGTGAATTTAGGTAAATACATGGAAAAACGGAGTCATCTTAGTACAAAGCACATTTACTTATTATGTCTTTATACCACTCAGTGATCTTCTTAACCTGAAAGATAGAGGCTGGGTGCTACATTTATGTCTTCTTAATTTCTATTTTTCAAGAATTTCTCATTGTACTTACTGTTCAGAAATGTAGCATTGCTGTGGAAAACCTTGCATCCTGTATAAAACTATGTTTATTGTTTCTGGACAGTTTCTATGATTATAAATGACATTTACATGCATAAATTTTATCCACACAAAGTGGTCAGTAGAATTACAAAATTGGGTGTCATTTACATTTTAGGACTCTTGAAATACATCCTGAAGTGGTTCTGTAGGAAGGTTACACTTATTTATTATTATCTTGGAAGTTCATAGGATCCTCTGTGGATTTAAAATTTTCATCCCAAACCACACATTATTGTTCTTTTCTTTCTTTCTTTCTTTCTTTCTTTCTTTCTTTCTTTCTTTCTTTCTTTCTTTCTTTCTTTCTTTCTTCTTCTTCTTCTTTTGGCATTTTTTGATGCTATAGAAAAACACACATTCTTTTTTAGTTGTGAAGTTAAGCTTTAAAATGTTTCTTGGATTTTCAGCATTTTATTATGAAATATTTATGCATGAGATACATATTTGCTGTGATTTTTTCAAAGTGATAATTTATATTAACAATTTTTGACATTCTGAAATTAAGAAATATTTTATGCATTCAAATTTGTTGACCTTTCTTGTGATTTCTTTGATTTTTCTGCATAAAAAGTGTTGAATATCCCAATATCATTAAAATATATATAGTTTAGTTATTTGATAAGTGCTTTAATTTTCACTGGTGGATTTAACGTATGTGTACTTATCTTGACAAGATATGATCTTAATTTGAGCTTTTTCCAACAGTTCCATTTTCCGAACATCATTTGCTAATAAAATAATAATTTTTTCCCATAGCCAAATGATGCTCTATCTATCGCCTGTCAGGTTTACATGCCCAGGACCGAGTCTCTTTTAGAACTTGAAATAAGCTGTCTAAAAGATGCTGCTTTAAATGTGGGGAGTTATGGTTTCCTATACTTCTTATCTCAGGTGTTAATAAATGACAACAATCCTTAATGCTGTATTGTCGGAATGGGTGAGAACAACCTGCGGAGGCATTTAGGACCCAGGGGAAAGCCAGGCTTGGTATAGAAGGACAGAGTCTCCAGCACACGCCTCCTACCCAAATCACAGCCCCGTGCAGCCCGGGCTCTCATTCACAGCTTTCTAGAGAAATCTGAGCTCCAACTGCCAGGATAGGGGGATCTCGGCCGAGAGGACACCTGCAGAAACACATTCTCAAAGCAAGCCCGGGCGGCGGTGTGAAGGTATTTGTTGCCTTTTTCTTGCTTCTGTGTTCTCAGCGCCTCCCCGCCTGTCCCCTCTGCAGCCGTGCCATGGCTGCGGCGTTTCAGCACTTCGGCGCGTGGACAGCTCCCATCCGCAATCCCACCCGCGCCCCCGCGGTCCATCCTCCTGCCGCGCAGCCCAGCCTGCGCTCCCCAACCATCAGTAAGCCGTCTCCACCATCGCCGTCATCATCTCCTCCATAACCGGCGCGGTAACTACAGACCACACAACTGTGTCTGGCCACTTAGACAAAGCCTAAGGTGGACAGGGGAGAGCTCAAGTTCACAGGCATAGCAGGGAAAGTTCAAGGGGAGAGACCCCTGAAAACAAAGAGAGATGCCTGCTTCGGAGAAAGGGAAAGTGGAGGCAGCAGAGAGAGACCCCAAGAAAGGAGACAGATGGGGACTTGCCAGACACCAGCAGTTAGCCAGCTGCCTTTCAGCAGATTAGAGACTGTTTAGTTCAGGAAATTAACATGGCCTGAGGCGTAGTGTGATTCCAAGAAGAAATGTTAGCTCAGCCCCGATGTTCTGGTTTTCTAATAGAGAGTCACCAGTAAGCAGGGTGGGGGTGGTGGGTGACTCACAGCACCCACATGGCTGTTTTTCTTCCTAAGCATTTACTGTAGAAACTCTGGATTTAAGTTTTTTTTTTTTAAATGTTCTATAAAATGAAAATCCTAAAGGTTAACTCCGTGGTCAAAATGAAAATTAAAATGATGATAGTGAGAACCTAACAAATAAGCCTCTCACTGGGAAATTCTATTTGTTAAAATGTCTCTTCTTGTATACTTAT
Source organism: Phyllotis vaccarum (assembly GCA_033318265.1). NCBI lineage: Eukaryota > Metazoa > Chordata > Mammalia > Rodentia > Cricetidae > Phyllotis > Phyllotis vaccarum. The sequence goes on from JARWLC010000012.1 coordinate 2,842,881, forward strand.
TTCAATTTCTCAATCTTAAACCTCTTCTGGAAAGAGAACAGATATATCCTTTGCCCAAATGGCCAAAGTGGTAATGATATTCTGAGCAGATGGCCTGGCTTTGTTCATTACTAGTCAAGGACTGGCTCCGATTTGGAAGGCGAGATTTTCATGTGCTTTCTCAGTAATCAGGCAATAACACCATCTTTTTTCTAGAATAGTAAAGGGTAATAGAGTGCAGAAATTGAAAACGCATTTTATGTAACTGTGGTTTGCCTGGCTCTGCTTTACAGTGCTATCATCCTCCATCAAAGCTGATGGGGACTGGGAATATTTTTCAATTAGCTCATTAATTTGGAACTGATCGTCCAGTCCTAGGTCACGGCACCTCTTTGATTTAAGCAGGATCATTTGCTTTGTAAGAACTAGCCGATGACAGCAAACAAGTCGTTCACCTGTCATAGGCAAGGGATCCTCTGATCTGATTGTACAGAACTGCAAAGTGTTATAGTGTCTTTTGTTCCTCTCACTGTTGGCTCTTGTAAGTTGTGTTTTTTTTGTAAAATCAGCATCATAGTTTAAACGTGTTGTATCTAAGTAGAAATGATGTCAGGCCACTAGTCACAAGCTTGGTTAAAGCAAGGCGCAAATAGCCCCACTTGACACTACCCATGTGCATTTAATCGGCCCCTTGGAAAATGGACGGTGAAGCAAGTTCTGTTCTTGATTATATTTAGAGGCATCACCCAAAGTAAAGAGGCTCACAAACAGATGTGTTCTGGAAGAAGCTTTGTGTAAAATTTCATGCTCAATAATCATCATGAATGAAGAATTGTAGCGTCATGCCAACTTTGCTTACTGTTACAAAATTTATGAATTTAAAAGCATAGCTCTATCTGCCTCTAAATTTTACTCATTTTTAAGCCCAAACCAAGAAAATTAGTGAAAATATTTGGCAAAATGTATTGAATTGAGTCATGCACTACTGTCCTTAGACTGATAATATGGACAGCAAACAAACTCTCAACATTCTGAGAAATACTTCTTAAGATTCCCTTATCTATGTGCAAAGAATGGTCCAGAGCAGGAGGCTGAAAACTATGTACATGCTGCCAATTTGAAATGCTTCACCAGAAACACAGGTCCGGAATGCAAAGCCTCTAGAGCTTCTGTCTTCCTGTGCTTAATACAGCTCCCTGAGGTGGGTGAGATTGCAGAGCAGTGCTGCTTCAGGGAGATTTACAGGCACCTGTCTCTGGAGCAATGCTTCTCCCTGTCTGAAATATTATACTGAGCTTATTAATTTTTATAAAGTGTTACTGTTTAGGCTACCACATTTATTTTTATTTTTTAGTTATGGTTGTTTATCTTTCATACCTACTAATGACAGAACTTGCTCATTTAAAAATGGCTTTAAAGGTAAACAGAAACACTTTTTTTTTTCAGCATAGTGCCCTTTTTGTAGACACACTTATGGAAGGGGAAAGTACAGCATTTTAGTTCTGAGTATGCAGCTGGAAGGCTCATTTCCTAAAAGATGAAATCTTGAACTGTTAGATCTGGTTATGTCTGCTCACATTGTTGGGCTTGACAAGAAAAACACCTTATTATCTCTGAGAAGTCTGCCTCTGGCTTCACAAACTCCCTTGTTGCAGAGCTGTCCTTCACAAATGGACTGGTTGGCTTTGATCTTGTCTGCTGTTGTGACACTGTGACTTGGACGGTGGAAGTGACAAGCAGCATAAGGGGAGGGATTAACACGGAAGATGTCTCGGGGTCATCAAGAAAGCTGGCTCTCTCTTCCTTTCTTTAATAGTCAATGTTTGATCATTATCACTCATATCCAGATTTTTCTGGACTGGGGCTTCACAAGAAGGCCCGCAGTGTGAATGGCCATACATCTGTAGCCATCATTAGCCCCAAGTGCCTTATCTCACTAGAGAACCCAAGTTTTACTTAGCTTAAAGAAAGTTTGTATTCCATCTAGTAAAACCAACTGGCCAGACACGTCTTTCCCATGAAGAGCCTTTATGTGTTCAGACATCAGTTCATCATTCCCCACTTCCTCTCAGTTTTCTCCATCAGGTTCCCCTGGGATGGTTTCTTTCTATGGACTTGCTCTATGACAAGAAATATTATGGGAAGTGCTCTTAGGGGGCTTTTGTTCAGTTTGACTTCTGATCAAGGAAGAATATCCCTGCACGAACTGTAATGATGTGCTCTATGTCCTGGGTACTTACAGTCGAATCTTTGATTCTGAGATATTGTGCGGATTTCTCGTCCCTTTCCCATTTCAGTTCCTTAAAATAGAATCACCTGGATTCAGATTCTATTATTGCTCAGATGTATTACATAAACTTCCAGAACTTTATGTGTGTCACATACATAGGTTACTTGGTGTTCTGTATTTGACAGTTTCAGGAGAGGCAGAGACAAAGTTGTGGGTCAAGGAATGATTGAAGTGCTCAAGTTACAGGGCCGCAGAAGCAAATTTCTCAAAATGGAGTCACTTGGTAGTTTTTCCCCAAACTCCCTTTTTCTTTAATTCTTTTTCTTTTCAATCTTTTCTCACTCTTTCCCTCTTTCCTTTGCTTCCCATCCCTCTTCCTTCTCTCCTCTTCCCCCTCCTTTCTTCCTTTTTCCTTCATTTTAGATGCTCTATACTATGCAGACATATGTGGGTATAATTCAGAGGGTGATGCAGTAAGCTGCCATGGGTGCCATTGTCCACAGGAATGGATCCCTAGTGATGGACTCATCCTATTAACAATATGATACCGCTGAAAACACAGACATTTCGAGATTTGCTTCAGGGCAGGTCATTTGCCTCAGCACTTTGGGTCCATTGCTTCTCAAGTCTGATTTTATTGCTCAATCGGTGGATCAGAAGTACAACTCAGCAGTCTGTTCCCAATGACTTGTGAAGTTATGAGGCTGCTACTAATTAATGGGTAAAATTCTTGGTTGATTCATAATAATTATGCATATTTGTGGGATACACTGTAATATTTCGAAACAATATATGTGATGTGCAATGATTAAATCAGGTGAATTATCAGTCTTCATGTTGAGAATGATTCTACTCCTCTGCTGCCTTTTAGGTATTTAGTCATTGCAAGCCATAGTTGGCCAAGTGTGCTCTGGAATGCCTATGGATCCAATCAAGCAGCATTCTGGTACTTGTCTCACATCTTCCTGTCATCCATCCCTCCCCCCACCCCTTCCAGACTCAATTACTGTTTGATTCTATCAAATCAATGTTTTTGACCTTATATGTGAGGGAGAACACGGTATTCGTTTTTCTGTCTGGCTTATTTCAATGAACATGATGAATGGACCTCTACTGAGGAAGGAAGGATAGCAGTTTCCTTCTCCTTATATTTCATATGTTCAGGTGTAATTAGTAATGAAGTTTAACTGAAACAAAACCCAAAACATTCCAACTTCTGAGGCAGCAGGAGCTCAAAAATCACAAGTTCTGTTGAGAGAAACTTGTGAGGGCTCTTCTTTTCTCCTTACCTTACTCCCAAAGAAAACTTCTCTATTCCACTTTTGTCTAGAAGCTTACTTCATTCAGATGCTTGCTGAAACCATTGTTGTGTTAACCGGTATCCACAAGAAGAGTTCTAGTTACATCGATATCCTGGAAAAACAAAGTGAGAAGTGGAATTTAATGACTATCGGAGAGCCCCATCTTTCTTACACCTCCAGATTATTTTTTTCAAATAGTGGAGTCTATTTTGGAAAAAAATTATTCCCTTGAGGATAAAATAGTCAAGCATTTCCCACCTCCTCTTTGCCTCTCCCCATGATATGCCTTCCAAATGCAACTGATCTGCTCTGGACATCCAAGTGCCATCCAGCTGCTTTCAACTTCTAATGGCAATAGAGAGACATCCTGTGAAGACATTCCATCTAATTTTCCATGTTTCTTTATAACCTTCTCCTCCATGCACTATTTTTCCATAAGACATGCTGATTAGGAAGAAATTGTTACTGTAGTGAAAAACTTCCACCATAGCCCAGCAGGGAGGCAGAAGGTACTCTGCTGTTTTCCAGCTTGCCTATCCCCTTTTTGCTTCATCACACAGCAAGCTAAAATCATAAAAGGTGACAATATGTTGTTCTAGAACTCAGGATTCAATGCTTTGCCAAATAGCCTCAATGTACCTGAAGCCTTTTCCATTTCTGTTTCAATCTGGTATCTATTTTGGGTAAGAAGTTCTCATCTCCACATTGATGGAACTCATTGCAATCTACTTTTAACCTTTCTCAAGAGCAGGAGCAAATGGAAGCACATGATGATGTGTTTGGTTTCTATTTTAAAAGGATACATGGGAGTCTACACAATGAATATTTATGGGGCAGGAGTAAGCCCTGGGTTAGGGCTGAGCTAAAGGTGATGGAATGTTGACAGTGAGCCAGGCCTCCAATCTGATCACACTATACTTCCAGATGATTAAAGATCACCTCTCTGTCCTTCCAGACGTGTCTCTCCACCCCTGGTACAGAGAGTTCCCATCTGCAAGTTGGATAATGTTCCATAAAAGTCAGCGCATGTAGCTGCACGTTGTTACTCACAGGGCTTCATTCATACCCTTTGTCCTTACAAAGGAAGAAGTCCAGCAAGCCACAACAATCCTCTGAAAATCTAACAACTTCAAAGACTCTTTTATAGAATGACACATTCTAAATGTGTAATTAACAATCCCTGAGATTGAAATGTGGGCTCCACTAGCAGGAAGGGAACATGTTAGCATTCGGGAAACATTGCAGAGAGTCGCCCAGAGGAAGAAACACTGTTCAGCATGACTGAAACACGGATGAGTGTGATTGTAAACATTGGTCTAGATATTCCAGTAACATCTACTTTCATTGCATTTGGTATACATTTTCCTTTTCAGCTGGGTATGGTGGTACATGCCTATAATACCAAAACCCAAGAGGCTGAAACAGGAGGATTGTGAACCAGAGGCCAGTCTGAGCTATATAGAAAGACCCTTCTAAAAAATATTACAGTAAATATTTAAATAATAAATCAAAGCAAACAAATTAAAATTTTTCTTTAGCATTTCTAGATGAATATATATGCAGCTTAAATATTTGTAATGAGGTTTTAGAGAAAATATGACTAAAATTTGTAAAAATTTTCATTTGTGATAGTAGATTGTATATTTGATTAGACTTTTATAAGTAGGGCTTATCACAAAGAATCATTTTATATCCTTTTGTAAAAAAAAAACTCATTTTATATTTGTATTTGTGTGAAGTTCACACAAGAGTCACACTAATCTGAAGTTTTATTTATTAGTGATTTTATGTTTTAAATAATAGTAAGGTCTGGTACAATTTTGTTGCTAAAATATTATCTAATTTTATAACCCACACTGGCCTCAAATGCCTTAGCCTCTTGAATCTTGTGATTACAAGTTTAGCCACTATGCCTAGTGAGGTTTTATGTACATTATCTTTCTGATCATGACAATAATATCCCACCCCCTCAAAATTCAGAGCCTGATATTAGTGAGTGAGTGAGTTAGGGTGCTGCTAACAAGATGTGCTATTAAAGATGGCATCTCTTCAGACACAACAAGCAGCCATGAAATAAACATGGAGAGGTAATTTGGGGTATGAAAGCTTGTCCCTTTTTAAAAACAACATTTTTGTCTCAGCTCTCAATCTCACCTTCCACCTATTAACTAATAACCTAACTTTAAAGGTTGGATTGAAATTAGATAATATAATGTTAAAGTCCTTGGCACATAACAAGCACACACAAACACAGGCTTGTTCTTTCCCAATGCCACTACTAGCTTATTTGACTTTAAGCCGTTTCAGCAGCTAATATGCATCTCAATATCTTTTATTTATCTGGAGTCAGCATAATTATGATATTAACAAGAATATTACAGCTAATGGAAAAACTCTTTTTACTTCATAAGTACCTTCACGTGTCTTATTCCTCGTGATTTTACCTTAGCATTTCCCAGGAAATTATCTTTCTTCTACACATTGAAGGATCTTTGTAACAAGGCAAAAGATAATTGATGTGAAATGCTTTGAAATAGAATGCTATATCCTTTTAGAGAGGACCTTGTTACAATTGTTCTAAGCCCCTTTCAGGTACTGAATGTGTTTCTGAAGAGGATAATAAAATAGATGGGACTAACAGGTGATAAAGAATCTGACACAGCTTACACTCACAGAACTCTGCTTCCTTACAGGGCCTTTGTGTTACTCTTCACAGCAATGAAAAATGGTATGCATTTATAAGCACACTCCCTTAAACCTGAGACTGTATATGGGTAAATATGTACATAGACTTTTTTCCTTACTTGAGTTAAATAAATATTTGGAATCCATGAACGCTAAGAATTTAAACAATAAGCAGGAGAGATTCAAATGTCTAGTTTATTAGAGAACTGTATGTTCTACTAGTACAGCCAGTCTCCAACATGGTCTCCCAAGAGATGATCCTGTTCCAGAATACAAGGCCATGACTGACCATCTACCCCAGGGAAGAGCTGTTTTATCTCTCCTCCTAAAGCTCCCTCTCTGGTTGGTGAGCAGACTTCACTGCTGATGCTGGGATTGACACTCTGTGAGACAAGGAAGAGTGTGAGTCTTTATGAGACATGTCAGGGCCTTTGATTTGTTATGTTGGCCAAGGAAAATAGTTTTTAAAGAGCAAAATATGGGAGAGCTGGAAAAACACAGCCAACTGCATCTTACATAGTCCCAGCCATCCCCCCAGTGATGATGGAGTGGGCACCTGTCTGGAAGGTGTATCACTAAGCTGTCTTAGAAAGCCTAGCAACCCAGGCAGATTTGGGCTCATAGAAGGGTTCATATGGATAAGGGAAGGAGAATGAGGATCTGCAGCTTTGACAGGAATATGTAGTGAGAGGTTTCTGGCCCAGACTTTCAGGTCTAGCCTCATGGTTTAGACCCACAGACCCACAGACCCGCAGAGACACACAGATGCTTACAATAGTTTTAGACTGATCGGCCTAAGGCCCAGGGATATAACTTGCTAACTCTTTACCCTTAATCTAACCCATGACTCTTATCCTGTTCAGCCATGCAGCTCAGTACCTTTTCTCAGAGCAGCATAGTTGTCCTCTGCATCTTCTGGCTTCTCTCTGGCATCCTGCTTTGTTCTTCCTGTTCCCAGAGTTTTCTTAGTCTGGTAGCCCCACCCATACTTCCTGTCTGCCTTTGGCCAATCAGCACTTTTTTTTTAAACCAGTGGGTGGGACAATTATTTACAATGGAACAGCATAATCCCCCTACAGGAATGTCATACAGATGTTAAGAAGCAAATACTAGCACCTCTGCTAACTGTAGAGCAAATCAGCTGGAGAATGAAGACCACAGAACAGAGAGATCATTTGGACTATCCTCCAGTTTATACCTCTTGGCGAGTTGTTTAATTTCTTTGCATCACAGTATCTACTCATTTTATACAGTTGTTCTAAAAAGTACTGTAGTATATGAAAATAGTATGTGAGAGTCTGGGGCAAAATAAACACTCTGATAATAAATAATGAACTGTAGCTACTATCATTCTTATGAATGCCATCAGGAAAAGAAGCCACTCTCACTTATAAGTAGGACATCAAAGCTCAATGTAACCTGTTTATAATCCAGAAAAGTCAAGTAAGAAATAAGGATGGGGTTGGTTAAAAATTCTACACTATGATGAACATTCTCCATAAAGCTGTTCTTTTGCCTTAACTAGCATTGATTGGTGTTACTTAAATAGCAGGATGTTCAGGTCTCTGGTATGAAGGATTTACCCTTAATGAGAAATATATGTACATATTTATATTAATATATATATATATCATCTTAAGCATGACTGGACTATTCTTACTAAAAGCTTCTGCTGTATGCTGAGCACTGAATAAAGATGACGATTAGATCAAATTTATTTTGGATATTATAGTTTGGAGACATATCTATGTATTGAGTCAGGGTCTGAAAAATACAACTTCAATTCTCCCCTTGAACCCATAGTAATTTATCTGTAAACATTGTTGAGTTCTCTGAGCTGTGAGGTAAGTAACTTGCTCCAAAGCAGCTTTAAATCTTCTTTGGGGAACAAGCTGTTGTGTGCTCTTAGCGCTGTGCTCCTTGGCTTGGAACTGTGAACATTACCCAGAATGCTCTAGTCAAACCAGGATCTGAAATATAATGTGCCTGGGGGAAATTCTCTGGGGCTAGGGAAATTCTTTGTAGATGAGGGAGGGAATTGAAGCAAGCTACAAGACTTTATTTAAGGGAAAATAGCCCACCCAAGACATGGAGGAAGTCCTGACTTGTAAAGCCAGTATTTTCATGGCTGTTTTCATTGATGCTTTGTATGGCTGGTAGAGCCTCCTACATTGTGTGCCCTGTCCTAGGCACTGAAAAAAATGTCAGTAGTCACAATGAACTTCTTTGCCCAGGAATCAGACCCTTTTATGCCACCTATACTTCGAATTCACAGAGAAATAGACAGACTCTTCTATAGAAGATATTGAATAAAAGAAAGCAGAGAAGCTGATAATGAAACAGGGTGTGGTTAAGTGTGTGCACACCATTTAATTTCTGATGTCTGAGGTTAGAGAGGGTTTCCTGGAGAAAGTGACTTACAGACTGAGTTCTGAAGAATGACTAGGAGTTGGGAGCTAACAGTGGATGTTAATCAGTGTGATATGAATATATTTCAGTAGTTCTAATACTGAGAATAATGGGAACACAAAGAATTGATAGACTGGTAGAAAAGGCTGAGGTAGAAAGCCTGTTTCCCATTCAAACACGGTGATGCTCTCATGAAACTGGAAAGCTGGGCAGATTCAAAAGCTGTTTAAAGAGCCAGGTAGAGATGCTGAAGGAAACAGTAGAATGAGAGTTGACTCTCAGGTTTTCAGTATGTGCATATGCAGGGAAGATGATATCACTCAGTGTGATTGAGACAGACGGAGGATCAAATTCAGGATGGGGAACATAATGTGTTCATAGTATCTGAAGGACATATGCACAGAGATGCTCAGTGGGCAGCTGAATGAGGATACTGGAGATCAGAAGAAAGCCAGGAACTGAAGCCGTTTACATGCAGGTGGACAGATCATGGGACAGGATCCTGAAAATTATGACATTGGCTTTCATAAAGGGAGAAAATTGAGCAGGGAAGGACAAGGTGCTGGGGTGAGGGATGGCCAGGACAAGTGGACAGAGAATGGACTGGGGAAGGACAAAGTGCTCTAAGGAAGAAACAGTAGGTGTCAAATACTGATAGATGTCACCTGAACTGGAAACTATAAATTGTCTTTTAGATGCAGTAACACCAAGTGCCATTTAATAGTAGATGGCCATCTGTCTGGACTGTTTGGTACTCTTCCAGTATATGTTTGTTCCATCATCATCAATTAGGTTTATTTTAGCTACAGTTTCTATTACTACGGCCAAAAGCAACTTGGGGAGGAAAGGGTTTATTCGGCTTAACTATCTAGACTCACAGTCCACCGAGGGAAACTAAGGCAGGAACTCAAAGAAAGAAGTCCCTGGGGGCAGGAGCTGATGCAGAGATGATGGAAGGTGCTGTGTACACCTTGCTCTGTATGCTTTGCTCAGCCTGCTTCCTTATAATGCTCAGGACCACCAGCCCAGGGGTGGCTCTGCCCACAACAGGCTGCGTCATCCTGTGTCAGTCACTAATTAAGACAGTCGTATACAGGCTTTCCTATAGCTCAGCTCAGCTTACAGAAGGAATTTCCCTATTGAGGTTGCGTGCTCTCAGATGACATGAGCTAGTGTCAAATAGACATAAAGTAGCCAACAGTCTTATTAGCGTTTACATTTAGATGGCAAATATATCTCCATCTTTGCTTGGTTGGTGAGAATGTGTTCAGAGGTGTGTCTAAGGGTGTGGTGATGGGAGAGGTTAGAGGAAGGAAGTGTACAGTGAGGTCACCTGTTGGAGGCTGGATTTTAACAACGGGTGAATATTGAGCTTCCCAGAGTTAGAAGTTTCCATCAATCCTAGAATTGTTCAGAGCACTATTTTCATTTACTGTTTTGGGTCTTTAAGATTAGTGAAACATAAAATTGTTTCTTAATCACACCTTATGGGTATAGATCTTACTTTACAGAGAAACTGTGTTTAAACATGTTATTTTTATATGATTACATTAAAAACAAATATCAGTTATTTGAAGTGTTATTCATCTCCCTCACTGTGAAGCAGATATGCATAGACATCTAAGCAGGACACACATTTTGTCTCTTGAATTATCTTGTATAGTGAAGCATTATCAGTAATGATTAGATGGGAAATGAGTATTTTGTGTCTTGCTATAAATACTGTTTACCTAGGAAACAATGCATGTTATATGCATATATATGTAAAATCACAATTCCTTATTGATCTTTGGGAGTTTCACACCATGCACCCCAATTCCTCTCACCTCCCAGTCTCTCCATATCCATCTGCACTCATTTTGCAGTGCCCCTCCTAAAAGGACCAAATTAATTAGAAGCAAAACAAAACCCACCTGTCTTTACTGCCTCTGCAATATCTCTTTATCATTCCTAGGGACACTGGGAGCCGCAGTGTGTCACACAGTATATGCTTTGTCCAGTCAGTCCCACTTGCAAATTTTCATTGCAATGAGTCATTGATCTGGCTCAAAGCCTCTGGCCTCTGGCCTTTGGCCTTTGGTACACCATCATCACTGGACACTCACTGAAACTCGCCTTGGATATTATGTACCCCAGGATCCTCTGGCTATCATTCTGCAGGATTGATCCCTTCACACACTCCAGCAGGTCATAAATGTGGCAGATGTGAGGATGGGTCAACCCTTGCTTCAGGATGTGGGTCTGGGTGATATCTGAGCTTGTCAATTCAGCTCTCTGGGACTCCCCACCACCACTCCAGGCAAGGGCAGAACAAATTCTCCTGGGCCCATAGGAAGCATTGTTTTAAACATATACACACCTGTCTTTTGGTTTTGAGAACTTGAAGGTTAACTCAGACATACACCTGTGAGAGGTTAAGTGTTAATACACAGAACAAAAAATGCAAATAATATGGCTGATTTTCTTTCTCTTTTTGGTTGCCGGACAAATATATAAGGAGAAATAAGACAATAATTCTATTTAAAACAGTATTTCAGGATAACAGTACATTATAGAAAATAGATTTCAGAGCCTACATGGATGAAGTAGAGGGGGCAGATAAAGAGCATTGCATGTCTGTGGTTTCTTTACAGGAGTGGAAAACGTCAAAATAATAAATCCCCCATGAGCCTGTAAACCGTTCTCATCTCTCAGCCCTGAATCTGTCTGCCACAACCCATCTCGTTGTAAAATACTCTTACCATTAATTAGGCACTTTGGGGTCAGGTTACAGTGACCTTTAGTATTCTCTTAATATCGATAAGCTGTAAATAGCTGCCTTTAAAAGATGTAAGGCGAATACTTCTGTCTGAGATACTTTTGTTAAGACACGAGGCTAATGAGAATCAATTGTTGAGCAGCCATAATGTCTGTCATTTCGAGGACCATGCACAGTCCCATAAAGCATGCTTTAGCAACAACCACCACGACAAAATCCTTCATTAATCTCTTGCTACTTTGACCGCAGGGCATTATCTTAAGGAGTCACTCACAGTAACTAAAATTTTCGTGAATATATTACAAATATTTGCAAATTAAATATTTAAGTTGTTGATAATAAGGCCAAATTTCCTATCTAGAAGATTATATGCAGTTTAGCTATGGGTGTACACTCATCAGACTCACATCTTAATGTACTGTTTTCTCTCTAGGTTCCGATTCTCTTGCCCATATTTTCTCTGCATCATCTCTCTCTTGTCTCTTTTGTGTGCATTTGTTTTTCAGTAAGCAATGGCCTCGCTTTTTCTTCTCTTTTGGATGTCCACCACCACGTAGGGCCTGGATGTCCAGCTGTTTTCTAAGGACAGAAAGAAGACTCTATACTTGTCCATTTGAGGGACAGTTTTGTAAGAGAACCATTGAATGGGCCACGGATTCAGCGTGCTTTCATGTGAATGGGACCAGTTTCTGTTCTTCCCAAACCTCAGAGCTTAAGCCCTTGGGAAGGAGATTTGTCCAAGATGACACATTTACAGGCTGGTCTCAGTCCAGACACGTTAGAGAAAGCTCGCCTGGAACTAAATGAAAACCCGGACGTTTTACATCAGGACATTCAGCAGGTCAGAGACATGATCATCACCAGGCCGGACATTGGGTTTTTACGTACAGATGACGCCTTCATCCTACGTTTCCTCAGAGCCAGGAAGTTTCACCAAGCTGATGCCTTTAGACTCCTGGCCCAGTACTTCCAGTACCGCCAGCTAAACCTGGACATGTTCAAAAACTTCAAGGCAGATGATCCCGGCATTAAGAGGGCTTTGATTGATGGGTTCCCTGGAGTGCTGGAAAACCGTGACCAGTATGGCAGGAAGATTCTTCTGCTGTTTGCCGCCAACTGGGATCAGAGTAGGTAAATGTAGATAGTGTCTTTACTTGGTTTTGTTTTGATGTGACATCATCACTGCATGCTGTGGTTGTGCGGCTTTGTAGGTCAAAAATCATTCCACATGCCATCAAAGGAGGCTTTAAGACCCAGGTGTAATGCCACCCAGAGGCAAATCCACAAGCGAATCATAGCCTCTGAGTTGTACTGGACTTAGACATGAGTGTTCCATTTTTCAAACCGGAACATTTATTTTAATAAATCCAAGGCTGATATTCTAGAAGATACATATATTCTCCTTAGTGTTAATCACCTTTAGTGTTAACAGTACAAAGAAAATGGAGTCCCTGGATTGGTTTCCACACATAAAATAATTTTGTGGATGCTCTCTGTGACTTTCATATCCTGCTCTTCTGGCTGCCAGATTTTCCATCCAACTGGAGTTCCTTCATAAATGCCCTTTTTAGAGCCACATCTCTACATGCTGAAGGCTGAGTATACCATCCTCCCCTCTACCCAGTCGTCACTCGTGCCAAAACATAGAATCATCTTTGACTTTTATCTTAATATCTTGTTTCTCCCCAAATTCTACCCTCACCCCAATTTTTTCTTTCAAAAAACATTCCCAGTGTCTTCTTTTAATTACCTCTATTGCTATTGACTAAGTTTAGGGTCACATTATTCTACAAAAACAGTTTTAACAGAAATGCAGGATCTCTGTTCAGTAGATGATAATTTTTGATGTTTACCACATTTTCTACTAGGTATTTGCACAATTTCATTTAACTCATCCAGGTCATTGGAATTATAAACGCTATCATCATTTCCCATGCTTCATATTCAATGGCACACAAGTATGAGAAGTTAAGGACTTGGATTAAATGTCACACCGCTAAGTGAAACCAAAATAGAAGTTGAGCCCTGGTCATGTGGCTTGAGAGCCAGCTAAGCAATGTCACTGTGAATTTATGAGACCGAGGAGATGATGCCTTTCACATGTTTATCTCTTAGCCAGGTATCACAAGAAACAGTCAGTGGTGAATGGGAAAAACGTAAAGGATCTGATCTCTAAACCTTCAGCTGTGGGTGGAGCTTTCACAACAACATCACGGATGAAAATTTTATGTCCATGGGAAGACATATGGGCTTAACTGAAATATATATCAAAAAAACCTTTTCATGCTATTAAAGGATTTTCTAGTCCATATTTTCACTGCCTTATGCCACTGCTTTTTCTAAGAATAACAGTTGTGCAGGAGCTCTTCACAATCACTGACGGTTTGGAGTTGATAAATCAAAGCAGGACTACCTGATTCTGGAAGAATACACAAAGGTTTCAACACAGTCAGGCCAGACTGCAGTCAGTTCTGCAGCTGGAACAATAAATAGTGATGCGGGACAGATATCATGTATTTCAGGTTCCCATTGCAGCTAATGGTGAGCCTTGCTTTAAAGACATGACTCCATTAATGAGAAAGAGGTGTGACTTTGAGCCACTTAAGACAATGGTGAGAACATGTGGTCCTCACCAGTGAAGACCCCTGTGCACTTTGTGGTCTATAAATAGTGCAGCATATAAACTGCTAGCCCCCATCCATTTCCGAATAATTCCTCCTGAGGGACGTGAGCCATACACACAGCATCTAAATTGAAGGAAACCATCCTCACTCCCCAGAATGGTACATTCACATTTTGGATTTGGAAGCTGGAATATTTTGATAATTCTGGAGAGTAATCATGCTGACATCATTGTGCTAAATTGTCAGTTTTCTGGGACTTCTGTCTGCTAAAACAGGCTGCTTAGCACCACTGAGCTGTGATGTTCACATAGAGAAATGAACCACAGTATAACGCTTTATTTCATTTAAGAATCCCCAAATACATTGTGAAGAAATAAGAGGTAACAAATCTCTGAGGAAATAATGAAAATGTTTATAATTATTATAACCTTGGACCAGTTACTTCCTTCTCAACCTTAGATTCCTCGTGTGTAAAATAAGCTTCTAGCTCTAATGACTCATGGATGAGATGCCCATTCAGCCTCATCTGATGGATGAGAAGGGATTCTCAGAATCACTTTATAGACTCCCCATTTGCTCAACTTTTAGAAAATGGTTGCTCTTCTCTTTCACTAGTCCCAGGCTCCAATTTTCTTTTAACTCTGCAATTTTATCCAAACCATTTTGCTTCTCACAAAATGATATTGGTACGTCTATCCATTTGACATTAAATTAGATGCAAACAAACCAGTTTGATTGTGGATATGACCATGTCATTTAGAGGTCATATGACCTTAGACAAGCATCCCCTTTGAGACTGGTTGGTCTCGTGGAAGGCGGGAAAAGAGTGATGTCTTTATGTGGAGAGGAACAGAACAATGCCATGCTGAAGTTCATTGTTTGTCATGCCGTAAGCATTCAGTAGACACTGGCTTTTGGTATTATCGCTAATATTTTAAAAATCTGACTTAGAAAGTAATGGCAGACAATTGGCAAACAAATTAGAACTGCATTTAGGAGGACAATATTTCAAAAGTGGAGTGTGATTATGCATGATGCTCATCCATCCACTTGTCTAAAGCATCTGTTTGCTTTCCCCTGATACCAGTCACACAGATCCTGCCCATATGAGGTCCACAAGGCCAGGGACATTTTCATAGCTTCGAAAAATGATTGCTTCTCTCTGGGGGCTTAGATGATCAGATAGTGGCTTGAACGTCTCAACTGAAAGGTTTACTGAGATTAAGGTGATTATTGAGATGTATTAAAATGATGTAAAATATCATCTATCTCGATCTGATACACTTATAAAAGAGATGGGCTGGGAGCAGGTTTTCTTTTAACTGACAGAAACTGAGCTATCAGATTTCAAGCTGGTTTTTCGTGGAGGCAAAGTCTCCAACATCAGAAATCTGTCGGGCAGTGCTTTCTGAGATTGGGCTGAATGAGTTAATTACATAAGTGCCATCTACTTATCCGTAAGCTAAATGTGGCCAGTCCATCTAAAGCGAGCAAAACGTCATTCCAGTGTCCCAGCTTGCTGTGTAGTGGGGATGCAGTAGGTACTTACTCAACTGTCCTTACTCTCAGCTTCCTTTCATCTTTATCACCCAATCTCATACCAGCATTGGCAAGAATTCACACTTTACAATCATGAAAAGTATCTATTTTCTGCTTTTTTCTGAGCTGCAAATTTGGATGTAAGCCTTTGCTCTCGGGACCCTGGTGCTGCGGAGAAAAGGCAAACAGAGAGGCACGCCTTTATTTATCCCTGGGTTTCATTCAGTCAAAAGCAGAAGTTAAGCCTGGGTCCCATGGTTTTACATTTTAGAGTGTCAATTTATCAAGTGGAAACCTGGGTAAAACATCAGGCCTCTTGGACTGCTAAGAGCTTTTAGGGAGACAGAGTATAGAAACTTGCTGATGGGAAAGGAAGAAGTTTGGAAGAAGACTGTGCTGTCTTCTTCAGAGAGCAACTTGACTCAACCATGGAAAAGCTGAGGCTCACGTCTTCCATTCTAAGTTAACTCCAAAGACATCCGGAGCCAATTGCTCAGCCTTGGTGCATTGTTAGATATTTCAAAATATCATTGAGGGGGGGAGACAGAGAGAGAGATAGGCAGAGAGAGAGAGAGAGAGAGAGAGAGAGAGAGAGGGAGAGGGAGAGGGAGAGGGAGAGGGAGAGGGAGAGGGAGAGGGAGAGGGAGAGGGAGAGAGAGAGAGAGAGAGAGAGAGAGAGAGAGAGAGAGAGAGAGAGAGAGAGCACAAAACAAAAAATTTGAGGTCAGAATGGAGTAAAACTCAAAGCCCCAGTGGACAGGTACATGTGGATCACTCAAATGTTTATCTTTTCTCAGACATTGTATGAACAAAAAGAACTATGAATTTCCAAAGCCATCAAGAGAACTTGACAAAGACTTTGCAGAAACATCTGCTATCAATCAATATTGTAATATTGTAATTGTATCATATTGTAATAGTCAGTGTTCCTGTGGCAAGTCATGAAGTGGCTTGTACTTTGTGCTTGTGGGGGGAACAGAACCATCCATGGATGGTGAAATCCACAGATGCTCAAGACCCTTTCATAAAATGGCATACTGTTTGCATACAACTGTCTCACACACATTCTCCTAAACACTTAAAATCATCTCTACATTGCTTATAGTAATTTATTATAGGTCATAAGTTATTATTTATTATAACACATTAGGGAATAATGGCTAGAAGGCAGAATGTTTTCAGTACTGATACAATTCCCTCCTGCAAACATTTTCTATCTCTGGTTAATTGGGTCTTCAGATGCAGAACCCACAGATATAGAAGGCCAATGCCACATTATATCTGAAAACATCATTTCAAAAGGATCTGAGACATATGCACAGGCTTTCCAACACCAAAGGGAGTCTTCCCCAGGCTGAAAGTGAAGACTGTGTCCTTCTAGAAAGTTCTATGCTTAATTTCATTCTTTTCCAAACTTAGAGTTTCACGTCATTGGCAACAAAAATCTTAATCACTGCTGTTTTGTAAGTGACAAAGTAGCCCAGGAATCTGAATTCCCTTCAGCTCTTGGTCAGATGAGCAATACAAGGTGACTCACTGAGAACAATGAAGACATCTGGGTGCATCCTCCTGGAGAGCAGTCAGGGACATCTGTACTGTAGATGCTGCACAGAGGCTGGGGATGAGTCAGTATCACAACAGTGAATAACCTGTCCAGTCCCCATTGTGAGTGGGAAGAAAAACTTAGGAAACTCATGAGTTTAATTTGAGTAAATAGAAAGAATATGTGATATCAACTCTCTCTCTCTCTCTCTCTCTCTCTCTCTCTCTCTCTCTCTCTCTCTCTCTCTGTGTGTGTGTGTGTGTGTGTGTGTGTGTGTGTGTGTGTGTGTGTGTGTGTGGTCAGACAGCATCAGGGTCATCCTGGATCATTCTCTAGGGACTCTCATGCAGCCTGTCACTTGTTCATCCAATGAGCTCCAAGGATCTGCATGTTTCCTTTTCCCCAACCTGGAAGTATAAATTTATGCTACTGTGTTTGGCTTCTATCTGAGTTTTGGGCATCTGAACTCAGGTTCTTATGCTTGTAGAGCATGCCCTTTAGTGACCGAACATCTCCCTATCCCTTAGACTTGGTGTTCTTTAGTGTGATCAATAAGAATGGACTCTTCATGCATCCTATAACAAGCAGAATGGCTGCAGTAGTTTGATCTCCTCTGATTCCTGAGGGTCCCAGTGTAGCGTCCCCGCCATGGCTCACACTCAAGAATAGTGTCTCGCAATAGTACCCAATCATCCCCTCCAGGCATGGATGTTACGAGAATATAACCTGTCCTTCAGGCATCTCAAGGTGAAGACATCGTATCTCCATGTACTGTAGAAAGCCACTTAGATTTGTCTGTGCTTAGAGATGGTTGCTTTCCAACTGAGATGGTTTCTTTAAAGGTATTCAGTTGTCCCCTGTCCCTAACACTGTAGTAATTCATCTGCTAGGTTTTCTAGAGACAATAGTTCCCTCAAACTTCACCAGGCATTGTTGACTTTTGATGACTCTTCAGAGCTGATGTATAAAAAGCTCCACATTCAGTCAGTGCTAGGTGGTTGAAGTGGTCATAGGAGATGTGTTTTCAGTTAGTTTTTTTTTTTCTGACTGAAATTCTAAGACACTATGTTGGGTGCACATCTTAAAACTATAAACAAGCTAGCTGATCGAAGCTCTCCTCTAGCTACTGTGGGAACATTCAAGAGCCTTTACACCGGGTATGGGTTCTGTGATTCATTCAGTTTGGTTGTCCTGAGTGATTAAAAAAAAATTATGACATGAAAAGGGGCCAAATTCTCCTTATTCATGCTGAATACTTTAAAGGAAAGAAAAAAAAAATGTGGATCCAGGAAAGGTACTAGACTTCTCATTAGGGCCACGTAAACTCTGTTCTACAAATCCCATAGCCTATCCTAAGGGAGATCCAACAAAAATGTTTAGTCTCCTGTTCTTCATACAATAATACCAATGGAATCCTTATGGTGGTGATCAGCTTCCCAACTGTTAAGGAGTTTGGAAATGAGCTTGAGAGTGAGTCTGATCGAAACACAAAACTAAGCAACACTGCATGTTTATTAAGTGCTTATCATATGCTAAGAAGAAATGCTCTTAGGTAGGCACTAATAAAAACTGTATTTATCAGATGATGAAATTAAGGCTCAAAGAGGCCTCAAAGCTGAGTCACTCAGCTACAAAATGCTAGCATGGGCAAGAATCTCAGCCTAACTCCTTAACTCCCTAACAGCACATCTCTGGAAATTATCTACCGATCCTAGGGGGGTGGTACTTCAGGAATTCATAAGGAAGCATCACCAGTCACTTATGGTCTCAAAGGATACAGAAGACCCTGTAGTCAGCCCACAAAGCAAATCCTTTGTCATATTCTATTCTAATCCCATAGGAACCTGCAAGACTACAGGCTTAAAAATCTTTATGTAATATGCTAGTTTGATTTTCTGTTGCTGTGATATACACCATGACCAATAGCAACCTAGGATTAAAGGGTTTCTTTACCTTTCTGGTTATAGTTCACTACTAAAGAAAGCAAGGGTAGAAACTTGGGGCAGGAGGCCAAAGGTAGTAACGAAACAGAAAGTGTGGCAGAACATTGCTTATTGTCTTGCTTTCCTTGGCTCACTCAACTAGGTTTCTTACACAGCCCTGCCACACAGACCTAAGGATGGCATCACCCATGGTGACCTAGGTCTTCGACACCAATTAGCAATTAAGAAAAAATGCTTCACCATCATGGCCACAGATCAGTCTGAGCTGGACAATTATTCTGTTCATGTTTCCTCTACTCAGGTAAGTCAAGTTGACCACCAGTTCTAGCCATCACGTCCAATCTCTGCCAATATTACTTGGCAAAGTCAACAAAGACAACAACAAATAAAACAACTTTGATTTTCAAAAACCCATTGTCCAGCAAAGAAAATGCAATATTCTTTGAAACTTTTCAAAAAAAAAAAAAATGACCCCAATCTTAGCCAACAACAGGGCCCATGTTTACTTACCCATTTCTTTTTAAGTATTAAGTAAATGTTCCCGTGAAGATTCTCATTTGGCATCAGGATCTCAGCTCTGCCTTGCTAGCCTGTAGGTTCCAAAAGCCACGTACCTTGTGTTTAGTGTCCTCACTTGGTAACAATAGCATGTGCTCAGTTGAGGCATCAGGACGAGATAAGGTCCAGTAGGATGGTTTCTCACG
Source organism: Phyllotis vaccarum (assembly GCA_033318265.1). NCBI lineage: Eukaryota > Metazoa > Chordata > Mammalia > Rodentia > Cricetidae > Phyllotis > Phyllotis vaccarum. Next base: position 2,862,596 of record JARWLC010000012.1, read on the forward strand.
CAGTGACATCTTTTGGTTTTCTTTCAGTTAGGAAAGCTTTCTTACTTTGATATGTCCAGAGCCTCAAGTGTCCAAAACAAAAATTCTCATTCAATTGAAATTTTGTAGATGACAATAAAATCTGTTATGCAGTTCTAATAAGCTACTGATGAATGAAGAGACGAAATTAGAAGGGGTAAGAAGCACAAGCAATTCCTTGTCTCCTTCAAATCTCTTCCTACACATATGCTTGGTATCAGGCACAACCTATCACACTTTCACTGAAACTACAGGTCAAATGCTTTGATGAATTCTTCTGACTGTCAACTTTTCCCTGCATGGTAGAGATGTAAGATAATGCACGGGAAAGCCATAGGTCTGAGTTTGGAGATAGTTCAGTAGTGCATGTCTACCTAAGCAAATGACAGCTTCCCAGAAGTACATAGATAGATTCACTATTTCAAAGGCCAGTGGATTTGAACTTAGGACGTGTAAGGATTTAGTGAACAAAGTTTGATTTGACAGAGTGTCTTTCCCTGTCACTGCTCCTCCCAAATTCTCATCTGTTAAACAAAACACTCTTGGGTATGGGTGGAAATTCAAGGCCATAATAATAATGTCTTCCTTTTCAAAACAAGTTCTGGTTAAAGCAACCTGGAATGACCTTGGTGTCTATTCTTTCATTTGGAATGTGGCTGCAGTGTGAACAATATTATCAACCCTGTCTTAGTTTGCTTGCTATTGATTTGATAAGACACCAAGACTAAAAGTAACTTGGGGAGAGTTTATTTGGCTTACACTTCTTAATCATAGTCTCTCATGAAAGGAGGCATAGCAAAGAACCAGGAAGAAGGAATGCAAACAGAAGCCCTGGAGAACACCGCTTGCTGGTTACTCTCTATGTTTTGCTGAAGCTGCTTTATTATGTACTCTAGGGCCACATGGCCAGGGATAGCATCGCTCATAATGGGCTGGGCTCTGGCACATGCATCATTAATCAAGGAAATATTCCATAGGTTTGCCTACAGACCAATTAACTCAGGGCATTTTTCTCAGTTTCCCAGATGTTCCTAACTCATGTCAAACTGAGAAAAATCTAACCAGCTCAAGAACTTCATTATTTTAAAATTTTAATTTACATTTATTTGTGTGTGTGTATGTGTGTGTACATGTGAGTGTGTGTGCGCACCCGTGTGTGTGTGTGTGTGTGTGTGTGTGTGTGTGTGTGTGTGTGTATGTGTGTGTGTCAGAGAACAAATTGTGGAAATCAGTTTTCTCTTTCTATCATGTGGGTTCTGGGGATCAGGCTTGGCAGTGAAAGCCTTATCACTGAGTCATCTTCCTGATTCCATTGTTAGCACTTTAAAAGGCCAGTGCCACTAAGAGATAGAACATAGAAAATTCATTGTTCACCATGGTGTTCTGCATTCTTGGAGGTTTTCCAGTAAGTGTAGCGGCACTTGCATGCATGCATTGCTCACTATTCCTGTGCTGAAGCTCTTCAAATTTTTAAGAAACACTTTTATGAGAAGGACATTGTAGAGCTGAAGAAACCCTGTGGCATATGAGCAGACTTACCCTCCTTCTACCAGAGCACCAGGCCTCAATACCCAGCCAGCAGCCTTCCTGCCCTTTAAATATGGTTCCCAGATAATCACTCCTGAACGGTGATATATAGAACCTTAAGCAGCTGCTGGAGATGATTAAGTGGCCATGCTTAGCTGAGGCTGTAAATCAGGCTCAGAAGCCATTTATTGTGAGTGTACTATAAAGCAGCAGAAGTTATTGCTACTATACTGCAAAATGTATCTTTAGACAAGAAAATAAAGAAAGGCTAAATTTTCCTGTGAAGGCTTTTACACGATGTGTTCTTCTTCCTTGGCCCATTCTCTTGCTACTGTTTATTATTTTCTTTGCCTCTGTTTCTTCTTGATCACTAGTAGTCTATGCTGAATGTATTGATCTGTAATTTAAAATATGATTTTCCTTCAAACAACAGCCGGCTGGGTTGACGGCGGTGGTGGTCCTACACCTGTTGTCTTTCACGTCCTGTTATCAATCCTCATGATGATATCTACAGAAGCTGTTGTCATCTCCATTCTGGTTCTTAGTTTTCTTTTATTGGGAATACATTTTTTCCATACACTATATCCTGATTATGGTTTCTCTTCCCTCTACTCCTCCCAGGACCCCATCCTTCCCATCTCGGTCCACCTGATATGATATGTTTCTGGCCTGGCCCTAAGGTTCAGACCCACTTACAAACCCCACTGCCACTTAAGCCCCCAAAAGTTCACAAAGTCTTATATTAATTTCATGCTGATTGACCTATGGCTCAAACATAATGTTAGCTATCTCTTTCATCTTAGTTCAGTCTATTTCCATTAATCTGTTTAGCCGTGTGGTTTGGTATCTTTTCTCAGAGCAGCATTTCGACTTCTTTCCTCTGTGCTTGCTGGCGCCTCTCTCTTGGTGTCTCTCCTGGTGTCTCTACCTGACTCTTATTTCCCTGAGTTTTCTTAATCTGGTAGCCCTTCCCACACGTCCTGTCTGCCTGGCCAATCAGCTTCTTATTAAACTATTAGGAGGGACAAATATTAACAATGTATCAGAACACAGTCCTACAGCATCTGCCCTCTTTTGTCTCTCATTAGAAAACAGGCTTCTAAGGAATAATAATTAACAAGTAATATAATAAGAAAAAACATCAGTATAGAACAAAACGAAGAGAAGAAAAAGGAAAAAAGAGGCAAAAGAAACAGAGATGCAGAGACCCACTTGTTTACACACTCAGAAGTTGCATAAAACACCAAACTGGAAGCCATTTCTTTTGGACTTTCCAGTTTGGTACAGGAGAGGTTTTTTTTAAAGATGTTTTAATAATTCTCTGGATTTCCTCAGTGTCTGTTGTTGTGACCCCCCTTTCATTTCTAATTTTGTTTATTTGGATAGTCTCTCAACCACTCAGGTAAGGGGTAATCAATCTTACTGATTTTCTCTGAGAATCAATTGGTTTTATTGATTTTTGTATTATTTTATTTTTTTTATTGATTTCAACCCTGCATTTTATTATTTCTTGCCACCTACTTATTTGGGGTGTGATTTCTTCTTTTTCTTCCTAGAGCACTCAGGAGGTGTGCTGTGAAGTTGCTAGTATGAGATCTTTCCTTCATTGTGTCCCTTAAGTTTAGAAATGTTATGTGCTTATTTTAATTTAGTTCTTTAAGGTCATTTATTTATTTCTTGATTTCTGTCTTAACCATCTTTTTATTCAGTAGAGAGTTATTCAGTTTTCATCAGTTTATAAATGTTCTGCTGGTGCTGATATCCAGCTTTAATCCTTGGTGGCCAGATAGCATGTAGAGAGTTATTTCAATTTTTTGTATCTAATGATACTTGTTTCTTTGTGTCCTCCTACTATGTGGCCACTTTGGAAAACGTTCCATGAGGTGCCAAGATGAAGGTATATTCTTTTGTACTTGGGATGAAGTATTCTGTAGATATGTGACATGTTCTGTTAGCTCTACCTGGTTTATAATGCCAGTTAGTTCTGGCATTTCTCTGTGTAGTTTTTATCTGGGTGACTTGTCTACTGGTCAGAGTTGAGTGAAATCTCCCACTTTCAGTGTGGAAGGTCAATATTGTTTAAGCTGTAGTGGTGTTTCTTTTACAAACTTGGGGCATAGATGTTGAGAACTGCAATGTCCTCTGTGAATTTTTCCTTTGATATAGTGTCTTTCTCTATTTTGTCAGATACTAATACGGCTACACCAACTTGTTCCTTGCTTGGAATCTTTTCACTCTGAAGTGAAGTCTATCCTTGATGTTAAAGTGTGTTTCTTGCATACAGAAGAAAGATGGGTCCTGTTTTTGCATCTCATATGTTAGTCTGTGTCTTTTTATTGGGGAATTGAGATCATTGGTGGCAAGAGAGATATCAGTGAGAAGTGTTTATTGATTTTGTTCTTCCCTTTTTTGATTTTCTGGTCTGGTATTATGTTTCCTGAGTGTGGTCAACCTCTTTAGATTGGAGTTTTCCTTATACCACCTTCTGTAGGGCTGGTTTTTATAGATAGATGTTACTCAGGTTTGGTTTTTATTATAGAATATCCATTTTTCTCATCTATTGTGAGTTAAAGCTTTGCTAGGTATAGTATTTTGGGCTGGCATTTGTGATCTTTTAGAGTCTTTAGAACATCTCCTCATTTTTAAGTTTTTCACTGAGAAATTGGGTATCCTCTGTTTTTATACGTTATTTGCTCATTTTCTCTTTAAGTTTTTAATATCTGTTCTTCTGTATATTATTATCTACAGAGAGGGCTTTCTTTTCTTGTCCAGTCTGCTTGATGTTCTGTATGCTTCTTGTAGTTTAATAGGAGTTTTCTTTTTCTTAGGTAGGAAATTTTTCTTCTATGATCTTGTTGAAATAATCTCTGTGCCTTTGAGTTGTGTTTCTTGACCTTTTATTTCTATTATTCATAAATTTGGTCTTCTAATAGTGCCCCAGATTTCCTGGAGGTTTTATACTAGAATTTTTCTTTGACTTATGTATCCATTTCCTCTATCATATGTTCAGCAGAAGGTCTGCTACAGAACTGGGGGTGAGACTGGGGTATTGAATTTGGAGGAGAGGTGAAGATCTGCAATTAGCCTTCCTGCTTCCTGGTGGAGTGGCCTGTGTGGAGTGGCCTGTGTGTTCCCAGGGAGTGTCTGAGGTTGGGGCTGAGATAAAGGAGTGAATGCATTTGGGGTAGGAAGGTTGGAGGGGAGGATCTGTGTGATCCACTGGGGAGGGAGAGGGAAGCAGTTACACTGCTGGGAGTGAGATGTGGGAACTGGATTTGGAAGAGAGAAAAGAGATGTGAAGATCTGTAGTCAGCCTACCTGCTGCCCTTTGGAGTCCATTATCTCCATTTTAAATACTGGGTGTTTGATCTGAAACAAATCCCAATTCTGGTTGGAGCTTTGGTCTTGAGAATCTCTCTTTCTCTCTCCCCTTCATTTGATCTCCTAAATTTGGGATCTGCTGTTAGAGAATGGGTCACCTAATCTCTGATTGCTCAAAATGTGTTGCAATCTCTTTGTTCAGGAATAGATTTCTCTCCCTAAGACAGTAGACTCAGCCTCCCTGCCATTCATTCTGCCTTATATAATCTGGCCTCACTTTTCTGAATGTTTCAGCTGAGAGCAAAGAGCCTTTCCTTCCCTACTCTCCCCTTCTCTCCCCTCTTTCTACCTTCTTCACTTAGTCTTCATTCCCATGAGAAGGGTGTGGTCCTTACAGAAGCAGAGAAGAAACATCTCACCCTGCTGGGTAATTGGAGGCCAAAGAGATCTTTCCCTAAAGGTTGTATAGCTTGAAGGAAAAGCAAGAGTAAACAGGTGAAGGAGGAAAATGTATAGGAGGTGGGCTGGAGACAACCCTCTCCAGCAGAGTTTGCCAATAAGGCAAAATATATATTGGTTCCATGGATATAGAGGACCAAGGCTCACTTGGAGAGCAGTGAGGCTTAGGAACTAGCTGTTGCAAGGATGAGGAAATCTGGTTTTACACCAAGGACAAATTAACTCTCTTTTGAGTCCCAAGCTGCAGTCAGAAGCTGTATTCTTAATGCATGCCACAATGGTCCTCACTGTGCATGCTCTCAAGGAAGCTCATGGAGGCAGAGCACTGGTTAGCACCTCCCTGGTATCCATGGCTATGGAGCAGGTCCCTGAAGCATCCTATTAGCTGTCTGACCTTATGGGAGAGTAGTAATATGAAGCAATGGAAAGTTCATATGAGTCAGCTTATTCTAGGTTCTTTGCAGTAACATTATTACTAAAATGATTTGAGTCATGTGCAGTTGAATTTGAGAATAAAAGAAGATGAGTCTAGGATGTTTGTGCAGATCCACATGCTAGTGATCCTCTGCAAAACCCAGTGGACTTTGAGAGTATTGTAGAAACCTCCATAGCACATGGTCAGGCCCAAGGAATGGGTGGAGCTCAGGCTGGAGAGCCTTGTGCCCTGTGACTGAGCTTAGTTGCCTCACTTGAATAATAAGGCTGTGGCAGCCGTGACTGGATTGTTTGCTCTCAGCTTCTAATTTTCACCCAAACTCACTGTCACTGTGGCCGTACTCTCTTAAGCAATGGCTCCATGCCACCATTATTAGCGATGCTAACTTTCATCCAGGACCCAGGACAAATGGAAGGCCAGCTCCTTGCCTTGTCCTCAATGAATAGCTTCCTATTTCTACTTAGCATCTCCTCACCCTGACAGGTTTGTATAAATTCTGGCAACAGCACACTTCCTCATGTGTTTTGAGGCAGTTAATCCATCATATAATTTTATCACACTCATGCAGAAGGGCTAACCTCACCTCCCACAGCAGGAGTGCTTACTGGTATTGGATCTGTAGAACCTTCCCAGACAATGCCTTAGCTGCCATATATCTTTGGTAAAGGAAAAGTGTATGCTGGACAAATTGAGTTTCCAAATGATCAAGGGATACCTTTTGGGGCTCAACTGTAGCTAAACATGGATTTGCAATCCTCGTGTGCATGCCGAGAACTACAGTCTTCCTAGAGCCGTAGTAGGCCCAGTAGGACACATCCACCACAGCCTCTGTATTCTAGGCTTTAGACTTAGAGCCTTCAGAACCGGAACCCTGAGTGGCTTTTCTTTCAGGGTCTCTTCAGTCCTGCGCTTTGCCCTCTCCTGAAGTCTGCACCTCCTTTCTTTGTAACAGTTTCTAATCTTACAGAAAGTGACCTTTTCCTTAAAACCTTGACTACAACTCATTTTCTGCAAGTAATGGCTATCTTTTGTCTCATTTTTAGATCCTTACAGGTATTGTATATAGGACAGTGTCTCTCATCAAGGCTGTATTATGGGAAGAAAATAAAGTGTTTGTCTTTTAGTTTAGTCTTTTGTCATTTCTGTTGGTCCTTCGTTGGAGCTGCCTCAGCTTTTTCTTTTGCAAGTGATCATCGTGACACGTATAGCAGTGGCCCCACCACTGAGGCCACATTCATATTTGCAGGCTTATATTTGTAGCATATTGACCTCCCCAGGACTGGCACATCTCCAGGTAGGGTCAGAGCACCAGCACAGCACAGAGAGATAAGAATGGGTGACAGCTGTTTCCATGGTACCAGCAGTGGGCAGGGTAGCTGAAGTTACTGCATAAATAGGGCACGTTAATCTATTTTCTAATTTGCTTTCTTTTGTTTTGTTTTAGGTAGGGTCTTGATAAACAGTCCGTGCCAGCCTTGAATTCCCGATCCTCAGGCTAACATGTCATTCTAAACCATAGGACAGATACCTATGGTTTATATTTGGATACTGGGAATATGTAAGACTAGGGATGAATGTACACTTAGTAGAGGGGAAGGTAGTTTCTAGTAGATTCTTAGCAGGCCATATCCCAAAGAAGTTTAAGACTCAACAGCTTCTTCTATCCTCCTATTGGTTAATGCAAGAGAACAATTCTGTGCTGTACCCAGGAGGTAGCTATTCTATTGGTGCTCTATTATAGAATGGATGGTTCTAAACACAAGGTGATATGTGACTATTAAAGGTAAATACTCTCCTGGGGGGGGGGGGGGAGTCTGAAAAGAGGAAAAAGCATTTGGACATCATAGTGCACCTAAAATCCTTTCCTGTAGCCAGCATTTTTACTAAGAACTGAGGTGTGTTACAGAGAGGTTGGGGGAGTTGTGATTCTGAATCTAGACCTACCAGCAGTAGTAAAGACCACTTTGTGCCAGCTTGTCTGAGCCAAGCCTGGAGGAGCACAGCACTCTGTGCCTCGCCTGTCAAATGAGAATAAAGAGGTGTCTTCCACCTCTGTGTGATGATGAGAATGCCAATGCAGCCGAAGGCTGAGAAAAATGTCTGACCCAGATTTGGCACTAGATCAATGTCAATGTTTTATTCTTCAGCTCTTCACTTGAAACTATAGTTATTTTAAGAGCTTACTAAGTATTTGTCTTATTAGGCCAGTTGATAGTGTTGCAAGAAAACACCTGCTCCTGGGTACCTTGTGAAGAGAGGAAATTCACTTCTGACATTTCTTGGGGAAGCCCAGGATCTAGCCAATAAGGTTGTCCAGCAACAAAAACTTCTCTTTGAAGGTGGGGTTTTGCCATATGCAAAGGAAGGGAAACTGTGTCCCTGCATGGTGGGGTACGGATGGGCAATGAGCCAGACATGAGAGGAGGGTTCTTAGGTCAATGTTTTATTGTCTTCATAAGGGAAGGGGTTCTTGAGTGCCGACCTCCTCCAGGACCTGCCCCTTTGCCCCGTCACTTTGGCCATTGAGCTTCAGGACCTGAATCTGGGAATGGTTTAATTGTAGTTTAAACTACAACTAATGTCAGGGATCCAGCAGCCTCCATTGTTACTAACAAAAGTGATGATAAGAAACATCTTTTTTGGTTTGTTTGTTTAGATTTGTCTTTCCAGATAAGGTTTCTCTGTGTAACAGTAATGGTTGTCTTGGAACTCACTCTGTAGACCAAGCTGGCCTTGAACTCACAGAGATCCACAGCTTCCTGAGTGCTGTAATTAAAGGCGTAGGCCACCACTGCCCAGTCAGGAACATCTTAATACATACATATTTTTACATTTTCAATTTCCTTTTATTGAAATTCCAAGAAATTCAATTCTGAGCCATGAAAACTTTGACGATTCCTGTTGCTCATGGTTCACTTGTTTTCTAGAATCCTGATTTTGTTTCTGGCCCCACAGGCAATGCCAATCTCTTCTTAGCTCACAGGAAAGTGTATTTACCCACTTTTCTATCATTTTGTGTTCACTGCTGGGAATTGAGCACTGGGCTTTGTGCAGGGAGATGCTAAGCCTCTGAGTGACATCTCAACATCAAGTGCTGCGTTTTGCTGGTTTGATCAAATTGCATTTCTCTGCTTTTCTGGTTTAGAAGTTCTTGATTTCTATGGTTATTTCCAACGTGTTAGTGTAGCTGTTCGGCAACACATTTTTTTGAAAATTAAAAAGCAAGTCAATTTTTGCATTTTTGTTTAAAAAAGTAAAAAGCCCAAGAAGGAAACTTTAATTTGCATTGAACTATTACATCCCCACAATCCTTGCTGTCTGATTTTTAGATCTACCCTGCCCTCAAATCCACGGCTAGGCCACTATTACTGTTATTATTTACAATTGCACTTGTTCAAATTTCCCACGATCCTCTGCTCACTGTTAAATCTTACATCCATAATGTTCTCTATGGGCTCACCTCTCTTCTTGCTGAAGTAGGGGCCGAGGCAAACATAACATGTTAGAAAATATGATTTCTCTTAAATAATGTTATCTTGGTATTAGTTTAATATCAAAAATGATTTTTTTTCTTAACATTTGAACATACTGATTGGTTGAATTTTGGTATGTCTTTAAAAGGGTATGAACAGCCCAATTGCTAAATCTAATTTGCTTTTGCTATCGTGCCTTTAAATTTGCTGTTATGTCAAGGTGCTCTGTTTACTTTTTACTGCTGCATGGTGCTTGATTTTTTTTTTTTTTTTGTCTCATTATTTTTCCTGCCTTTCAAAGGCATCTACTGAGCATCTGTTACTGCATACTGGGTGTTCTCTAGACACCAGGGCACAGGGCTCACCCACGGTCTGCTCGAAGAGAACTCATTGCTAATCTTAAGGACCTTGAGAATGAGTCCGCTCACATTTAGACTCTCAATTTAAGCACCCACAAATATCTTTAATTATCAGATATTATGTTACGTTGATCTCATGACTTTTATCATCTTCATATGAAATTCACACTAATCTTTTACCAGAGGTTCTCATTATTTTTCTGTGACACTTAGCTTTTCTTTTACATTTTTCTATGTTTGTAGCCCCCCACTCTTTTAGTAGATTTCTGGAATAGCTTTTCAGTTCTGTGTTCTAGTTTTAAAAATACTTTTAAAGCCACATTTGGTCTGTTTTAATTTAAATTATATAGAGTTTTATTCTTACAAATTTTCTATTTTTTAAATCTGCCTTCCCTCCTCCCCTTCCTCTTCTTCTTTTTTTATTTTTCTTTCTCTCTTTTTTCTTTTTTTTTGGGGGGGGAAGAGCATAATCTGACCCTGTAGCCCTGGCTGGCTTGGCATTTAGTATGTCCTCTAAGCTAACCTTGAATTCACGGCCATCTCCTGTCTCAGCCTCCCAAGTGCTAAGATTATAGGCCAAACACGAGGACTTCTTCTTATCCAGTGTATCACATTCTTATTTCTACAAATACTTAGAAATTTTTCTTTCTAGCTTCAATGAGCTATAATATCCAACAGCATATCCATGTGCAGCCCTGACTGGAGGATGAATGTCTTTTCCTGTTTTCTCACCTCTGGGACCTGGATGGGTTTGTCCTCATTTGCTAGCTGCCTGCAAGCAGGCCTACTGCTAAGGTCCCAGAACAGCCTGGTTTTTGTCATAGACGGCTATCTGGGTGACCTGGTGGTTTGCTTCTAGATGCTAACACCTCTTTTCTGGCTGCCTCCTCCTCCTCCTCCTCCTCCTCCTCCTCCTCCTCCTCCTCCTCCCCCTCCTCCTCCTCCTTCTCTTGCCAGGCCCTGTAACTTGCTCCCTGTATCACTATTATGGCATTTTATTTTCTGAGACAGAATCTACACTACATCTTCTAAGCTAAGCATTTTTCTGTGTCAGGGACTCGCTCCCACATTGTAACCATTGATTGCTCTCTGATTTCTTAGAATAATGTGGACTTTTCTCACTGAACCAAGTTCTTCTTGCCAAAGCGGCTGAATCCTTCAACAGCTTCTTAAAGTTCTGAAAAGAGATATTCTGAATCTTTAAAAAGAGACACTTTCATTTTACATTTAAATATGTAGAGGTTCGTTCTCTTGCTTAATCTGCTTTTATAGCTGCCTTTATTTCACCCCAATCGTGATGCTCCCCAAATATAAACTCCTAGAGGGAGAATAAACCTTTAGATTCTGTTTTCTGGTGAATCCCAAATTGGCAAATACTATCAGGTGCTCATAAGTGGACATTAGATGAGTGGAGTTCTTCTGCTCATATGGATACCAGTAAAGATACTCTTTTCTAATCATTGTCTTCAGCAATGGAGGAGGGAGGTATGGCCTGTGTGACTTTCTGGTAACTTCAAGTCCTGATCACCTAAGAAAGAGAAGCTGTATACTGACTGTGAATTGGAGTCGTTATCCCAAGGATGCTCATCCTGGGACAAAGTGTGGAAAGTGACTGCTTCCTAGACTCATCTCTCTTTAGAAAGTCTGTTCTTCCAGAGCAAAGCTTGCATAAGCTTTAGGGACTCCCAGAGCCTTCTATTTGTGTCAATAATCTTTCATCCCACCCTAAGAAGATTTTTCTTCCCCCAAAATGAAAATGAAGTCAGCTGGAAACAACACTAACTCCAGAGAGTAACACAGCTGGTGTTTTCTTCTGGGAACAGAATGGACTATTGATTACACGGAAACATTTTTCCTGAACTGACTCCTCACATTCTAAATAATCAATAAGTGAATTTGTGACTGTTAACACTTTCAATATAGTTTGTTACTACAGGTACCCATTGTGGTCGTAGGGTGACATTTTTTAAAAGGTAGAACCTTAGTAAAAGAAAACTAAAGTCCTAGGTTCTACAGAACGCTGGTCTTGCAGAGTGATTATATCTTTTCTTAAGAAGAGATTGTTGTAGAGAGGCCACCTAACTTGCTGGTTTCTTCTGGGCACAGCTGCTTCCATTTCTGCTTCACCAACCAAGGAAGGTCACTGTGGAAGCTTGCACCATTCTGCTCAGACCACCTTGTCTACAGAGCAGAGTCAAACAAAGTTCTTCAAAGCATGCAGACTTGGGGCTTTTGTTACTGTGATAACACTAAAGGAATAAAACAGCAACCCATGCTTTTAATAACATTTAAGATTTCTATTCATACTTACTCCAACTTAAATACTCTTTGAGATTTAATCTAAAAACTACCTTTACTTCAGGCATTCTCCAGTTTTCCCAACAAAACTGATTATCACATCAGTCCATCCGTCTTAGTGCTGAATCTACGATAATATATAACAAAAGCATCCTTGAATAAATTCTTAAGTTAGTTGTATGTTTCTGTTTCCTAATATAGGCCAAGTACTCAAAGAACAAGGCCATCCCATCTACTCATTGCTGCATAGGAATCAATAAAATTTACTATGTTAAAAATGTATCATTTCCTATAATTTTGAGAGCCAGCTTCCTGGCTCTTCCTTGGCTTTATGTGAGCCTCTTCTAACAGATGTCCTGACTTAGAAGCAAGAGCTATGTCGTTTGGTCAGTGTGTTCAACTGGAGCAGGTAAATAGTTGGATTTTTCTTTCATCCCGGGTTTCTTTGGTATTTGGGTTTCTGGGGGGAATTTCCTACTTGGCAAAAGATAACCTAACTATGGATCCTAAAATCTGTGTGCTAAAACGCCATGCTCCATGTTTATATTTTTCCATTATCCTCTGGTGGACACTTTTGACAAGACAGGAATGAGCAGATAGCACATGGCAATCCCTCGTCCCCAACAATTCTGAAACACCATGATATCCTCCTTAGAGGCAGAGGGTGCTGTTTACTATGAAACTGTTTCCAATCCTTTGAGGTGACTTTTCAGTTTATTATTCTCTTTGCTCTGCCCTTGGCTCTTGGTTCTCTGAAAGATAGCTGGAGAGATGGCTTAGCAGTTAAGAGAACTCAGTGTTTTGCAAAGGACCTCCCACCCACACGGTGTCTCACAAACAATTGTAACTCTAGTTCTTGGGTATCCAGTGCTGCCTTCTTATCTCTGTGGGTACTGTGGTGCACATGCATATATGTAGACAAACATTAATAAAAACAAAATAAAAATAAGATCCAATGTGAGTACATTGGATGCTTATATCTCAATGAAAAAAAAGTAAATGACATATAGGCAAATGAGAAGCATTCTCAATCTCCTTCCCTCAAACACTGGAGACACAGGGGACTTCCTTCACTTGGAGCTATTGTCCATTTTTAGCCAAGGAAACTACAGGGTTCCTAAAAATGCTGACAAACAACAAATGGGACTTCCCTGCACATCTTCTCAGTGCTCATGCTGTGCTTTATCGTTCATGAACTACGTCTGAGGAAAAGGTCTTACCTTTAGATAAGTAGCTGCTGTGTGGCAATACCTTGACTTTCTTTGTCTACCAAGTACCATTTAAATATTCCTGAGGTTTTAATGAAAGCCCAAGGGCCATGGGCTTGTTCTGGTCTTCGTGTCAACATCATATTGTATGTTAATAATTTATTTGCTTGCAGGACAGATTGAGAATGTGAAATAGTTCAGTTTTTCAACTCAACAGATTCCAAGCCCATTTATCTTTCTTCAAATTATACTCACAAGCTGAAACTTTCCTTCTTTAGCTCATCTCCTTGACATAATTTGTCATACACAGCATAGTGCCAATCGACACTGTCAATTTTCTGCCAGTTCCATGAACTCATTAGGTAACGTTTTCAATGCTCTACAGCATCTCAGAAAATAGTTTTGTAAATGTTCCATCCTTCCATAAATGGATTGCCTTTCCCAAGCCTTTAATAGCAGCCTCCTTCCTGCACTTCCAGCCTAAATAGCAGCCTTTTCTCTGTCTCTTAGCTGTTGCCTGCCCTCCAGAACTAAATCCAAGGCCTTATGCCTCAAAGCATGGTTATCCTATGACAGGTTCCCACTTCCTGGTTTCGATGTGGGTTTGTTATGGTTTGGCATTATAAACTCTATCAAAAGTGAATGGCTTACAGCAGTGAGTAAAGATCCTTGTGATTGTGTGGCTCAGTTAGGTGATTCTTTGATGGTTTCCAGCAGCTTCCCCACGTGGCCCTTTTCAGGTATAGTGCTGGTTCTGAGTTGAATGTAGTTGGAGCAGCTTGAGAGCTGGAACTCTGCCTCATAATTTTAATGTTGTCTGTTTGGCAAGGTCACACTGTGTAGCCCAAGCCTGACTTCAAAATTACTATCCTCCTGTCCCAGGATTCTGAGTGCTGGTATTACAGATGTATGTCACCACATCAGGTTTTTCTGTGTAATATAACTTTGGTTTCTTTGTGGAGTAATTGCCACACAGTTTGAAGAAAGGGGAAGAAGCTACCAGATCTCTGAGGTCTGGACTCTAGACCTTCATTGTCCTGTTATCAAGGCAGGTCACATAGCTAGGTTGGCTGAAGGGCATGAAAGGAGGCCATGCCTCTTTGCAGCACCATCACATTGGAAGCGAGTGTGGTCTGAGATGGGAAAGCTTTCCAGCTGCTAAACAGTGCATTGCAGAAGCTAACTACAATAAATTTTATTCCTTATGTTATGAAGAAGATCATCTGGCATAAATATGCACTCTAATAGGTACTTGTAGAAGGGAAGGAAAAAGAATGGAGGTCAAATCTGATGCTCTATTTACAGCAGGCTCAGCTCCAAAAGCTCTCAAAGCATTTTCTTCTGGTGATTTAGGGGGATTTCTCTCCACATAATAAATGCAACCAGAGAAGCACTGATTTTATCTTTTAATACTCAAAAACTCTAGAAACGCAGCTCAGTTCAGCTACTAGATCTTCGACTTAATAGTGCTCATGAATACAATATTTGGGTGATTGTTGAGAATGGAATAAAGTAAAAGTCTAAGGCCAGAGGGAAGGAAGATTCAGACACATGAATAAGTCTGCTTTTATGTGAGTGTGAATAAAACTCTTGAGAAATGTATTGAGAATTCAGCATGAACCCTGTGTTCGTTTTATGTCAACTTGACACACACCCAAAGTCATCTATGAGGAGGAAATTCTAGTTGAGAGAATGCCTCTATCTGATCAGGCTGTAGGCAAGCCTATAGGTCATTTTACTAATTAGAGATCAATAGAGGAGGGCCACAATTGTTGTGGGTGGTGCCAGCCTTGGGCTTGTGGTCCTGGGCTCTACAAAAGAGCAGCCATGAGGATCAAGTCAGTAAGCAGCACCCCTCCATGGCCTCTGTCTTAACTCCTGCCTCCAGGTTCCTTACCTTCTGGAGTTCCTGTTCTGACTTCCTTCAAAGATGAACAGCCAGCAATATGCAAGTGTAAGGCAAATAGTTGTTACAATGTGGTTTCTTGGCCCCAGGTGGCCAAAGGTCCATACCCACAGACCTGCAGCTCCAGACCCCTTAGCCACCCGCTGCTGTTAAGGCCCCAGAAATGACTCAGATGCTTATATTAACTTCATGCTGTTTGGCCTATGGCTCAGACACATTGCTAGCTAGCTCTTGCATCTTAAATCAACCCATTTTTACTAATCTGTCTGCCATGTGGCCCGTGGTTCACCTGTGTTCCTTACACATTGCTCCTTTGGGCTTTTGGCTCTATCCGTCTGACTCCGCCCTGCTTCTCCTACCTATGCTGTGATTTTCCCTCCTACTTTTTCTATGGTGCCTGCCATGGGCCAAAACAGCTCCTTTATTTAAAGATGGATATTCACAGTATACAGAAAGACATTCTGATGTCAAATACTCTCTTCATCTTAACTTGCTTTTTGGTCATCATGTTTCATTGCAGAAAAAAAAAATCCTAAGAAAAACTTTTTAAAGAATCAGGCATTTATTCTCTCTGGCAAAGAAATATCACCTAGAATATATTACGTACATTATAATAAGTTTTAACCTGAGGTATCCTAAATGACTTGGTATTCAGGGGTAAACACAGATGTGTAGAATTTGATGTAGAGTTTTTTCTGCCATGACCATATATGTTTACATGTCATGTCCATAACTGCCCTTAGTGTTTCTATTCATCAACAAGTAGACTGGTAAACAGACAATTTCTTTAGATTCGGTGGTTTCCTCCCCTGACAGCGTTCGGGGCCGTAAGTTAGGAGCGTATGGATTTCTTCTCTTACTTGTGACAGACTCCAGTGTCTTTTCTTTGCTTGATTCCTTTGACACGGAGTCACTGTCACCCAGCATGTGCCTGTGAGGAGAGAATACCCACAAGCCTCCACTTCAGAATGCAAGTAGTCAAACTGAAAAAAAAGCCTGTTTCAATTAGTGATGTAATTCTGCTGGTTACAGCATCACCGTGTCTTACTGAGTTGCTCTTTGTCCAGAGTTTCACATGTCACTTCCCATTCATCCCCAAACACAGTGAATCAGACAATTACTCAATCCAGTTATCAGGTAGAAAAATAGACTCTGGAAATCTCGTAACTTGCCAGAGACTAGAATCCAGAAACTAGACTGTTGTAATCCTGCAACCGAGCTAACCTGCCATTCCTAACTGCTCTGTTCTTGCCAGCCAGAATCTTACCATCATCACAAATGGTCTTTTTCTTCCTTGATCATCCTGTCTTTCCTTCCACAGAGCCTGCTCTAGACTGACACCTCACTTCTTGGTAGCCTGGAAGTCCCTGGCAGGGGTGACCGTATCTAACCTTCCCTGGGTGGATTTTTGTTTCCTGCCTGAGTTTTCGTGTTCACCCCTTTGGGTTGTGCTGTGTCCTGGAAGCAGGGGTTGACTTTTGCTGTAATGCTCATTGTGTTCCCTCCTGCTTTCTGATTATCCTGGACATTTACTGATTGTTGCCACAGTCTGAATCAGGCACGTGGTAAGCAATAAACTATAGCAATGATGTCAATGGATGATACCCCAAAGCAGCTTCCTAATGGGGTCTTCACATTAGTTTAACTCCTATTTACGTTCCCTTCTAAAGAACTTTTCTTTTTCCCCCCTTCGGTCATTTCTATATTCTCCGATTACCACCCCCCATATTACCTGGATGATTATTGTCCGCTTGCCCTGATGTGCTGCTGTGGTGTGTCACTCTCTACATCCTCCATGGAATGCCTGCTGCCTTTCTTAGGCTTCCCTGATGTTTCCCAGACCCCACGTGTTTTTCCTTCTTGGTCTATTGAGAGTATACAAGCTGAAGAACATATTGTATTCTCCACTAAGCTCGGTAGAAATCAGCAGATGGGCGTTGATACCTCAGCATTTTGGAGGCATTACTTCATTGTTAGGCTTCTAATATAGCTGTTAATTCCGGGGATCCTTTAATCCTTGGCCTTTCACATGGCTTCTGCTTCTTTGTTTCTTCAGCTCCCCGGGGGGCATTTCCTACTGTTCTGTAATTTCATACAGTTGTGCTTGCTATGGGCCTTCTTTCACATTCTCTGCTGAGAGCATTGTTTTTGAGGCCTCTAGCTTCTACTAAAACCATCAGTGCTAGGCTCTCACTGGGACTCCTCTTGGATATCCTGTTGTTGTCCTGTTTGTGGAGATCCTGCAGCTCTGGATCTGTGGGTCAGGCCCCTTCTTGAATTACAGCAGATCACAGAAGGGCTCAATACTGGGGCAAGCCAACTCATAACCTTGATTCTGAGCCTGAGAAGCTGCATAGTCAGCCCGCCCTCCAGTTTTCCCCTGTCCTCAGCACCAGGGTGATATCTCCAGCATTGCCCAGGCTAATTCATCCCTGCAGCCATGCATGAGGGATGGGACCAGTTCTTCTGCTTCCACTCCCTAGGGTCTGCTCTCCCCCACCTAGAGACCATCGGGGTCAGCTCTACTGTTTGCCCAGGCAAGGTGCAGTTGCAGCTCTCCTGAGTTCTGCAGCTGGTGAGGAACAGGCACAACACAGCCCTCCTGCTCTTATTACCCAGGGCCAAGGGTGGGGTGGGCATCTCTCATCAGCTCATCCACCACGAGTAATGGGGATGGTTCTCCCTTGCCGTCTACACAGAAGCTGGGGCACCCACATCGCCTAAACAGGGCTAGCTCTGCTGTGCTTTCATTTCCTGGGTTCTGCAGCAAGCAAGGGGGAGGGTCATCTAGCTTGTATGTTGAAGGTCATTGAATGTAGTAAAAGGAGGGGACCTTTCCTGCACCCACACCACCACTGTATATTGTCATTTTAAAATGTGTTATCAGGATTATAACAAGAAGGGAAAATGTCCTTCCTAAAGCTAGCATCTCAGAAGTAAAGCAATACTCTTTCTTGGCAGCACTTCAGTGACCTCCCATTTGGTATAATGCCTCTTTTTGTACCTGTCTGGCACCAGGCTTGTTCAGTGAAGTGAGTAGAGCTTTCCCTGGGTCTGTCTGTATGGCAGAAGCTGTGTGTGTGTGTGTGTGTGTGTGTGAAGAGTAAGCAAGGTAAGAACAGGCTTAGGGGAGTTAAAAATCAACCATTCTAGTAATAATAACAGTGCAACAGAGAGTGGAGAAGAGAAACCAAGCTTCCTAAAACTCACTGGTGGAGCCCAAGAGAAGCCCATTAATGTGAAAATTCTCAAGCGTTGATTGAAGTAGGTATTATAGGTATTACAAAATGCAGAAACTAAGGAAAGATAGAATATTATCTACCAGTAATAAACAGAACAAAAAAGAACAGACATCTGGATCTGAAAACAGCGAGACCGGATACCGCAAAAAGAGCAGACTGGGAAACAGGGGTGCTCAAGGACAGTCTGGTCAGAAAGTCTGGTTCAGAGTAGAGGATGCACGGCTTTGCCGCTTCTTCAGGCTGTGACATCAGTAATTCAGCATCAGTCTGTCTGCTCTTGACTTCTATACCAGAGGAAGGTGACTGTTGGTTCACACTCACAGCTCTGTATTGAACACAGGACCACAGAGGCCAGGATACTTGAAGTTAGTTCCTCCAACCCTCTTCCATCCCCAAAGTGTGAAGAACACTGGTGTTGAAATCAAATGTGAGAGAGTTATGGAATCGTCTTCCCTTCAGGGAACCTGACTTTACCCTTCCAGCCAGCCGGTTTTCTGAGTTCATTCTCTCTTCACCTCATTTCTGATTCCTGACATGGGCTGTCTTAGGGCTTGGGCAGTCATTCTGTTTTGTTTCAGATGAACTGCCCAAACCCAGACTTTCCATCATTCTGGAACTACCAAGGCTTCTTCTGTCTTCTAGGGATTTCCAGTGCTGTGTTCCACTGTTCTGTTCTAACCCCCTCTGACACAACCAATTCCAATTTTGTACAACCCTTTATTACAGAAAACACATTTATGAAGTAAATAGTATTGTCTATATTAAAAAGAGAGAGAGCCTAACTAGACACATCCATGGATACAAGAAAAATCAAGATGACAGGGCCACACCTAGAAACCTGGCTTCTGTTCCCTCCTTTTATAGAAGATGTAACTGAGGCTTGGAAATGTTAGAGAAATTATTTTTTTAAATTTTTTAAGAATTTTTAAAATTTATTTTACATACCAACCACAGTGCCTTCTCTCATTTCTGCTCTCACCCCCCACCCCCATTGCCCACCAACCACTTCCCATCCCCTCCTTCCAAAAGGTAAAGCCTCCCATAGGGAGTCAGCAACATCTGGCATATTCAGTTGAGGCAGGTCCAAGCTCCCCCCTGCCCCTAACACACACACACACACACATCATGGCTGTGCAAGGTGTCCCCCTATAGATAATATGCTCCAAAAGGCCAGCTCATGCACTAAAGAAAATTCTTAAGATCAGCTAAATAAGGTAGCAGGCTCCCAGCCCCAAACATTCTGATTTCCAAATGATGTCATTGTTCTTTCCCAAATTCATCTTTTCTCACAACAGCAGGCTTTTCCAGAAAGAGCCCTTGCTCAGTGGGTGCTCACAGATCTCTCTAAATCCAAGCACGGGGGGGGGGGGGGGGGGGGGGGGGGGGGCACCCTCCTGGGGAACCTCATCTAAAAGTTCCTGCTGGGCCTGTACCCCAAGGAGATGCTGGTTGATGAGCTTTCCAGTGCATTCATGCCCAGATGCAAACGGAGCCAGGCAGGGTCTAATTTATTCCATGTGCCTCCCAGTGTTACAGGATTATGGGCCTGGTGGTGAGAGGCACTGATTGTGTGTGAGCATGAGAATGACTGCATCTCTTCTGAGGGCATTGAGATTCCTTAGGGAAAGAAAAAAGGTGTGCCTCTTGTCCTTCACTGGGTCAGGCACAGCCAGCACCAGGTGTTGTTATGGGTCTACCCTGTCCACCTTGGGCCCAGTTACACTTCTGGCCTTTGGCATGGTTGTCAGAGCTGCATGGACAGAATTTAAAGATGCTTGGAACTTTGCTTAAGATGCAAGAGATTTTTAAAAAATATAATCAAGCAACTAAGCACCAGGCAGAGTCTTAGCATACCTTCATGAGTTATTCAAAGGTGAAGCCCTGAGCTGAGCCAGTGACCTATGTCCTATACCCGTGGAGGTCACCACATGTCCTTCAAGGGGTGACAAATGAGCCAGTTACTAGCCTGTCTCTGAGGAGACTTATTGAGAGTACTTCTCCAATTAAAATTGCTTGGACAGGTCTTATCAGCAAAGAGATGTTCAGGATATCTAACCACGAGGCAGGATTGGAAATATTAAAACGTAATAGTAAATATTCCCAATCTCTACTAGGGTCCCTGAAAGGAACCTAATAGAATAAATACATCTCTCAAAAGAGACTTATTGGACTGGTTTAGAGAATGCGTCTGGATAGTCCAAGCATGGCTGGCTCACACAAGAGGCCCAGAATCAAGTAGCTACTTTGTTGTATTAGGTTTCTGGCCCAGAGTTTCCAGTCTTGCCTCGTGGCCTGGACTTTCCGGCCTAGCCTCACAGAACCACGGAAACACAGAGATGCTTGTATTAATTGTATGCTGATTGACCTGGGACCCAGACATATATCTTTCTAGCTCTTGTTTTTAAACTAACCAATGACTCTTATCGTGTTTAGCCCTGAGGCTCATTACTTTTCTCAGAGCGGCATTTCAACTTCTTTCCTCTGCATCTGCTGGCATCTCATCGTGGTATCTGGGTGACTTCTCTGTGGCATTTCTGCTCTGTTCTTGTTCTCAGAGTTCTCTTTGTCTGGTAGCTCCGCTCACACTTCCTGTCTGCCTTCAGCCCATCCATGATTTTGTTAAACTAGTAGGCAGGATAATTATTTACAATGTAACAATACATAATCCTACTTAGTCTATAAGGCTGGATAATCCAGCAGCTGCAATCTGGTGCTGATGGCTTAGCAGGTTCCTCGGGAGCTTCTGGTCTTTGGTCTACATTTAAAGCCCAAAGAAATGGGTTTTCCTATCAGCTGAGGGATACCACAGCAACAGACCATGTAGATTCACCAGTGAGTGTGAGGGCAAGGAGGCAAAAATTAGCTCCTTTTTCTCATGTCCTCTATCTGGACTGCATCTGGAAGGTGTACCTACATTTAGGGTGCATCTTTCTGCTTTAAAGGATGTGATTAAGAATATCTCGCACAGGAGAGCTCGGAGGCTCAAGTTTTAGATGATTACAGATTCAGTCAAGTTGACAACCAGGCTTAGCCATCCATCACATTCTCCAGAATTCTGTCCTGCCTGTCTTCCTTCCTTCCTTCCTCTCTGCTTATTTTAACTGGTGAATTAAAATTACATGTATTTATGGCAAACAACATGATTTTTTTGAAATATGCATTGATTATGGAATGGTTAAATCATCTAATTAGCACATACATAGTTTTCTGAGGTGTAAACACTTTAAAATCTAATCTCAGCTACTTTTAAAATTACAAATTTTAACTATAGTTATAGTTATTAACTGACATCATCATGATATCAGACAGACCTCTTATCTAACTAGAATTTTGTAACTTTGACTAACATCTGCCCAAGTCCCCCTCAGCTCCTGGTAACCCATTCTACTCTGCTTGTGTATTACACAGATGAGTAAGATAACCATACAGTGTTTCAGCACATTTCACTTCATATCATGCCCTACCAGTTAAAAAAATCCATGTTGTCAAAACTGACAGGATTTTTTTCTTTTAAAAAGCAGAATTATAGTCCATTCTGCATATATACTGTGTTTTATCTATTCATCCAATGGTGTAAGCTTAGTTTGGTTCTATATTTTAGCTGTTGTGAATAGATATAATAAACATAATATTTTATGTTGGCTTCCTTTGTTTTGACTCTATACTCAGAAGTGGACTAAGTAGTCATTGCATGTTTCCATTTTTAATGCATTTGGGGGATTTCCAAACCAGGATGACGGCCTTATCACTGGGCACATTTTTAATTTGGATGAGTTTCAATATTGTGCTCTTTGGAAACAAACAGAATTTTGTTTCTGAATAATTTCTCTGTTTTTAATTGACTGAATAACTTTAATCTCTGCTGTTGGATGTTTTTGAGTTGGCACTTAGGGAAATGCAGACAATTTGATACTGTGGGTCTAATGTGCTTTGTTTTGAGTCTTAGGTATCCACGCTGGCAGCTCAGTGAAGGATGCAGGCATGCAGACAATAGCATTAAAAGTATTGTTGATTAAAAAAAAAACATATAATTTCAAAATGCACCAAAAGAATAAATAATGCCTAGTAGGGAAACAAACAAACAAACATAAAAATCTCCTTTTCAGCTTCAAATTACTTTGTTGTTTGCCATTTCCAGGCAGCCCAACAAATAAATTTTGTTTCACATGTTGCTAAGCCCATCATTCTGTCAGAGAGAACCAGGCTTGCAAATTGCTGTGGGCCTGAAATTGGATGGCAGCATGAAGCTGTTAAAGATAATAGAGCTGTGTTAAAATGCACAAATGAATGACGTGGCACTCTGGCTTGTCTAAGCAAGCTCTTCGTCATCCATTCTGCACACATACAACATGTTCACTGCTGACTGTCCAGTCTCATCTGGAGACCTTTGTGAATATGCATGTTCAAATCATTGCTTCGCTTCCAGACCAGGAATTCATATCTATGTGCATTTCCTCAAACATCTATCAGGAGGCTCCTAATCAATTTGGGACCTGCCATCTGCTGTGGTCATTCTGGTGGCCCTCCCTGCCTAGGCCACATACCCTGCAAACAGCAATCTGGTCTGATTTGTTCTGAACAGTCGCTTGAGCAGACAATTCCCTTGGGGTTGAGAACTTGTTTCAGACAAAAAAAAAATATACACAAGAGACTGGCTGACAGTGTTTTCTGTTAAAGGAAATTCTTTAAATTAAGACCAGAGGGGAAAGTCAGTGCTGTACCAGCAGATGGGACAGTGCTACCTGAATTGGATTGATGGCTTTTAAAAGGATTCTGCAAGGCCCAGGGAGTGTGAACGTCCCCAAGTGAACACAGCTGTTCCCTCTTTTACTGGAATGGGTGATGAATTCAATGACACTGGAGATGGCAGTCATTCAGTGCTCAGTGGGTTACAAAGTCATGAGGGTTTGTTAATTGGTTCTCTCATAGAAAGCACTGGATTTTCTTCAATGAGCCACCTGTGAGCATCTAGATTTTTAAAGACTATTTGCAAGGCAAATGCTTAGTGGCTTGGTGATGTACCCAAAATCTCTCTGGGCTAGTTAAAGGAGTGTAATATAAAGTTTCTGGCCCAGCCTTGCTCTGAGGTCTGAACCCACAGCCCAGCTGCCACTTGGCCCCAAATAATCACACAAAGGCTTATGTTAATTACATTCTGCTTGGCCTCTGGTTCAGGCATATTGCTAGCTAGCTCTTGCATCCTAACTCAACCCTTTTCCATTAATCTGTCTTGCCATGTGTCCATGGCTAACCTGTGTTTCTTCTACATGTTGATTCTAGGGAGGCTGGATCTTGTCTCTCTCTTACTCTGCCCTCCCTTCCCCTTTATCTATGCTCCAATTTCCCACCTACTTCTAAGATGCCTTGCCATAGGCCAAAACAGTTCCTTTATTAACCAATGATATTCACAAACACACAGAAAGACATCTACATCAAAGGTCAAGGCTACTCTTGCACTCCTTTTCAGGAATTTCCTATATGCCTATTCTTTTCAAAACCTTCTTTTGTCTGCTCCCAAATCCATTCTCGCTTTATTCTGCCTCTTGCTAACCAGAACAAATATCTCTCCAGCCAGAGAAGCTTAGGATTTCTCTATTTGTACCATTGGCTTGATAGGAAAACATTAAAAAAAAAAAAAAAAAGAGGAGAGAATCTGTTTTCCTACAGAAGAAGAAGGAGACCTGGCTGGAGGAGGAAGCTCAGTTCCTTCAGTGTTGAGACAATGACCCTGAATTTGGCTCCTACACCGAGTTTCCTCTACATTTAATTCTCCAAGGAGAAGGACCCATCTGACTCAGCCCATCTCAATAACCACTAGATTTTTCCACCATAATTGTGTTTACATGTTTTCTTTATTCTTGCTGATTGGTGAACTTAAAACCAGAAATGGTTTTCCTCCATTACACAGCCTCTGTATCTGACGTAGTGCTGAGAATATATAACCCAGACACCTCTGGAAGGAAAGCCAAGTGATAGTTATCACTCCTTTCAAAGTTCACTTTTAACAAGCCACCATGAGGCAGTGGGTTGCAAAGACTGCTTTAAGTATCCAATGGAACGATGTACATTGAGCATTCTGCACCCTCCTAAAAAATAGTGAAGGGACACTTTCTGAAGAACTCAACATTTTGAGGAACAGATTTTTTTTTTTCTAGCTAGGCTTCACCATTGCATGTTTTAATTGAACTTTATAAAAATGGAACAATGTCCAAACAGCCATAATATATGCCCACATGATCAAAGGACACAATGATTGAGAGAAGATCAAATAAGTAGAAAAATGAAGATTCAATATTGTAAAAGTCTGAATTTTTTCAGATGTCCATTTGGGTTCAGATATTGCCATCTGAGTGGTCTTAGCCTATCTACACAGGGGCAGGACAAAGACCTCAGTATTCTACTCAGTTAAACAAGACTCCAGGTGAATTTCAATAGCGGATCACGGATCCTTTAAAATGTGTAAAGGTATTGTTGGGAGATGGCTTAGTTGGTCAAGTGATAGCCACAAGAACCTGAGTTAGTATCCTCAACACCCACATAAAGAAGTCAAATGTGGTGGCACACATTTATAAGCTTGGTACTGGGGAGGCAGAAACATGGATTCCTGAACCTGTTGGCCATTTAACCTGGGCATTTCACAGGTGCAGTAAAATGTCCTGTCCTTATAAGATGGAGAGTGACTAAAAAAGACACTTAAAATGGACCTCTGGCTCCCACTTACACCCACAAAACTGTGCACAAGTACCTTCATTTACCATGCACAGGTATATGCACGCTTTTGTCTGGTTGGTTGGGCCTTCATCATTCTGATTTTTTTGATTTATAACCAACTGTTTATTATATATACATAGGGGTGTTTATTGGTTTGTGGTTCAGCTTGGTATTAAAAATAGAAGTTTACTATGCTTTTAGGTGGCTAGCTGCAAGAAGGACTTTCCTTTAGAGCAGATCCAGAGTAAAGAGACTACCAAATGTTGTTAAGTCAGTTGTTTAACAACAAACGGAGATGTTCTCACAGCAGGTACAGCCTGATTCACCTCTTGCTCACTTTCCTGGACATATTCAGGACAATATATCTAGAGACAAAAACCATGTACTTGATACCCAGAAAATCTGAATGAGGAGAAACATCCACAAACAAGGAAGCAAAACCTCAAAATGTGTGTGCCTCCACAATGATCTGGCAAACTGCAGACAATTGAGGATGGGCTTAGGTCTTGGAGCTAATTACAGAATTAAGACTTTCATCCCCTTTCTAATTGCTCTGTATCTCTGAAGCAAAATCTTACAAGACAAATCACTTCTTAGAGATGAAAGAGTTCATTTTTGATGATGCCTGGGAGGAAATGCCAACATTCTACTAGACAGAAAATGCTATATAAAATAAAACTAGGTATCTATGCTATTTTCAACCCCAGTTTACTTCAAATCTTAGCAGTAGGGCTGATGAGTTAAAAATTGTTCAGTGTCCATTGAGAAGAACCATAATAACCATAATTAATTGCATATATCATTAATACAAAACACAGGTGGCAATCCCCAGAGGACTAGCACATACCATAATAAATTGATAATACTGTGTGCATTCTATGCTAGGCCCTGTTCTATATTCCTTAAATATATTACCTTCTCCCCTGATTTCTAGAGACTTGGTCCTATCATTCTATCATCAATGTACAAATGGAGAACCTGAGGGACAGAAAAACTTAAAATAATTAACCAACCCTGACTATGTAAGAGCTGGTCAATTCAGATACAACATTCAGACACCATGGTCTGCCTCCCAGGATGCCACATGCCTTGAGGATCATCTACAAAAGACCACAGGGGCAATTCTTTCTCAAGACAGCAGAATCTGGCAGGAATCATAGCCAGCACCAGGCAAAGAGCAATTCAGTCCTCTTCGATAACCTTTCCCATTTCCATGACATAATAGCATGTGAAGTGTAGACTGGAATTCACACAGCTGATTATCCCAGATGTGCCAGAGGGAAAGAGAGCCTATACACAGTGCTTACTATGTAAATGAATGAATAAATGTCCACGTAGTATCTGAGATAATTCTTCCCTCCTAAAGGAATCAGTTTTACTCTTCTTTAATTCCAAAACTTGCTTTAACTCTTTTGGTCATAGGACTCATTTCTTTGGCTATTTGCCTTCCTTCCTCATTTTAAACTGCATTTTAGAAAAAAAAAAAAAGCATAGTACTCAGTAACTAAAATGAAGGAAATAGATTCTATTTCAAAGAGTAGGAAAGTATATGTGTTAAAGTGGAAAATTGTGTCTTCCACTGCTGCAGGATCTAAAGGAAACGTGTATTGTGCTGGCTGAGATTTGCTTATCTAGGTGGTGCCTTTCTCCTACAGTCTCCTTCATGATAATAGGAGTGATTTTCTAAACTGTCCTTATAACAAAAATGACTCCTGTGTTTGAGAGTGTGTGATTCTGAAGAGCAATGATGTTGGACTGCACACCCACACCACAGCAGCCGAAGGGAAGCAAGTTTACTGTCACTGTTCATTCACGACCCTCTGCCCTGTGCACTCCTCACTGACTTCCTTTTGCGGTAGTCCTGTGATAATTACATTTTCCCATAATGATAATGGGCCTTAGGGAACAGTCAGCCACATACAAATATCACATCTGCGTTTGCATTTTTTGTTCACAGAACAAGTTAGTCTGGTATTCTGATGTTAACAGTAACAAGAACTTTTAATGAAGAAAGCTACTAGGAAGGTTCCAAGAAAAGGCACAGATGCAGATGGCACCCTCTTCTCAGAAGCAAGTGGATACCCAGGCACAGGAATGATGCTTACAGAAGTCCTAGAGAAAGACTCTGGTATCTGTGTATGAATTGGTACCCATTAGAATGCTCATGACGAAGCCTTCTTAGAGTGTGCATGTATGTGCTTCTGAATGTGTGTGTGTGTGTGTGTAGAAGGGACACTTGGGACTTTGTGCTTTGTGTGACATCATGTGTGGCTACTACTCATATGTTAGAGGAAAAGAGAATATTTTTAAAAGCTCATCCTGGATTAAGACAGAAAAGGGCAAGAGAAGAAAAGGGTGATGGAGGAGAGAGAGAGAGGGAGAGAGAGAGAGAGAGAGAGAGAGAGAGAGAGAGAGAGAGAGAGAGAGAGAGAGAGAGAGAGAGAGAGAGAGAGAGAGAGAGAAGGTCAGCTTCTTGGCAGGGGAGGAAGCAGGTGGTGTGGGGAGATGGTGGAGGCATTGGATCCTGTGCTCAGCTGGCTCCTGGGTTTAGACAGGGAGGGGTTTAATTTGACTCACAGGGCACATATTTAAGCAACTTAAACCAAATCACAAGGAAGTGACTGAGGGTCTTTAAATACATCTATCTCAACTGCTGTTTCAGAGACAACAAAGAGAGTGCTTTTAACTTTCTTCAGACTTACTTTTAAATGAGGCTTATTGTTTAGATAGCCTAAAAGGTATCTCTTTGTTCATTAGATCTTAACAAAAAAAAAATTGAGAAATGAGTAAGCATCCAATTTCCTTGCATAAAACACTCCCTGAAGACATCTTTGCATCTGTTATAAAATGTCAGTCAGCATTTCTTAGCTCAGGCTGCCTGAGACCCCTAAAATGTTTAGACCAGCATTTCTGTGGGTGAGGCAAGGGAATTGGTATTTAGAAAATCTTGCCATATATGAAAGCAAGGCTAAGAAGGACTTCCCTAAATGGATTCCCTATAGATTATCAGATGAGGAAATGAAGCAAACAAGGAGTCTGTAAAACAATGGGGATTTCTTGAGTACATTTGAACTGTGTATAGATAGATGTATCATAGTCAAAGCAGTAAATTCCTACCAAACCCTAAGGATAATCTTTTCTATATCTCTAATTAGTTATAAAGCAGAACATAACTAATTTCCATTTGGCACTACCTCTCCCTAGGAAACATACCAATATGGTGCTCTCTGGAAGTTTCTATGTGAATTGATTTTCCTTCTCCCCAGATAATGCATTCATTCATTTGGCAGGTATTGAGTACCTCCCATGCGTAAGGCACAGTGCCAGAACCCAGACAGATGATTGTCCTGGACTCTTGGGATCTCCTTGCTAATAGCAAAGGCAGTTTCACAAACAGCACTCCATCTGGCTGTACTCTGGCCATTCTGAGGTGAAAATGCAACAGACTTGGCCACCCGCTGTATATGAGTTAGAGGAAGAGGCAGGCAAGGCATCCTTAGGCTTTTACATAGGAGCCTGTGTTTGAGGTGGTTTCATCCCCACCAGTGGAGGAGGACCCAATCCAGGTGGTCACGTGATTCAAGGAACACTCCAAGAAGATTCTTTTAGATTATTTTTGACTTTCTCTCTCTCTCTCTTTCTCTCTCTGTGTGTCCCGACCTCCCCCATCATGTGTTCTGCTTTTATTTGCTTGTCTTTGTTTTCTATTAGATCCTCCGTCTGAGTGCTAAAAACATTTTCAGTTTCCCAGTTGGAATCAGTAAGAAGCAATTTGATTAGATTTGCAATTTTAGTGTAATTGATCCCAAGCTCTCCTGGTTTGAAAATGCCAGAGAGAAAAATTATGTAAATAAGCCTACATGTCTTAAAATCACCCACAGGAATGATCACTGTTGGGGAGGGGTAGTCTCTAGATTCTAGGGCACTCTCCAAGCACAATACAGTTTGCTTACTGCCAGTCACCTCTGAGCCTCAATCAACTCCTAGACCCCATCATTGATTGCTTTGCCATGCAAGGAATTTTTCAGGAAGGTTTGACTTCATCTCCTTCATAGACGAACAAGTGTGTGGATCAGAAAGTGAAGCAGAACTCCTTGAGAGCCTGCTCCTATCTGCTAGCTGTCCTCCTGAGGGGTTTTGATCACTGGTGAGAGAGGTGTCCCATGCGGACCACTGCTTACCTCTCTGGCCAGAGCACTTCTTAGCATCTTGCACCTGGTAATGTTTTAGTTTCTCGAATCCTCCAGTGTGCTATTCATCTTCAAAGTTTGTACTTGGCATTATCTGATGCTACACTGAAACATAGTTTTCTCCTGGCTGTAAAGCACTGTGATAGTGCATCACAAGGGGAATCACTTCAATAAACCATTAGAAGTCCATTGCCTCCTGAATGGTCGTTTTTATGACACCGAAGATAAGCTTGTACTGTTATCTACCATCTTGTTAAGTGCACATACACACTGAAATATTTTCCAGACTCCAGGCAACTTAAAAAAATATCCTCTTTTCTTGTCTTTTAACAACGTGGTCTTGCTTCACTGAAATCAAGGACACAACACAAACGTGTAGTTCCCCTGAAGAGGGCTCAGAACTAATTAGTCTTTAATTCACTGGTGACTCCCAGTGAGTCCAGCGCTGGTTATTTCCTGTGAAGTTTTCACACCTCTCTCTGGCTGTGGATTGAAGAGAAACTTACCTTATAGGCAACATGGGCTGAGGGAAGTTTCTAAAGTGTTGAGAGAACAGGGAATTGGAAAAATAAGGATGTTTTTGTATGTCCAAGGAATACGTGACTGATAGGTCTATGAGAACATTATGCATCTAGAACACACTTATGTATTTACAGACGGTTTGTAATGGTGCTCTGCTGGGCTCAGAGGAAGATTCCAGGCTCCTGGATACTTTTAGGCTCCCTAAGCTTGAGAGAGGAAACAGTAAATTAAGCAGCCACACCCACTAAAGGAACTGCCAGAGCAAGCAGTCTTGACCAGGAAGCCCTTTTGAACTTGTGAGATTTAGTCTTTATTTTTAATTCCATACAAAATGTTATAGCTGTCAAGCATTAATGAGACGATCCCAGTTTACCTCCCTACATGGCCAGTACAGCAGTCTGTGAAAACTTCTTCTCACACAAGACAGGATAAGCCAAGACCTGGGAGAACCCTAGCCACACAAGGGGACACTCCAAAGGCTCTGGGAGAAAACTTTTCTTGGGACCATGAGTCAAAATGTCAACATGCTTAACACGAACATAGAGAGACAGGTGGGTGTGGTGGCTCACACCTGCTATTCCATCTTTCAGGAGGTTGAGGCAGGAGGATTCTCATAAGAGCCACATCAGCCCTGGCTACAGAATGACATCTTGTCTCACAAAATCCCCCAAACAAAACAATACTGAGGCTCAAACAAGGGATGGAGGTTGACTGATGAAATAAATGGCATAAATGAGATGTAGCGTCTCACGGCATCTCAGCCAGGATGCTGAAGCATAAGGAAAAAATGATAGGCACAGTCATGTTCATCAAGGGCAGGAGGGAAGGCACTTGCTCCAGATGTGGCCTTCACAGCTGGAACAAGTGCACTACAAACAGGAGAGAAGTTCTCAGCAAACACAGCTGAAACTTGGCTGATGGTGGGTCTATTCTGAAAACCCAGCTCAAGAGATTTCATCCAACAGAAAGTACGTAATAGAAGACAGAACTGTGAGGTCTCAGGATGGGACGAAGATGAACATGAGCAAGACACAGATAAGAGACTGGATTTTATTTCATGAATTTTAGAAATCACACTTAATGATTGATTTACATTTTGGTACTATTTGATGGTCCAGATAATAATAGTTCAATGAAAACAAAGGGGAGGTGTGGCGGGATTAAGGTGTCAGGTGATAAGGTCAGAAGACACTTCCGGGACCCTGGAGGGGGTGTGGCCAAGCCCATTGATAAGTGGCTGCTGGGACACGAGGAGCGCTCTTCCTGGTTCCTGGCTGCTGGCTGCTGGACAGACAGAATCGGAATTCATCTTGCTTCCATCGCGCTTTCATCGCTCGTCCATCGCTTGGATCCGCCAGTCCTTGTTCAGGTGCCACCATAAGCTGTTACTAATATTGTGAGTGTTAATTTATATTCTAATAAATATTAATTTTGGACTGGCGCCTTGAAAGTAAAACTCCATCTACAGGGAGGGGAGAGGATCACGTTCACTCCCCTTTTATTAAGCATAGAATTTTTTTTCTCATATAATATTATCCGTATACAGTTTCTCCTCCCTCACCCCCTCCCAGTTCCTGGCATCCAGATTCACTCCCTTTCTCATTAGAAAAGAATAGGATTCAAGTAGATAACAACAAAACATAACAAAATAAATTATAATAAGAGCCTGAGAGAAGGACAATACCCAGAGACCCACTCATTCGCACACTCAGGAGGCCCATGGAAACACTAAAATAGTTCTGGCATATATGCGGGAGACCTGGGGCAGACCCGTATAGTCTGAGATTGCTCTGCAGTCTGCAAGGTCAGGTAAGCTTTGTTTGTTGTTTAGGGGGGCTTGTTCTTCCGGTGTCCTCTCCCTCCTCTCTCCCTACTTCTCTGCCTCCATTTCTGTGGGTCTCCTGAGCTTGGGGGGAAGGGGTGATGGGCACATCTTTAGAGCCCTGTGTTCAAAGGTCTCTCTCTTTGCATAATGTCTCTTTGTTTCCATCTGCCACAGGAAGAAACTTCTTTGATTAGGGCTAAATACCATTAGGAATCATTTGTCACTTTCCACTGCACTAACTTCCCATAGTGACCCAAAAATGCTCTCCAATTCTAGCTCCCTCTACCCTCGTTCCCTCACTCAATCTCATTTTCTTCCCCTCCCCAAATTATTCTCTTACTCTTCCTCTACTCAATTCTACCGATAAAATTTATTTCACCTTCCAGTGAGATCCATGTGCTACCCCAGTCCCTCCCTCTCTGCCTATCCTCTCTGGGTCTATAGCTTGGAGATTGATTATTATTTATTTAATGTCTAAGAGCCAGATATAAGTGAATAATACAACATTTATCTTTCTGGGTCCCAGCTACTTCACTCAGTATGATTTTTTTGTATGTTCATCTTATTATTTTTATTTTAAAAAATGTCTTTTAAAATCATGGATCCCCCTGCTCTCTCTCCCTTCCCTCCTCCCAATCCCTCCCAACCAGTATCCAGCCTACCCCATGCTCATCCCCCTTCCCCTCCCCCAAAATGGCAAGAAGTTCCAAGGTGGGTCAGCTCAGCACAACACATCTACTCCAGACAAGTCCGATTTCCTTATCCCAAAATCTAGACTGGGTTAGGTGTATGATTTTTTTCTAGTTCCACTTATTTGCCTGGAAATTTCATAAAATCATTATTTAACAGCTGAGTAATACTCCACTGTACGAATATACCACAGTTTCTTTATCTGTTCTTTTGTTAAGGGACATTTAGGTTGTTTCTAGGTTCTGGCTATTATGAATAAAGCCAAAATAAACATGCTTGAGTAAGTGTTTGTGATAGGGTGGATCCTTTGGGGCCCAAGAGTAGGATAGCTGGGTCTGGAGACTCTGTTTCCCATCGTTCTGATTGATTTCTACAGTGGCTGTACAAGCGTGCACTCTCTCTAGCAACGGAGGAGTGTTCCCCTTGCTCCACACCCTCTCCAGTACGAGCAGTTACTTTAGTTATGGATCTTAGTCATTCTGACAGGTGTAAGATGGAATCTCAAAGTAGTTTGATTTGTGTTTCCCTGATGGCTAAGGATGCTGAGCAGTTCTTTATGTATTTCTAAGCCATTTGAGATTCCTCTATTGAGGATTCTCTGCTTAGATCTGTATCCCACTTTTAGTTGGATTATTTGTTTGTTTGTTTAATATCTAAGCTATTGAGTTCTTTATATAGTCTAGCAGATGTGGAGTTGATAAAATTCTTTTCCTTTTTGGTAGGCTGTCACTTTGTCTGATTGATGGTGTCTTTTGCACTACAGAAGCTTTTCAATTTCATGAGGTTCCCATGTAATTGATTGTTGATCTTGTGCTCATATTAGGTTTGTTCTGTTTAGAAAGGCCTCTCCTGTGCCAATGCATTCAGGACTATTTCCCCCCGTTTTCTCTTCTGTTGGAGCCCATGTATCTGATTTTATGTTGAGGACTCTGATGTACTTGGACATGGGTTTGTTTTGTTTTTTTTTTTTTTTTTTTCAGGGAGATATATATGGATGTTTTTGCTTTTTTCTACACGCTGACATCCAGTTTGACCATCACCATTTATTGAAGATTTTTTTTTTGTTTTGGTTTTTTGGTTTTTTTGTTTTGTTTTGTTTTTTATCCAATTTGTATTTCTGGCTTTCTTGTCAAAAATCAGGTGTCCATATTGTGTGATTTATATCTGGGTCTTCAATTTTATTCCATTAGTCAACATACCTGTTTTGTGCTACTATAATGCATTTTTTATTACTATAACTCTATAGTACAACTTGAAATCTGGAATGGTGGGACATTAAGCAGTATTTTTTTTAATTGTCCAGGATTGTTTAAAATATACTGGGTTTTTGTGTTTCCCTATGACATTGAGAGTTGTTATTTCAAGGTCTGTGAAGAAATGCCTTGGAATTTTAATGGAGATTGCATTGAATCTGTATATTGCTTTTGGTAGGATGGGCATCTTTTGTATGTTAAATTTAGTGATCCATGAGCATGGGTATTTCCATATTTTGATATCTTCTTAAATTTCTTTCTCCAAAGACTTGAAGTTTTTAATCATAATTTTTTTACTTGCTTGCCTAGAGTTACCTCAAGATATTTTACTTTATTTTAGGCTATGGTGAAAAGTATAGCTTTCCTGATTTCTTTCTTAATCTGTCATTTGTATATAGAAAGGCTACTGGTTTTGTGAGTTAATCTTGTATCCATATACTTTGCTGAAAGTGTAGGAGTTCCATGATAGAATTTTTAAGGTCATTTATATATACTAGCATATTATTTGCAAATAATGATACTTTGACTTCTTTCTTTCCAACTTGTATCCCCTTTATCTTCTTTAGTTATCTTATTGCTCTAGTTAAGACATCAAGTACTGCATTGAATAATATAGAAAGTGTGGATAACCTTGTCTTGTTCCTGATTTTAGTTTTATTGTTTATAATTTGATGCTGACTATGGCCTTGCTGTAAACTGTCTTTATTATGTTTAGGAGGGTTCCTTTTATTCCTAATCTCTCTAGGACTTATGTTATGAAAAAAATGTTGGATTTTGTCAAAAGCTTTTTTCTGCAGCTAATTAGATAACTGTGTGTGTGTGTGTGTGTGTGTGTGTGTGTGTGTGTGTGTGTGTGTGTGTGTTTCAGTTTGTTTACATGCGGATTACCTTTACTGATTTTCATATATTGAGCTATTACTGAATTTCTGGTATGGAACCTACTTGATTATGGCGGATGGTCTTTTTGAAGTGTTCTTGACTTTGGTTTCCAAGTATTTTATTATTTTTACATCTATGTACATAAGGAATATTTGTCTATAATTCTCTTTGTTTCGTCTTTGTGTACCAGGGTGACTGTCACCTTATAGAATGAATTGGACAATATTGCTCCTGATTCTCTTTTATGAAATAATTTGAGTACTCTCTTTTGAAAAATCTGGTAAAATTCTGTGCAAATACCATCTGACTCTCAGT
Organism: Phyllotis vaccarum; assembly: GCA_033318265.1. NCBI lineage: Eukaryota > Metazoa > Chordata > Mammalia > Rodentia > Cricetidae > Phyllotis > Phyllotis vaccarum. The sequence goes on from JARWLC010000012.1 coordinate 2,897,228, forward strand.
TTTTGTTTGTTTGGTTTGGTGTTTTGTTTGAGAGACTATAAAGACTGCTTCTATTTCACTAGGGGTTATAGGTTTATTTAAATGGTTTATCTGGTCTTGACTTTGGTTAAGAGTGCAGTCTTTAAAGTATGCCCCTATGGTTCCTTAGATTTTTTTGTTGTTTTGTTCCAATTTTCATTTCTGATTTTGTTAATTTGAATATTTTCTTTCTGTCTTTTAGTTAGCTTGTTTATTTTCTCAAAGAACCAGCACTTTGCTTCATTGATTCTTTGTGCCATTCTCTCTGTTCCTACTTTATTGATTTGATCCCTCAGTTTGATTATTTCTATCTACTGCTCTTTGGGTGTGACGTCTTGTTCTAGAGCTTTCAGGTGTGCTGTTAAGTTGTTACTATGCAACCTTTCCCACTTCTTTATGAGGCTCTTAGCGCCACTTTCCCTGTGTCCCACAAGTATGTGTACACTGTGGTCTCATTTTCATCAAACTTAAAGTCTTTATTATTTACTTCTGTCTGACCCTTTATCATGCACTAGAGAGTTTTTCAGTTTCAATGAGTTTGTAGGCTTTCTGCTGTTTTTGCTGCTGTTGAAATCCAGCTTTAATCCATAGTGGTCTGATAAAATTCAGGGGCTATTTTAGTTTTTCTGTATCTGTTGAAACTTGTGTTGTGGCTGAGTATGTAGTGAGTCTTGAGACAAAATTTCAGGAGGTGCAGAGAAGAAGGTATATTGTTTTGTGTTCATGTGAAATGTTCTGTAAATATCTGTTAGGTCCTGTTGGTTTATAAATCTATTTACTCTATCATTTATCTGTTTAGATTTGTCTAGATGACCTGTCTCTTGGTGAGAGTCTCCAGATATTAGTATGTGAGGAGAAATACATGACTTAAAATGTAGTGGTGCTTCTTTTACAATGGTGGGTGCTCTTGTGTTTGGGGCATGGATGTTAAGAATTGAAATGTCTTCTTGGTGGATTTTTCTTTTGATGGGTATGTAGGCCTTTTTTCCTATTTTTTTTGATAAGCTTTGGTTTAAAGTCTATTTTATTATATATTAAAATGGCTCTACCAGCTTGATCCTTAGGTCCATTCGCTTTGGAATATTTTCCTCTAATTTATCCTCTGATTCAATGTACATATTTGATGTTATTTCTTGAAGGCAGAAGGAGAAAGGATCCAGTTTTCACATCCATTCTGCTAGTGGGTGTAGTATGAGGTTTCTGACCCTGACTTTTGGGCCTAACCTCAAGGTTTAGGACCCACAGACCCGAGCCCCACAGACCTGCAGACCCGCAGACCCGCAGACCAGCAGTCCCACAGAGACACACAGATGCTTTCAATAGTTTTAGTCTGATCAGCCTCAGGCCCAGGCATTTAACTTTCTAGCTCTCTACCCTTCATCTAACCCATGATTCTTCCTGTTCAGCCATGGGGCTCGGTACCTTTGCTCACAGCAGCATGGTTGTCCTCTGCTTCCTCCAGCTTCTCTCTGGCATTCTGCTCTGGACTTCCTGTTCTCAGAGTTTTCTTAGTCTGGTAGCCCTGCCCATACTTCCTGTCTGCCTTTGGCCAATCAGCGTTTTTTTATTAAACCAGTGGGTGGGACAATTATTTACCATGAATCAATACAATACTCCTACAAGTGGGTGAGTTTTTTGGGGAGACTAACACTCATTGCTATTGGGAGATACAAATGTCCAGTGATGGTTGACTCCTGTTGTTTTGCTGGTGGTGTTGCTGGTGGTGGTGTGTGCTTTTCCCTTCCTTTGATTTTGGTGGTTTAGGATTACTTATTTTCTTTGTTTTCATGGTTGTAGTTAACCTCCTTAGTTGAAAATTTCCTTCTATTACCCTCTGTGGGGTTTGATTTGTAGATAAATATTAAATTTTTTTTCAAGGAATACCTTATAGTCGGTTATTGAAGATTTTCCTGGATATAGTTGTCTAAGCTTGTATTTGTGGTGTCTTAGAGTCTGCAGGACTTCTGTCTAGGCTCTTTTGGCTTTTAGGATCTCCATTGAGAAGTCAAGTGGTGCTCTAATTGGTCTGCCTTTGTGTTTTAGTTTGCTTTTTCCCTTGCAGCTTTTAATGTCTATTTTTTTATTCTGTATGTTTAGTGTTTTGATTATTTGTACCAAGAAGGGAAATTTCTTTTCTTGTCCAGTCTATATGGTATTCTGTATGCTTTTTGAACATTCACAGACATGGCCTATTTTCTGTTGGGAGATTTTAGATTTCATATTTTCTTTGACTTATGCATCCATGTTTTCTATTACATCTTCAGAGCCTGAGGTTATTTCTTCCATCTGTTACATTTTTTTGGTGAAGCTCATCTCTGTAGTTCATGTTCAGATGCCTAAGTTTTTCATGTTGCCATTCCCTCAGCTTGACTTTTCTTTATTGATTTCTCTTCAGGTCTTGAAGATTTCTATTTGTTTCCTTGATTTGTTTTCCTGTTTGTTTGGTTTAGATTTTCCTGGATTTCTTTGGGGGGGATTTTCCCCTATCTCTTCTCTAACAGCCTCTGTCATCTTCGTGCAAGCTGTTTGAAGGTCTTCAAGGTTTTAGTTTTATTGGGAGAGTATTTTGTTTCTTGGTTCCTGCTTCTTGCCTGGATTTTAGGAGAATGTGGTAGCTGTGTGTGCGCTGCCTGGTAAGAAATTCTCTATGGACCTCTTTCCTAGCCTACTCAACTGGTATGTTCCCAACGGATGCCTATGGGTGTTGGACTGGGATAATAAGTTGAGGGAAGGAAGGCTGGGAAAAAGAGATCTTTGATCCTTTGGGGATGTGGTCAGAGAGGACAGGAGACCACAGCAGGTTTTCTGTGAGGAGGGGAACTGGATCTGGAGGAGCAGAAGAAGGGAGGGAGGGCTTATAAAGGAATAACTAGAATCCTCAGGGATGGGGTCAGGGAAGGCTGCCCCAACTGTTCTACTGCAGAGCTGGGGGTGAGACAGGGGATTAGATCTAGGGGAACAGAGAGGAGAGAAGGGCATCCCTACCTGGTTTTCTGTCAGGAGTGCCTGTGGCTTAGCTAGCAATGTTTTTTGGAGTTGGTGGCTGAGCTAGAGGGACAAGTGGGCTGAATAAAATTAGAGGAAAAGTCTACAGGACCCACAAGAGATTTGAGTCAACAAAGTATCTTAAGCTGGGCTTTCTATACTTGACTGGAAATGGTGGAAAAATAGTATTGTCAATATTATGTTGTGCATATTGTAATATTCCTATAAATCATAATAAAGGACAGTAACTCCACTGAGAATGGATCAAGATGCAGCTCTAAAAGGTGTCTAAGAAGCACAGACAAAAACAGAAAAGGGTAAACTGAGAAGCAATAGCCAGAGAGAGTAAACAGAAAAGAATCAATAAACCAGCAAGCACGAACATAGCAATAATTATGTCAGATTTCAGTAGTCTAACACCCATAAAAATGGAGATTAGCTGTGAATTTTTAAAATGTCCTAATATTTTGGATTGAAGAAATTCTCTTGAAGTTCAGTTATACACATAAATTTAAAGTAAGGTGATGAAAAAATATGTCATATGAAGATGAACAGAGATTTTTTTAAAAGAAGGTTAGATATATGAGACCAGAGAAAAGGAAGTTACTGTAGACAAAAGAGAAGTTTCATAATTACTGAGGAATTTTTCTATTAGGAAGGACTTCAGTAGCCCAAGTGTGTTCAAACTGAATAAGTCTCAGGCCACATAGACCAGAAATTCATTATCTTAGAGAAGTGGACAAATCTACAGTTGCACTTGAGGACTTCAACATCTTGTCCCAGGAAAGGCTGCAGGGGCATATGAAAATCTCTTTGACAAATGTAATGTAGAACACTCTTTATTTTGCTAATACACACAAACACACACACGTACACACAGACACATACACATACACACACATATACACACAGACACACACACATACACACACACCACACATACAGACACACACATATGTACACACTCGCACACATATACACACATGTACACACAGACACACACATACAGACACACACACATACACACAAGTATACAGACATACAGACATACACATATGTACACATGCACACACACATATACACACATGTACACACAGACACACACGTACACACATACATACACACAAGTATACAGACATACACACATGTACACACATATGTATAAGCACACACACGTACACACAGACACATGCATGTATATACACATACACACATACACACACATACACATGTACACACACATGTATACACAGATACACAGGTACACACAGACACACACATACACATATGTACACACATGCACACACACCCCATGTGCACACAGACACACACATACACACATACATATACACACACGCATACACACACACAGAAAACTATATGAATAAATACATAAGCACAACTTGCTGAGTCTGTTTATTTTTACTTGTATGTATGTTCTTAGGGATGACCACTTGAGATTAGATAATCAGTTTTCAAGTGCTTAGGAAGACATTTGTCAAGAAAGACAATGTTTATAAAGAAAGCCTTAACAACTAAAAGTTTGTATTGTGCAAGTTGTGTTCTTTGACCACAGTATAATTAACTACAAATAAGTTGAAAGATGATTTTAAAACCTGACATCATGGTAAGTGAGCAGCAGACTTGTAAGGAGTCCCACAGATCGAGGGGTAAGCGTAAAGTGAAAGGTGACACACAAGTAATACAAATGAAAATGAGCTATATCCACAAGTGCCCGACAGGGCTGGAATGTGACTTGTGCACATGCTTGTCGCCAAGCAGGAGGACCAGGGGTGGAATCCCCAGCACCCAAGCAGCCAAGGAGCCACATGTATCACCACCTAAGCACCTATAACCCTAGCCTTTGGGAGGTCAGAGACAGGAGGATTTCTGGGGCTCTAGGTTTAGTGAAAGAGCCTATTTCAGAGAAACAAAGTACCCGCCCCCAAACACACACTAATATCACACATGCAGGCACACACATGTGCTCACATACACATGTGCTCATATACACACAGGCACATACATATACACACAGTATTCTCTCTCTCTCTCTCTCTCTCTCTCTCTCTCTCTCTCTCTCTCTCTCTCTCTCTTTCTCTCTCTCTCTCACACACACACTTCTGGGAGGCAAAGAGAAGAAGATGCTAATGTAAAAAAGAGAATGGATATGAATATAAAATTCCAAATTCCTTCAGAAACTAAAGGAGTGAGTAGAACAAAATAAACCCAAGAAAACAGAAGAAATACAATGATAAAAAAAAAAGTTTGGAAATTAAAAGAAATACAAAAAATCCAATCTGAAAATGCAGTTTTAAAAGTTAATACAATTGGGGCTAGAGAGATGCTCAGCAGGTAAGAGCAATAACTGTTGCTCCACAGAGGTGGGATTTGGGTTCCAGTTTCCGCAAGGTGGTTCACAACCACTAATACTTCTCATTTCAGAGGATCTGGAGTCCTCTTCTGACTCCTGTAGGCAACAGCCATGCAGCTGACCCACAAATATGCAGACAGGCAAAACACACAAACATAAAAATATAAATTAATTGAAAAAAATGATCAATTTGACAGGTAACCTTTAGCAAGACTGGCATACAGCAAAAAGGAAATATAGGCTAACAAAATGAATAAAAGATCTCATAGCTACGAGAAAATGTAAAGGAATGTTATCAAGAGATGAGAAACTTTAATCACTATACTGTCATCATTCTAAAAAGAATGGACCAATCTCAAAAACACCGAAATGCCAAATCCACCACAAGTGTAACATATGATCTGTAAAGCCCTGGATTGTCCTGAAAGTAATGCATGTACATTGAAGGGTGGGGGAGGGAAAGGGGGAGAGTCAGGAAGGGAGGGAGGGAAGAGAGAGATAGAAGAGACATTAACATCTTCATTCACTCAACACGTTATTATTTAAGATAGCGTCTTTCACTGAAACTGGAACTGTCCAAGTCATTGGCTGGCCAACAAGTTGAAGAGACCTCCCTGTCTCTGCTTGCAAGAAGCCACCACGTGAAAATAAATTTCTACATCTATATGGTTGCATGGAGACATTTAAAGAAGGATTGCATGACATTTGTTTAATCTCAGAAAAAACGAAAATTCATTTGATGAAATGTGGTCAGCACCATGAGCTGCTTTAGAGTGTAAATCAAGATGGCAAGAAGATAACACTGCACTTGGGGGATCTAGAATAAATGAAAGCAGGTTGAGGATGCAGCTCAGGGTCAGAGTGCTCCAGGATCAATTCTGAGGACAGTTCCAAACAGGAAGATGGCAGAGTCAGTGGTGAACTGGTACAGATGCTTCAGAACCAGGTTACAGGCAGTTGAAAATACTATTTCATTTCTAGCAAGAAGCTTGGCAGTTTCTTAGATGCAATAAACATGCAATTGCTATAGGACACAACATTTTTACTCTTGAGCATATATTAAAACTTTTTTTCACTGTGTAAGCCAGTTTTGCTTCTAACAGTCCCAAACTAACTCAGTTCAGATCCCTATCCATAGGTTTAATGATTAAACTCCTTATGAATCAGCATCACTGAACGTCACATCACTAAAAGAAACACCAACATGGAAGTTTAGGTAACTATGCTGACTTCAAAGGAAAAGATAATTCTCAATGCTTTAATGACATTTGTAAGATATCTCAGGAATGATACCATTCTAGAAATGAAGGACAGATTAGTGATTGCCAGACTCTCTTTTATTTTGGGGAGTGGAGGGAACTGGTGAGATCAGGAGGCATGAAGTGAAAGACACAAAAATATAAATAAAAGGATGTTGAAAAAAATGTCCCCTCCTGACCTTTAAACTATGGAGTTGGGTTTCCTCCCGTTCATGCCCATAACTGTTCTACCTTTCACACATTATGCTGCCTTTGACTTCCTTAGCTAGAGTTCTTGCAACAACTCCCCACTAGTTGGAGAGGGCAACGGATTCAGGTCCTGAGACATCCCCATCTACACAGAAAACATCTTTCCAGATAGAGTCACACTGTAACCCACTCAAGTTTAGATATATGTGTGCCTTGTGTTCCCTTCTAGCTGTACCCACACAGATATGTAGAAGCATAGACAAGATACATTAAGCAACTCTACAAAATATCGACAATTTTTGAATCAAATGCTAACTGGACTGTTGTGCTATCCCTGCAACTTTCTGTTTGCCTGAACATTTTATTAATACAAAAGCTGGCCCTGCTGCCTGGCTGGGGATTATATGATCTTTTGCATCCCTTCCCATTGTGATAACCAGACACTGAAGTTCAAATCTTGCCTCTGATATTTATTAGCTGTGTCCTCTGGGTCTTAGCTTTTCTCATGTATAAAGATGAAAGCTTTGGCAGAGCTCTCAAATTCTGTGTATCTTACGGTCACCAGAGAAATTGATTTGAAATCTCTGGGTAACCCGTTCACATTATGAACAGCCCTTTGTGACAGGACAGTTTTGCTTCCAATCTGTATCTCTCAAACAGTAGTTTAAGGGGAAGAGGGAAAAAGAGCAAGTGTTCTCCAACCGCTTGGAGATGGTTCTCCTTCCGTGTTGTCTTCTGCTTCTCATCTCATCGTCCTCAGCCGGACACACCAATGTGTGGCACCACAATGCCGCGTGTCAGCCTCACATGTCTCTTCACTGCCCACAATCCACCGCTTTTTACTTTCCTTTCTTTCTGCCATAAGCCTTGTTAATCCTAGTTGATTGACTTTATTGCCCTGACCTGCCCATTGTAAGCTCTCCAGTTATAAATCCACAGTTGTTTATAATCCCAGGCAAGCATGATTTTACAGACTTAAACTGCCACCCAAACACCCCAAAACTGTGCTCACCAATACAACAATAATACCAAGTCCACGAATACCAAAGCTGCTGCAAAATGGTGGCAGAGCATCTGTAAATGGCCAGTGTGCATTCTTTCTGGTCTTTAAGTTACCTCTTAATTGATTGTGATACCTAGTGCAACGTGAATGCTATACAGCAGGCATTGCATTGCATTGTTGAGGGGAGCATGACAAGGAAAGAGCACTGTACACTCAGTGCAGATATGTTTCTTTCTCTTTTGTGAACAGTTTTACTCTGTAATTAGCTAAGTGAAAGATATGAAATCTGACGATAAGCCTAGCTTCCGTTTTCTAAGCTTATTTCATGCAATCTTGAAATTTTGTAATATTATAAATCAAAAATGTAAGCTCTTTTAATTTTCATTCTTTTATAGTAGCATGTGGCATTTATAGGTCTACACTTCCACAAATTGGTTTCATACAAAAAAAATTCATAGGTTTTTGCTTTGGAAATGTTTTTATTTTCCAGTCATTGCTTATTGTGGAAACCAAATCATTATCCTTTGAAGGACTAAGTTAACATTAACACACAATAGTGTTTTCTTATAAAGTGACCAAGTTTGCCACGTACAACCAAGTACAGAAACTGTAAATGGGGCATCTGTTAAAGAACTAAAAGGTAAAAAAATGTTTCCATAATGCATACAAAAGGGGTCATTCTGCCTAATGATGCCATTAAAGGACAGCAAAGATAGGTTGAAGAACTGTAGATTCAGGAAAGCATCCCTCCCTCGAATCAGGAAGAAGCTCTATAACTTACTAGCTGCATACAATTATCCTGTGGTAAATTGGATTGTTCGACCCAGCTCAATGTTCTGCCTAGCCTAATAGTAAAAAAATCAATAGCTGGTGGCCCTGTGCAGTGTCTTTTAGTTATATGTGTTGGCCTGTCCCTTTAGACATTAGATTTGTCAGAGGCTGAGTCCTGTTTCTGGAATTAAATGTTCCCTGGTCTTCTAGTTTAATGGACCCTACCTGTGGGCCAGCACTGAACCTGGGGGAGGACCATATATCCCAGACTTTGAGGCATTTGAACTGGTAGGGTCCTGGAGAAGTCTCACAAAAGACCATTGTCCACATATGCAATCAGCAAGAGCAGTTTTTTATTCCAGCACGCTGGGGCCAACCATCCTACACAAAAGCAAAAAGGTGACAACCTCGAAATGGGCCATGCAGCTAAGGGGATTTTCAGGAACAATTAGGTCATTTCAGATATGATTGGCTTAAGTGGCTGGCAATCATATTAGTATGTTCTGATTGGCTGGGGCTGGTAGGGTATGATTAAGACTATAGTTTTTCCGTTTTGGGGCAGGCCTGGACAAGTCCCAGGCCCTGTGCTTGAGCTAGTGAATGAGGGAGAGAGTTGACTCAGGCCTAGTCCTTTGTTCCTTGCTTTTTCAGAAACTCTATCCAGAGGTGAGAACTGAAGCCTGGTTTTTAACGGAGGTATTAAGACAGGCTCTCATAATATTTGCCCGGCTATCACAGGACATGCTGCAGAGCCATATGGACAGGCCTGGGGGAGCTGGAAGGGAACAGTCACTGTGCTTTGAGATCTGGAGAGAACAGTGGGAGTCCATGTCCTTCTTTAAAAAAGGCATCTTGTTGACTTGCTACTGCTCTCAAAGTGGGGCTTACTGTGGATGGGAGAAGAGAAGACATTTCTTATTCAGCACTGAAGGGTAAATCTCAGTTATCTTGTACTTGGGATTCTGGAAGTCTTCATTTTTAGCCCCCACTGGGGTAAGTATCTCAGACATCTCAGAGTCTGAGATAGACACTTGTAAAACAAACAAACAAATACAAAACCTGGTTAAACAAACATTTGTGTTCATATGTTTAAAACAGAAATACAAATCCATCTATCACACTGTGCACGATTCTCATTCCTGTACATTTTCATTCTGGAGAGAAGGAGAGACAGAGCATCTGAGAGATGGAGGCTAGCAGGCAACCAAGAGAGATCAACTGAGCTAATGTCAGTGTCTCATCTAGCTGGACCCTGCCTATTCCTGGACTTCAGAGATAAACATTGCTGGGAGCATGTGGCTGCAAAGTGCTTGGGGTGTTTAGACGTCTGGGTAGTGATGACTGGAGGTGGATACTCGCATCCTGCCCAGGAGATCCCTGGTGTACAGATGTATAGCACAATTCCTCATTGGTCATCCTCCCTGCACTTGTGTGCTCTTATGTGAGTGTGAATGGAATGGGGTATTTGGAACATGGGATACATAGTACCTGGTACATACCAGCCAATCATATATCATTCTTGATCCTTTCTTCTGAGGCCAGATAAATGGAATTCACCCAAGATAAAAGTATACCTTGTGTCTGTTCACTCACTGCCTTTTAAAGATGTCTCTGCTCTAATCTGGTGCCTTACACACTCAAAGAAAATGCCCTATCTATGATGTTTCAAAATTATCCTGGAGGGCAATAAAGAACCCCCTGATTTCTTTGTAAGTTTGCATTAGGTGAAAATAAGAAGCCTATGTATTGTCTCTAAGGTATCTAGTGTGAAATAAAATGCTCTTCCATTGATTCTTGAAATATCTGTGACCTTTTTCTTAAATACTGAATAATAAATGCTATAATTGAATTTCTTTAAGAACCTTATTCTGGCTTCTAATGGAGACAAATGAGTTAGCAAAGAATCTAGAGATTAGTAGACACAAGTGTGTCCATTTAATGAGTGTGGAATAGCAAGAGAAAAGCTTGGCCAATGGGACAGTGCCCTAGCCCTATATTTCACCCACATAATCCCAAGGTACTGTAGTCCATCCAATTACACAAAGAATGTACTCTGAGACTCACAGAGACTTAACTTTCTCCTGTCCCAGAGACTGACTTAAACTTGGGTGGAGACAAGGCACATCAACCCCAACAGAAGCAGCAAGTCTTCCTCAGTGTCACTCCCAGCCCTTCAGGGATAAGCGTGGCAGAAAGAATAATCCAGTCTCTACTGTTTGCAGCCTGTGAGGGCCACCTTGATGTTATCCACTAGAACAAGAACGTGTCTGCCTCGGGGCCAAGTTTCCCATTTAGGGACATTTATTTTCATGGTTCCTGACAGGGACTTGTTTATTTGATATTCGTATATTGTACTCTAAAAGAAAAATTATTCACCAGACACTTGTTAAGTGTGACAAAAAAACAAAACAAAACAAAACAAAAAAAGGACTGTGTATGACCACTAAGAGGTCAAGGGGATTATAGTAGGAAAAAAAGATTGAGTTCAACCCTGAAAGCAGCGATGTCAAGTGGGGGGTTGTATACCACCTGGGGGGGGGGACTAGGTGAAAAGTTACTGATGAGAACTTGGTTAGGGGTCCAAAGATGGAGCGAAGGAAGAGAGAAATCTGATCAGCTATCAACAGGATCCTCAGTACATGGCTTTTCGGAATTCTTCATAAAAACGGAGGTTGGAGTTAGAGTTCACAGGCAAAAGTAAGGCCTAAAAAGTAACGAGGGAGGGGGATTTCTGGAAAATAGATTGTGAACTCCCGAATGGGAAAGGCTCGTTAATAAAGTGAAAGTTTCTCAAGACTTAAAATGTGCTGAGCCAGTTTTATAAAAAGAAGAATGTTCTAAATGGGCAGGAAGAAAGGGATGGAATGGTCTTGATTCCATCCACTTTTAGCCCTCTCTCTTTCAGTTAATATTTTTTCCCTACATTTTTCTCTGAGTCTCGGGCCTCCTGGACACAGAAGCCATGATCCTTGTTCCAATCTGTGATGAACTGTCCTCACAGTTTCATTGAGCTTATCTGGAAACGGACCTCACCGTGTTCTCTAAGATAACAGTTTGCTAACATATGGGATCTTTTTCTGGATTTATTGCACTTTGATGGTTACTATTTGTTATTGGCCTCAGCAAAACAAATGCTGGTAACATGGTCCAGTGTTGAGAAAATGACAGTGCCCCTTCTCCTGGTATTCACAGCACACAATGTACCCTAAATGGGGAGGGGTGAGTCACTGTAATCACAAATTTTCAATGTCTCATTCTAATTTAATTGCAAATCTATCCTGTAAGAACCAATTTTAACCATGATCCTCAGTCCCTCTGTACTTCCCCAGCACCCGGAGATTTCTATGGTCAGCAGTTACTTACAGTATTTATATGTTGTCTCAGGATGCAGAGAATTATACAGGGTAAGTGCATTCAAGGACTCCTGAAGGCAGAGGTGGAGACAGAATGGTCTAGTGTTCTCTCCTGGAAATGTGTTGTGTGAACAGAGCTAGGAAAATCACTTCTGTGGTTTGATTAACAGGAATGAAACAGGCAGTGAATGACTCACCAATTTTTAAATGTAAGGATTAAAACAGGAAAGAATATGAGATCGAATTTTCCAGAGGTGGGAGCATCAAAACTTTTCCTCTTTGGACACTCAACTACTGTTTTTCTAAAGTAGGTCATATTTCTGAGTGTTTTGCAGTTTATCATTCTCTATAATTTTGTTAAGTACAGGCACCCAATTCCTTCTATGGCAAAATTCCAAGTTGAAAGATGCACTTTTTCCTTTTGTGAGAATTTAAGATGCATATGTATTTATATGAATATGCAATGCATTTCCCAAATTCTGTTTTTCTATTTTGAGTGTGGAATATTTGGGAATTATTTTGAAGATAAGATGAATGTTGCTGATATTTTACAATGTCTCCTGCAGTGTAATGTCAGTAATAAATAATAACTCCTGGCTCTAATTGCTTAGAGAATTGCCAAGTGATAATCTGTGCTATAATTAAATGAAGAAAACCAATGTTGTCCTAAACCAATCCTATAAAATAATTCCCCAGAGAGGCATCAAAGCTTCCACAGGGAAAGTTACCTGGAGAAACAAAATAGACTGATCCACAGCTACAACAAAAGTCAGTGACCTCTCCTTAATCATTTTTTGTTTTTTTTTTTCTCTTGTTAATAAACGACTTATGTTGCCCTATATCCATTATTTTATGTTAGAATTTAGAATTTTAATATCAAACTCCCTCCCTCTCTCTCCCTCCCTCCCCCCCCCCCCGACTTCCACAGTAAAGTAAATGAAATGGCAAGATTATGTTCTAACTGAGGAACATTGAACTCCCAACTCAGTGGCTTTGAGACAGTACAGAGAACCCATAAGTAGGCGAAACCTGAATCCTTTAAACTGACAAACAAGTATAAATTTTAAACTTAAATTGCTATTCTTATCCTTCATAATCTGTTTGGCTCACCTGGGTGTGGTGGGCACTTACAGTTCCTTTTCATAATAAAGCTAAGATTTCCATATATTTATCTTAACGTAAACAGGCAGATCATATATGTCTGTGTCTGCCAATTACCTCTAATAGTCACAGAAATCTAGGCTTTATCCTTATATCATTTTTTTTCAATTAACAATAGTTTCCAACTGCAGTTTCTAAATTCAGTCTCTCCTTATCTTTATGGCGGGAATTACTCACAGTTTGGAGGGCTCAGATTTTCATTTAGACAGCCAATTTTAGAACCTTGGTTTCTCCTGGTTTTTCAATCTTGTGATTCTTTCAGAATGTATTGATCTCTTTACTAAGAACAAAGTTTTGGAGGTTTTGTTTTTAGTAGGCATTTTAATGAACTAATTAAAATTATGAGACATGGTATACTCTCATCTCATTATTGGTGTGCCTGTCTTCCATGACAGTCTACACTATAAGCCATTTTTCTATTTCCAGAATTGGTTACTTTAAAATGATTGCAAATGACTGCAGAGTACCACCAAGGGGAAGGAGGCTCACAGTGCAGAATCATTCAAAGCACTGTGCTACCACCAGAGAGATGCCTTCCTTTCCTTCTCACGTAAGGTTCTTAACATGAAAGTGATGCCATGGTTCGGAGTCAGGTCAACGCAGGAGAAAGAATATCCAGTTCCAAGAGTAACTGGCACATTGTCATACACATAGTACAAGATCTTCAAATGTACACTGAATTCTACCAGTGCCCACGTGAGGAGTGGATGGTAATGTTTGTGACCCTGGTCTGGTGGTGTACTGTTGGACAACGAGTGTAGGAAAAGCTTTAGTTTGAGAAGCTCCCACTGGAGACAGAGAGGCCGGAGGAGAAGATTGAAAATACCTCTTAGTTAACTGTACTAAGTGCTCATTTGCATTTTTGACATTCTTCCTAAGTCTAACTTTTCCGATACTCCTCAGGCAAGGGAGTTACCAAAATAGACAGGCATGGAAGTAATTCTCCATCTTTGTTCAGCAATGGATAGAATACTCCGTTCCACTGAAGTGTTTTATTTTTATTCCTACTCTCCCTGCTCAGTAAAGATTGCGGAGTGAGCTGTCTCCCATCCTTAGTTTCAGTTCAGATGTCATGATGTCACGAAAGGGTCTTTAGCGACTAGTTCTTTCTCATCAAACAAAATGCTATGTCAGACCAGCCTGCCTGTCTGTAAATGTACACCAAGCATTCGTCATTAACTGTTCTACAGTATTGTTTCCTCATTGTCGTCATTCACCCACACACAGACCTTGTGCGAATGCAAGTACGCCTTTACTTACATCAAAATCAAATTGGAACAAAGTGTGGTGGTGCATGCATGTAGTTGGCTTTCAGGGACCAAGCTGAGAGGATCACCTGAGTGCAAGGGTTTAGGGCAGGAGAGTGAGAGCAAAACAAGAACAAAGAAACAGCAAGCGCCAACCTGAAAGGCCTAACTTCTTTCTCCTGCCTGTATCCATGTTGCTCCGTGGCACATCACTCTTCATTAATCTGACCCAAGGCAGGGAAAGCATAAGACGACACACATCAGGCATCATTAATAAGCATGGAAGGCATTGAACTACGAGAATACACCTGCCAGTGAGTATAAAGTGAGCTCAGTCTGTTTTCAGTGTCTTTAAATATGTGGGTGCACTGCTTGACTTCCTTCCCTCTTGCTATTACTAGTAATTATTTATGGAGCTTCTCCTAGTGAAAGGCTGTTGATTGCCTGGGATTAAGAGGGAAATGCACAAGGCTCTCAATGCTGCTAGAGTTGGTAGAGTAGCCTAGAGAGGCAGGTAGACGTTATAACTAATCTCCCCTGAAGACACTTGGCTTCCATCTCATGGGACAGGAATGCCTAGGTGTGAAGCACATTAATAATCCTAACAGTAAAATAGTGTGCTACAGCCATTCAGGATCACTTCCTACCTCCTGGAGCTCCACCATCTTTCCCTCTGCAAAGGGAGTCCTGAGGATTGTCCCTTACGTTTCTTACATCTACCATTTAGGTTTATTTTTATACCTTGTATAGCAGGCATCTTCTTGTAACTAGGCTTGACTCTAGACCTGGCTCCTGCTCGAGTCCCAGCTGGCCATCTGGGTTTCTCTGGGTCAGGCTCCTATCGTGGCCTTTCTCTGTACACACTCACAAGTTGTCCCAATAGGCAGAATAAAGGTAGACCACACTGATTCACTTTTATCACTCTGACTGGCCCACACCACTGGACCATTCCCTTCTTCCAAATACAGAGTGATGCTTTTACTTTATACTTGTCTACATAGCCTTTTCTGATTTTGCCTTTCAAGTCCAGTGTATAAACGTTGTTTTGACTCTAGCACAGTGGCTATGGTTTAATCTACTACTATCTCAAGCAGCAATTGCAACCCCGCAGATAGCGGCTTGCTTCTAGCAGCAGCCTGGAGAGGACTCTCCTGTCTAAGGCACTGGCCCTGTCACTGCTGATAAAGGTAGCTATAACTAAATCTCTATCATACTAAGAATAAGACTCAAGATTCAAAGGCTGAGTGAAAAATTATGAGATCAGAGAGGCTAAGAAGTAACTAGCTAACCCTCAGTCCTTGCTAATGTCCATAGATGCCCCATGCTTCCTCTTTGCCAAACCAGAGAAAAACCTGCAACCCCATCCTACTACTTCCTATGTCTCTCTATCTCTCCAGAATGCCCTCTGGGCTCTAATGATTACTTTCTGATGACTAGTTGCTTACGCAGCCTCATGATGCAAGGTTAATTTTATTTAACTAACGCAAATGCAAACTTGGGATTCACAATGTGATCGAATATCCCCCAACATATAAACCTTCCCATTCTTCATGAACCAATTAAAAACTTTCTGAAAACTTCCAGACTGAAGAAAAACTTCTTTTTATAGACCCCAAGCAGATTTCAAACCCCTAGTACTTTTTGATTCTGTACTTCTTCATGCAAAAGTAAAAGCCATCGTGAACATCCGCATCTTCTATGCGTGATTCTGAGCCAGTCCACATGCTTTGTCTCACTTTATTAGTGTTAGGGGGTTGGTACCACAATCTTTCCTCTAAGATGAAGCTAAGCCAGAGAGAGACTTACCAAGCTGATGAGGTGTACCCAGCACCTGAATCTAATCTGCCAAACTCCAAACATATACTAATGTCCTTGTCACCCTCCATGTCCATTTATTGAACACCTCCTATTGGTTTCCACGTACTAGACAAAGTGAAAAAATAGTCTCCTAACTCCTTACATCATCCACAAAATAGATTTTCACTACATCTTTGAACAGAGGCTTTCTGATCCCTCATCCAGTTTTAGGTTTTCTTAAACCTATCTCATATTGCTATGTTTGGGAATTTTTGGTCTTATGGGGGTCTTTTGCTTGTACAGTATGGTTTCCTATTTTGTGTCTTTATGGCTCTGTTTTTTGTTTGTTTTTTGTGTATATGCATGTTTCTTCTTTTTTTTAAAAAAAATCTAGTTCATTTGGTTTGTCATTGTTTGGCCTATTTATTTCCTACAAGGAGAGAGAAAGCACATGGAGTTGGGTGGGTAGGAAGGTGAGAAGGATCTGGGAAGGGAAATTATGATAATAATGTATTATATGAAATTTTTTATTAAAAAGAGAGAGAAGACATTTACTGGTCATGGTTTGACTATTGGATCAGAAGGCTGAGGTAGTCACTAATCATGAACTGCACTGATGATTGAAGTAAGTGGGCGGGCAAATACACATAATGTTCACGCCCTTGTCTAAAATTCTAGACAGTTTTGAAGACTAAACCAAATGTCACAAAATATTGCTTTTGCTTTTTTGATTTAACCTATTCTTTATTTAAACCAAAAGAGAACTAACCATAAGTGAAAATATTGTGCAGTTAAGTACACACACACAAACACACACACATACACACAAACACACACATATACACACAAAACACAAACACACACACACAAACACACACACAAACATACACACATACACACACAAACACATACACACACAAACACACACATACACACACACACAAACACACACACATACACACACAAACATACACACATACACACACAAACACATACACACACAAACACACACATACACACACACACAAACACACACACATACACACACAAACATACACACATACATACACAAACACATACACACACAAACACACACATACACACACATACACACACAAACACACACATACACACAAACACACACACAGAGTCTTAAATATTCTGTTGTACAGGAAACAAAAACTGTTTTATTCTGATATTCCTTACTATCCTTCTATGTCATGCCCTTTTCATGTAAAACTTTAAAAATTAAAATTTGTATTGGTTTGAGAATTTCAGGCATGAGTACTGTGATTATATAATTTCTACCATCCTCTGACTCCTCAGTCATTTTTCTCTCTTTCAAATTTATGGCCTTTTTATCATTATTTTGTTCACACGCATGCTTTTTTAAAAATCCTACCAAGCTCATTTAATGTTGCTTTTGTGTACATATGTTAGATGACCGATACAGAGTATGTAACCTATCTGAGGTTTGTGTCTCGGGAAGGCTGATTGTCCTCTCGACTGCTATTGATTGTCTATAGCTCTTCATTTAGGGTGTGGCCATGTGGAATCTTGAAAATCTATCTACACTAACATGTTAACTGGTGTCACTATTCCAGTCTTGCTTAGGCAACTACAACGATGAGATTTCATGAGTGCAGCATCCCTGTCACACCTAGAAAACATTTTCTGGTCATCTGGGTCTTGCAATCTTCCTGCCTTCCTATAACATTCTTTGAGCTACAGGTGTAGATATACGCACTGAAGGTAGGCACCTCAGGGTCACTTATTATCTGTATTGACAAATTTTTTATTATTTTTGAAAGTTTTATATATTGTATGTTTTTTAATCATATTAATTCTTAGAACCTCCCTCTAACCCCTCCCAGACATACTGCTATCTCTCCACCATTGACTTCATGTCTTTTTAAAATTCGGTGACCCATCTAC
This sequence comes from Phyllotis vaccarum, assembly GCA_033318265.1. NCBI lineage: Eukaryota > Metazoa > Chordata > Mammalia > Rodentia > Cricetidae > Phyllotis > Phyllotis vaccarum. The sequence goes on from JARWLC010000012.1 coordinate 2,915,320, forward strand.
TCTAATTAGTACTGTTCATATTCTTCTAGGTGGGGGGCAGGACACACAATTAAATAAAACTGATTCTTCCCTAGAAATCATCAAATATCCATAGCACCCGAGAGCTTCTTCTTCCCACTCTATCCTAGAATGTTGACTGGCTTGATCTTGTACAGGTTTGTACAGACAACCTCAGATGCTGTGAGTTGATGAGTGAAGTGGTCCTTTCATATCCAGAAGACATTGTTCTGCTCTGTTTTCCTCCATGACCTTTGTCTTTTATAATCTTTCTACTTCCTTTTCATTATGGTCCTTGAGCGTTGAAGAGGGATGTGATAAATGTTACTTTCCTGAATAAGCACCACACAGTCACTTCTTCCTTGTACTTGGACCAATTATGAGTTTCTGTGTTAACCTCCATCCACTGCACAAAGAAACTTCTCTGGTGAGATTTGAGAGCTTTGTTAATTCTACCTTAGACATGGTTCACTGTTCAGTTGACAGTAACCTTCATTATTTGCATTTTTCCCTGTCATGTCTCTGTAGTTGCCTGTGTCTGCTTCAAATAGAAGCTTCCTTAATGAGGGAGGAGAGCTACAGGATCATGGCATTCTTGAATTCACAGCAGCTTATGGTTACCTGCATAAGACCTGCCCGAGATCAGGCCAGCCAGTAACTTTTGTATAGAATGGGATGGGTTACATCTATGAGTATAAGGATTAAGTGCTTGGAATACATTTAAAGTTTTTTTTCTTTTCTTTTCTTTTCTTTTTTTTTTTTTTTAGGAAAATGATAGTAGTATGTTCTTCTCTAAGGTCTATGACCTCTCCATCAACAGATAGCTGTCTAGGTTTACAGTACCTGCCATAAATTCCCTTATGTCTAATGGACCTTAAGTCTATTTAGACATCTGTTGGCTTCTCTAAGGACAATAGTACCACTATTGTATGATTCGGAAAATCTTGCCAAGCTGGTCATCGTTATAGTTCTCGGGCTTTCCAGATGGGTAGAATTATCTGTTTCTTTCCTCTCTTGGCAGCTTGCACAGAACATTCCAGGACAATGGAAGCTAGTGTTCATGGAGGAGGTCTCTACATCAATTGCAATTTGAATCTTCCAAGTTCTGTATCCAGAGTATGCATTACCTTCAGCAATATAGCTTCACCTCTAGCCTCTGGGAAGCAACCAAGGATGAAAACAACATCCTACATGTATTTACCAACCATTCAAAGAGAGATTTTCTATGTCTAGTATTAGGAGCTTTGTTAGATATATACATTTTTACATATGCTTATAAATTGTTTCCCTGTGGACTTTTCAAGTATCCTAATGCTGTTTATCACACCTTCCTCTCATCTGAACTACACTCCCTCCTCCCTAAGAATAGCCCCCTTCCATTTTCCTTTGCATAATACCTGTGCACTATTTCAAATGATGAAATATAGAAAAGTGCATAAATAAATGTTTCTATAAATGTGAGTAAGCCATAGGTACCCAGGTAAGAACCATTTTTGACAGTACTCAGTTGTTTATTGTGACCATTAAGATTCATAAAAAAAAAATCTCACCAACACTTACTCACATTGATAAGTAAATATCAGAATGTACATGAGAGCTTAAATTCCAAATGTTAATGACTTCTTGCTACAACAGAAAATTTACTTCAGGAATATTCACTGTGGTTATGCAACTGGCTGAGAAGTTGTCTCCCATTCTCCATAACATGACTTATTTGCAATCCCATCATGCCCCTACACGATTACCTGCTCATATATGACCTCTTTTCCTATATGCATCAAAGCTTGTGATTAAAGCCTTAGAATTTCTCCTATAATGTCAAGACAAACGAGTCAGTTCTTGAAAACTAAACATCTTCTAATTAATAATCACTATTTGACGCTATTTTTTTTTCTCACTCGCAGTAGATTTTTAAAGCCTTAAATGGTGATGTTAAGCAACAAGAAAACTATAAACACATCAAGAAACTTTAAAGTGATCTGTGTTCATAGTCTCAGTATAATGATGAAGTACCTTTAAAAAAGCCACTGCTAAATCCTAGTTAATTAAAATTCTTATGGGGAAATGTCAAAGGTTTCCTTTCTTAGAATAATTCCTTACATTTCATTGGCAATTTACAGTTCACATAGTGCTTTTATCTGAGGTAAAAATTTTCACACTAAACTCTGACAATACAAAAGCCATGCAAATTATGAAAAGGATGGATGAAGTGTAAATACCAATTTTCATCTGTTATGCAATTCTGAAACACATGCTAAAATATTCTGATCTAATTGTGACTGCTTGCAAAATAATCTTTTCCCTGTGGGTTATTAGAGTTAAACAATCCTTATATACATCAGTTAATCTGGTAAAGGCACTCTGAAAATGGCTTTTGCTCTTACAACCACAATTTGCCTTAAGTTGAATTGCTAATGGCCACTTTGCTTTGTCTGGAAACCTTACTAGAGAATGAAGACTCATGGTGAGAGTCCTCCAGCTCCAGCAGGCCTGTTTTACTAAAAATAACTGTATCTGTAATATTTTAGACTTATAAATTGTGTTGAGGGAACCCCAGAGAGTTACTCTTTATGCTGCATGCAGCTAGTTTGGATTAATCTTACTCTGCAATGTTTGTCACAACTGTGGAACCAAATTGAGGTACTACTGTTCATTATGTTCTGTGGACGTTCAATCAGGATGCCTCTGTTTTCACCAATGTCTCTTCTGGCTCAGGATCTCTCTTAAGAGACCATGAACATGTAGCTGTCATGTTTCCGTAGAGTCCTTTGACTGTGAGAATCACCCAAAATTTCCTTGTGTTTTGACATACTTCACAATTGTGAGAAATAATGGCTATCTGCTTGGGGGATGCCCTTCAAGTGAAATGTGTTTGGCGCTTTCCTTGTTGATCTGACGGTATGACGCGAGGGGGGCAGTTCTAGAAATGAAGTACTATTTTTAACATCATAGCAAGAAAAGAAAAAAAAAACACTTTGTAATTTCTCTCCGTTGATACCACCCTTGGTCCTCTGGCTCAAACTGTGTCCCCAGATTTCCCTGCTGTACAGTGGCTCCTCTCCTTACTCAGCTCTTCAGAAAGAAGTCGCTGTTCAGCCAGCAGTTACAGACTGGACAGTTATAGTCCAAATCACCCAAGGTGGATTACCTTACATAGATTATTTAGTTTGGTGACGACTTTAAATTCCAAACAGCTAGGAATATTTCACAAGTGAAGCATATTACAAAAAGGAAAGAGGAAGAGGATATTTATACGAATCAAAGAATCTGAAGCCAAGAATACAGGGAATGGAGGGTATATTTTCAGCTAAGGTAAAGCAGCATGACCACATTCCAGTCACGGGGACTCCTGATACCTGTCCACTTGCCATCCCCCTGCCCCCCAGGACATCTACAAAAGCGAAGCACATGTATATTTGAAAGGTAAATCAGCTGAGGTGCTCTCTCAAAGCTCCCTCAAGATGTACTCCATGGCTGGACACGGTGATTCACATCTACATTTCCAGCACTTGGGAGACAGATAACAGGATTGGGAATTTGAGGCCATTCTGAGATTCAGAGTGGGACTCCGTCTCAGAAAATCAAACAACTGAACAACTGAATAACAATATCTCCTTCTCTTTCCCCTTTCTCCTTAATTTCATTGTTGCTATAGCTTTTAAAGTCATCTTCTTGTGTTCGATGGTTACTGACACACCAACCATACCCACACCCAGTAGTTAATAAAGCAATTGCTTATTCCTACTCATATCTGTGGGGAGTTATCTAGACCAGGTGGAGACAGGCCTCTTTGCTTCCTGTGGGATACCTGACACCCAGCTGGACTTCCCTATCCTCTGTATGTCTCATTCTCAATCTATCACTCTAGCCGTGATGGTACATCAGGCTCTTGAAGAACAAGGATAAACATTGGCAACATTTTTTGTCTGTCTACATGCCATGAATTAAGGCAAATCACACATATAAGGAACCATGTCTTTAACAAGTAGGAAGGACATGAGAATTTCTAGTCAGTGCTATAGAAATACAGTTTTTCCTGCATGAGAACATTCTCTTCTTTTTATTAAACCATCCTGTCGTAATATTTCACCCCCGTTGTTTCTTTAAATCTTCTCCATTCTCCTTCAATATTGTATATAGCGTTCATGAAAGACTCAGATGCTTAACCTTGATTGTATTTCTAGCTTTGTTCTTGTAAAGAATGCTCAATTAAGTGCAGATTCCCTGGTTCCCCAATGGTCCTTCATAGCTTGGATGTTTTTATATTACCATTTGAAGTAACATAAACACATAGTTTTGAATCTATGTTCCTCTTAAATCAATATTTCTTCACAAGACAAAGGTTTATTTCTGGCTTAAATAGGTTTTCCAGTGACTATGTAAACTGAAGTTCAAGCCACAAGCAAAACCAACTGTGTTAAAACTTACCCTAAGTTTCTAAGACCACAGTATCTCTAAAATATGCTTTAAAAAGAAAGAAAATAAAACAATAATGGTAAGAAACATCAAGATCTTCCATCTCTGTCTAGAGGTCACAAGAGTCATGTTTGCACAGTTGAAAGTGTATGATGTGGGTATCTTTGAGCCCTTACCTGCCCCCATATACCTGGTCTAATCTAAGATGATATATTGGTAAAAGGAACATTTTAGTTTTCTCTCAGAGTGGAAAAAAACTTTCATGAAGAGCAGAAACAGAGTGGGCTATTTTAATTTTTATTTAGGTCTCTCTTCAGTTCTAAAATATTTCATTCTTTTTTATTTGAATTATCTACCCAAAGCCTGTTCACTCAACATTTATCCCAAGCCATTATATTTTCAATCACTCTTTCCAGACTGAGAAAGTGATATTAACCCCTCTCAACTCATGTAGCTCATTTCTGATTCCCTCCAACTATTATCTTTAAAAGTAGAGACAGGGCATAGTAACATAACTTCAAGTGTGAAACAGAACATTGAATTTGTAATAGAAGTTTGTAATAGGAGTAAGTCGCTGGTCTACTAGCCAACCATAGATGCTCAAAGTCTATTCTACAGGCATTATGGTTAGGGTTCAAAGCTAGACTGATCATCTTAGGGATCCAGTTCTTTGACAGTGACTCTACATGGCCAAGTTTTTAGTTTTAATGAACAACCAAAGGAAGTTGTAGTAAGAGGTTTCTGGCCCGGACTTTCAGGCCTACCCTCAAGGTTTAGGTCTGCAGAACCACAGACCCGCAGAGACACACAGATGCTTACAGTAGTTTTAGGCTGATCAGCCTAAGGCCCAGGCATATAACTTGCTAACCTTTTACCCTTAATCTAACCCATGATTCTTATCCTGTTCAGTCATGCTGCTCGGTACCTTTTCTTAGAGCAGCACAGTTGTCCTTTGTTTCTTCTGGCTTCTCTCTGGCATTCTTCTCTGTTCTTCCTGTTCCTAGAGTCTTCTTAGTCTGGTAGCCCCACCCACACTTCCTGTCTGCCTTTGGCCAATCAGCGCTTTTTATTAAACCAGTGGGCGGGACAATCATTTACAATGGGACAACATAATACCCCTATAGGAAGTCATAGAATTTGCAGACACTTAACACCCAGGCTTGTATCTTCTAGCTCATAAGAAACACTCATTACAAAAATCCTGTAACACTTAAGACTTTCAGTTCACCTCATTTGCAAGTACCTATGTCATCATTTCATGGTGTCTTAGAACTATTTAAATAGAAGTCAGCAGTGACTTGGACCTATGATGTGGAGGATTATATAAAGCCCTGGAGAACTATCACCCTAGTTTATATTCCTCTGTCTGTTGTCATAGTTACTGATGTAATCAAAGTGATTTCCCTTCTGAAGCACAGCCTCTAAACATTAAATGAAAATAAGCTGTTCTTCTTGCTTTACATTTTTCTACTCATGAATTGAAACTGAAAACAGAGCAACAATTAGCATGGGGGTGGTTATACTCTCTGAAAGGTTCTAGCATAGAAAAGGAATAAAAGATATGTAATACAAATACACATTTGGTTGAGGTTTCACTTCATTTGTTCATCAATGATTCATTGAACATCTAGGTACCAAAGGCACTGCCAGGTTTGTAGCCCAGGCCCCGCCCCAACGGTATCAGAGCATGGAGTATCGGGTCCAGGGATATGTGATACTGTGGACTTGGAGTACAGGAAGCCATAGGGTACAGAAGAATGACATTTCATTAAGTCTCAGATTCTGCTGTGACCAAATCAAATGAAAGCACCCATACTGGCCACCTTGAAGCATTGTTCCTGGAAGTTTAACAAATTATATTCATTCATATGTGACTCTACAAGCAGGGTTTATGGGGCAGAGGGGCGAGGAGAGCAGTCACTACCTGCAGTGAGCTGTCTGTCAACTCTCTAGACTCACACACACTCTCCTTTCTGTCCTGGCCACAGGAACTCCTTCACAGACATCCTTCGGGCCATTCTGCTGTCCTTGGAAGTCCTTATTGAAGATCCTGAGCTTCAGATAAATGGTTTCATTTTAATTATAGACTGGAGTAATTTTTCCTTCAAACAAGCCTCCAAATTGACACCTTCTATCCTTAAACTGGCCATTGAAGGGTTGCAGGTACGTTCAACAAGATGCAATGCTAGGTGTGTGTAACTGTACTTTTGCCTGATTATTGTGACCAAGGTATTATCTGTCCTTTCAAGAGGATGAAAGAAACAGGAATAAAATTCATCTGTGAGTGTTCCATATTTTCACCTCAGCCTGAGCTTAAATGTCTGTTGTTTTTTTTTTTCCTAATTAGCCCTCATTTTCATTAACGTTAAATGACTGTTACACCAGGCACAAATTTCCTGCCAGAGCAATAATGGCTAGAGCCTGGAAATGTTAGGTTAAATCCATGGAGTTCACAAGATGACAGCTAAGAAGCATCTACTTTATGAACTTACCCTACAGAGAAGGCAGGGGCTTTGTGAGCTCTAGAAATGCACCCTGAGGACCTTTACATCCCAGACTGTTCTGTGCTGCAGTGTTGGTATTAAGGTGGATTGCCTCCCTGTGAACAAGGGAGGTTGATGGAACTCAGCAGGCAGTTTATGTGACCTGTTGTCAGAAGGGGTCCCTTAAGAAAATGACTTCTAAAATTGTTCAGACCCCTCATGTCCCAGAGCAGTGAGCCTTTTAAGGGTCAGTGATTCTATGAAAAGTTGCTACTACAGATATGTGGCTTAGCATGGTTAGGTGACACACGATAAAAAAAAAAAAAAAAAAAAACAGAATTAAAGACAAAATTTTGAGGCATTTAAAAATCAATACAGGTAAAACTCGCACCCCTTATTAATTTGATAGAAAAATATGCTCAGAGGAGTGACTAGTTATTTAACGTGTAGCTACCTAGCAAAGTATAGATTGTGGCTACTTCTTACACTCCTGAGAACCCAAGTGTTCCACCGTCCATAATATCTGAGCACCACAAGGAGATGAAGGTTCCGTTCCTTAAGCTCTGACTTTTACTTGGCCTCCAGTAAACACAGCCCTCACAGGCCTCTTAGAACCATATACCTATTGAATGGATTTTATGTCATGAAAATTATTTCCTGTTTCCCAGAGAAGGAGAGCTGACATTTCAGAAGAGAAGCAATCCATGCAAATGGTCTCCAGAATGCTAAACTGTCCTTGTACAGTGTGGACACAGCGTCGTTACCTTTGCATGTACAGACAGCCTGCAGCTTCCCTCCTATCCTTAAATAACAGACCTCACATTCTTGACCATCAGTTGTCTTGCCCATGACAGCTTTTCCTGCCTTCTTTTCTCTCTAACCTTTTGTTAAAGGAGATTTTAAACTTTAATTTAAGCTTCGAGATTTATCTCGTGTTCATAATTAGGCTGGCCATTATTTCTAGGAATTTCTGCACAAGCTTTTATCTTTTCTTTTAAAAGGGTGATCTTAAATATGTAAGTTGCATTGATTTAACTTATATTCCTTTCTATAATTTCTCCTCAGGAAAAAAAATGCCTTTTAGTCAGTCCCATGTTCCAATTTTCATAACTGGAAAATGTGTGGCTCACACAGCAGGCCCCTTGCTGACCTTCCTAGGCTGTTGCAGAGCTTCCTGCCAGTGCATGTGAGTGAAGGTATACACAAAGCTGAGCTATTGTCCCAGAAAATACCCAATGAACCTTAGTAGCTCAGGATAGGTTACAGTTAGGCCTTCACTTTTCGTGTGTCAGGGTCCAAGAAGAATTCCACAGTGTCCTGCAGCTACAGTTAAGGGGAGCCTCTCCTGGGATGAGGAGAGATTTGAGAGATCAGGGTCAGAGAGGAGAAGGCATGTGCTCCCCGAGTAGTGGGTTTCCTTTTACAGAGCAAAAAAACCAATTCTGATCATGAGACAGCATTAGACCATTCTGGATCCAAACTGTCTAAATTGGGTTGTCTATTTGGGCCTCAGGATCCTGATAAAGTGACAGAACCTGAATGGGGCAGGAAAATCATGGTCCAAAGGAAGCTAGGTTAAGGTTCCGATCCTCCATCTAGGTCAGTGGTTCTCAACCTCGCAGATGCTGCTTCCCGTTAACATAGTTCCTCAAGCTTTGGTGACCTCCAACCACAAAGCTATTTATGTTCCTTCTGTTATGAATCAAAATATAAATATCTGTGTTTCTAATGGCCTTAGGTGACCTCTGTGAAAAGGTCATTTGACCCTCCAAAGGGGTTGTGACACATAGGTTGAAATGCACTGATCCAGGATATGGATGTCCCAATACTGTGCTTTTAAAAAGCATGCTATCTTGGAAATGATGAAGTTACTGAGGCAACCCCGGGACAATTCTGCTACATAGGTAGCCATTCTACCTATGAATTCATCACTGTCCATACCAGGCTATCCTCTCACTCACTTTGGGATCATTTAGGGACTGTTACCACTATCTCCCCTAGGTACCTTTCTTCATTATGGGGCTTATCCTCATTTCTAGCTGTCCATAAACCTCTCTGATATCTTTTTTAAAAAAGCTATTAACTAAGACCAAACAGAATTCTCTTCTCTTTGATCAACATTGCCACACAACAGTTCTACATAGGTCTCCAGGTTACACAATAGTACTAGCTGACTAGGCATCGTCACAAAGGCATTGTCAGCAACAGAAGAGAAGCCACACCCTGCCTTTGTTCCATGCAACTTGAGAGAGGCTTGAAGAGGTCCAGGCATCTGCTGGACCCTGAGGAGCTTGCAGGGGAAAGACAGCCTATGTTGCAACATACAAAACTTATACTGTCTGCCCTTTGTCTTAGGTTCAGTTTGAGAATTGGCCTTCTCAGGGGGAATAGTCGGACAACTGTGGTGTTTTATCATCTGATGGGATTTCAACTGTTTACAGGATGAATCTAGAATTTCCTGTTGCTCATCCTGGAGAATTTAGGGCCCCTGGGTGTGATGCTACTCATGCATATGTAGGTAATGAATGAAGTAATTACAATAGGAAGAAGGGAGTTGGCCATCAAATAGCTCACTCTTGAGACAATAATAACTTAAAGTTTTGGTCAGTTCTGAATTTTATATCCCAATATGGTTCAAGAGGCCTGGGTTTTTGATCTGTTTAATTCTCTATTAAGAATACTTTTAATGGTTTGCGGATTGTTTCAGGTTTGGCTCTCCTGGGATGAAAGGCTATGAAGTGGGATTTATCATGAAGGGAAGTCAGGAGACAATGCTTTTAGGCTCTGACATTAAAAGGAAGTTGCGGAAGGTCTTATAGAAGGATTTGGTTACTTCCATTGAAAGTCTCTGGTATTCTAAAACTGGGAAGACCTTTCAGAGTCATCCCCAAAGTCAAGGCTTTTGGCATTGATATTCCTATATTGTCCACTCACTGTACACTAGCTGCCCTTGAAAGGGATATGTGCCTGCTATCTCCATTCTGAGGCCAAGAGTTAGCTGCCATCTGAAGCCATTTTCCAGGTATCCCTCGTAGTATCTGGTCACGTGTAGAACATCTGAAGCAAAATGCAAAAGACATTTGGGATATCTTGTAGTGAATCACAAGGATCTTTGCTTATTCTGAACTCACAATTAACTCAAAGTAGAGATAGGACATAGTTTTTAGTTAACGGAGCTGCAATGGCAACTTCATGTCAGTCTTTTATGGGGGAGGGTGTCTTTTAGTTGTCTTTATATACTTCAGAAGGTAATTATTTTGTCTCTGAATGTACTTCAAAATCCAGCATGTATAAAAGACTTTTGTTGTGTGTTTTATATGTGAATTAATTATGACAATCATACAAAATATTATGGTTTAAATATGTTCACTACTTACTTATTTGTGTGTATGGGGAGTACACATTATTATTATTATTATTATTATTATTATTATTATTATTATTATTATTATCATTATTATAGCAAGAGAAAAACTTGTGGAAATTGGTCCCTTCTGCTGTGTAAATCCTAGGGCTCAGGCTCTGGTCATCAGGTTTGACACCAAGCATCTTTATCCTAGAGACATCTTGACACTCCAAAGATTCTTTAAAGAGTCACATTATTCTCCCATCTAAGTCTCAGGATGCCAGTAGAACTCTAAAGCCCTCTCTTCTTTAAAAAAAAAAAAAAAAAAAAAACTTTTGAGAGAACAAAGTGTTGAGACTAGGGAGTTGTTCCAATTTATTTAATAATCCCTATGAATGTTTCTTAAACAATTTTAGTTGAAACATTATTTTTCAGGACTCATTTCTTTTTTCCCTGGTCATTTTTAACTGAAAAATTTTATATATTTTTGATCACAGTTTAACTGCCCTCAAACCCTCCGCTCCACTCCATCCCTCCGCTCCACTCCATCCCACCCATCCAACTCCATGCCCTTTCTTTCTCTCTCTGTTTTCCCTGATCTTTAAATGTGGACAATATTGTCTAAGACTCTTAAACAATCATTACACCTGTTCATTAAAAACTCTTTATATTTAAAACTTTATATATTAAAATTCAACGCAATTTACACATGGCCATTTTTACACAACACAGTATGACTCTTAGTGACCTTGTGAAATCTTGTAGAAGTAGTCACACATCAAAGTCCTGCTCCAGAGCTTTGTAATGTTTCCAAAATTAAGTTTTGAGATTCTTTCTTGTCAGTCATTGAAGCACAAGTCCAACAGTCAATGCTTGGTCTTTCTCAATGTGCAGCTGTTATGGGTCGTTCTATTCAGGAACCCTTGGGGAGGGAGTGAGAAGGTGCTGAGTCAGTGACACAGACACCAAGAGTCAGGTGAGAAGCCAACAGCAGACTCGTTTATTGTGAATATGGGGTAAGTCTGTATAACTCCTCCTGATTTCTCATTGGTGGCTGGAGACTCTTTTAGCTGTGTTGTCTTGCTCTCTCATTGGCCTCCAGCATCAATGGTTATGTGTCACCAATCATCATATACAGCTGCAGACTCCAAATTGGCTCAGCAAGGAGCCGCAATGCACATGCCTATTTACATGACCTGGAACAGGGTGACTTCGGTTATATCAGGCTAGCTGGCTGTGTTGGCCCTATGTCAAAGCCTGGTCTTTCTCAATGTGCAGCCAACTCCTGTACTCAGAAGCTTGCCGTGTGTTTCACTGAGAGAGAGAGCTATCACCACTGGTCATGTGTGTGCATGTGTGGTGGGCAGACAGGGGAAAGGGTATTTACAACATGTCTTGTCTTGAATTTAAATATTTGTGTGGGTTCAGAGAATTCTGTTCTTCACTCAGTTGAGGAAAAAGCAAGAAATGTTTGTGTCTTTACTTTTTCCTCTGTTTCGTTTTTTTCTTTTACTTTTTTCTCTCTCATTTTCATGTTCATATCATTATTTCCTGGCTAACCTAGAAAGTTTATCATTAACTCTTTTACTCAAAGTGTTTCATGTGACCCATTTTTGTAGTAAAGATCTTTCTGTAGCATTCAATCAACTTCGAATTGAATTAATCTTTTTCAGACGGGTTTGAGCCAGACTAATGGAAAAGATAGTTCATTTCTTCTACAGTTTTCTCTGTGTCTGTGTGTGTGCATGCGTGTGTGTACGTGTGTGTGTGCGTGCATGTGTGTCTGTGTGTGTGTGTGTATGTGTGTGTGTGTGCACATGTGTGTGTCTGTGTGTGTGTATGTGTGTGTGTGTGTGCGTGTGTGTGTTCCTCTGTAGGGTGCTCTGTCCTCTGATATTTGGGACTATTTTTATTAAATGTACAATACATCACCATTCTTGGCCAACTCAAATCATCCATATCCTTACACCCTATTTTGTCACAGCCATTTAATCCTGCCTCATTCTCTGTGTACTCTCTTTTATTTTTCACTCTTGGTTTCAAAACATGTGTTTACTTGCTCTGGGAAATCAAAAGTGACATATTGAATTGAAAGTGTAAACTGCTTGAAAATCGATCACGTCATGGGCAACATGACAGTTCCTAAATATAAATGAATGCAATGCTTGGACATTTGGAAAGGCGTTCTATACATTGTAATCAGCAGTGGGCTGTTTCCAGTTTGTGGTTCGTATCCTAGGTATGCTAACATTCTGACTCATATACCCTTCAAATGTGGGGCACATGCTCTAATAATGGGTTTTAAAGGAGATTACAAAACTAATCTGGCTTCAGAGAATGTTTCTAGGGCCTTTTTTTCAAGGTCTAGCCCTCCTACAGATACATGGGACTGTCATATAGACATGTCAATAGTTCTCCACGTGTAAGCACTCAGGCTTGAGAATTGCTACTCTAACACATGATGTAAAACATAACACTTACCTGCTGGCTAAGTTATCCCACATCACTGTACCTTCCTCTTTCTTAGTTCTGGAACACAGATCAAGAGTTGACCCTTCACAGACATTTCTATGTGCTTATTTTGCTGGTATGATCACACTTTGGTGTGGGTAAGAGCATGGTCCACTGTATGGGCCTTGTCCTTGTCTCTGCACTTGACCTTAGACAAGCCCTTCTCTTTCTGGGTTCTAGTTCTCCATCTGCACAACACAGTATCATAGCAATATCTATCTCACAGGTGTATTGCAGAAATATAATGAAAAGTATCTGTATATAGCCAGTGCTTCATAAATGTCTAAGTGGTATTGAAATGATGTAGAAGAGATCAGCCTTTTGTCTGTAGACTCAGTGGCTTTAATGCACTTGTATAAATGAAATCTGTACTGCCTGGCTTTGTAAGCCGGGATTTCTGAACACTGGACCTAGCCAGCCTCATTATTACTCCTAAACAAGGAAGTTCCTTGTCTGTGTTACCACGAGTCAGGTCCAGATGCTGTCACCTGCCTCCTCAGAGGTGCCTCTGCTTCTATTCTTATAGTGTGATCTTTTCAATTATCACCCAGTAGTGGAAAAGTGAGTCTAGTCACAATGTCTTGGCATTGGGTGATGGGTGGGGCTGAATTCTGCCTTCTCCCTGTAAAGCTCTTATAGCAGCATTTTTGACTGTGTCTGCTAAAGCATGTTAAGTACAAACTGAAGAAAAATATTTGCATTTTGGACAAGGAAGCTCATGAATTTGTGTCTCCTGAAGTTTTTATGTTTGCTCAAAGAACATATCTCCTCTGAGCAAACAGTGTTTTACCATCTCATGCCATAAAGCTGTAATTCTGAGTCTGTAGTGGAGCAATCGGTTATTATGGAAATACTAGAGGAATAAAGTACCTCTTGGAAATCTCTACCCTGTTAAGTATCAATTAAACTCAGGAAGATAATCAGAGCTAATGACACCCTGGTGATCCTGATACAGATAGTGTGGCCCATTTAAAATGGATCAAATTAAATAGGTCTATCCCTGGCATACTTTTAACAAATGGTATTTTTGGACTCTAGTGTTTTATAAACCTAGCCAGTCTTCCAATTCAGTTCAGTCCGTAGAGAAACAATCTCTTAGCCTTTACTTCTAGCGGTCACAAAAGTAAAGAGACACACCCTCTGGCATCAGGAAGGCCATGCTTCAAAGCAAAGCCAGGCATATAAACAAAAAACAAAAAACAAAAAACAAAACAAAACAAAAAAAAACCATTCAGAAGGAAAGAAAAACACTGTGCAAATAGAATCCTAGATGAAGAAAACAATACAGCCTTGAGGAGTCAGGAATGGTTTCCTGGGCAACGGCACCACCTCAGCTCATTCTTAGCAGATGAGTGTGAAATGGAAAAGTAAGGAGGGGGGTGTAGGGGGTGTGTTCCAGGCAATGGAAGACTGTAGTCAAAAGACACAGAAGCGTGGTGTGGCTCAGTAGCAGAGAAAATTAGATTCCATTTCAAACCCTGCAGCCCACAGGCAGCAGAAAGGACTTCAATGCATTTGTACTAATCTGAAAATTTTGATGACCTTAAAATATATGAGTACGGCAGGTGGAAAATTTATATTTCCCATGGTGATCATTTAGAGCATGTGAGCAAGGAAGGTGCTTTAGTTACTTTCTTCATCAGTCTGGCCAAACAGTCTGACAGAGCCACTTGAATGGGATTTTAGTTTTCTTGGAGGCCAACTAAAGATCTCACACGTTTCCATGTGTCAGACCATGGGAAGAAGTGTCCTTTGTGGGATAACCATATGAATTCGTTTGATCAAAATGAAGGCTCCCCCCCCACACCCCAAGAAACCACTAAATATTGCTAACTTCCTTAGTACAAAGGAAAAACATCAAAATGCAAGTTCTTTTTATATTAGAAGGATCTGATTTTATATATGAAAACATTAATGCATAAGATGAATTCATAAAATAAACAGTTCAGATAAATATTTAGAAACTAAAATTTTATAGATAAAAATATCTAAGTAGTTAATGGAAGAAGAAGAAAAATCAGATCTGTGACCCAGAGGTACTGTTAAAAATTAACACCAAAGGTAGTCACTTTTCCTGTCTTCAAAATCAAATCGGCTTCTGTAGAGAATAGTTTAACTTTCCCCCAAACACAAGTGAGTCTCATGGCCCACTGCTTCTACCTTGGCCAGTCAAGTTTACAATCCCAGGGTTCTGTCTTGAGAGGGTCATTTCTGTAAATGATCTAACACATTTGTGTCTCCATGTAGAATTTGATAATTATTCTTGGAACTTTGGAGACAGAGAAATGCAGAGACATATCTCTTAAGGAATTTAGAGTCATAGATCCCCTAGAATATTGAATGTGCAGCATCACCTGAGTGCTACAGAATCACTGCAGTCAGTTACACACTGGAACTAAGAGATGCTCTGGTGCAGCTGATTTACTCCCATTTTATAAATAACTTTCCGTGATGAACCATGGCTTCACTTACTATATCCACAATGTGGCGATATTAAGAAATAACAGCTATCTGGGTGTTGCCCAGTGGAAAAACATTTGCTAAGAATGTGCAAGGTCATGGGTTCAACGCCCGCCACCTTCCTCATCCGGGGGGCAGCCAGAGAGGAAGCATGAATCTTATACATGTTTATTTCTGACCTGGAAACTGCAGAATCCAGGCTGTTTTATTTAGATATTAATCACTATTCAACTGTGCCCTGAGAGAAGTGGCATTATCATGACATCGGATCCAACGTGCACAGTTGTGATCCTAAGCAATCTGGAAGAATCTCTGTCACACTCATTCTGTATTACCAAAGACATGGACATGTGCAGACTATCAGAAGGATTTTTGTCTACAATAATTACAAAGTAATATAAAATGTTTACAGCTCACCTTAGTTCCCTGTGTATCTTAAGAGTTACAGAAACTGTTAACTATCCCATGTTTTAAGAGTCTTAGAAGAGTTGATGGTCAAAACAGTTTCCACATCACCACAAAAGCTCTTTGAAGGTGCTTGCAAACGAGAGAACTAAGATATACAGTATGCAATGTTAATAATCCAAAGCTGGAATAATAATACGTAATGCCATGTAAATTCCAGTTCCTCTCCCAAACATTCATTACATGTTCTGTTACTATGCACGAGGTCCTGGGGTTATCAGCAGAGGGCAGGAAGAGAAGAAAGAAGAAATGGAGAAAGGAGGGTAGGAGAGGAACGTGGATCACCAGCGGGGTCCAACGCTTTCATCCTTGGTGTTTGATGATGCATCCTACACACAGCATCTTGTTTTGCGGTACCTTAACCACTGTGATTACTAGTGAGATGGCACAACTTTCCACATGTTTATTAAATTTTTGTTCTTTTCTGCATGTTGCTTGATAATAGGTATCAGCCATTCTGGGTGGGGGTTAAGATCTTGTTTTATTGCTAGTTTGTAAAAAATATTTTACTTAATAAAAGGAATCTTTTTACCTCATATCACAAAAGTTTACAATCTACACTTAAATTTAGTTGTGTTGCTCTTATATAAAATGATTACAGAAGGTTTCTTTTGAAAAATCTGTTAATTGCCTCTGCTTAGACTTAAAGATTTATCATGTATCTCAAATGTTAAGTAAAAGCCACTGGGATTTCTTTCTAATCCATCATTTTATTGTATCTGGGATTTGTATTTAGAAGATGTTAGGAGGGGATTTAACTTAATTGTGTTTTAGTGTGCCCCGGTGCCCGTTATTGGATAAAGCACCCTGAAGTGCACTTTAGAAGGCAGATAAATCAATGCCATGGGACTATTAAGACATTGAGGGCAGAGCTAGATCCCTGTCTGCTTTCTCTGAGAAATATGAACTAATATTTGACAAGAATAAGTAATGTAAATTAGCAAAAAGCTCCCTTCAAGTCAGGAACTACTTACCCTTGGCAGGAGGAGAGGGGGGTAGTTTCCCAGAGGGTCAAGTTACCAAGAAAGGATGAAAATTAGTTTAGTGGTTTTGGGGGACAACCTGTAAGAAAAGAAAAGAAGACACTGTCCATCTATATGCAAGGTGGTTGATGTAAGGCCCAAAAACTAGTCCAAAGAGTTGGCAAACTCCTCCTCACTGCTGAGGAATTCTACAATGTATAGTCCAAAGATAATGTCCTCTGCCTCAATAATAGACCAAGTTTTAGAAGCATAAAGACAATTCCTGGGAAGTACAAGCAAAAAGCTAAGCTAATGCCAGCTCAGCTGTAATGTCAATAGTTGAGAGAAATAATTCCCCATACCCTAATCCGTAGACTCATTAGGCTGTGGAAGAAATTATGAATTTCCTCCTCCATTAACCAAATGAGGCTTTGATGATGGTATCACTGGAAAAGCAGTCGTATAGGAAGCAATAAAGTGGATTTTAAGTCATTGCAAAGGAGAAGCCAACTCTGGAAGAGAGTCTACACAAGATTCAACATAAGCTGTGAAGTATCTTTACTTGAACCTTTGAGCCTGATCTCAGCTGCTATCCCATGTGACATGTGAGCACATGAGCCTGTTGTCTGATGTTGTTTTAAGTGAGGATATGAGCTCATTCTCAGCTGCTGTCCCACATAAGGGCGAGATCCCATTATGAGATACAGCCCCAGATGAACAAGTCTTCACTGAAACCTTACTATGAAGCTCTGTTCTTGACTCCTGTCGTTTCTAACGTGTGTTTCTTAATTTTTAAGTAACACCCTCAGAGAGTTAGCTGTTCATAATGATTATTTTAACTCCAAGAATAATACATATGTAGAATGCACAGCAACTTCAGGCATAAAGCCAATATTTGATACCTGAGATTTTCCTTCCCTACTCACTCCAGCATATTTATCAGGGCTGCCCAACACCACTGCTTTTTCTGTCCCTGAATTTCTTCTCAGACAATGTTTAAACTGCACATTTCCCACATTTGTATTCTCACTGGAACCTCTGTCTAAAATGTAGCAAACTCCTCTGTCCTTTCTTCTAGAATTCCACCCATCCTTGCAATGAGCATTATTGCATACCAATAGGTCAAGCATCTGCACCTTAGATTTCCTCTAGATGCCTGGATCCTTTATGAACTTTTATGCTCTTACTGTGCTTTTAAATATAAAGGGGATCTTAGGGGTGTTATACATCAGTGTAACCCAAACAGTCATATTTAAATATCTACAAAAGAGTTTTAAAGATGAAAGGATTGTTTGGGGTGTACAGAAGACTACTCAGTGCATAAGAATGACTGTTCTTCAAGCATGGGGACCCATGTCTTGATATCAGCACCCAAGTAAAATGCCTTACAAGGTCATGAACATGTCTGTAACCCCAATGCTGTGAGTGGCATTTTCTTCACAGAGCAGTATAGTCAATGTACTCCATGCACATACTTGGACAGGGACACACACACACACACACACACACACACACACACACACACACACACACACACACACACTGTTCATCTCATGAAGTTTGTGCTTCTGTGGAGCTGGATGGTGTCTGAGAATCTGCATTTCTGTACAAAAGCAAACCTAATGCTTAATGCTGTTGGCTGGTCCCAGCAGCAATAAGTCTCTTGAAGAATCATTTCTTTATAGGATCTTGTTATACAAATCAGGCAGATTTGCTCAGTGCTCTAAAGCCAGTTAAGGACTCATGTGGATAACCCACTATGAGCTTCAGGGGTAGGTGTTCAGGGTCAGAAATTATGACTGTGCACCTGGGTACTAAGAGCACTGTCTCCTTAAACAAAAATAAATAATTTTGAATTATAATAACTTTCTTGCAATTTTCAAATGTTTTAAGATGCTAAAATATTTTACTGTTTACATATTTATGTCAAATAGGAAAGCTGGTGAAATTCATAAATATCTTCTTTTCCTGTGTACATAGTTGGTCTCCAACATGAAGTGACTTTACTTAATATTTCTCAAACTTTCATCCTTTGCTTTTCATCCCTGGAGCAGCTGTTTTGGCTAGAACCTCATTAGTTGTTCCCAGAGGACAAGAAACTTTCTTGACTGTTCTTTGTGCTTTGGTCTAGCCAGGCTTTGATGCACTCATACACTGCATGGTTATCATTCTAAAAGAAAAAAAAAATCACCTCTTTAATATACACCATTTACTTTTATGTTAATTTGAATAAGTATTTATTTAAGACCGAACATGTAACTTAGTCAAAACATGCTTGTCTTCGATGTACCAAGTCCTGAGTTTGAACTTCAGTACATGCATGAGGCATGGTCATATATGCCTGTCATCCTAGTCCTTGGGAGGTGATGGAAGGTCAGAAATTAGTGACAGTCCTTGGCAGCTTGAGCTGCCTGAATCCCCGGCTTTTCCTTACAACAGTTCCATCCCTGTTAGCAACTACCCCTCCTAGGGCTGGAAACCACCAGCATTCTACTTCCTCTATGTGTGTGGACTTACTGCTTCTGGACATTCTGTATAAGAAATGATACATTGAACAGTCCTTTGTTCTCACGTGACACAATGTTTCCAAGGCCATCTACACAGATGCTTGTGTCAGTACTTTATCCTTTTATATTATTGAATAAGGTCCCATTGTATGCCCACACCACTTTTTAATCTGTTTCTGAGTTGTCTGGCATTTGGGAGATTTTCATTTTTTGAACAATTATTAGAAATACTGTTATGGTTGTTTATGTTTTTTTTTCATGTTTACTTAGCTTGTATCTCCATGTGTGCGGGTTCATACATACCAGAGCTCATGCAGAGAAGTGAGATTACAATCGAGAGCTTATCACCTCCGTTTACAGTGTTATTCCCAGAGCTTGATCTTAGGATGTCAGGTTTGGCAGCAGGGATCTTTAATGGCTGAGCCATCTTGCTGGTATGTAATAATTTTGTAAGGGCAGATATTTGTAATACATGTATAGAAATAAATTTCTGGGCCACATGGTATCTCTGTGTTTAACATTTTGAAAAGGTATCAAATTGTTTTCCCAAGTTTCTGAATCCCATTTGTATTATATATTAGGACTAAAGTTTCTCCGTATCTTCAAAAACCTCAATCATTCACCTCTTTGAGGGGTTTGTTATTAGATTTTAAAGCCGTGGTTGTTATGAATCAGTATCTTGCTGTGACTTTTTTTTGCTCTGACTAATGACAGTAAAAATAATTTCATGTACTTGTCACTCAGGGTCTTTTGAAATATCTATTAGATGTTTTGCCAACTTTTCACTGAGCTGTTTTTGAATTACTGGATGGTATGAAATATTGGTATATTCTAGATAATATTTCTTTTTCATATAAAACATTTCTCCATTGTGGAATTGTTTTTCACTTTACCAACAGAAACCTAAAAATCCTAAAAGGTTTCCATTTTGATGGACGCTGACCTATCAATTCTGTTCACTTACTATTTGTGTTTTTGGATTTATGTCCAAGAAACTGGTACTAACTAAAGTCAGGTGACCTGCTCCTATGTTTTCCTAAGAGATTTACATTATGTTCCAGCTTAAGGCTTTCTGGCATGCATGACACAAAGCAGGATCAACATCCTTTCACATTAAGATTGCCCTAGCATTGCTATTAAACACTGTTCCTTCTTCTTGAATGGTCTGATTCCCTTATAGAAATCAGTGGACCATGGAGCATTAGTGTCTGGGCATGCTTTTATTCCATTGGTGGACATGTTTCTATGCTGTGATACAGTCTTGTCTAGAGAGAGTAGCTTTGTGATGATTTGTAATGACAGGGGAAATGTAAGTTGGCCAGTTTCATGCTCTTTGTCAAGACTGCTTGGACTATTCAAGATTTTTTATACTTTTATGTGAATCTTGAAACACATTTTCCAAATTTGTCAAAACTTATCAACCAAGCAAACAAGGTTAACAACAATGAGCTTAAAATGTAAAAGATGGATTTGAATCATTAGCTCAAAATCAACCTGGGGTATATTGTCACCATGATAGCAAGTATCCAAATATGGGATACTTCTCATCTTCTGAGATCTTGAATTTCTTTAAACAATTTTTTCTATAAATTTTGTACTTCTCTGACTAAATTTTTATTTCTGTGTATTCTATTCTTCTGGACATCTTAAATGAACTTGACTTTCTATTTTTAGATCTTTCATACTAAGGTGTTAAAATACAACTGATATTGGTAAATAACATAATCTATAATCTTATCTTCACAGAAAGAATTTCTGGAAGTTTTCTGCATACTGAAAAGAAAAATAGTTTTGCATTTCATTTTTTTCTATTGCTGAAGAGGCAATGACAACATATTGCTTTGCTTTGCTTCTAATTTAGATGAATAGCATTTAGTCTTTTATTATTAGGTGTGAGATAAGTTGTGGCTGCCTCATTAATTATTATTAAATATGTATACTCTATCAGATTAATGAAGCTTCCATTTCTCTGAGTGTGTTCAGTCAATCACTACCAAGTTATTTAAAACAATCCTCCAGTGTGTCTTTATTTTCATGTCTAATGAAGTTTATGCTTCATAGGCTGTAGGGCAATCCTCTTGTACCTGTCCCCAGTTCAGCTTCCAACCTTGTCTGTTGGTCCCATCCCTCCAACCTTCCATCCTTGCCTTCAACAAGCCACATAGGTCACTGAACACAGCATCTCAGAGTCCATATTGCCTCCCTCTCTCTCTCTCTCTCTCTCTCTCTCTCTCTCTCTCTCTCTCTCTCTCTCTCTCTCTCTCTCGTTCTGATTCCTCCTTGCTTTACTCCAAATAACTCCCGATTGTTCCTCACCAATGAGATCTGTTGTTACCTTCCAATCGATGTGGATGAACTAGAGCTGCCTCAGCCACTCTTTCGTATGCTCACAGCAAGGTGTGTGTATTTCTACATTTGAATTTGATGTGTTTTTTCTGCCTTGTCAATTTAAATTTCTGCCTCTCCATAGAGTTCTTAAAGTCAGAGGCTATATTAGACATATTTCACATGCAGGAGCTTTATTACACCATGCTTTGTTAATGGTCAGAAGTATGCATGGATAAGATTTATTCCACTTTTTATATTGAGCCTTCATGACTCAGTAAAATGATTCACTGTAAAAAAAAAAAAAAAAAAAGTAATGGACTCTAAAGGCAAATGCAGCTGTTGTTCTAGTGCCTTTGGAATATTAAAAGAAAAAAATGGCTGGCAAATAAAAATACATGCCACCCACCCCCCAAGAAAAATATTAGAAGCTGGAGTTTCAAGGAATTTTTCTCTCTTTCTACAAACAGTGCTTGCTAGGACATTTCACTGAGGAATCCCACCCCCCATTCTCCCCACTCCTTACCCATAATCTCCAACAATTATTTGATATTTTGTTCAACCGAAGAAATATGGTAGTACTTACATTACTCAGTCATATACAAAGGACTCAATGGCTATTGCCTGTGATAGCCATTAAAGCAAGTTTCACTAAGTGGCTGACACTCAAACAAGAGCCAGGGAAACACAAAATACACTAGTAACTATTAGAGTGAGCAGTACATTCATGAGTTATGTCTCTTTTCTGTCTTGAGAAACTCCTCAGAAAGTGAGGCTCGCTTGTCAACAATTATTGATTGTGTGCTAGTAATATCCATGTATGTGGCTGGATGGTGAGGGCAGAACACTGGGTGGTTCAGATCTGTGCATTCTAGGGATCTGTGCTTGAGTGAATACCAATACTCCTTAACACACTGTGTATTATCCAAGTGTCTGTTGAAAGCCATAACAAATATAACTGAGGAATTCTTGGGATAAAACAGTGACTCAAAGAAATAGATATCTGTCCAGATAGAGCATACACTATAATGAGAAAAGCAACTGTAAACAATAACCATAATGCCTGTGTATGTACACATGCTTATAAACACGGTGCTACATGTGATAAGTAGCATGAAAAAGAAAAGAGCCAGTTAGGAGGATTGAGACTAGATAATGTATCACTACAGTGAGAAAAAGGATGCTGAGTGTTGCCCTTCATCATGATAAATATTAAATGAGACAGATATGTTTTAAATGATTTAAAAATATTACATGATATATATTTAAAACACATAGATCCAATTAATATGTATAATTTTATTTTTATGTAACAGTAATTTTTTCAAAGGAGTTCTGAATATTTTTAAAGATAATTAAACTTAAAAATGAAACAGATCAAGACTTAGGGATTCATTTGGAGGTTCAGACTTGAAGGAAGTAAAGCTGTTGGCCACACAGCTGCTAGGTAAAATGTTCCAGAAAGAGCAAGGGTGAAGGCAAAGCCCTGAGATTCCAATGCTCCTGCAGAGTCCACAGCACAGTGGAGATACCCCAGTTCTGGCCAGGCACTTGTGTGCAATGATAGAAGATTAGTCAGACATGGTGGAGTGCCTTGTTAGCTTGGAAGGGCTTTAGACTCCATAAAACAGGCAGCAATTGGAAGCAATTTGAGCAAGGGAGTGATTGGATCTAATTCATGTTTTAAACACATTACAGACAATTCCTGATTACAAGTGTATGATTGCTCTCTCTCTCTCTCTCTCTCTCTCTCTCTCTCTCTCTCTCTCTCTCTCTCTCTCTCTCTCTCTCTCTCTCTCTCTCCCCTTTGTAATGGCACTAAAGCTAAATGCAGCCTGTTCTGTCCAGATAATGCTCTAAACAGTCATACACCTGGTTTTAAATGAGTGACTCTGTTATGCACAGCACAAGGA
This sequence comes from Phyllotis vaccarum, assembly GCA_033318265.1. Taxonomy (NCBI): domain Eukaryota; kingdom Metazoa; phylum Chordata; class Mammalia; order Rodentia; family Cricetidae; genus Phyllotis; species Phyllotis vaccarum. The sequence continues at coordinate 2,938,705 of JARWLC010000012.1, forward strand.
AAAGGAAAAGAAAAAATCCCTAGGAGCAGATATATAACTTAATAGAGCTTACCAAAGGCAGCAGAAATGACTGAGAAAGCCCTGCTCTGTCAGGCTAGATCCCCTGTTGAGAGATTTCCCAGCAAAGCAATGCAGTCTTGCCCTGTGTGAGCTTCCAGCTTTTTGTTGCCACCTTAAGCATCTTTATACCATGGGGTAAACAATAATCACCTCAGTCAGAAATGGTTTACCTCAACTATTTCAACGTTTTGCTGTTCCTTCTCCTTGTTAAGAGCCCCCATGGGGCCAGCCTGACCCAGAACATGGAGTCTTGAAGTATATTTGAAATAAATGTTGAATGTGATGCAATGAGCCCCATCTCCTGTTCCCAGTTAGTTCTCAGTAGGCACAAATAACACATGAAAATTTACTAATGTAATTTGCATTACAACTCAACAGAAACTATGATTCAAAATGAGCTGTGCTTTTTGCTAGGGCTAAGGAGGGGTGGTCTCGGCCTCTTTCAGTGCTGGCCAGCAGAGTGAGCTACAGCCATGGTCAGCCACATGGAGGGACACCTCAGCATGCTGTGTTGCTGAACTGTGATGCTCAGTGTCTTAGGTACATAAAACGGGTTTTAGATGTAAGATGCTTTCATCCTGTGATGAGCTTTCCAGGATATAACCCATCATAATCTGGGGCAGTGTTTGTACTCTCTCTCTCTCTCTCTCTCTCTCTCTCTCTCTCTCTCTCTCTCTCTCTCTCTCTTTTCTGATCAATAGACTTAAATTTTAAAAGCAAATGTAAAGAAACCAGTTGAGAAACTATTAGTATAATTTAAATTTGAGATTGTTTTTAGTGGCTGAAATTGGGATATAAACAATGGAAATGCTGGGTTTCAGATTCTATCAATACAATATACTTAAATTATTTAAGTCTAAGGTAGCAGATACACTTAAATTTAAAGTTATCAGAATCGGATGTGTCATGTAGGACAGAGTAGAGAGCTAAAGATGTCTTCATCATTTTGGAAAGGTCCTCTTCTTAAGAACATGGGGAAGGAGAATTCAGGTGAACATCTGAGATAAGGTCATAGACACAGAGAGCTCAGGTCAGCACATCCCTTAGGATCTCTCCATAGAGAAGCCATCTCTACAATTGGCCGGCTCCACGTGTACGATGCCCAAAGATAGCATGGGGAGCTGTAGAGAAGACACAGTCTACTTTTGTAGGCTTCCTGGGGGAATGTTCATTTCTCTGAAATGAACAGGTTGCTAATGCAGTCAGGGAGGACTGGAAAAGTGAAGGAACATTCCGCACCCTTCAGCAGAGCAAGCAGGGAGTTTGTGGAGAGAAGCATTTTTACGGGAAGGTTGAGGACATATGAACAGGTGACTTAGGGACAGAGTCAGTTGGGAAGCTTTAAAGGTCAGGTCCTTCCCTGCTGTCGGCCCAGAGCTTTCTCCCAAGCCCCCTAGAACCACTGTCTACATCTCATCTTGAAACTATTCCATAATATTCTAAGAGTCTATTTATTTTTCTCTCAGACTCCTTGATTCAAAATTACTTGAGAACAAAGATTTTATATTTTTTATTTTTATTAACCATAACAATCATTTATTCAGGAAGGCTGAATAAGTGCTGGCTCAAACAATAACATATTTTACCCTGCTCTTCCTGAATCTATTTTACTGCACAAACATTTAGGGTTAAAATAAAAAACTCATTTTGAGTAGTAATAAATTCTTAACCAGAGATCACCTTGGAAGAGTTAACACAACAAAAAAGTTGCAAAAAAAGCAGTTTTTCTAACAGTAATTGTCAATGACAAAGAACGCCATGGTCCCCAGGAATGGACCAAGATGGAAATATTGAAAACATTTGACAGTGGCAAAAGAGGAGCTTGTCATGAATTCCTAAAAGACAGGTAAGCGGCTGACGACGGTTTCTGTAGACTAGCCATGATAGGTTTCAGTCGCTGAAGATGTACTAGAGACAATCAACGAAGGAAGATTTGGGTTAATGGCTTCATAGGCCTGTTTGGGCATATGGCAACTTAGTACAGCACACAGGAGAAATGCCACTGAAGAAACTTCTGCGCACCACAGGCGTGTATACACAGATGAAACTTCACACCTCACTGGGGATAGGAACAAAGGATAAACTTAAGAAGAGGTAACACCCAATCTGAAGGCATTGGTTACCTTAGTGACCAACTTCTTTCTATCAGGTCCTACCTCCTGGAGGTTCTACTGCCTCCCAGTCTGCCACGGGATGGGACCACGCCTTCAGCACATGGGCCTCTGAGGGTCACTCTAGCACCAGTTGTACTTAGAGAAGGATGAACGTCTTGAGTCACTTCTGTAGGCTCATGACAAGAATGGGCCCATTAGTACTCATCCCTTCAGAGACCCAAAGCAGAGTGCTCGGCACAGTACACCCCAATAGCCTCTTCAATAACATCCATGATGATGGAATAGAGAAGGAAGCTGACATCAATTTCAGCCTCCAGCCCTAGCACAGAGGGACAGACTTGACAAGGCTAAAGAGCCTTAAGCTTTGACCAACTAAAGATTAGCTACAAGATGCAAATCAAGGGCCCTGCTGAACACAGGCAAGGGGGGAGCAGCAGATGCTTGAGTCCCCGGTTCCACACTCTTGAGTATGTCTGAATATTCCAAAGAGCTCTCTGTGGGCATTTAATACACATACTCATTTATCCTAAAATAAGACCCTATGAGTCATTGCATCTTGCTCTGCTTCCTACTCTGGCTTCTCTGACTCATAGGCGCGCATGTGTGTGTTATTTAATTTACAAACACTATTACTTATTTTCCTCAAAAGGACAGGATCACTTCCTTCATTTTGAAAAAAAAAAAAAGTCTTGCCCAAAACGCCACATCTGAATTATCATAGTTTGCCTTTCAGTGATTATTTTATATAAAGGATGCTCCAGGTAAAGAGTAGTTAGTTCACACAGCCCATGCTCAGAGAGTAATCCTGACAACACAGGCTTTAGTCTGCTAGAGGAACCCTACATCCTCACAGAGATTATTAAGGGCATGGATCAGGATTAAGTAATTCTACTAACTTTTCTTTGTTTCATCAAGGATTCTTTTATGAAACTGACACGTTTAACTACTGATGTATAAAGTCTGGGTGCAATAATTTCTAATGTATTTTGTACCAATCTCTATGTTGTCATTGATGCAAAGTGTAATGCAGGAAAAAAAGGTCTCAATGCTAATACTATTATTAAGATAATTCTGACTATTTTGTTCCTCTGAAAACATCTAAAGCACTTCCAAGGGGTGCTGGATCGCAACTGAACATCTGCTGCTACTGTAAACACATCATTTTGTGTGGACCACACCTATAAAAATTTAGGTGCCTGATAATATTAACCAATTTCCATGTAAACATGGTTCATTAAAAGCTACAGAGATAATGCTCCTGCCTGATCTGTTTAAGGAAAGAGAAAGAATCCTTGTTGGAACTCATTCACAGTTCTGTCTTGTTGGAGGTAGAAGTAGTAAAATTTTTTCATCTTTCTTTCTCTCTCTCTCTCTTTTTTTTTTTTTTGTTTGTTTCTCCCAACTCGGATATCTCTACTCTGATATACTGTTGATGTAAATCCAACCCAACTTCTAATACCTGTCCCAACAGATTTGTGAGTCTAGAGAAGAGTGGGCAAGAATATGTACTCCAAGAAAATCTTTCTGGTCCTCTCATTTAGAACACCAACACCGCATTCAGCTGGGCTGGAATTTCATTTATTTAAAATGTAGTTTTATACATACTTTTGTTATGATAAAATTCCATCACAAATATATGCAATCATAGGAATAAAAGATAGTGCCTGGTTAATTCACATGATTCCTGGAAGACTGACATAAAAATCCTTCAGGCCAAAGTTATTATAACAAAACACTCTCAGAAAGATAAGATTCTGTAGTTATAGGGATTTTATATTATAGTGAGCGGCATTATGGTTAGTGAAAAATTTAATAAAAATAAGATTTATGTTGGTCCGAAATCAAACATATCTATTCACCAAGGAATGACTTCAGGATGTAGACGACATGCATCTGAATAGAAACATAACAGAGGTTCTACAAAGTTTGTGGCACTTGGCAAGTATGTGTGGAGGGCATGTGGTTAGTACACACCACGTGAGTAACACTTAACATCCTGTCTACAACATGTATAGACATTCAAGAGGAGTGCTACTCAATTAATAAGTCTGATAATTATCACAAAGAGATATACTGTTAGGGTCATTATTTATTTAAGCCAATTACAATATAAATGGAGGAAATGCAGGAAATGGAGAAAGGATCTACTTGTCCAGAATGGAGCTTCCTTCCAGTCAGTGGAGAAGCAGAGAGAGCTGTCTTCATGCACAGAATTTTAAGTTATTTTTGGTCAGGCCTTAAGGCTACAGCTTCAAAGTTTATAGGTGAACCCCAAACCTGCACTGGCCCAGAGGCCATGCCCTCAGGTCAGGGAGGTGCTGAATCCCACTACATTGCTTCTTTTGGTCTTAATAAAAAGTTTTAAATGTATCTATAAAACTATACAATATTACAGCAATTATCAAGCAATGCCCAGTAGAGGGGAAATAGAGGCAATGATATAAACAAAACAAAGCTACAATTATAAGAACAATAAGCACAAAACATATTAAATGCCCAGAATATTGATGTGTGGCAAAATACGGAGATTACTTCAAAGCTGTTTATCTTGAATAATATGAATCTAGTACCTAAATGCTCTTAAGCTGGGTAGGACATGATCATAACTGAAGCTGTCTAATCTTCAACCCCATCAAAGACCTAAGAAGGAAAATATATTACCTGAGTAAGCTGAAAGTATGAGTGAGTAATTTTTGAAATTAGTAAGAGAAGACAGTCACAGTCAGCTGCCTGGATATTCACTCACAGCTTTTCTGCAAAGTTGGAACATCTAATTTTTTAACTACATGCCTTGGATAGCTGACAGATTTTTTTAGAAGAAGGTTTGAGAAACCATTCTATCTTTTCTTGGCAGATTCAGCAGTTTTTTTTTTATATTTTTGTATTGCTCATCCAGATTGGACAGCGTGCTTACTGTCAACAGTAGGGGCAACGGCAGTTCTTTGCCCAACAGGCCATTATCTGCAAAGGAAGACAAACTCCTGTGGAGTGTCCTTGATGCCCAACACCATCTAGGGAAATGAATGGTGCTGTCAGAAGCAATCATGTCTCTCATAGCTGAATTTTGAGTAACAAAACATTGAAATGCCATATTTTTAGGTCTATGAAGTGTCTGAAGACTCTTGTCCATCTAACATATCTACTATAGATCTGAGAGACCTAAACAGCATGACTAATACATGGCAAACATAGGTACCTGTGACCTGTAATATTTGTCATCTTAAAGAATGAAGTTTACATTGTAAAAGCAGACACTTAATAAAGGGTGTACAGTTTTTGGATTATGACTTTAAGTATGACAATCATGTAAACATTAAACAAAGGTAAATATATAGTGTAAAATGACAAAAGTATCTTAAATATATATAATTATACAAAATATCTTAAAAAGAGGTATAATATACATAAAATATCGTAAATAGAGGTATTTTATATATATAATAACTAATATAATTAAACAGAGGTAGAAATTGCATAGTGGAAATGACAACAGAATGCTTAATTTGCACTAATGTATAAAATATTTTAAACAGAGGTAGAAGCACTTGAAAAATGTGACAAATACAATTTTAATTTGTATCAATATACAAAATTACCTTGGACATATAAAATAATGTTACATGTGTATCAAGGTATAAGAATCTGTAGCAGTGCAAATTGTCTATGGCTTACATTTTGCTAATAATAGTTCACATAGCACACGTGGAGAATAATCCTGACAGCACATGCTTTAGTCTGTCTGTTAGAGGAACCCTACATCCTCACAGAATAGTAAAGGTGTGTATTCTACATGTCACTATGGAAGGGTGTCCATTTCCCTCTAAAACCTGGCGACCAAGATGTCCAAGAGGTGTCATTCCATTCAAAGTCTGGTGACACCGTAACTTCCCTTCCTCTGGAAAGAATACCTTTAGCAAATTGCTCTTTCTAAAAAGAACTGTCAGTCTCCTGAAAATACATATGCTGGTACTTTTAACTGTACTTAATACTCAATATTTGGTACTAGCGTTTTAAGTGTGTCGTGCCATAGTTAAGATTTATTAGGCCAATACAAACCTAGGTGTTTGTAAAACTAGAACATCTAGGTCCAGACTTATAAAAATGACATTTGAAATTGGAATAAAATTTCTTGGGCCTCTCTTCCTTCTGTTGACTTGTCCAACTTTGATATGGTGATTTTTATTTGTTGTATGACTTTTATTGTGCAGTGTTTGGTTGCTGTCTCTTAGAACCCTGTCCTTTTCTAAAGAAAGACAGAAAGGGAGTGGATCCTGACAGGAGAGGAGGAAGGAGGAAATAAGCAAACTGTATTAAAATTAAATTATAAAAGAAAAATCTATATTTAATAAAAAAGAGAAAAATTACCACTCTTGGGAGAAATAGACTTCCCCGGGGAAGATCACACCAGTTGGTTATCTAATACCAAACAATCCGCCCTAAAACCATACGTATATGTAACATTGTACAGACTGAGCAGTGTCTGTGTGTGGGGGGTATATAACAATAATTAATGAAAATATGCCATAAATTTAAAGACAGCAATGAAGGGTAGATGGGGGAGGGAGTTTTAGAAGAAGAAAGAAAAGGGGTAAAATGATTTAATTATATTAGAATCTTTGAAACGAAAGGAATAAAAAACAAATGTAATAAAAATAAAATAAAATAAAGGAAATAAATTGTAACAAAATACCTAAAAAAAAAAATTCCATTACAATGTCAAAAGGTCTTGTGCAATTAACTGTCTTAGTTACAGTTTGTCTGGCTGTGAAGAGACACCATGACCATGGCAACTCTTATAAAGGAAAACCTTGAATTGGAGGATGGCTTAGAGGCTCAGAGATTTCCTCTATGGTCGTCATGTCAGGGAACAGGCTGACATGGTGACAGAGAAGGGGCCAACAGCTCTACATCTAGATCCGCAGGCAACAGAAAGAGAGCATCCAGGATGGCAAAGCAGACATGGCCACCCAACAACCATCTGTAAATCCAGTTCTATGGAATCTGATACCTTTGAGGGCACTGCATATAAGTGGACCACAAACATCCATACACACAAAACACCCATTAGCATAAAAACTAAAAATAAATAAATCTCGAAAAAGAAAAAACGAGGCAAGCTGGGCAGTGGAGGTGAACACCTTTCATCCCAGCACTTGAGAACCCCAGATAGGCAGGGCTCTCTAGGAAAACCCTGTCTAGAAAAAACCAAAAGAAGTAAGTAAAGCTCCTTCCTTCTCCAACTCCCACACCTCACCTACTCCACCTCTTCAGGTGGAGCTTACCCTACAGTCAGAACCCGACCTACTTTCTTCTCACCTAGAAATTGACCACCAGGCAGGGGACTGGCTTCAATTGGCCTACAGCCACTTACTTACAGACTTACCATTATTTCATTTATGTTACAGTGTTGAAATGTTTACAGTTTCTGAAAGCATTAACAGGTTATCTACTGATCATTGTTTTTAACTGAGGAGGCGTGTAAAAGCAGTAACAGCATGGGACTCGTGATGTCACTCATCCAGTGCAACCCACTGACCCATTGCTTCAGTCACTCTCAGTTGGAACCGGAAGATAATTGGGACTTGTTAGAGGTTGATGACAGTGACCTACTGAGTAGAACACTGAGCGAATGAGAAAATCTGGTGTCTAGGAGACAGGTGTCTAGTCAATAGGGAAGAGGAAGAATCCACACTGCTGACAGAGCACCCCAAACCCTCAAGATACTCATCAGCACAGTCATTTATTACCTGTCTCAAGTGGAAGGAAGAAACATCAGGTTTAAAAGGCCTAAGAGGAACAGAACCAAAACCAGAAATACAGGGCAGTTCTTTGTATTTTGATGTCCTTAAAGAGGACTAGCCAGTAAATGTAAATGATTAAAATCTAACATACTTCAATGTCACTTTGTCACACACATGAAATTTTAAATATATTGTCCATTCACAGTGCGTGTAAATGAAACAACCTAAACAGATGTTCATCGAAGCGTTTCTGTTCCACGCCATCCCACATTCCCACTCGAAAAGATTTCTGCTAGGTTTGGATTTTGGAGGGGTATCTTTTTGCTTTTGTTTTAATATGTTACACAACAGGAATGCATATTCCTTCTATTTACTCATTTTATGTATTTAAGTGTGTTTCTGGCATGAAGGTAGGTACACCACGTGTGTGCCTGGTGCCCATGGAGGTCAGTGTTGAAATCAGATTCTCTGGAGCCAGAATTGCAGTCACATATGACTGTGGGCCACCATACAGGTACTAAATAATCCAAAAGCAAAACGCACTCTTAACTACTGAGCAATTGCTCCAATCCCAGAAGTACGTATTCTTATACAAATATGTAGCCTTGTATATAAAGGCATACTGCTATTTATTTACTTCCACCACTGACAAATTTAGCACATCCTTTCAGTCACTGGGATGTCGAAAACCCTTGTGGGTTTTTTGTTGTTTGTTTTTTAACACATACATGGTACCCACTATGTGGACACACTATTCCCTGTTAAACATAATCTCGTCTACAAATAGATATGTTCTAATTATTGAATCTTGGGATGCAAACCAGTGCAGCTGGGAATCAGGTTGTGCATAGCACTCTTTTGCATTGTTCTATCTGCAAGATGAAGAACCAGAGAAACACCTCCATTTTTGAGCAAAAGTTTCTTGACCCCAGTTTGAGACAGGCTGCCTGAGTTCTTCTAGGACCAAAGTACAAACAGGAGATGACCTAGGGGGCTATCTGATAACAGCTAATTAATCATGGAATGCCCCAGGATGGGAGATAGCCTGGGGCCATTCAATAGCCATGGAATGTCCCAACCCAACAAGTAATCTAGAGAAAAATGTTTGACAAACAGCCCGTTACGATGACAGAAAAAAATCTAAAAAGTCCCCCAAAATGAGCTAATCAGAATTATATCTAAGACCCCTAATTGATGTATAACCTTATATTTTTTGCCTTTAAAACCCAGTTTGCAGAGGAGCAGTTACCTCCTTCGGCCACTGCCACGCTGGTGTGCCAGACTGAGATTTTTGTTGAGACTTGCATTTTAGTAAAACTTGCTTTTGCATTTCAGAGAGTTTGTATCTCTGGTGGTCTCTTTGGGGGTCTCATGAACAGGGCACAAGAGTTTCAAAAGTGCTACTTATGTTTTTGTAATCTGGGTAACTACATAGGGGTGTACTACAGTGTCTACCACTGGCAATAATTTGGGAAAAACCAATAATAATAAAAAACATAAATAATAATAATAACCACATCCTCCCACTTTCAGGGTTTTAACAAGCCCATACACCAGAAAGTCTCAATGAGATTTTACTCTGCAGTTTCCTAGTCACAGCTGATATAAAGCATCTTTTTCATATATTTGAGTGGAATTTGTGTTTTCTTTCTATTCCTTCTTTATTTTTCATTTTGAATTATTTTTGCAGTGATTTGTCTTAGAGACATTAACTTTCTATGATATAAATAACATGGATCTCTCACATCTTTCATTAAGTATTTTTTGACATTTTTCTCATAGGAAATTTGCTTCTTTCTCTTATTTTTGTTGGGTAGAGAGACTCTTCATTGTGGTGTTTTATCAATTTTATACGGCCTCTGGATTTTCTTCTAAAATTTGATAGATTTATTTAATTTAACTTTTATTTTCCCCGAGACAGTCTGGTCTCAAATTTGTGATCCGTTTGTCTCAGATTCCTACACATTGTGGTTTAATGCTTGTCTCAACATAGCTGAACTAATGTAATTCTTCCTCCCACGTGCAGTTTATCCTACTGGACCAAGGGAAGTATCTTTATGTGTGTTTCCTAAAAGGCTGACTGTCATTCTAGCATAATTTTAGATGGCTGTGTTTGCCTCTTCTGATTGCCCTTACATCTTCATTCTATTCCATATATGTTTGAGTCTATTCCTGCAGAGATACCACACTGTTTTAATAAGTTCTGCATCCCATCACCCGAGTTTATTGTGAATGATTCTACACAGTATGAATTTATGTGTGTGAACATTAATAGATCTGATTTCTCAAAGCTAAATTCATGGTTTCTGAGGTCAAAGTCACACAGCATCCATGAGAGAAAACTTCTCCCTCCATTTATATTCCCTACAAACTCACAGCCCTCTCCACCCCAAGGGTCTCATTAAAACCTCTGCTCATGGGGATGGTAAGCTGCTTCCCTCCATTGTGCTAGCCAGGTCTTACAGACCTCCAGACTCAGGGAGCATTGTATCTGCATCCCATGCTACTGAATACAAATGCTAAATGTTTTTTCTCGGGAAGAGATAACCAATAAATTTTATAGAGTCATAGAAATATAATGTATGCAGGACAATTAAACAAAATTGAATATGGAAAAGGGAGCTTTTTTTAGGTTCTTGAGTTTGTTGCTTGGCCTTCAGAAAAGCATTGAATTCATCCTGTTTTATACATAGCTTTAGCCCACGTTCATCTCACCTTCAGACTGGAAAGACAGGTTACCCCTGGCAGCAGAGAGAGTAGACGGGATCAACTCCCTCACCAGATGGATCAGAGAACATCTCAGAAGAGAAGATAGGGAGAATCTAAGATCTGGAGGATGGGAAGAGTCTGTGAAACTCTGCTTTCTGGGTGGGACGTGGCTACCACACTCATGAACACAGAGAAGCTGTGGTTACCTGCACAAGACCTGCACATGGTCAAGACATTTAAGACTTCAGTCGAGATGAGAAAGGTGCTCTCCAGGCTATACCCTTACTGAGGAGATACTGGCTATTAACAGCCTCTGGGAGATGGAAAATAATTCTTCCTAAGGATGTTGTGATTTCTCCTCATCAAATGCATGGCCCCACACCCAGGCACATATGGATTGCATTAAGAGGAAGTGGGAATAGGAACATGTTGGGCAGGATATGGGAGGGGATGAGAGGAAGTAAATAAAGTCTTAATATGATTATATTTCATTGCCTATATGAATAAAATTATCAAAATAAAGAAAAATGATTTTAGAAATAAAGGAATGAGAAGAGGAAGAGGGAAGTGGAGAGAAGGCCAGAGAGATTGAAGAAGGGAGTGTTGCCCCAGAACTAACATTGGAGTCGCTCGTAAGAACATCAGACATTGACATTTTTGCTGGTGGTTCTGAAGAAAAATAGGCCTGCTACGTAGGTGGTCACAGGCCACAGAAGTGGGACTCCATCCAATTCCTATTATTAGAAGCCTGGCTTCTCCATTCTCAGCCTCTCATCATGGAGCCTCTCTCTCTCCTCACTGTCCCCGGTTAGCAGCTGTCATGAAGTGATTGGTGTACCAGAGTTTGAAACTGACCAGCATTTGGGACAAAAGGTACAAATACACTGTTATCTTCTTCGATCAAAGTGTCAGAACACACCCTTACTGTTGGCACCAAGGATCACCTTTGTCCCCAAGTATGACACTGTACTTATGTGGCGATGTGTCAGGTGTGCATCACTGGGAATACAGGCTCAGGAACCAGGAAAGATGAACCCCAAGACAGGCAATGAGGATGGGCTGCAGAGGGGTCCGGTGTGAAACAGAGAATCAGGGATCTCTCCTCTCCCCTGTCAAGGATCTGCTCCTACCAGACTCTTCCAGTTCTCCCTTTGCTCTTCTGTCTGTCAGGACCAGCTAACTCTGCTGTCCTCATATTCAGCCCTGAGGAAACCATCTGAACACCAGAGCCGATGCCACATGCTCTCCCCTGCATCTGTACACACACATACATTTGACACGCATCCGCCTCTTACTGATGCCTCACACTGTCATGCTCTCTCTCTCTCTCTCTCTCTCTCTCTCTCTCTCTCTCTCTCTCTCTTTCTCTCTCTCTCTCTCTCTCACACACACACATACACACACACACACACACACACACACACACACACACACACACACACACGTGGAATCCCTCTTCAACACTCATGCCCCATTAGTTCACTTACCTCACACACCCACACGCTCCTTCTCTCGTGCACTGGTATCAGTCACACTCCCTACGGACACTTCCTTCACACGAGTTTCCACAGCGGTGTTCACCTGTGCTTGTTCAGTCTTATCCCGCACACATACACCCCACTCCTGTACACATTTTCCTAGTTGCCATTCATTCACACATTAACAGTCCTCATTCCCTCGCTCATCTGTCCTGCGTGTTCATTTTCTTCCAAGTTTGCCCTTCTTTTTCCTGAACAAAGGAAGCCTACACTACTTACTTCATTGATAAAGAAACACATGACTTGTGAGTTCACGTGCTCAGAGTTAAAAAAGGCCTAGACCTGAAGTCAAATCTGTAAAGAATTCTTAACTGTAGATGAAAACCAGTGAAGGACTCCAGCCTCATTTGGAATTTACCAAAAATTTTATCTATTTTCTTTTAACTTTTTTGTATTTTTGTGTCAGGGCGGAGATTTTCAATATTCCTATTAATTTATGTGTGTGCATGTATATATGTGTGCACAGTGTCTATATTTTATGGAGTACATTTGTCTTGACATGTGTGTGGAGGTCAGAGGACAACATTGAAGAATCTATTCTCTTTTTCCACATTCACAGGGAATGAACTCAGGTCCACGTGAGGCAGTCACTCTGCTCACTGAGATATCCCAGGGGCTGGGGTATTTTAATGACACAAAGAGAGCACAGAATGAGGCATTTATTTAATAAGATGCTCCTGTAACCCACTAGGGTTCTGAACATTCCCCGAAAGCTTGGATACCCTCTCTTCATTGTGTGACATTGCAATTACAGTGTGTCTGCAGAGACCTATAGAAGCAGATACCTCTTGGCCTTTGCTGTTGCTGGCCTGAAATTAACTGAGAAGCTCTGAGGAAAGAAGTGGGGTAGAGAAAAAAAGAGAGACACCATGAAGATGCTCAAAATGGCCATGAACTGTCCTCTCCAGCTGAAGTCCTCCAGGCCCACTCAGACAGAGATAGATGAGGTATCAACAGGGCTCTCATCCTCATACTTCATGCCTTCTAACAACAAGCCCCATCCTTGTTAGCATATTTTATAGACTCATGAAGGTATAACTCCTATTCTTTACTCATTGTAAACCCAGAGAGAAGCAGGAGGTTGACCTTGTCTGGTTGTTGAAATGTGGAATGATGGACAGTGGCATTTCCAGCCCAAGGGAACAGAAAGTTGGAAAGTGCTCTGGGTGAAGTCTCAAGGGTTCCAGTGTGAGTCTGTGTGCTAGCTGGAGCCTCATTTGTGTGCTGACAGGGTCCTCCCGAATCACTCAGTCTGCATGTCCCTGCTCCCACACTCTTTGTCATTTCACAAAGTTTGCTTGTTAGCAATTCCTTGGTGACAAAGCACAGGGGAGAGCCAATGCGTGGAACCCAGGTGTCATTAGCCTGGCCCTGTGCACACAGACACTTGCTATGGAGCTCCCAGCACTGAGGGGTGCGAACAGCTCCCTTATCTCTTTATTTTGCAGTAATAAATTGTAGCTGGAACCTCATCTAGAAACAGAGGATAAATCTATAAGAAGAAAAATGGCCCCTATGAGGTTTCATTTGTCCATTTTTAATGGCATGGGGCTCAGATGTCTGAAGGCATAGAACTTTGTTCAAAATATCAGCAGATCAGAATTCCAGGAACCCCCCAAAGACCCTCAGCACCTCCATGTGTGATGTATTTGCTCCATGTTGTTCATTCTCAAGACTGTTAAATATGTCTGAAGAGTGTCCTCTTTCTCAAGGAGATTAATCCCATGCACCATAATTATGAAGGAACCACACGTCAGGGAGTCCCAAATGCTATGCAAGATGATAAGCCATTGTGTAGTTTTTTATCTTCATTGATTCCACCCTGCCTTCAATTTATACACAAATTTACACTATCAAAAATGTTTTAATGCTTCTGAGATACATTCTGATGACCATTCAACAAAGCCTGGTGAATCACTGGCATCATTTCCCAGTTCAGGGGCAGGTTTGTGGAGCTTGAGTGCTATTTTCAGGCAACACTTGCTTAGGGTGGAGAGGAGTCCCACCAACATGTAGATAGAGGATCATGCACTTGAATGGCAAGGTCATGAACTTGTAAAAGGAGAAAGCAAGAAATGATCACCTTCTCTCATTTTTGCTAAGATGAAGTTATTTTCTGAATCTATATGTAGAATTTGAGGATAACACATTTATTTATGGTAATGACATTGTATATTATCAGCTTTTCTACTCTATGACATTACTGGCTTCCTAAAAAGTTCTACTCAGACAAGTTGGAGGAGTGAGTGGACAGACCAGTAGATGAACATGAGTATGGATGCAGTTTTTCAGGCACAGAGCAAACACTAAAAACACAAGTGAAGGAAATAGTAAATTTGCTTTGCTTCATTCACAAGTCACCAGTCACTTGTATTTAAAATCTTTTTCCCTCCCCATTTTTACTATGTTGCAAAATAAGAAATATTTATGTAGAACAGCATATTGCCTGCTATATATCCATACAAAAGAATAGACCTACCCCATGAAGACAGCGGATACAACTTCTGACTAAGAATTCAAGAACCGAAGGAAAGCAGTTCAAATAACCCTTAAATCAATTCTTTTCACTTCTTCCAACTGTAATTATTTTTGTATTTCGTTGATCAACTGTGATCTACCAGATTATAATTATGTACATTGAGCTTTCAAATGAAATTTAATCTTATGGCGTGGAAAGTTCCATTAGTCAAAATTCAGTTGCTTTGGGAGGAGTGGAATGGGTATTTGGTAAAGCAGAATGTGGTTGCTATAATACTATCAAACACAGAGGAAACTATACCTCACTGGATGGCAGGGAAGGTGCTTCTGAACAATGATGACACAGAAGGGGGTAGGGAGGTGATGGGAGAGCACACAACCTGGCAGACAGAGAGGGTGACTGCCTGCCAGAGCAGAAGGGGAAGTCAGGCAGTACGAGGGTTAGGAAGTGATGGGAGTGTGGAAAGAAAACCTTGTGTGGCAGTTACTGAGGACATGAAATGAGGTTGAGAATGAAGGCACACCGACCCTGCTAAAGCTGGAGACAGTGTTCCATGCCTGGAATTCCACTGTGCACATAGGAAGACACGTAATACCGACCAGAAATTAAAACAAAGTTCGAGGTTTAATTTTAGCATTAATTATTGAACTTTATCATTTTCTGGTGGGCTTGTTATGAGCTCCTAAATTTTTCTGCTTGCTTACTTTCTCAACCTCAGATGCTGCTAACTTCTTTAGCCACTGTGGAATGTGAGACTGAAGACCCCCTCTCGTCTAAGAATCTTCTAGAAATGAAGGGACTTCAGTCCACAAATTAATTATTTTTGGTATCAAACATGAAAGTCTACATTCCAAAGAAAATTTAAGTAGAAAAATATCCTAAGGCTTTATCCAATTAAGTACTCAGGACTCCCAATTCATGCCTAGAGTTAGTTATTCTTAATCTAGTTCCTTATGCCTCAGAGCCATTTTATGAAGGAGCCAAGAACTGGAAGCAGATGTCTAAATTCAGAAGGCCAAGCCTTAGAAACATCTTCCCAATATTCAAAAGGCAGATTCAGAGAGCCACAGCCAAACTCTGGGCTGTGTTTGTGGAGTTCTACTGAGGAGAGGGAGCGCGATTGTAGGAGACAGGGGTGTCAGGGACATAGCAGAAAACCCCATAGAAACCACGAGCCTGGTTCATGGAAACGTACATTGAACCAACAACTAAGGACCCTGCATGGGACCAACCTATGCCCTCGGCATGTATGTGCAGCGTGACTGCTGTGTAGCTAGGTCTATGTGTGGACTCACAGCAATTGGAGCAGGCTGTCCCTGATGTTGGACTGGCTCTAGGGAACCCATCCCTTCATGCTGACTTGTCTTGCCCAGCCTGAAGACAGGAAGATGTTTGGTCTTACAGCAGTTTGATGTACCATGCTTTGCTGAAGTCCATAGGAGGACTGCCCCTTTCTTAGTAATTACAAAGGAGGGGTAGATTGAGAAGGGGGCCAGATAGGAGGAGAGAGTGGGAAGCTGTGCTTGGGATGTAAAATGTGGAAATTAATCTTAAATAATACTAACCAAAACAGAGGCTGACTTTGCCTGCTCCTGGACCCAGCATGAGGACACTCATGTTTACCCCGACTTGTCTGTGGCCATAGAGTGAATAATAGCTGTTCTCACACACATAAAATTGTATTTGTCCTTAATGTGACATTAGCTTTCTTGTGCCTCTCGTGCTATGGTCAAACCCTGCCACCAGTTTCCTTCTTCCTATCCTCTGCTCTTTGCTCATACAGGCATTCATAAATAGAGAATTTTCATTTGTACCAAAGCATAAATATCTGCAGCATATATACATATATATGTGCATACACACACACACACACACACACACACACACACACACGAGAGAGAGAGAGAGAGAGAGAGAGAGAGAGAGAGAGAGAGAGAGAGAGAGAGAGAGAGAGAGAGAATATAGTGCGAAGAACAAATAAAGGACAAATGAGACTACAAACAGCCTGTTTACTTAAGCAGTGTTATGTTGGAAATAAGAAAGAATTTGGCGAAATAGAGAATTTTTTCCTCTGCAAGACTGAAATTACTTGGAATGCACACTACAGACTGAAAACAAGGGACCTGTGTTCACCTGCCAAGGGAACCCTAGAGCAGAATTTGAAACCAGGCTTCACTCTTACCCTTGTACGTTAACAGAATCCCGCATCATTCTCTGCATCTGACCCCCAGAGCTAAGCATCTTATTTCTTAATTTTCTTTAGGCCTCCATGTTGTCTCAGGGTTTTCCAGCATAGCATCTTGACTCCAGGTGCTTCTGCAGTCCATATTTTGAATTTGACTGTGCATCTGACAATCTGTTGATAATACAATTAACATCCAAAGGCTTGAGGTCAGTTTCTAAATTAGAGTTTCCAAGACCCATTTTCTGATCTTTTGATGTTTACCTGATACATACACTGGTTTGATAAGGCAGGCATCAAGAAACTTACCTGAAATTTCTACAAGTCAGAAACATTAAAAATGGGTTGTGTTCTAATACCTTTCTCCTTTTCTTAACCTTTGTATTGCTCATGAATGCTGCTCACAGGCACATGCACAGATGCTTGTGTGTGTGTGTGTGTGTGTGTGTGTGTGTGTGTGTGTGTGTGTGTGTGTGTGTGTGTGTGTATGTGTGTAGGTACACATGATGGAAGGAAAGAATCCCTACAAGTTGTCTTCTGACCCTGACCTTTGCATGTGCACACACAAAACAGAAAGAAAAAAGGAAAGATTATCTTTCAAGCGTATCACGTACTTTTTCCACAGTCACCTCTCACCTTTTCTCCTTCTCAATTGCCTTCCTCTCCCAGGTAATCTTGTTTCTACCTTCATGTCATGATCTAAATGATTTTTATGATTTTATCTATATAAAATCTATGCTCTACAAATAAATGATAACATGTGACATTTTTATTTCTGAGTTTGGGTTATGTTGTTAAATATAAATACAATAATCCCCCTTCCCTACTAACAATATAGTTTTATAAAATTCCAGTCTATATGCATACCACACTTTTTTATTCATGCATCTGTTGAGTAAAACCTATGCTGATTCCACAATTAGTTATTATGAGTTATAAGGCAATAAATGTAAATATGCAGATATCTTGTGGTATGTTGGCCTAGAATCCTTCAAATGCATCCAGGAGTGGCACAGTTGGATCAATGACATTTTCAGTTTTCTGGAGACCCTCTGTTGTGATTTTCATAGTGTCTGTGTTAATTTACAAACTTACCAACAGTAGAATTCTGTTTTCTGTGAATACATGACATCATTTGTCCTTATTTGGTTTGTGCTTTTATTTCTGGGCCTCTCTTGGTATCTTCTTAAGCTATGGGGTATGAACCCCTGCAGAAGGGAGTGTGGAAGTCATAAACATATGGAAATACTAAAATATTTCTGAATCATCAGTGACCAGAAGTAAATTCAAAATCAAACATAAAGCAAATGGAGGTCTTTACAGCAAACACCTGTGTTACATGTGAGACTCTACCCCAGCTCTGGCTCTGAGCTCACATGAACACTTTGCACTGTGGCAGCTGAGACCCCATGCAACATCGGAACCACTACCAAAGCAGCTTGGCTCAGATCAGAGAGGACTGTTGAGGGGTGGGGGGGGGGGGGATTGCAGTGATTTCCTGCGAACATATAGTATTCTGCACTTACAGAATCATAGCCCTTTAATTGCAGAAAACACTTTAAATGTTTTCCCACTAGCATATAAATTTCCTTCAGCATGTAAATATTAAAATTTCATATATTTGGGTTGTATTTTATTCCAGTGCTTGGTGATTGTTTTTAAATTAATTTTGGCTTGGGATTAGAATGGACTTTTCAACAACTTCTTGAGTGGCCATTTTATTCCATGTATTTATGGGACATAGTAATTTTGGCATTGATAATGAAATAAAATTATCAAACAACAGAGTAAAGATCTCATGTCCTGCAATATGAAAATTCAACCAAGATTAGATTTTGTATGTAAATACAGACGGGCATCTACCTCTCATTAGTATGTAAATTTTATTTCAGCTCTTAGTGAACAGTACATTTGAATCATACCAACGAATTGTTTTAAAGTAGCTTCTTGATTTACAGTCAGTAAATGCCTTATTTATGTACGTGTTCTATAAGCCTGTAGCCAAGGCCACATGACATCTCAGATGGGAATGAGTTTGAAAAGCCCTGCTGTGTTTCTTCTATGGTCTGTGTTTCTATTTTTGGTCAATATCATGCCAGTTTCCTTACAACCGGAAACCTTGCATTGTGATACCTCCAGAGTGCTTTTTTTGTTCTGGGTTATAGGACGATTTGAGTCTTTTGTGGTTCCATGTGACTTTGAAGATACCTGTTTCTACTTTTGAAAAAAAAAATCTCATTGGAATTGTCATAAGGATTAAACTGAAATTATAGATCTCTTTTGTTAGCAGCCATCTTTATTACAATGTGTATTATGCCAGTCCATGAGTATGAAGGCGTGTCTTCAGGAGTCTTCTTCAATTTCTTTATTCAGTGTTTTAACATCTCCACTGTGGAGATCTTTTGCTTCCCTGGATAAGTTAACTCGGAGGTTTGTCTGGTTTGTTTGTTTAAAGCTAATATGCACAGGATTATCTTTCCTGGTTACTTTCTCAGGGTGTTCATTTATTGGCATATCATAAAATATCTCGTTTTTTCTCCTGTGTTTCTGCATATGGTGTGTGTGTGTGTGTGTGTGTTCATTGTATATGGCTAGTTGTGTGTGTACAGATGTGCACATGTCTGTGGAGGCCAGAGGTTGATGATAACTTCCCCCCATTCATTCCTTCCCCTATTTTTTAAAGCAGGGTTGAAACCAAAGTTCACTGGTAGGTTATTCTACCTAATCAACTTGCTCCAGGGATGTCTCTGCACATTCCGAGTGATGGAACTACAGGCAAGACAACACAGCCTTCCTCTGCATGTGGATTCTAGAGATAAGTCACCAAGCTTGCACAACAGACACTTTGACCATTACACCCACGTGCCAATCTTCTTGATCTTTCTCATGATCACTTTTAATTCCATTTTTGGCTGAAGTTATTTTTTGACTCCACAGTTTTATAGTAGAGTGTTTAGAATCTGTTGTGTATATAATCATATCATCTGCAAACAAGAATTTTTTATTTTTTCCTTTTCTGTTTGTATCTCTTTTATTCTATCTCTATAGATTAGAGTGTTTCTATAGATTAGAGTGTACTCATTGTTTCTGTGTCCTGCCTGGGCCCATGGTCCAGACAAATCAGCAGCCACTTATGATATAATTGATTCAGAGGCTTAATATTAAAAAAAAAATGCTGGGCAAGTAGTTAAAGAATATTACTAACTAGCTCTTACACTTAAATGAACCCATACTTCTTATTTATTATGTTTAGCCACACACAGCTTGGTACCTTTGCTCAGTACAGCATTATCATTTTTTTTTTTTTTTGTATCTGGCTGGGATTTCTCTTCCCAGAATTCTCCTAACCTGGTTGTCCTGCCTGTACTTCCTGCCTAGCTACCAACCAATCAGTGGTTTATTAAACCGATATGGAGCAAAAGTCTTTACAGTGTACAAGAGTAATATCTCACAGCATAAGAGTCTGACCATGTTATTTAATAAGAATGGAGACAATAGATATCTTTGTCTCACTCCTGATATGAGAGGAGATGCCTTCAATTTCCCCATTTCTGTTGGCTCTAGGTTTACCGTATATAATCTTCATTATGTTCAAGTCTGTTCTGTATTTTACTAGCTTTTCACCATTTTTTGTTAATGGTAACACTGGACTTCAAAAGTCTTTTGTGTATCTGTTGAGATGATCATATGATTTATCTTTTGGAGCCTACCAATGTTGATGTGTTACACTCATTAATTTGCATATGTTGAATGTAATTGCATTGGTGGCATAAAGCTAACTTGATCATGATACATTTTTTAATGTGAACTCAATCTGCAAGTATTTTAAAAATACTGATTTATTTTTATTTTATATATATTGGTGTTTTGCCTGCATGCACCACACATAAGCCTTGTGACCTCAGAACTAGAGGAGAACATCAGATTCCCTGGAACTGGGCTTACGAGTGACTGTGGACCTCTACGCGGATCCTAGTCCAAACCCATATCCTCTGGAAGAGGAGCAATTGCTCTTAGCAACTGAACCTTATATCCAGTCCCAAGTTTTCAAGTATTGTATTGGAATTTTTTATAATTTATTTTATGAAAAAAAATGTCATTTTTATCTATTTATCCCCTCCTCCCAGTCCCTCCCAGTCAGACTTCAGCCTTGCCCTTCCTATCCACCTATCCTCTCCCCCCAAAAGGGCAAGAAGTCCAAAGGTAGGAAAGCTCAGGGCTGTAGGGGTATTGTGTTATTTCGTGGTAAATAATTGTCCCACCCACTGCTTTAATGAAAAGCGCTGATGGGCCAAAGGCAGGCAGGAAGTGTGGGCGGGGCTACCAGACTAAAAGCTCTGAGAACAGAATGCCAGAGAGAAGCAGAAAGAAGTCAGAAGAAGCAGAGGACAACCATGCTGCTCTGAGAAAAGGTACTGAGCCGCATGGCTGAACAGGAACAATCATGGTTTAAATGAAAGGTAGAGAGCTAGCAAGTGATATGCCTGGGCCTGAGGCTGAACAGCCAAAAAACTATTGAAAGCATCTGTGTGTCTCTGTGGGACTGCGGGACTGTGGGACTGCGGGTCTGTGGGCCTAGACCTTGAGGTTAGGCCCAAAAGTCCGGGCCAGAAACCTCCTACTACACAGGGCAGCAATCCACTCCAGGCAAGTCCTGTTCCCTCATCCCAAAGTCAATGTTGGGTTAGGTGTCTCTTCAGGGAATGGGCTTCAAGGTGCCAGCCCATGCACAGGAACACGGTCTGATCCCATCCCTCAAGGCTTCTTATACTGCTCATGACATTTGGCAGTTGCCTACCCATGGAGAGCCCAGCTCCCTTTCCCAATGGATCTCCAGTGACCACTCCTGATTCTGTGAGCCCCCCCCCCAGAACTCCAGCTAGCCATCACTACAGGAACTCTCCTCACAATCCCCATGCCCTTGCTCACACAGACACCCCTCCCATGCTCCCAGCTCGACCAGGAACTCTGCCTAGCACTCAGGCATGGATTTCAGCCTCCACCTTTATTCCTTGATGGATGTAGATTCTACGATGATACTCAGGGCGGTCACCCACTTGACCATAGGGGAAGCCCTGCTTAGGCACCCCTTCCACTATTGTCTGGAGACTTGGCCAGGGACAATCTGTGAGTTCTTTGAGGTTTCCCTAGCACCCAGTCTCTTTCCAACCCCACGTTGGCTTCCTCTATTGAGATATCCATCTCTTTCTATCTCCCTCTATGCTCCTCTCACTCAACCATCTCTTTCTTTCAAGATTTGTTCCCACCTCTTCTTGGTTGCAGCCGATTATGACCCTAATTAGCTAAGGCGATCTTCTCTGTGGATGTCTCTCTTAAGTTCCTTCTAATCCCAAGATGTTCAGGGGTTGTGGATTACCACTTGGGTATTTTTTGCTTTTTGTATAAAATCCACTTATGAGTGAGTACATCCATTGCCTGTTTTTCTGGGTTTGTGATACTTTCCTCAGGAGGATATTCTCCAAATCCATCCATTTGCCTGAAGATTTTAGAATGTCTTTTTTGTTATTGTTGTTCTTTCTGCTGAGTCGTACTCCATTGTGTAGATGTACCACAGTTTGTTAACCCATTCTTCAGTTGAGGGGCATCTAGGTTGCTTCCAGGTTCTTGCTATTGTGAATAAGGCTGCTATGAACACAGTTGAGCTAATGCCTTTGGGGTAAGGATGTGCATCCTTTGGGTATATGCCCAATAATGATATTGCTGAATCCTTGGGGAGATTGATTCTCAGTTTTCTGAGGAACCACCATACTGCATTCCAGAGTGACTGTACAAGTTTACACTCCCACCAACAATGAAGGAGTGTTCCCCTTGCTCCACATCTTCTCCAGCATAGGCTGTCATCTGTGTTTTTTTATCTTAGCCATTCTGACAGGTATAAGGTGGAATCTCAAAGTTGTTTTTATTTGCATTTCTCTGATGGATAAAAAGATGTTGAGCAATTCTTTAAGTGCCTTTAAGCCATTTGTAATTCTTCTGTTGAGAATTCCCTTTTTAGATCTGAACCCCATTTTTTTAAAATTGGGTTATTTAGGTTTTTGGGCTCTAGTTTCTTGAGTTCTCTATATGTTTTAGAGATCAGCCCTCTGTCAGATGTAGGGTTGGTGACGATCTCTTCCCATTCTGTAGGCTGTTGTTTTGTCTTATTGACTGTGCCCTTTGCCTTACAGAAGCTTTTCAGTTTCAGGAGGTCCCACTTATTGATTGTTATTCTTAGTGTCTGTGCTACTGGTGTTTGTTATATTTAGGAAGTGGTCATCTGTGCCAATCAATATGTTGAAGCATATTTACCACTCTTTTTTATATCAAGTTCAGTTGAGGTCTTTGACCCACTTGGATTTGAGATTTGTGCAGGGTGATAGATTTGGATCTATTTGCGTTCTTCTACATGCTACCATCCAACAAATGCCAACACCATTTGTTGAAGATACTATCTTTTTTCCATTGAATATTTTTGGCCTCTTTGTCAAAAATCAGGTGTGTGGGTTAATGTTGGGGTCTTTGATTTGATTTCGTTGATCCACAGTCTGTTTTTATGTCAGTACCAGGATGTTTTTATTACTATGGCTCTGTAGTATAGCTTGAAGTCAGGGATGTTAATATCTCCTGAAGTTCTTTTATTGAGCAGGATTGTTTTGGCAATCCTGGGTTTCCTGTTATTCTATATGAAGTTGAGTATTGTTCTCTCAAGTTCTGTAAAAAAAATGTGTTGGGATTTTGATGGAGATTACACTGAACTTGTAGGTTGCTTTTGGTAAATTGACATTTTTACTATGTTGATCCTACCTATCCAGGAGCATGGAAGATCTTTCCATTTTGTGATATCCTCTTCAGTTTTTTTCTTCAGTGACTTAATGTTTTTGTCAAGCAGGTCTGCTACTTCTTTGGCTAGAGTTAGGCCAAGATATTTAATACTATTTGCAGCTATTATAAAGGGTAATATTTTCCTTATTTCTTTTTTAGCCCTTTGATCCTTAGCGGATAGGAGGGTTATTGATTTTTTTGAATTAATCTTGTACCCTGCTACCTTACTGAAGGTGTTTACCAGCTGTAGGAGTTCCCTTGTAGAATTTTGGGGGTCACTTATGTATATGATCATATCATCTGTAAATAGAGATAGTTTGACTTCTTCCTTTCCAATTTGTATCCCCTTAATCTCCCTTTGTTCTCCTATTGCTTTAGCTAAAACTTCAAGAACTATATTGAATAGATAAGGAGAGAGAGGAGGAGCCTTGTCTTGTTCCTGATTTTAGTGGGATTGCTTTGAGTGTTTCTACATTTAGTTTAATGTTGGCTGTTGGCATGCTGTTTATCACTTTTATTATATTTAGCTATTTTCCCTGTGTTCCTGATCTCTCCAGGACTTTTATCATGAAAGAGTGTTGAATTTTGTCAAAGGCTTTTCCAGCATCTAATGAGATGAGCATATATATTTTTTTCTTTCAGTTTGTTTATGTGATAAATGACATTCACAGTTTTGTTATGTTGTTATGATTATTTCCTGCATCTCTGGGATGAAGCCTACTTGATCATGGTGGATGATTTTTTTTTTTTTTTGATATGTTGTTGGATTCAGTTTGTCTGAATTTTATTGAGTATTTTTGTATCAATGTTCATGAGGAAGATTGTTCTGTAATTCTCTTTCTTTGTTGCATCTTTGAGTGGTTTGAGAATCAGGGTGTTTGTGGCCTTGTAAAAAGAGTTCAACAATGTTCCTTCTGTTTCTACTTTATGGAACAGTTTGAGGAGTATTGTAATTAGTTCTTCTTTGAATATCTGGTAAAATTCTGCACTGAATCCATCTGGTTCCAATTTTTTTATTTTACTTGAGAGACTTTTAATAACAGCTTCCGTTTCCTTTGGGGTTACAGGTCTGTTTAGGTCTTTAATCTGATCTTGATTTTAATTTTAGTAAGTGGTATCTGTACAGAATGCTGTCCATTTCTTTTAGGTTTTCCATTTTAGTGAAGTATAGATTTTCGAAGCATGGTCTGATAATTTTCTGGATTTCCTGGATGTCTGTTGTTATTTTCATTTCTGATTCTGTTAATTTGAATATTCTCTCTCTGCTTCTTGGTTAGTTTGGATAAGGGTTTAATCTATCTTGTTTACTTTCCCAAAGAATCAACTCTTTGATTCATTGATTCGTTGCATTGTTCTCTTTGTTTCTAATTGTACGTATTTCCATCCTAAGTTTGATTATTTCCTGCCATCTACTCCTTCTAAGTGAGTTTGAGTCTAATTGTTCTAAAGCCTTCAGCTGTGCAGTTAGGTCTCGTGTATGAGATTTCTCTAGGTTTTTCATATAAGTATCTAATGCTATGAATTTTCCTCTTAACACTGCTTTCATTGTGTCTCATACGTTGGGGTGTGTTGTGGATTCATTTTCATTAAATTCTAGAAGTCTTTGATTTCTTTCTTAATTTTCTCCTTACCCAGAGGTGGATCAATTGAGAGATGTTCAGTTTCCATGAGTTTGTAGGTTTTATGTGATTTTTGTTGTTGTGAACTCTAGCTTTAGACCATGGTGGTCTGATAGGATACAAGGAGCTATTCCAAATTTTTTTTAATCTATTGATATTTGCTTTATGAGCGAGTAAAAAGGTCAATTCTAGGGAAAGTTCCATGAGGTGCTGAGAAATATGTATATTCCTTTGTGTTTGGGTGGAAGGTTCTGTGTATACTTATTAAGTCCATTTGGGTCATAGGATCTGTTAGATCCCTATTTCTCTGTTGAGTTTCTGTCTGGTTGGCCTATCCAAGGGTGAAAGTGGGGTACTGAAGTCTCCCAGTATTAGTGTGTGGGGTTTGACGTGAGGTTTAAGCTTTAGTAGTGTTTCTTTTATATATGTAGCTGTCCTTGTGTTTGGGGCATAAATATTCAGGATTGAGACTTCATCTTGGTAGATTTTTCCTGAGATGAGTAAATAATGTCTGTCCTGGTCTCATTTGATTAATTTTAGTTTGAAGTCTATTTTGCTAGATATTAGGATGACTACACCAGCTTGTTTCTTAGGACCATTTGATTGGAAAGTCTTTTACCAACCCTTTACTCTGAGCCTGTGTCTGTCTTTGAAGTTGAGATGTGTTTCTTCTATGCAGCAGAAGGATGTCTTCTGTTTTTGTATCCACAGTATTAGAGTGTGTCTTTTTATAGGTAAATAGAGTCCATTGATATTAAGGGATATTAACGACGAATGATTGTTATTTTCTGTTATTTTTGATGGTAGCTTATGTGTATTTCCCTTCTTTGGATTTTTCTTCTGTGGAATTTTCTATTGCTTGTGGTTTCATGAGTGTATCTAACTTCCTTGGGCTGGAGTTTTCTCTCTAGCGCTTTCTGTAGGGCCTGATTTGTGAATATTGTCCAAATCTGGTTTTGTAGTAAAATATGTTGCTTACTCCATATATGATGATTGAGAGTTTAGTAATCTGATTGCTGGGTATAGTAGTCTGGGTTGGCAGCCATGCTCTTTTAGTGTCTGTATAACATCTGACCAGGACCTTCTTGTTTTCATTGTTTCCATTGAATAGTCTGGTGTTATTCTGATGGGTCTGCCTTTATAGGTAATTTGGCCTTTTCCTTTTCAGCTCTTTGTATTCTTTATTCTGTAGGTTTAGTGGCTTGATTATTATATAATGAACAGATTTTTGGGGGAGTCTAGTCTATTTGGTGTTCTGTAAGCTTCTTTTATCTTTATAGGCATTTCCTTCTTTAGGTTGGAAAAGTTTTCTTCTATGATTTTGTTGAATATCTTTTCTGTGTTCTTCTCATTCTTTGATCCCAAACCCTCTTAGCTTTGGTCTCGTCACGGTGTCCCATATTTCCCGGACGTTTTGTTGTGTTGTGACATTTGGTTTTAGTGTTTTCTTTGACTGACATATCTATTTCCACTATTGAGATTTTCTCTTCCATGTCTTGCATTCTGTTGGTTATGCTGCATCTGTAGTTCCAGTTTGTTTCTTCAGATTTTCTATTTCCAACATTGCCTTAATTTGTGCCTTCTTTATTGCTTCTATTTCAATATTTAAATCTTGGAATGTTCCCTTCACCCGTTTGACTGCTTTTTCTTGGATTTCTTTATTTCTTTCAGGGATTTGCTGATCTCTTCCAGTTTTTTGTTTGTCGTTTCTTCTATTTCTTTCAGGGAATTTTAAAATTTCCTCTTTCAAGGCTTCTACTATCTTCATAAAGTTGTTTTTAAGATCATTTCCTTCTGCTTCTTCTGCATTGCTATGATCAAGTCTTGTTGTAGAACCACCAGATTCTGGTGGCGCCATGTACTTTATGCTGTTGTATGGTATTCTTGGACTGGTGTCTGCTCATTGCTTTCTCAGATCATTGCAGGCTTGGCTATATCTCATGGAGCTGAATTTGCTGCAATCTGTTCTGGCTGTGTCTGTGTCTCGGGAAGCCTCTCTTCATCCAGTCTGGGCTCTTGATCCACTTGGAAGTAGCGTCTCAATGTGTCTCAATGACCTCTACTTGGTGTAATAATAGCTAACTGATTCTGTGTATTGAGGATCCACTCTTGGTCCAGAGGGAGCTCTTGATCCTCTAGGGTTTCTTTATCCAATATGTGCTGGCGAGTTTTGAGTCTCAGATACCCCTCTTAATCCAGAAGGTACTGACATATTGCAGGTCTTGGGTGGCTCCTCTTGATCCAGTACATGCTCCAAAACTGAGGGTCTCAGGTAGCCACTTTTGATCCAATAGGAACTGAGAAACTGTGGGTCTTGTGAACCTTTCCTGATCCAACAGGTACTGGGAAACTCTTATTCCAGTGGGTGCTGAGAATCTGTGGGTCTCAAGTTGCTGCTGAGGTTATAGGGTGATGGAGTGGGTTGGGGGATGGGGTGGGGGTGTTGTAATTGGGGGTGTCCAATGAACTGGGTTTTACCGGGGCTTCTGGATTGCAGGGTTTTTCCCTGCTGGCCTGGACTTAGGGCAGAGATGAGTAGAGGTGGGTTTCCAAGGGCTGTGTCCCAGGGCCAGGGTCCTGAAGATCAGGATCTCTGCCTGAGCTGAGTGTCACTCACCTCTTGGTCTGATGGGAGAAGAGGCTTTGTTGGGGAAAATGCTTAAATGGCTGCTAGAATTCAGCAGTGGATTCATCTAGGCCTAAGGAGGTTTTAGATGGAAGACTTTGTTGTTTCTGTTCGTGATTGCTGTGTTTAAGTTGTTCGTATCTTCTTGGTTTAACTTCAGTATGTGTGGAGAAAGTACTCCTTTTTCAATTTTTAAAAAATATTTTAAAATATGTATTTTAAAAATATACCTGAGTGACCCTCTTGAGCTCCACAGATACTTGTTCTCATATCTCCCTTTTCATCTTTAATTTTATTAATACATGTGTTCTCCTTACTTTAACTAGTTTGGAGACAGCTTGTCAAAATCATCCATCTGTTCAAAGAACCATTTTTTTCTTTACATTTTAAAGATATATTTCATCAATTTTTCTCTTTATCATTTTATTTCTTTCCATTTTCTTAATTTTTCTGAGAATTTAAGGTGCATCACTAAATTATTTACTTAACATCACTCTGTTGTTTTTTTTTTTTTTTTTTAATATGAACATCTATAGGTTTAATTTTCTCTTTTAGGACTCATTCCAAAGCATCCTACAGATTATAGTATGCTGGTTTTAATTTTCATTTAATTTTATGAGTTTTTAAAATTTCACTTCTGGTTCTTTCATGGACACTTCATCATTTAGTAGTGCATTGCTCAGTCTCCATAAGTTTGTACATTTTCTATAGTTTCTCTTTCTATTGATTTACAGTTTTATTTCAGACATAATAAAAGAAATTATTGCAGTTTTCTTGTGTTTGTTAAGGATTACATTGTGTCCTATTTACTGAAAGGCCACAAGATTCTGCTGAAAAAAAAAATTGTACTCTTCTTCAATATTCAGGTCAAATTTTACGAAGATGTCTGCTAAGTCTACAGCTTTGACATGTCCTTGTGGACTTTTTGTCTGAGCTTGAGTAGGTAATTAAATAATATAGTATTATTGTGTTGAGGTCAGTGTCTGTACCTTACATTCTACAATGTTTGTATTATAAAATCTGGGACATCAATGTTGGGTGAGTATATGCAAGAATAGTTATCCTCTCTTAATAGATTGGTTCCTTAACCGATATGAAGTTACCTTATTTATTTATTCTAATCTTGATTTGAACTCTATCTGATGTTTGCATAGCTACCATACTTTCTTAGTTTCCAATTAGATCTACTTGCAATGCCTCTTCCTATCATTTCTTCATAGGGCAATTTGTCTGTGTCAGTGTTAAATGTTTCTTAAAGGTAACATTAGATGGGCTCTCATGTTTATCTTATAATCTGTGACTTTTGATTAAAGAATTCAAATTCTGATTCACTATTGAAAAGTATATATGCATTTATGTTACTTCATTGCTTTGCAAGGTCTGGTATTTGCCTAATCCTTGCTCACTCATCTGTTATAATGAGATTTATTTTTCCTGTGACCTCATAGATGCCTTCCTCTTTCTCTTTAGAGTTTAGGATTCCTTCCAAGTATCTTTTGTAGAACTTGCTTAGAAGTCATGAATTTTTTTTTTGTTTTAGTTTGTGTTACCATGGGAAGTTTTTCTTTCTCTTTTAATTATGAAGAATAGAGTTTCTGTATATAGTAATCTGCATTAGAGCTTAAGCAGTTTCTGCTGAGAAACCTGCTACTCTGATGAGCAAGCTCTTATGTATAAGCTTTCATCTTTCAACAGTCTTCTGATGCTGTTATTCTGTTCACTCAGTGTTTAATTATAATGTGACATGGGTTTTGTTCCCTTCATTTTTAGTGTTAAACTACTTATTGTATCCGGGTCACTATCTTTTCCTCTAGATTTGAGGAATTTTCTGCTATTTTACTGAATTTTTATTTGCCTTTAATTATAGCTCTCTTTCTATACTTGTAAGTCATAAATTTAATCTTTAAATATTTTTAATAAACCTTGTTTTATTTATGCTTTATTGTTACATTTTTATTATGTTCTTAATTTTCTGATTCCTCTATCTTGTCCTCAAGCTCTGATAGCCTGTCTTCTACTTACTCTGTTCTATTGGTAGACGTTTTCATTACATGTGTGTGTAATTAATTGGGATTTTACTTAAAAATTTCACCAGTATTTTTTTTATCTCTTTATTGAATTCCTCTCTAATATCCTATATTGATTTTTTTATTTATCCTGCTATTTACTTATATTCTTTTTTCCAATTCATTCAGGAATTTTTTTAACTAATTTTTATAAACGTGTTTGTATTATGCCATTTAATTTATGCTTATTAGACTCTAATATGTTGGAACTGGTACGTTTTGAAGGAAGCATGTGGCCTTGACTTTTTTCTTACTTCCTATGTTTCTATCTGAGAGTTGTACATCTCAAATTGGGCTATTGGCTGGCTATTCTTTCTTGCATCCTTCTGCTGAAGTATTTACAATGCTTAAGTGAGATTAGGCTGCAGTAGGTTTGAGGTACTGTTTCCTTTTCACTGACCTAATGGCACCTACATCTGATGGGTAGTTCTGTCATAAAATACAGTGACAACCATTAAAACATTTCCCCTTTGATAGTAATAACTTTGGGAAAATAAAGGTACAAAGGGAGCATGGCATATATTAAAGGATTAGTTATTGACCGTAGGAATGAGAAGAAGCTAATGCTCAAAATTTGTATTAAAGAAAGAGGAAAAATACAAGAAGAAAAAGGAAATAGAAAGATAGAAGGAGAGAAATGATAAAGTAAAGGAGGAGGTGATAGAGTAGCTCCAGCTAAAGGCAGCGTAAAAAGATAAAGAGAGGTAGAGAAATGCAACCATACAATCTACAAACAATCCCAGCTGTCCTCTGCCCTTTGAAGCAGCCAGTCTCAAAAAGAGCTGGCATGAGAAGTACAGGGGCAAACAGTCTATAAATCTAGTATTCAACATTAAATCAGGTCTCTTTCTATGCAGACCCCTGCCTGAGCTCAGGTGGAGACTGGACTTCTAGAGAGGATCATGTAGGGAAGGATCTTTGCCTTTGCTCCTAGAGGAGGTATCTAGTCATCAACTCTGCTTGAGTCTGCTAAAAAAAAAAAAAAAAAAAAAAAAAAAGCCTCTTGCTGCCGCCTGCCTCTCCAGTCTCCAGTGCTAAAGAGATTATTACAGCACCTACATGGTATGTGAACACCAGGGTACCGGGGGTTCTGTATAATTGGATGGCAAATCTGTTCAATGATGTATTTAATGACAGACATATATTTTTTTGTTTTATTTTGGTTTTTTATTCTCCACCTCTTTCTACTTTTGTGTCATGTTTCACCTCTCTTCCTGCTCATTCTCTTCCTCCTCCTCCTCCTTCTTCTTCTCTCTCTCTCTCCCTCTCCTTCTCTCTCTCTTTCTCCCCTCTATCTCTATCTTCTCTAAAAACTATCTGAGACTGAAGCAAGGTGAATTTTTTCCGAGGTGCTCTTTGCTGTTCCAGGCTTCTGTGGGTGTGTTCACTCTCACGAAGTAGAGGAAATCCTCCAGAACAAGTTCTCATTTGGGCCCATTTTCTAGAGTTTCTTTACTTTCTTTTTTGTTACTGAATCTAGTTTTTCTTTAATTCCTGGTTTATTAACCCAAAGAATCTATTTGCCCATTAGTGATTGTTGTCCCTCATCTGTGCTTCTAAACCAAGCATGCCATTGTAAACAAATTGCTGTGTTTTGCTACATTGTTCTACTACAAGTAAAAGCTCAAGAGTCATATATTGGAGTGCAAATCTCATAGATCAAAGAAACAAAGTAGGAGTGACCAGCTGTTTACCAAAGACCCAGCCAGCCCCTCTCTCCACATGTCCCAGATCAAAGAGAGCACATGAATTCCAAGTCCCTCCCTTCTCCTTCTAGTCTGTCTTCTCTATATTCCCGGCTTCTCTGTGGCTAATTCTGCTCTAGTGACTATTCTGCCTCCTGATTCAAAGAAGTGACACAGTATGATCAAATACTTTGCAACAACAAGTAATCATTATTATTTTGAGAATGATGTTTTTATTATTCATTAATTTTCCTATTCAATACTCAAAAACATATGCAACTGAGTACCCAGGCCAATATGTCTGCAGCCCACAGGAATATTTTCTTATCAGAGAAATTAAAGACCAACATCCAATATAGTGTTGATTTTCCCATTTGTTTAAACTGTTGGTGTTTTGAAACACATTCTTTGAAATACTGAAAATAACTAGATTCTAGACTGATGCATAGGTTTGACTCCCTTGGTATAGCCCAGCTGGATGTTACTCCTTAACTGTTCAATAAGAGCTGTGAATACCCGGCATCACTCTGTTTAACTGACTGACAAATATGATGTGGGAGAGTGGTCTGATGGGTGGTAGGGGTGGGGGTGGTGCAAAGCAACACTCCATGCAATAAAGGCATAAATTAAGTAGTACTACACAAGAACTCAGCCTCTCCTGGCAGAGTCTGTAATAAGACCGGTAGAGCTTCTAAAAGCAGTGTAAACTATGCTGAACTGAATACAGGATAGTTCCTAACCTAGCTGTAATCAAACCAATCAGCATGTGATCCTCCCCACCCCACCCCCATCCTGTTAAGGCCAAACAACAGGAGACCCTATTCCTGTCTTCCTGTTGTAGTTGGACGTGGAGATAGCCTTCTGCCACTGTTTCTGCTGTGGTCCTTGCACTCTGACAGGGACCTGGTGACATGGGTAAACTTGGTCAAGGGCCGTGCCATTGGCAGCATGCAAACCCTAGATCAGTCATAGAAAAGCCCTGGCTTTGCTGAAGATATTTAAATATTAAAAGATGGCTTTCTTTACTCTGAAGATTTTATTTTGAGGAGGATAAAACTACTGAAGGTCCAAACCATTGCCTCGTCAATACAGAGCACCTGATAGATTCAGTTGAGGCAGGCCCACGCCCTCCTGCCTGCATCAAGGCCGAGAAAGGTGTCCTTACATAGATAATGGACTCCAAGAAGGCAACTCATGCCCCAGGGATAGATCCTGATCCCAATGCCAGGGGCCCCTTACACAGAACAAGCTACACAACTGTCTTCTGCAGGCAGAGGACCTAATTCCAGTCCCATCCAGGCTCTACAGCTGTTGGTCTAAAGTTCTTGAGTCCCCCAACTGAATGTAGCAGGCTTTGCTGGCTCCACATGGGAGACTTACCTTTTCGGGGGGGGGGGGAAGGCTGGAGCTGAGTAGGAGAGATGAAAGGGGGATCTGTGGTTGGTAATGTAAAATGAACAAAAAATGAATAGTTAAAAGATAATACAAAGCACATGCTCTGCCACTCAGCTACACCTGCAGCCCACAGGGATATTTCCGTAGCTAGGAAACGCCATGCATTACAAGTCTGCCTCCATTCTGGGTAAATGTTTTTTTTTTGTTGTTGTTATTATTATTTGTTTTCTCTTGAAAAGCCTTTCAGTCAGCTTTAGGACCTTCCAAAATATGGCATCAGTATTCTATTTAGAAGCAAAGCAAAGATGAAAGGTGAACAAAACCCTCAAGCCTTGAAGTGTCTTCCAACAGTGTGAACTAACTTCACTGAGGCCTGAGGCCACACATTCATAGCTGACAGCGAAACAGTCCAGTTACCAGGATGCCAAGTCACTACTGCATGGCTGACACTGAGGCCGATGCTGGCTTGGCAGAGTCTAAAATCCATGTACCATCAAAGGGGCTGGGGTCCAGAGAAGAACTAATCGGAGGGTCTCTGTGCCTTAACTTCAGCAGGAATGTACTAAGTACATTCTTAAAGCCAGGCCATGGAGAACATTAGCTAACTCACGGAGCATTTAAAGTAATGACACTCATTAGCTTACTCAAAACAAGCTATGCCTTTTATAACTTTTCTAGGGCAGGACAAGCATAGAAATGGTCTAAAGGGAATTCTTCACTCAGATGGTATCCACCTTCTTTTTTGCACCTAATTATAAAGTGTTGTCTGGACTGTGTTATATAATTGTGCTTAAAATTACTTATTTATTGAGGGAATGAATGTGAAAGGAAAATGTGTCCTAAATAGACTAGTGACACATTAAAAAAATAACTGAATAATTTGAGGCTGAGCATATACTTGATGGCAAAGCACTTGCCTAGCATATGCAAGGCTTTGTAACTCATCCCCAGCAACACACACACACACACACACACACACACACACACCATACATACTATACACACACACCACACACACACATACACATATGCCACACATCAACACATACCATACTCACACCACACATATGCACAGACATACCACATGCACACACCACACATGTATGCACACACACATGCAAGCACATGTATACAGTTTTATGCCTTTCTGAAAACTAATTATATGTCTTTCTAGTTCCATAAAATGAGCATTTTTGTAATATATGCAGATTTTATATAGGTTCTTAGTCTATTATCAGTTCAACACACACACACACACTGTAATGCTTCCCATGGCATTTTATAGCACAGATAACCTTGTTGGATTATAAATTATAACTGGGAAGCCCCACGGGAGATATTTCTTGGCTCTTACCCCTCCCAAAGTTGTCATTGATGAACTTCCATCTACTTTCCCAGATGTTTGACACCGATGTTTGAACCTGTGGCTCTCAATAAATGCATTGACTTCACAAAGGTCTTCCTCTCGTGGCAAAGGCCACAGCATGATGAGCCAGTGAGGAGGCCAAGTCCTTCTATTGACAACCTGCTAGTCTTTGGCACACACATTAAAACAAAGGCTGACTCCCATATCTTCTGTTCTGTATCCCTATCAACAAAGAACACAGATGTCATAGATGTCAACGTAGATTGGACTAATTTCTGTGAGTAAGTTATAACTGCCATAGAAGTTATTTGTTGACACAACAGTAGTTACTTCATTAACTAAATAATGTAGACAGAGCTGCTTTTAATTATTTATAAAACTATACATGTTCTCTTAAATCTAACTAGTATATAAATGTCACAATCATAACATGGATACCATTGTGTTACTTTTTTCTCATGATTTTCCCTATGATATGGTCACCTCTCAGGGGAAGCTATAGTTGTGCAATCTTTATAATAGTCCTGAATACATTAAGTCTTACGGGATAAACAGAAGCTAAGGGCTTTATGCACATTATCAGTTATTCTGACAAAATGTGGGTGTTCTTTAATTGGGTCTATTCCCACAAAGGAAACTAACATAGTCCATTAAGATAATATCTTTTATGAAATGCAAATGTAATTATCGATTTCTCCTTGCTGTGACTTTTCTATACACATAGATATTAAAAGGGGAGTTTGAAAATGATTGCTTTTGTGTGGACAAAGACTACAGCAGGGTTTAATCCACTTACCTTATCTGGCTAAACTCCATAAACCATCCAATTGTGCTGGTATAAGACATCAATTCTTTACTTTTGTGCAAGAGCCAGACCTCAGTTTCTCACTGTACACTCCACCTGCCTTCAGCTGGGATTCCCTTTTGAGAGAGAAGTCCTGGATATACGATAATGTTAAAGCTGTAGAATGACTAGAGAAAGGAGTATGTAAGATTAACATCTCAAGGCTGATTCTCATAATTTCTCCTTATTTATGTTCTGAAATTCTGGTTGGAGGTATTAGCTTCTTCCTTCACCCATCTTAATCTTTCATTGCCTCTGCCTCATGGCTGTGTTTGTGGACACCGAGCTGATCATACTTTATTGCCCATCCTAGAGGGTTTTTTGTTTGTTTGTTTGTTTGTTTTTAGAGGAAAGGAAAGTGTACTGTCATTTTGATATGTAATTAATATTCAAAAATGTAAAAACTGTTTATATTCTTATATTTTTATTTCTAAGATTATAATAATATAATTCCAACATTTTCCACATCCCGTTAGTTCTCCAGACTCTCACGTACGCCTCCTCCTCTCCTTCAAACTCATGGCTTCTTTTCACTTATTGTTACTACATGCGTGTACGTATGTGTGTGTGTATATACACATATACTTATTCCTAAACATAACCTGTTGAGAGTACATACTGTTACCTGTGTGTATGTTTCCAGGGCTGACCATTTGGCGATGGACAACCAATTGATGTCTTCTTCCATAGGGGGCTTTCCCCCCATCTACTTTGGCACATTCATTGGTGGTGTCCTTGTTCAGCTCACACATAGGCACTCATATGGGTGAGACTTTCTGGGTATAGCTTTTGGTCACTCCTAGGAAACACAATATCACAGTAAAATTCCCAATCATCCAGATAATACAATCTTTCTGTCCCCTCTTCAATAATATTTTCTGTATCTTGGGTATAGGGGTGTATCCAGTGGAACTGGGTTTCACAACTCTGCATTTGTGTTGGCTGTGATTTTCATAATAGTCTCCATCTATTATAAAGAGAAATTTCCTTGGTAAGGGATGAAGGCTACACTTATATAAAGGAAAATGTTTATATTCTTAACCCAAGTTTTCAAGATTCCATGGCTACTGGATCCTTACAACACATATCCATTTAGATACTGCACATTTCAAATGGTCAGTAACCAGTTATGTCTGCCTGCTCCTTTCCTGCAGTCTTGTAGGTATCAGCTGCCTACCAGCAACAGGCTGCAGAAGTGTGTACAGAAGGCTACACAGAGAACTGATAGAATTCTGCAGCAAAAATGTAAGAAGTTGCTCTGCCAGGATACGGACTTCCATCTTCTTGTGCTACATCACATCAAGATTTGTGCTCAAAATGAACCCATTTCCATGGCCCCTGTATAAACTCTGCCTCAGTTTTCCATCTGAGACATGAAAAGTCTTAGTGTGGTAGCAAATGGATCTGAGTAACACAGTAATATTTTCAAGTCACCTTAAACTTAGAGAAGCTCAATGTTTCCCATAACTCATCAGTGATGGCATCAGTTCTCAAAACAATATAGGAAAAGTACTAAGCTGAAGAGACAGCCCAGCCAGCTAAGAAAGGGAACTTTTCTAGAAAGGTGTGTGATTTTAGTTCCTAGCACCCATGTTGGACAGCTCAAAACTCCAGGAGAATCTAATGCCGCCAGCCTTTGAGGGCACCTGTGTTCACTTGCACACACCCACTTATAGACACACCCTACACACAATTAAAAATAAAAGAAATATTTTAAAAGAGGAAATATAGGAAATCAGGTTTCTCGATAATTGCATGTTAAGAATAAGACCAAATGAAGCCATAGCCTGCCACCAGTTCTCCGATGGGGAAAATTCTCCAGCCCCAGGTTACAGGGCTTATGCTCCTTTGAATGCTAGTCTTCTGCTTAAATGCATTTCACAATTCAAAACAATAAGATTTATCTCAAGTCCAAGATCATTATTTGTTTTGAGTTATAAGTCCCTTTGCTTTCCGTAATAGGACTAATTGATTGCACTATGAACAATGAACTCTATTTTGGATTTGTGGGTTATATGGTATTCTGAGACTGTCAATGGTGATTTTTTTTTAAAGTAACTTTACTGATATGTGATCTAGATGCAATGAAATACATTTCTTTCAAGTGCACAGATTTTTGGACTTAAGCATATTCACAGAATTCTGCAAATATTGACACCATCTAATTTCCAAATTTTTTATCACTCCAGTAAAAATTTCTTTTCCCATTAACATTTACTCCACAGAACCA
Organism: Phyllotis vaccarum; assembly: GCA_033318265.1. Lineage (NCBI taxonomy): Eukaryota > Metazoa > Chordata > Mammalia > Rodentia > Cricetidae > Phyllotis > Phyllotis vaccarum. The sequence continues at coordinate 2,976,181 of JARWLC010000012.1, forward strand.
CTCTCTAGCCCAAAATAGCTACATTGTAACTGAGGGAAAAACTTAGTTTTTGTAATTAAAGTAGACAGTGGACAATTGGAGTGTGACTCTTTATTGTCTCCAAACCATGTGCCTCTCCATTTGATCTATCAATATCTGTTGGGTAATGTTGGAAGTGGGGCGCTAAGCAAAAGAAGCACAGACATAGCCTGTGAAGTGTGTTCAGAGGGAATAGGTAGCATCTTATTCCTGTTCTTGGTTGCTAAAAAAAAAAAATCTGAAACAGCATAATTTTGCATAAAGGTGACTTTAAGTCACTAAGATGTCATCATCTACTGTCTCAGACCTTGAAGAACCATGGACAAACTTTTATAGGGATGTGCAATTGCCTGTGAAATTATTTCCAGGCCTGTGGCTTCCAGGTTTACTCAAATATAATTTGGCTCCCACAACAGGGACCACAGAGTGTATAGATGTTTGCCCTGTTCTGTCGCATTTGCCTCTTTTCTTTTATTGGAATCAACCAGGGCAGCCGCTGACTACCTTTACTTGCTCTTACACCCATATGTCTCTGTCAGTTGGTCCACAGCATCACTATATCATACTCTGAACATTTATAATGCTGTTTGTTTCTGTCACATGAATTCTTTGATGTAGGAAATGTTTATCTAGCAGATAATTCTGACAGTCCATGATTACTTCTACATCAAGATTTTTTTAACTTTACTGTACGTGTGTTATTGCTTTATAATAATTTTTTATATTTATACTGTCTTCCCCAAATATAATGATGATTCCTTAAGAATAGAGACCCAATTGGGCTGGGAATGTAGCTCAGTATCTTTGTTGAAAAGTTCTTGTCTAGCATACCTAAGGCCCCACACGTGATCCCCAGTACTGCAAGAGAGAAAGTAAGAGACCACAAAGCTACTGTCAATGTTTTGTCTCTGTCCCTGCCAGCATACCTCAGCGCTTCTCACTACAGTATGCTACAAAAGTAGAATGATGTATGGAACTACTATAGTTGACAGCTGAAAAGTTAGGGTATGAGTTATCTTTTTCTACTGATCCTACTTTTTTCCACTCATTTTTTAAACTATAACTACATCAGTTTTCCTCTTACCTTTTCCTTCCTCCAAATTGTCTCATATCTCCCTTTCTCCTGGTCAAATTCCTGGCTCTTTTTTTTTTAATTGTTACGTGTGTGTGTGTGTTTGTGTGTATGTGACATCGATATATAAATACAGTCTGTATAGTTTGTATGTTTATGACTTCAGGGATGATTGGTATAAAACAACAGATTTTGGGGCTAACCCTTGGGGAAATTACTTCTGCTTTCAGTACCCCTTAGTTGCCTATAGTCCTTTGTCTAAGAGTGGGGCCAGATAAGATTTCTCCCTTACATGTTATCATGTCCACTGGTGTTTTCATTGCTCAGGTGATGTGGGATGTCTTTCTGTGTGCTGTGAATAGCAATCTTTAAATAAAGGAGCTGTTTTGGCCCATGACAGGCACCATAGAAAAAATAAGAGGGGAAATCACAGCATAGGTAGAAGAAGCAGGGCAGAGTCAGACAGACAGAGCCAGCTGCCCAAGAAGAAGCATGTAAGGAACACAGGTGAGCCACGGGCCATGTGGCAGGACAGATTAATGGAAATGGGTTGAGTTAGGATGTAAGAGCTAGCTAGCAATGTGCCTGAGCCATAGGCCAAACAGCATGAACTTAATATAAGCATTTGAATCTTTTCTGGAGGCCTAAGCAGTGGCGGGCAGCTAAGGGGTCTGGCACAGAGTATGTGGGTCTGGACCTCTGGCCGCCTGGGACCAAGAAACCTCATTACAACACTCAGGTCTTGTTTAGATAGTTAGAATATTGAAATTATCATGTGTGAAGCTTCCTTTTCATTTCTAGGAGATACAATCTCACATCATATTTTCCATTCCTCTGGCCCACAATCTGGAGTGGGACATCTTTCTGTATTCTGTAAAAATGCTTTATTACCATTGGTTAAGAAAGGAGCTGTTTTGGCCTATGACAAGGCAGCTCAGAGGCAGGCAGTCAATCCAAGCAGAGGTAAAGATGAAGGAGGGCAGAGTCAGAGAGAGATGCCAGATGACACAGAGGAAGGAGGACGAGAATGCTGCTCTTATAAAAGATACCAACAGGGTAGAGAGATAGCTCAGAGGTTAAGAGCATTGGTCCTGGGGTCCCGAGTTCAATTCCCAGCAACTACATGGAGGCTCCCAACCACCTGGAATGGGATTTGGTTCTGGTGTGCAAACAGAACACTGTATATATAACAGATAACTAAATCTTAAAAAAGAAAGAAAGAAAGGAAGGAAAGAAAGATAGCAAGCCCTGTGCCTGAACGTGAATAAGGATTAACTTAAAGTATAAGAGTTAGATAGTAATATGCCTCAGCTATAGGCCAAACAGTTTTTTATTAGACAACAATAATAAAGCATATTCACAGCATACAGAAAGGCATCCACATCTACAATCTTTCCACCCAGTCTTCTAAGATAACCCCTAAGCCTTCAGTGTAGGACTTGTGTTTTAGACGTATCTGCTGGGACTGGGTATTCCAGAATCAGTTGTTCTCTGTGCTTTGATCAGGTGTGGTTCTCTGTAATGGACTATATCCTTTCAAAGAGATGCTTCTTTGCTGAGGGTTGGGAGCTTCACCTATCTGTGGATATAAGGATAAGTATTTAAAATGCAATTAGGAATCATGCTGATTTATTAAGTGGCGATTGTAGATTTTTCTCCAAGAACCATGACCTCACAAACCCTAATGCAATTGGCTAGGTTGGCTTGGTTTCCAATACCAGTCATAATTTCCTCCCTATTGAGTGGATAGTAAGTCCAATCACATAATTGTTGGTTACTGCCAATATATGAGTGCCACTATTACATTTTATACTGTTTTATAATGGATAATTGAGTTCCTGCAACAGATATTGCCATGTCTCCATATTGGTTCTACCACTCCATACTGCTGGATTCCCTAGTATTTGAGCTTGTTTGGTGTCTGGCTCTGTGGAATGTGTTTAAAACTCACTCCTCTTGTGTTCTGTTTTAGTTTCTGTCACAGAGTTGAGTATATACAATAACAGATGTTTTGTTTTCCATTTCCCTATATATAGTGTGAACTTGCATAGGCTATGTGCATTTTCATAGGCAGGATAGAGTCTTGCACACAGCCTTGTACATAGCAGGACATTTATTGATGTTTGTACCATGAATGAACAAAAACACAGTTCTAGCAACTTTCTGACTAGCTGTAAAGGTAACGGCTTTTGAAACAATGAAGCAGGAAGCTAATATCATTTAGGTGCTAATTATGCAAATCAGACAACCTGTGAACCAATAAACTTTAGGAACCCAGACAGTATGGAGTTGACAGAAGATAATTTTTAAGTACAAGTCAACCACCATCATTCAATTAAACATAGATTGCAATTATTTTGCATCTCTTTCAAAAGTTAAAGAAGATGCCATTCACATGCCACACACTGCTTGTGCCCTTCTGGTGCCCAGTCCTCCCGTCTCCCTTAATACTCTTCAGTCTGTTATTCTTCCTTTTACATCTGTCTGTATCTACTTTCTGGGTGGCTCCCAGCCCTTCCTGTCAGTGCAGACACACAGAGCCCCGTTTGTGGTTTCTGTTCCCATTATTTCACCAATTCTGCACTGTAATAAAAAAGCCTAAACTCAACTCAGGAGCCAGGCTCTTTTCTTCCAGGAAGGAGGTAGGCAGGCTGTGTGAAGGAGCTGTGAACAGCACTGTCATCTTAAAACATGAGAAACATAAGTAGAATATGAGAAAGCCCTGCTTGGAGATGATCGGGAACCTTCCTGTCAGTCAGAGCATACCCCAAAGCTGTGCACACATGGTAAGGAGCACACAGAGGCTCTGAGTGACCACATGAGTCTGGGATTAAAGTAGGAACAGATGGGCGTGTCACTCCTCAACACAAAACACAGCACAGGGCTCATACAAGAGGTGTTTTACTCTCTGGCCTGCTGGGAAATATAGCTTTATGCCATTTTCTGTGGGGATTTTATTTCCTGATTAAGCATCATCTATGCCCAGCATACACAGAAGTCCTAACTAAATAGACTCACCTTTGTCTTTCTTATGTTCATGTGGACAGCTGTGTTCATCTGACTCCTGACACCAACTCATTCCTACAAAGCTTTATGCCAATTTCCTTGAAAGTCTAAGGATGCACCCTTCTGCATTATATAGCCTGAGCTTCCCACAAGGATGCTAACCATCAGGATGGTTAAGCAACCATCAGGATGCTGAAGTGCAGTAACTATGGCAACACAAACATCTCTTTCTCGGTTAGGATCCCAGTAGGAGAGAAACCACTAATATTTAAACAAGAGTTATTTTGTTAATACAAGGAACCTTCTAGACTGACCCAGTGATGGTAAGCCTAAGAAGACAATGAAGAAAGCTAGAAGTTGGCAAGAAGGAGAAGCAGAGAACTGGAGCCAGAGACACCAGATCCTGAAACTCAACTTTATAGGCCTGTTCTGGGGGAACTTGGACCCCAGAAGATGACTGGCCACTAACAGAGAGGTCCCCATGTATAACCACAGAGGAAAGATGCCTTTTCTTCCACCTCCATCATCTCAGGTATTTCCATAGTAGTGTTGTGGGCTATAGACAGCCCTGAATGGTATGGGTAAGAGAAGATTGGACACTGTCCTCCAGCCCAGAGGAGGAAAGAGATATTAAGAGAACAGGCCTGGTCCACATAGGCCACAGTACACATGGTCTCTCCTTATTACTAATGGTACAACCAAGGCACAAAGACATCATGGTGCACAGCTGACCATGTGGTCATGTTGAGATGCAGTTCTAACAACAAGGAAGCAGTGGAAGTTTAAGGCTTAGGAGAAGGAAATGCCTGCCAAAGTCTAGTTCACAGATGCCACGTTACACTACTGAATAGTCACTATAACCTGCAGTCCTGTGAGGAAAAAGAGGGTACAGACTGGTTAAGTGACTTGATGAAAGCCCCTTTCAGAGGACCAGGGAAGATTTCATGCCATAGTCTCAAAGGTCTCCGTAAACACATCCCAACATTGAAGCAATGGGTTAATTGATATGGTGAGGCAAAAGGATCTTTCAGCTGCCTCCTCCCATCCACCTCCATGGCAGGCCTCCTTCTCAGAGGAGCCCCACAGGCAGAAGCACCATATCCCTCTCTCATCAATCACCTGAGTAGACACACACCTGATAGACATTATCACTGCTCCAAACCCACTCCGGTGAAGTAATAAGGGTAAAGCAATACTGATGCCTTCTTCTAACAAGCAAAAAAACAAATCTTTCAAAGATGTAGAAATGAGCGATTCTCTTTTATTGAGAACATTTGCCTCTCTCTCATAGATGAATATGACACCTCAGGTGATAGCCCATAATTCACAGCTGAGTCTCTGCTGAGATGACCAATTTCAAAACATCTTAGTTTTATGAATTTAGTGCATTGAATCCTAGATTGGGCAGGTCTTTTAAAAATTAAGAAAAATAATTTTTTAAAGTATTGACAATATTAGCTGTGTCTTGAGACATATTTTGTACATTTATGTAATAGTACAAATAAATATTCAGTCACAACAACGAGTCAAATATCATCATAAAAAGAAATTCTGTTTTAAAAAGGATGATAATGGTATTGCGTTTAGAACAAGGTCTCAGGAATGCAAGAAATCCTTTGTGAGTCTTTTCCTGTATGGAATGGATTTCTCATTTCCTAAGCAAGTCTTTTGTGGAGGGCCTGCGGCTAGTTTAGCAGATGTGAGTTATGTACATATGAAAAGACACACCTCTTCCCTTCTAGATACTTTCTAATGATGCCACTCAGCAGAAGTGTGTGTGTGTGTGTGTGTGTGTGTGTGTGTGTGTGTGTGTGTGATAGTTTTATAAAATGTTTTTAAAGATTCTGAAAGAACTAATTAGCAATAGCTTAGCTTAATGATATTATTTTCAACAAATCCAATGTTTACTGCTAGCATAAAATACAAAACACTTATGAAAATTTGTGTGAGCAATAAAAGCCAGGAAAACCACAATGCCTAGGGGATATTATAAGAGTGGTGGTACATTTTCTTTAATGGACAAATGCCTAATTTTATTAGTAATAATTGTCTCTCTCTCAGTCCTTGGGTTTCCCAAGATTCACATAGCTGAATTAAAAAGCACAAACAGTGGAATTCAGGATGTAATGTCTCACAGGCAAGCTGTCATGTTCTCTCTAGTCATTTCTAACATATTGGGCTTTGTTTGCTAATATCAATAGTGCTGCTCTTTTCATGGAAAAAAAAAGTACTCAAGTGTTCACAATGGTTGATGTGTTTTTTCTGATGCGGCCCTGAAAGGGCATCCAAATCTGTGCAGTACACAAATTAGTGTGTCCCGGTTGCAAATTCTCCATTTCCATCTCAGTACTACTGCAGACATCTTGAGACATATGAACAAACCCATTCTTCAGTCGTGCTCAGATCGAGCTTCATATTTCCTGAATCCATTGAGGTGGTTGGATGACAGTGAGATCTCTCTCTGGACAATGAAGTTGTCACAAATTAGCTTAGGCCCCTATTCAAAACTTCAGACAGTGAGCAGGAGGAAGTTAGTGATGTATGGGGTTTTCAAAAAGGTAGTTCAACACATAGCTGTTTATTTATGAGATGTAGTGTGAGTCATTACATTTACTTGATGTATTGAATGATTAAAGGAGGTGATTGACATTTGTTCCAGCTGTGACTGTGTTCTTGAGAAGAAAGAATAAAACCCTCCCAAGTCATTTAATCTGTATTCAAATCCATATATACTATAAATTCACACACACACACACACACACACACACACACACACACACACACACATTTAAATACCCAGAAAAAAGAAAACCAGCGAATCTATATGGAGGCTGAAACGGGGAATATACTGTCTACATAGGGGCTATATAGCTATTGTATGCAGAGTCATTTGGCAATGCACTAGTCATAGTATACGCTTGTCTTCATGGGGGACTTGGCACAGGGTCAGATGCATTTTGTTTTTCCTTTCTGTGGGGGACCCGATTCCCAGCAGATGTTTCTGTGGGTTCTGATGCTAGCACCCTGCCTTAGAATGACACCAAAACCATATATATTACATTGAGCTTTTCTAACCAGACAAATGTGGATGGCATTGGAACTCTAAAAGACAGTGTAGGTTGCTCAGAAAGAAGTATAATTCCTCTGGTTAACTACTTCTAACAAGCAAACTGTGAGCTTCTCTTTCAAATTCCATATACCTCAAGCAAGTTGAGTGGGATGTGAATAACGGAGATTCTCAAAATGACTACAATTTTGAGTCCACTTTTATAATGACATAAAACTTTCTGTAATTATATGCCCGAGTTCTCCATATATTGCCACTCTCAAAACACGGGTGAGAAATTTAGTTCTGACATCGTCTCCTCCACCTCTACTCACTTCCTGTGGGCCTTCACCTAGATATGGTTTTAAATGTACTCTATATCCTAATGACTTCTGCATTGTGTGCCTGCCCCAAATGCTGGTCCCCCTTTCTAGGTGGTTACTGTTCAAACTCATCGATGTAGGATAGCTGATGCTGCCTTGGGTTGTACCAACAGTTTTACTTCTTATTCTCATGAAAACCTCTTCTCTGTCTGTGACCTTGAGAATTCTTTCCCTCAATAAGACAGACGTCATTTCCTTTCGGTAACCCTAGCTCTTTCTCTGGTTTCAGTGCTCTTCATTTCCAGCCACAGAGACCAGGGAGAAAGTGTTCTCAGATGTTCACAACAATTGATGTTCTGGTGTAAAAAGTGAAGACCTTGCATCCAACTGCATTCTGAATCCCAGAAATTGGACAAATGGATTCATCTAGAGGATCCTGGGTAGAGACAGATGATTAGCTAGGCTTCTGAGGAGAGTGTGCTGGTAAAAGACCCCACCCCAAGTCCCTCACAAAGGGATGGCATTCTTTAAGATCATCCTGATAGAATATGCTCTATATTTTATAAATGAGTTTATTCAATGGAAAGTTGAGGTATATTTAGTGATTAGTACATTAAATGTACTCAAATGTAAGAAAATTTTGGGCATTTCATATCTCTTGCTGTATAAGGCAATATTGCAATGAATATTTCTGCACTACGCAAAGTGCAACATTCTCCAAGAAGACAAGACTGAATCAGAGTACATATATTAATCTTTAATGCTCTCTTTGGAACATAAGGAATATTTACTTTATTAAGCTGTTTTTCAGACTGGGAGATGGTAAGTGGTTAAGAGAACTTACTGCTCTTTCAGATTTGATTCACAAAATGCATGTGACACCTCACAACCATCGATTTCCAGGTATCTGATGAGCTCTTCTGCAGACAAAGCACTCATACACAGGGGAAAACAAATATGTTTTCAAAAGAATACACTTTCTTTCTTTTTGCAAAATTCTCTTTGTAAGTGATGACCTCTAAGCCATAATACTCTTGCCAAAAGTGGAGGAAGGCCTGCAGCTAAAGAATGGGATGCTGCCTTGTGCATTTGGAAAGTATGCTTACGAATGTTTATTGTTTCACCTAAAGCACATACGAAGATCAGAAAAGGTCCACAGTTTAAAGACACATGGATTTTAGCAGGTCATGGCAGTCTTTGGTGTGGTAGGGCTCTTCTGACTACAAGATCTGACAAGGTTGAGTCCAGTCCCACCCAGTCTCCTAGTAATGCATGAGTATGAACAACTGTTTTGTCATTGTTTGAAGTACAGTCCTGCTATGTAGCCCAGGCTGACTGCAAACTCTTCCTTCTGCATTATCCCAGTGCACTAAGATTAAAGGCATGGGCAATAATGCCTAGGGCTGGGCCATGTTGTAAATATTCACTGTTGGGGAGTATCTCCTTGCCTGGAAAGGCCAGACAACATAGTGATGGAATTCTCATAATGTTGCCCCCGAGTGTTATATGAGATAGCATATAAAAATTTATTAGTATGGTTCTTGATGCACAAGATCCAAATAATGCATGTGTGGGGTGCATATGTGTATGAGTGTGTATTATGTGAGTGGATGTTTGTGCTAGTATGTATTTTGTGAGTGTATTTCTGTGTGTAAATATGCATTTTGTGGGTATGTATTGTGTAAGTGTGTGTATATGTGTGTGAAGGCACACCTAGCCCTCTGTGCACAGATAGAGACCAGAGGCTGATGTCAGGTCTCTATCTGTGCACACTCTATGTGTGTCTATCACTCTTCACCTTATTTTTTAGATAGGATCCCTCATTGATCATAGACTTCACTGTTTTGACTAGACTGGCCAGAGAGCCTCTCTCTATCTGTCTCTTCCTACAGCTGAAGATACAGATATGAACACCCTTGACCAGCTTTTACTTAGGTGCTGGCAATCCTAACAGAGGTCTTCACTCTAGTGCAGCAAGTAATTTACTGACTGAACCATCTTTGCCTTTCCTGAATATTTTATTATTAACTATTACCTATAGTATTATTTTCTCTTCAATTACATCTGATGACTCTGAGGCATTTTTATCCTTACTTATTGCAAAATTAGTCACAGACAAAAAGGTAGGGTGACTAGTTAAAAGTTCAACATTTGCAAAAGTCTTGGCCTGAATGTCCTCTGTGGTTTTTCTGCTCTGCTTCCTTCTCAGAGCAATGGGACACCAGGACTATGGGAGCTTAACCACTAACTGCAGAGAGAATCAAGCAAAGCAAGCTGTCTTGGCTGCATCGATTTCTTCTGATTCAGCATTCAAGTGTTCTGGGTCTTTCCATGAATTGGTTTTGAAATAACGAGCAGCAATATCTATTTACCTCTTACAGGTCCTTAGGGAAACTTGAATGAAGACAAAGTATTGTGTAATAACTATAATGTATTTTCTATGTAATACTCAGATATAACCCCTCCCTAAGGTCAGTGTGGTTAGAAAAGCTGGGTGTGATTTTTACAGCAAATTAAGTTTCTAGTGCTTGGACTCAGTTCCGCAGATACAGAGTGACCAGATGGTGGGATTTATATTCTACCCCTTCTATCTCCAAGTCTTAGTCAAGTTCACCTCCCTGCTCATCTTGCGTGGCCAGATTGTCAGAGAGCAAAGTAGATAGCTCTCTTATTTGGAGCTTCAGTAAGAAGTAAAAGAAGCAATTGATGTACATGCCCTGTTTAGACTGAGAATGAATGCTGTCTCTTATTCTCAGAACTTTGACCAGTGTGCATCAGTCTCTGAACTGACTGCTGCCTACTGCAAAAAAGAATCATCTCTGACCCACATTGAGAGTAACCAAGGTCTATGGTCACAAGCATAAATATCTAGAAGGCAGTTTGAGAGCATGGGCATTAAGCAAACTAACAGTAGCAGATTCAGCTCTAGTGTATATGGTTTTCCCAGCCATGGGTTTTTAACCAACCAGGGTTACAAAACCAAGTATATAGTTTGCTCCTGAGGATGAGACTTCAAATCCTATCAGAAAGTGTTTAACTTTCCTGTAACAGTTTCTCTGTTGTTATATCAGCAGTACCTCTGGCTTGGTAGGCCATCAAGATAACATGGGTTTCTGCACTATAGGTGTCCCTCAGGCACAAGGCATGTGTCTTGGCTCTAAGGCAGTCTCTGGATTTATCATCAGTTTTCCACCTGCCTTGCTGAAGATTCAACAGATGCTCATTACTACTTAATTTCTCAACTATTTTTCTTCCCTCTTTGCTCCCTCATTTTATTCCCCCATTCCACACTTTTCCCCCTTAATATATCAGTTTATTCTCAGGGGAAAAGATGGGATAAGTAATGCATAGAAATTCTTGCTGGCTAATTAATTTCTGAAGACTGTGAAATATCTTCACATGTATTTAGCCTTCACAATAGCTTTGACTAGCCTTTTTTATTATTGCCATTTGGATGTTTTGTGTGTGTTGATAGTTATAGTATTTGAATGTATTTTAAGAGCATAGAGGAAACTTTAACTGAATACTTAGAATCCTACTTAAAATTCTTATTTTTCCCTTCATCCAATTTATTTTGGGGTGTTTTTGCAATTAAAATATAATCATTTACCCCTCTTTCCAACCCCCTCCCATATCCATTCTTATTCTCAAATTTCATGATGTTTCTCTTTACTTATGTGTGCATGCACATACATAAATGTTTGGGTCTGTTTGATGTTGCTTGTATACATAAAATTTCCAGGCTGACCACTTGTAATTGGATAACCAATTAGAAGCAGCTCCCCACGAAAGATTAATTCTCCTTTTCTCAGCATAGTTACTTGCCTGTGGTTCTTTGTACAGGTTTAAGGTCCCATGGGATTTTCCTCTTCCACATTAGCATGTCCATTGGTGTTGTCTTTGTTCAGGTATAATTTAGACAGCCATGCGGTTGAGGTATCGCGGGGACAGTTTTCCTGCCACCCCAGAAGATACATCATACAGCAAATCCCCAGTCCCCTGACTCTCACACTCTTTCTTCTCTTATGTAAATCTCTCTGCCAGGATGTCTAAGATCAACAAAGCAGCCAACAAATGTTGGAGGGGATGTGGAGCCCTGTTCGCCATTTGTGGAATTGCAAACTTGTGGAAAGTCAGTGTGAAAAATCCTCAAGAGCTTAAAAATAAGTCTACTATATGGCACAGCTGTTCTTTGGCATGTTCCCAAAGGATTGTTCAGCCATGTTCATTGCTATAACAGCTAAGGAAGGGAAACAGCCTATAGTCCTTCACTGAGAAACAGATAATGAAAATGTGGTAAGAAAAATTAAATGAATATCTAAGGTAAATGGATGAATCTAGAAAGTGACTCGGACCCCAGAAGACAAGGACACATAGTCCCTCTCATCTGTGGTTTCTAGCACCACATCTTCGAGAGTCGTCTGTAACTTGGAGTAACGACAGAAGTCAAGAGAGTAAAAAGTGATAATAGTAGAGGGTGAACGGGAGGAACAGGAATGCTAGACAGAGGAATATCAGGATGTCAGTGATAAAATGGAAAAATAGAAGAATAGTAGGAATTTAATTAGGAGGAGTGAGGAAGTCAATCTGGAACGTTAATCCAGTGAGAAAGGGGGAGATAGATAACATTAAAGATGTTTGGAAAAGCTGTGCAAAATCATATTGCTTTACACTTACATAAAAGTACATATAATACAAAGACGAGTGTGGAGAGTTATTTTTTTCAATGAAGTTGCATCAGTTGAGGAGATAATTTTCCCTCAGGAACCATAGACCCTCTGGCAGAGTCAGGCAGGAGAAGCCTCCTTTCAAGATGTTGGTCGGAGGAATCCAAGACACTTCTAACAATAGAGGTCATTGCCGCTGACCTTGATTGTCTCCCCAAATTCAAAGGTAAACCTTTACGACTGAGGGTACCATGCATTTTAGACACGGGACTTTGTGGTTTGAGCTTGCTTGGATCCGAAATCCTTCTTCCCAAGGACTAACTTGCATGAAGGTGTTGTTAAAAGTACCAATGGAGAGAAGTTACCAGTAGTCCAACCCAGCCATGACACCCAGGAACTACAACAAAAATCAGCATGGCAAAGTACTCCTAAATGTACAGCAGTGGCATTTAACATCTTAGCCGTAACTAAGAGCTGTCTAATTGGACCTAAGGCCTACTCAAGAGGAGGGAAAGTCCTAGCCATGGAAACTTAACCAGCTATCTGGGGCTCATGAGATCATGGATCTCACAGGAGAACTTACTCCTGCCACCTTGACTAAATCAGTATAATCCCTTTTCCAACTGCATTCTACTTTGTAATCCTAATATCCGCTGATGAGCATAGCTCTTACCTTCCTATAAAGATATTTTACAGAATCAATACAATCCCAATAAAAATTATCACGTTTTTCACAGAAACAGAGAACAAAAGCAAAAACCTAAGACCTTTAAATCCATGTGGAACCAGAAACAACAGTACAAACAATGCTTGAGGAAGCTCCAGCTCCTACTGTCTGAGAAGTCTCATCTCTCTCCAAACCCTGCCCTCTCAGAGAAAAGTGCCCCAAAGCCCAGTTCCACATTCTTGGTGGGTATGGTAGCTCTACCCCTGAAGCTGCCAGTAGTATAAGCCCCAACCTAAAACACAGTTTGGCCATACTTAGGCACAACCCAGTTTGTGGAGGCTACACCATCACCTCTCACCTACCATCACCCCTAAATTCTCTCTTTAGTTTGGGTGTGTGACTTCTCTGCCCTATATCTGGAACTGAAGGGCTCACCAGGAAGTTGCTTTGCTCAAATAAACCATTCTTTTTGATTTTTTCAATTCGGCTTTATGTGGCTTCTTGCATCAGTGGAGAAACCTGTTATACCATTACAATTATCATTTCAAATTTTCTGACACCACTCCCTGACACTCATGGTTTGGCTCTGTACCCTGATTATCAGACAAGCTTTATTAAATATACAGTATATCACCACAAAGCCATGTCTTTCTTTCACAGAAGCACTGCAACCCTGTCTTTCTTCTGGACAGTGAACTGAACGTGTGTGTTTGGTACACACTGCACCTTCTATTTTTTTCCTTCATAAGGAAGTTTAACATCTCTTCCTAAACTGTAGCTCAGAATGCAATTTGAAAAGGAAAATCCAGGAATGTCGTTTAAGTTGCAGCCTATGCTTTGTTGGCTGGCCTAGCCTGTTTGGCAGAAGCTGGTTTTGCTCATTGGGAAAGCAATTACCTAAGATATTTTTCCCCTTAGGATCAAGAGCAGTGTTTCCCAACCATCCATGCTGGAATCCTTTAATATAGTTCCCCATGTTGTCATGACCACTGACCTTAAAACTATTTTATTTCTACTTCATAACTGCAACTTTTCTACTGTTATGAATTGCAATGTAATCTGATAAACAGGATTAGTGATGTGTGATCCCCTGTGAAAGGGTCATTCAACCCTCAAAAGGGCCATTACCCACAGGTTAAGAACCACTTATCTAGAAGAAACTACCCCAACACACACTAACCTTGACATACAGAAAGAAATACCCTTACCCCTTTGGATCTGAGACAAAACTGAGTTGGTATAGCCACTTAGAGGCCACTGCCCTCCTGGAGGGAAGCCACACTCTCTGGTCAGATGTACTATCTCCAGCTTTCTCCATAGTGAGCAGGTTCTGTCTGCTCTCTCACACTCACTCATGATATCTACATCGTACACATGTAAATCTGTTCATGTGTGTGAGTAGTGTTCAGCTTCTGCATGAGTTCTTGATTTTTTTTGCAAATACATGCATATGTATTTTGACACTAGTGATTGCTATGTGGTATGGTAGAAATCCATCGTCACGCAGTATAGCATTCTTACAGGCTCCCTTGCATCACTGAAGCCAATTCATATTGCTAAAGATGTTTTTCTCCTCTTGCCTTGAAGTGAGGAGTGGATGCTATTGACAGGGCATGCATGAGCAGAGTAGATAAGACCTAAGTGCAGTCTGTGTCTTTCCCCTGTCTATAGAACTTCATACATGTGAGTACATGAATGAAGGTGCTTTTGACAGGCCCTGAAAGACACCCAGGCCTTCTTTCAACTAAAGGAAAGAGACTGGAGGGAAGGATAGCTGCTGTGGTATGCCCTCTCTCTTTGCATTTATATTTCAGGAGAATCTTACATGATGAGGTTCTGTCAGGTTTGTGAATTTTAGTAGTCCTACTTTAGTTCCCCATGAAAGCAGGAGGAAGGAGTAAAGGCAGCTGAGACCTACAGAGGGCAGCTCCCCAGGCTTCTCTTGCAAGGCTATTTGATTTTGGGTCCAGATGAGTTTTGAATCCAGTTGTAAAGTACCTTAGCCTGAAGGCATTACAAGTCCTACCAGCAATTCCAGGAAGGGCCTACATTATCCAGCAGGAAAGAGAACATGGAGCCACTAGGAACAGCAGTATTTGAACATCAAAAATGGCTTGTGTCCCTAAATTCTGAACAAGCACACAAGGCAGCTCAGTGACACTTTCACGGTGACAGTGTAGATAATGTGACCACTAAAAGAAAGCAAGTGTCACTTAACTCTGTTATGACACCTAGAGAAAATAGAAGATCCTGAGGTCAGTGCTTACTTGGAATCATTTATTTATTGTTAATATTCCATGTAGGTAGAAACAACCATCTTTCTCTTGTGGCTAAAAGTCTAGGACATCCCATCAAATAAGGACTGCTCAAGTTACTTTTCCAAGCCCTGCCACCAGACCCCTAGCTCTCTGCTCTCTACCCACTCCTTAACATTTTATTTCTACAATACAGCACAAATGGAATCCTGCAGTGAATAGTTTTTTTTGTTTTTTTGGTTTTTTTTTTTTGTTTTGTTTTTTGGAGACAGAGTCTCACTATGTAACTCTGGTTGACCCCAAACTCACTATGCATACTAAGCTGGCCTTAAACTCACAAAGACCCATATCTATCTACCTCATGAATGCTAGGATGCATCACCATGCTTGGTACACACATGCACACATACACAACCACCCTGAGCAAAATAGTCTAGATTCACTTGGGCTAATTTCCCCTTTGTTGCTGATTGGTGTCCTATAGTATGGACACAATAGTTTAGTCCCTTATTGAACTATGTGCTGCTGTGTTCACTCTAACTACCACAAAAAGGCTTCTGTGCGCACACCAGATTCTTGTGGATATGAGTCTTCATTTCTGGGCTAAATGCTTAGAGAACATTTTCTTGATGATATGGTATTTATATGATAAGCGATTCTGAAAACTGGTGATTTTCTTTCCAAAATGAATGGAAAACTTCATTCTTCTAGATCTTCAGAGTTGAGTTGCGTCCTTTTTTTTTTTTTTTTTTTTTTTTTTTTGGTGGCGATGGTGGTGGTGTTTTCCTGTTTGTATGTATGTGTGTAAGCCCATACCCACTTGCAAAGGTTGGAGAAAGAGGTTAGGTGCGGGGTGTATCCACAGGCCAGCAACCCTAGCAACCCCCCTTCTCTGCCCTCCACAGTGCTGAGGCTACAGGCTCAGGTATGGCATTTTATGTGGATGCTGCTCATCTGCACTCACATCCTCATGCTTGTGAGACAAACTGTCTCAACACTAACACAGCTTCCCAGTCCCAAAGTTGACATTATGTTCAACCGCATTCTGACAGGTTTGGAGTGTGATTCTCTAGTGCACTTTGCTCGTGATTAATGGAACATGTTCTTGTATCTATTTGACATCTGTGTGTTTCTTTAGTGAAATGTTATGTCTTGCCTTTTGCAAAATGTTCTAACTGGATCATATATTCTTGCTCTTTTAGTACTGTATTATGCGTGTGTGTGTTCTATATACTAGTCCTCTGTTGTACAGATCACGCTTTTGAGTTAAGTCTAAGGTCAAGTGTAGTCCCTTTGCCTAGTTCTAGTTCTTGAACTGACCCCTTTTCATTTTCTAAAAGTGAAGTGAAAGCTTAGGCCAGGGTTGTTTCTGTATTTTTCACAGTAAGAATGATTAAGAAAGAGAAGGGAGTCTACACTGGCACAGTGTTGGTTAGTTTGAATAATTCCAGGGACTTCAGGGTGTGGGGGTTTTCCCATGTGTTCTGGGTTCTGAACCAGAAGAGACAAAGGTGCCATATTCATGAACCTGAGAAAGGTGTTCACAGACATGTGAAAGGGCGTGACTCACTCATCTGACTGTGAGGAAAGCTCCCAGGCTCTTCATTTGCATCCTCACTCAGAAGTGAAGTAACCCATCCCGAATCAGGAAGATTCTATATGTCAAAGTATCAGATAGAAAAACCGAAAGATGTTAGTAAATCACATCGACTGATTTTTGAATCGTATCAGATCTGAAGGCCAGGGGTCAACCCTACTTAGTCATAACGTACGTAATACCTCTAATAAATTACTAGATTCAATTTACCAACGTAGTGTCATGGGTTTTTCATCTGCATTCATAAAGAATAGTGCTCTGTAATTTGATTTGTTAGCATTGTACTTGTCTTATTTTGACACATGGTTCATAAGGGAATTGGGACATGTTCCTTTTATTGTCTGGAAGAGATTGCATAGAGCTGGATCTTTCTAATGAAAGCAGGTAAGCATGAGGAATTATTTTTATGCCAATTGTAATTTTCTTAGTATACAGTAATTAGAATCACCTGTTTCCTGATGAGTTGCATCAGCTTGAAATTCAGTGATTGTTGTCCTTCAGGCTATCAGGTCCCCATGTAGAACCGTAGGTTTGGCCCTGGCTGTCCTTTTAAACTTGACAAAGGGACAGGAATCATTTTGTTGCTGACACTGGTATTTGATGATCTCCCCCTTTGTCAGTCTTGATAAAAAGCCTGGGAAATTTCGTGGACCTTCTCAAAGAACCAAGTCTCAGTTTCGTTGATTTCCATGGCCATTTCTCCATCTTAAAGGCCGCTGGTTTCTGCCTTGATTCTCACGGTGGTTTCCTTTCTTCTGCTCCTTGCCGTTGTCTTTTCTTCTCCAAACCCAAGTGGGCTTCACTTGGTTGGTTTAAGTTCCTTTGCTGAGCTCACCTCTGGTGTTGCAGATTTCCCTTCTAGGCTCACTCACTGTCCCATACATTTCGATGTGCTCTGTTTTCATTTTTATTCAGGTATGTGTATTTTAAAATTATTTCTCGAGACATTCTTTGAACCATCCATGAGTTATTTAGAATTTTGTTTCTAGTTCTTTGATACTTTTATGTTTTCTAGTTTTAGTCCATTTCCAGTTTGGATATAGCTTTGAGACTCCTTTTATTAAACTCTAGCTTAGTTTTCTGTGACCTGGGTTGTTCTGTCTTGATGTGTTTGTTCCCCATGGACATGTATAAACAAACATATTCTCCTGTGGGTGGATAGTTTATAAAGGTGAAGAAGCTCCCATTACTGATTCAGGTGTAAGGGAACATCTTCCTCTCCAGATGGTCTCCACTGACATCACAGGTATGGATGAAGGGGTACTATCTGTAGGGATGAAGGTTCTGGGTGTCCCCAAGGTCTTTCCCAGCATGTCCCATGCAGGGATGCATCTCATTTAATTTGATCCTCACTAGAGTGGTAGTTTAGACTGCCTGTGCTAGTGTGGTAAGGGACACGGGCAACTCTCGGGCTACAGGAGGCTGGAAAAACTCTGGTAACTAAACCAGGATTTAAGACAAGTACAATTTAGACAATGTAGCCTTGTGTTTGGCAGAATGGGTGTTCATAAGTACATCCTAAAACGATCAGGAGCAAGCTGTGAAGTAATTGGATCAAGGCCAGCCGTGTGAGGCCTGTTCTAGCCTGGAGGGCATGCAGCTCTATGAAGCCCCTTAGGATTGTGGGAGACAGCTGAGTGATGACAGCTTCCCACTGAACTGCAGTTGGCTATGTGGTCAGCCAACAGCGCTGCACTGGCAGATGCCGACTCTAAGGAGTTGGATTTGTTTGTCTTCTCTCTTATTACCACTGTGCTGTGACAGAATTTCCACCAGGACATCATGGGAGGAAGAACTCCTCGTGTCATTAATAGTTTCAGGGAAAATGGTTGACAGAGGTGAGTAAGGCTTAGTGGCTGGAGCAGCTTGGCCTGTGGTTGCCAAGGATTGACAGTTCAGGAATCATAGAACAAATGAAAATGAGGGCTGCCATGTAGCCTTCAAAGACCCAACCCTAGCGTTACAGATCCACAACCTCTCAGTACTTCCCATCCTGAGGGACCAAGGACTCAAATCATGACACCATGGAGGACATTCCAGACTCAAATTACAACAATGGGTTTCCTAATTTCAGTATTTTCCTCTACACACACACACATACACACACACACACACACACACACACACACACACACACACATACACCTACACCTACATGCACATACACACATACATACACATACACACACATACACAACCACACATATACACACACACAGACATACATACACACACACAAACACACACATATACACATACACATACACACACATACACAAACACACATATACACACATACACACACAAAAACACACATATATACACACATACACACACGTACATACACATACACACACACACACAAAAATTAATACATAGCCAAGCTTTGCCCAAAACATTTTCTAATGGCTATTATCAAGCAGGAAAACTTCTCATTTGAAGTTTATGGAAGGCATCTGAACAAAATTTTAAACCCAAGCCGAGAATTCCAAGGCTCAGGTTCATGTATTTTTGTTTGCACGTTTTCTCTGACTTGCATGGGGCAATGAAAGCCTGTATCATCTCTCTGGCAGGTTCATGAATCTGCGCCAAGCCTAGAGAGAACTTAGCATTGCTGCAAGGGAGTTCTTCTTTCCAACCTCCCCTGGTATAAACAGAGGGCAGCTTTTGGTGTCATGATGACTGAGGCTTCAAAGACTAAAATTAAATGTCTCTAGGTGTTTTTAAAGGTTAATATTGTCATTGTGACTTTTTCCCTACAGTCTCTTGAGTACTTCTCAGCATTTTCTTCCACTTTGCTAACCTAAAAATATAGAATACAAAGGCTGCCAGTAGAAATATACATGTTCTTATTGGTTCCAGTTTTTAAAAGGCAATAAATCCTGGGTTTTTATGAATAAATGCTTCATTACTGTTCCTTTTCTACAGCCTTTAAGAGGCCACATTCATCATGTAAGCTTTGTTTCTGAATAAGAGACCAAAACAATTGAAGCTGGGGTATAGCCCTTCTTACAAGGGAGGAGATCTGTAGGATGGCCTCTTATTTTTAAGGGGCGAAAAAACATTGTTCAGTCTTGAGCGAGACCTAAAAAGATAACATTGGGTTAGGCATATAGCTTGCTGGTACAGTGCTTGCATATCATGAGCAAAGCCCCATGTTCAAAGCTTAGTGCAAACAAAAAAAAAAACGCCAACTCCCTTCTTCACACATGCAAAAGCCCACCTTCTTTAAAATTTTGGATTTCCTGAAAGCAGATGAAGTAGTAAGATGACCACTGTTCATAAACTTCCTTGGGACACAAACATCCAGTCTCCCCAGATAGACCAAAGAAACAATGTTTACCCAAATCTAGCTTGAAAAGTGAGGGTGAGGGGAATATGGGCTGCCCCTCAGCAAAGGGAGCTCCCTCACTGAGACTTACTGGGCACTGGAACGTAGTCAGGGCTACTTGGGGTGCGCTGTCTCCTACGTCCCTCTCACTCCCCTTGACAGAAGAATGATGGGCAAAATTTGTGTGAGATCTGCTTTGGCAATCACAGTTGGTGGAGGGTTCAAGAAGGCAGCAGCCAAGTCATGTTTGGAGAATTTTACACCTTGTGGCAAATACTTAAGTTAGTATAAATGGTCACTCAATCCCTATATTTGGTAGTGGTTGCACTGAGTTCTAAGTCTCAAGATAAATAAAATGAATAAATAAACTGAAATTGTCTAATTTAGTCTTCAAAATATTCCACTATGTCCTATTCTGCAAAATGTCTAGCTAGAAGTAAGTTATTTTTAAGATTTTTCAAATGTCAGCCCTTCAGCTCAAACCAGGACTCCTTGTGGCAGATGCCTAGGGATCCTGCAGATGCAGAAAGTTCTGGAAGAAGTTAATAGCCCCCTTGTTATTATACTAAAAAAGAGCCAGGCATGGCATTTTCTATACCTATGGAGAATGCTCACAGCCTGAACTGCTGGCTGCCCTTCTTGTCTTGCTAACGCGTACAAGCTGTTTGTTGCAATGAACCTGATTGACAGCATACTCAGAGACACAAATGATATTTAGGTGTTGCCTCTTTTTCAGTTGCTTTAGCAGTGGCAAGCCCACTCAGCTGAAACCACACATCATGACATCTTGGCCAAGATCCCTCCTCCTGTGGATCTCAAACTCTCAGAGTAGTTTACTAGCTTGCAAAGCACCGGCTCTTATTCTGGCCTACATTCTGTTCTAAGAGCCATCTTGAAAATCCTCTTAAAGCCCGATATTTACAGACTGTGCAGATCTGCAAAGGAAGGGACTCTTCTTACACAGTTAGGATGGCCAACTATCCCTCACACAGCATTTCCTCTTCTCTAGGATCTGTTGTGCTTCCAGGGTGGAGTGGAAGATAGTTCAGAAAGTGACCAACAGCACATGCTGTCAGCCCAGGTCAATTCAGAGAACCTCAGATCTTAAGACCCTTTGGGATCCTTTTGCAGTCTTGTCCTAGGCAACATGCTGGATGCATCCAATTAGTTCAAGTTCTGTGCTATTGTCAAGATGACACAATGTCATGGAGGGAAAAGGGAAGGAGAACAGTGACTGAGAGCTGTACTAAGGGACTGAAGCATGCTAACCCATGCTTACCCAGTGCCTTCAAATGTTCTGACTCACATACTCCCATAGCACCTAGACAAATCAGTTGTTTCCATTTGCAAAGAGTACTCACATGTTCTAGACTGTGGAGCAGAGGAAGGGAGAATGCAAGAGAGCAGCAGGAAAAGGCAATGAGGCAAGGAGCAGAGCAGCTGAGTCCTTTCTTCACCTGCAAGTGGGTGCTTCTGCCCGAGGAGCAGGCTGTCCCTGCCTGTGCATTGCTGTGCTGCTGTCACCCAGAGTATCAGTTGTGGGGATATGTTTCAAATTTAATAAAAAAAACAGTTGGAGATATCAGAGAGATATATCCACAGTCAGTCTAGGAGGATCAGACAGTGGCAACTCACACCTTTAATCCCAGCACAGGGAATATCTCGGCAGTGGTGACCTACACCCTTAATACAATCAAATCTGAGTTTAAGGTCATCTTAGTTTACAGAGGAAGTTCCAGGCTCCCAGACAGGCAGTGGTGGTGCCACGCCTTTAATCTAAACCTGGATGTGAAACAACTGGGTGAAGAAGGTATTTAAGGCAGACATAGAAAGACAGAGCAGGCAGAAGAAGCCAGGAGGAGAGAGGCTGAGGAAGCTGGAAGACAGCTGGGTGAGATCTGACTCTGGTGTTTACCCTCTGATATCTCAGCCTTTCCCTGAGATCTGGCTCTGAGTTTCCTTCATGCGTGCAACAGTCGGTAACTAATGTGCTCTTTCTATCTCTGTATTTTCTTTCCAGGATAGCTTTCCTGCCCGCTTTGGAGGAGTCCACTTTGTCAACCAGCCCTGGTACATCCATGCCCTGTACACGCTCATCAAGCCATTCCTTAAAGACAAGACAAGAAAGCGGGTAATGAGAAAAAAGTGTCTTTTAACTTCTGAAGTGGGGAGAGGGTTGTCAGTGTGTCTGTGGCAATTGTAGTGCATTTCTCTGTGTGCACACTCTTCCCAATAGCTTTTACCATCGTTTTGCAACTTTTGAACATTTGCATCTTAGCAGGAGTTTGCAAATGATTTATATTTAATCAATAATTCAACATAATGAGTTATTTTCAGAGTGCCAGACAAACCCTACCCCCAAAAAATCCCTGAAGATATGCAGATACCAAATGCCAGTTTTACTGCAAATACTTGTAGGAGTGGGTTCATGAATCCACTCCCTCCTTGATTTTCTTCTTTTGTTTCTGTTTTGTGAGGTATGTTTGCTGTTTGGGGATTCTATTATGTATCCCAACAAGCCTCAAATTCTTATTTTCAAAAATTGATTTACTTACTTTCGTTTTATGTAAATGAGTGCTTTGTCTGTGTGTATGTATACGTACCACATGCATGTAGTCAACATGGAGGCCAATAGAAAGCATCAGATACCATAGGACTGAAGTTAGATATTGTGAGTTACCATGTGGGTTCCAGCAGCAGAACCTGGGTCCTCTGCAGTAGCGACAGGCTGAGCCATCTCTCCAGCCCTTGGCCTCAAATTCCTAATCCCCTTGCCTCCATGTATAGAGCTCTAGGATTATAGACATTTAACCAGTTGCTATTTCTTATTTATGGGTTATATCAGTAGCTAACATTTTGTCTTGTATCATTGCTATGAAGAACAGTTCTTATATTTTTTGTCTCTTGGCCCTTGGATGGTATCAGCTAGATCAGTCATATGTAAGGTTGAAAGCATTGTTCACTGGATGTAATAATCTGTACAAAAGGGCCTGAAATGATAATGACATCAGTCACCATTGGGTAGGCCAGTGTCCTTCATCAGAGTGGGCCAGCATGGCATTCTACTCAGCAGAGTAACAAGCATTCATCAGCTACCCTGAACTTCACTTTCCGTAACTATTTTGTGGGAAACTAACTCCTATACCACAGACTTTTGGGAGCAATGATATAGCATAGAGTATAATGGCACTCACATACCAGATACTGGGTGATCTTATGCCCGTTTACCCTTTATCTTTTTTCCCATTAGTTTCACTAAAACATACTTGACAAGTAAGCATAATGTGTGTTTAAGAAACACAGTGCAGCCATTTAATATATAAATGCACTGTAGCATGATCACTGCGTTACCTCACATAGTTATGTGACTGATAATAGTAGTGAGTATATGAGCGTGCATGTGCACACACTGGAAATCCAAATTCCTAAGCCTTGGGTGCTTCTTGGTCTCTAGGGGACATTGTAGTGAGCTATGGGAGAAGGATAAGTCCCTGTTTCTAAACAAGCACAAAACTTAGAACTAGACATCAGGAAGCAAGGACTTTCAGAGACATTCCATAGTCTGCTTAAAACAGTATCAAGACCCATGTGTCTGGTATTTTCTGCAGCACGAGTTCAGGCCTCCCAGACCAGCATCATCTATCTAGCATGACACAGTGGGTACCTCTCCCACAGTGGATACTGTCTGCTGAACCAAATGGTTCTGGAGTTCTTGACCCAGGACAAGTGTGTCCAGCCTTCTACGTCTGTGTTCCTCTCTGCCGCACTGCACAGCAGTAGGGATCTTCAGCAGCTCACCCCATCCTTGTGTGTATGTGGGGTGTGTGGCTACAAACGCTGAATGTAAGCACCACGGTCAGGGTTTGGTGTGATTCTAACACTCCAGCATCTACTACAGAGTTTCATAAAAGCAGAATATTTTAGTTTACTTACAACTGATTTTTTTTTATTAACTTTCTGTCATATTCCACTGCAATGTGAGGAATGAGCACCCAGAAGAGCTCCGTGTTTATCTTCTTTTCCTTTACCTTTACATTACTCTGCTTACCGAACAGGCTAAAAATGAAGAGGCTGGGGGAACAGGAGTTTGTTGCTGAAGTTCAACTATAGGTGTTTTGAAATCCACATTTAAATGTCACCATTACTAGCTGTGGCATGCATGTCCAAGCATATAAATGATGGTGTTCTCCATGAGTGGCGCTTATTTACCAAGTAGTTAATTGTGTGTGACATACACATTGGATATAATTATTTCATGCCTGCAATGTGTGTAGGAACCAACGTAATTATATAGTTTCAATCAAATTTCAAAGTCAATTTTTAAATTATAGTCAGTAGCAATTATCTACTTATTACATGCCATTTGTGGATTTATCTAAAAATAATGGAAATATGAAGCCCTCCCTTCTCGTTTTTGGCCAGTTTAGATCGCTAAGTACTGTTTGCTCAGAAAATACAAACATGTTTGGGGAATCAGTCCTCTAGACAGACAAAAAGGGAAACTTCCCCCAAAGAACTTCTCATAACACATTCTCAGGTCACGATTCTACACTGAACAGGAACTTATTAAACATCTAGTTAGTATATACACACCATCCTGGGAACTACAGGCTATGTTGGCAGAGTAAAACACCATCTCTCACCCTAAGACCCAATGAGGACACATTGGAACGGAGCCAGAAGCCATCAAACTCAGGGGAGAACCAGCATAGGTAGGGAAGAAACGCAGAAAGAACCAGGACCCAGGACCTTAACGGGGAGAGGCTGTAACTTGGTGGGACCTGAGAAGATGGTGGAGACTGGGGAGGTTCAGGTAGAAGAAGGGCCTTCAAAGAATGAGTAGTTCTGGAGAGATGGGCATCACTTCCCCCTTCTCGGCAGGAATAACTAAGAGATGACAGTGAAAGCAAATGTAAGTGGTGGCCAAATAATGTCCACTTCATTCTTATACTTCATTTCTTACAAACCATTATTAACTCAGCCCATTTTCTAAACAATAAAATAGTCCCTTACGATGAATAAGCCATGAACACAAAATAACTTCCTCTTTGAATACCATGGTCACCAGAGACACATACAATTTGTCTTTGCTAAATTGTGTATTAGACTAAAAATTAGACTTGTCACATTTTAAATTTCTATGTTGGTTGATTTTTTCCCTTTGCAGATTTTCCTACATGGAAATAATTTAAACAGCCTTCACCAGCTAATACACCCTGAGTCTCTGCCCTCTGAATTTGGAGGGACCCTCCCTCCCTATGACATGGGGACTTGGGCCCGGACACTGCTTGGTCCTGACTACAGCGATGAAAATGACTATACCCACACTTCCTATAATGCCATGCATGTGACACACGCCTGTTCCAACCTGGAGAGGGAGTGTTCCCCCAAGCCCATGACAAGGTAAGGCCTGCCTAGGGCATGAGACGCCCATATAGACCTACTGTGGCTTAAACTGACAACTTTGTAGACACAGAATTGAATACAATTCTTTTTCTTACAGTTTATAGCAAATGGGTCTCAGCTGAACCAAAAGTGGGGTTGTCTCTTTGACATAATTTGAGGGAATTATGTCCTGATTTCAGTTTGCCTCTGAGACTGTGGGAGTCTTTTAAGATATTCGGATGGAATGGTAGAACATTGTGATACACTGATGGCCAAACAACCCAGTAGACCACATGCCTATCGTTCATCTCTGAAACCAAAGGAGAGTTAGCTTTTGCACCATTAGGCATTAGAGCCATCAATACAAATAAAGTGATGAAGGTGTGCCTAGAAAGTACACCAAGAAAGACTTTGGAGCATGCTAATAAAATGGTTTAAACATGAGCTACTCAGAAAAGAAGGTGAGACACTTTGGAGTTCAAAGGGAACTGGTGTGCCAAGCGTGAGGGATGGAAACACATCCTTACAAAGATGAGCAGTGCTGTGATAGTCAGGATGCAGGTATAAAGAGCATCATGGGCATGGAGTACATCCCGAAGAGAACTGGATTGAGCTGGAAAGTGTGCTGTGCTCAGAACAGTGCCGTGGGAGAAGGCTGCTTCTGGGTTTTCTCTTTTCCTTTCTCTCTCTTCCTCCTCTTCCACTCTTTTCTTGAACACTATCATTTTGTACTTTTTTTTTGGTGTTTCTGAGATGGACTCTGGGCTTTGTTCATGCTAGTTCACACAGTCTACCACCAACCTATAGCCCCAGCCTGAAGGTGGCTCTGTAAATTTCCTTTACAAATGATACGAGTACACTCTCAACTCTTAGCCTGTAAGGCTAGAAATCCCCCTTCCCTCACCGCCTCAATGCCCACTCCAGCCTCTCTTCACATGCAACCACTGTTACCAAACAGGGTCAGCCTCCCATTTGTTTTCGCCTGGGCTATAAGCACCTGGGCTCACATCTTGCTCTTTTCTGATGTCTAATAGTGAGTCTAATGGCTGCAGTTGCACTA
This sequence comes from Phyllotis vaccarum, assembly GCA_033318265.1. Lineage (NCBI taxonomy): Eukaryota > Metazoa > Chordata > Mammalia > Rodentia > Cricetidae > Phyllotis > Phyllotis vaccarum. The sequence continues at coordinate 3,002,608 of JARWLC010000012.1, forward strand.
ATAAGTAAGGCAGTCTGAATTCTCTAAACATCCAGAAGGTCTTTCCCAACAGTTCTGAAACAAAAAGAACACATATCAAGATCAGTTGGCATCTTTGAAGCCTCTCTTCCTGGCGTGCAGATGGCTGTCTTTGCCTCTTGTCCTCAGAAGATCTTCCTTCTGCGTGTTTGTGTCCTGATTTCCTCTTATGGGAACAATAGAAATACTGCTTTAGAGCCCACTCTATGGACCACATTTTACCTTTATGACCCCTTTTATAACTCCATTCACAATACAACCAAAAATTACAGGGACTGGAGTGAGAACACTAGCCTGTAAATTTAGCAAGGGTGGGAGAACATCCAGCATCTGTACCTGTCTGTGTCCCACAGAACAGCTTATATATCTGATGCTGCCTAGGATCCTAGAACACTTGCATACCACTGTAGTCGTTGCTTTACTGGTGAGAATTTATTCAGGCTGTTGTTTAGATTTTTTTCTCTATTTCAATTATTTTCTTAATATGTGTCCCTAGCTTGTCTGTCCATTTTCCTAGGAATGTTTGTTTGGGAAGCATCATATCCCTTCCATTCTGAACCAGGGGCCTAGTCTTTTAAATTTTAGCCCACACTGCATAGGGGTTTACATGAGGGGTAGGTTTACCAACAGTGATTAAGAATCAACTTTCCCCAGACCCAGACATTTCACTGACGGAGGAACTGTGTATTTCATGGCATCTCTTTACCTCTTGGAACTTGCAGAGATGCAGGAAAAATGAAAACAGAGCTGGGAAAAGCTTCAAGATAAACTTTTCTTTTTTCCCATCTGTTAGGTCTTTTGTCTCAAGCCCAAGTTTCCAGCAAGCCTCATTTTTTTTTTTTTTTTTTTTTTTTACTCTCCAGACTCAGACAGGCAGTAATAGGACAGTGTGCCCCTAGTGCATGGCTATGTCAGTGTTGCAGACTGATGACTGTGGAGTAGTATTGTGAGTTCTAATAGGTATTCACAGACCCTAGTCTCAACATGCTGCAAGTCCATTTGGAGTGAAACAGTCATTTGTGGGCCATCTTTGGGAACTGATCACTTTTTATAATGAGGCCTCTGGTCATATGTGGCCACTGAGTTTCAAGTGGCTCATTAGAACAATGTTTCTCAATAGAACCGTGTAAAGTAAAATCAGAGACAACTAACACTCTCACCAAAGGGTGGTTGCAATAGGCACTGGTTCTTCAATAATTGTGATTCTGCCTTTAATCAGAAAGATAATAATTATTATTTTGATGGAACTTTTTAAAAGCAGATTATTACAGAATTGTTCTCCTTAATCCAATGAATTTCAGATAGAAGTTCAAGGCATTCTTTGTTCTAATATTAAACTCTCTGGAATTTCCTGTATTTAACTTCTCATATGTGGTGTGTGTGGTGGTTTGAATACCTATGGCCCCCATAGGTTCATATGTGCAAATGCTTGGCCCATAAGAAAGAGCATTATTAGGAGGCATGGCCTTGTTAAAGTGGGTATGACCTTGTTGGAGGAAGTGTGTCACTGTGGAGGTGGGCTTTGAGGACTCGGGTATGCTCAAGCCGCCCAAGTGCAATTGTTCATGCTGCCTGCAGATCAAGACGTAGAACTCTCAGCTCCCTCTCCAGCACCGCGTCTGCCTGCACGCTGCCATGATGGACTAAATCTCTGAAACTGTAAGAAAAGCCCAATTAAATTTTTTTTTATAACAGTTGCTGTGGTCAGGGTGCCTCTTCACAGCGATAGAACTCTAACTAAAACAGAAATCTGTACCCAGTTATGTGCTTGATGATGCTTTGTTTGGAGGAATATGGACTTTGGGAATTTGAATTAGGAAAATCAATAGAATACTTTAAGTGAGGCTTAGAAATGGGAGCTTGAAAGACAGTGGTGCTGAGGAGGATTTGAACTGTGGGGCCTGGCTCAAGAGGTTTCGAAGGAGAAGAATTTTTGGTATGTTAGCTAGAGATCACTCTTCTGATTTTTGGTGAAGTATGTGGCTGCTTTTGCGAGACTCAAATGCAGAGTTTTAGATTAATTGCATGGGCAGAGGAAATCTCAACACAGCCTAGGATGAGTTCTTTTGTGTGCTTCCTGGTGTTGACTCCGATGAAGCTTCATAATGAAGAGGATCGCAAAGCTGAGCAAGGAAAAATACAAAATGTACAGTCGTGGTAGTGCACACCTTTAATCTCAGAACTCAGAAAGCAGCTGTCAGATCTCTGAGTTTGAGACCAGCCTGGTGGTCTACAGATTAAGTTCTAGGAGATCAAAGCTTAGGCATTTAAGGAAACCACTGAAAGCAGAGTTTGTGAATACGAAAATGAACAACGGGTTCATGTAGGTATTTGTGCAACCCAGTGCAGCCCAGATGGAAAGAGATCCAGGCCGTCAGGAGCCCAGGAACACTGAGCACTGCAGCTTGAATGGAAAAGCATTCAGGTAGTCGGGAGCCAATGAACACTGAGTGTTACAGCTCCATGGATAGGACTCAGGAGGGAGCCAAAGAACACTGAGTGTTACAGCTCCATGGATAGGATTCAGGAGGGAGCCAATGAACTCTGAGTGTTACAGCTCCATGGATAGGATTCAGGAGGGAGCCAGTGAACACTGAGTGTTACAGCTCCATGGATAGGATTCAGGCAGTTGGGAGCCAATGAACACTGAGTGTTACAGCTCCATGGATAGGATTCAGGAGGGAGCCAGTGAACACTGAGTGTTACAGCTCTATGGATAGGATTCAGGAGGGAGCCAATGAACGCTGAGTGTTACAGCTCCATGGATAGGATTCAGGAGGGAGCCAATGAACGCTGAGTGTTACAGCTCTATGGATAGGATTCAGGAGGGAGCCAATGAACGCTGAGTGTTACAGCTCCATGGATAGGATTCAGGCACTTGGGAGTCAATGAACACTGAGTGTTACAGCTCCATGGATAGGATTCAGGCACTTGGGAGCCAATGAACTCTGAGTGTTACAGCTCCATGGATAGGATTCAGGAGGGAGCCAATGAACACCGAGTGTTACAGCTCCATGGATAGGACTCAGACAGTTGGGGGCCAATGAACACCACATGCCACAGCAAGCCTAGATAACGGCTTACAGTCCTGCTTCAGGGAAAGGTTTCCCCTTGGTTAACAGTTCTGCTCAGGCAAGGGAGGGTCTTCTTGTGAAGTTGCTACAGTAGCAGTGGCCAGAGACTTTGCTTCTCCTCCTCTGCCCGCTCTCTGTTCAGGGAATGTAACCTGGGGGGCTAGATTGTTAGGAGCTCCCTCCCCTGATCTCTGTTCAGGCTCAGCTGCTGCTGCTCCAGTGAAAGATCTTCACCCAAACCTCACTTAGGAGATTTCCTGGGAGGGAAGGGTTCAGGAGAGGGTGGCTGCCTCAGCCTGAAATGGAAGAGGACAGTTGTGAGAAGTCGGTAGGCTCAGGGCTTATCTAGGGTTTCTTGAGGGGCGGAGCTTTCTAGGGAGACTTCCAGGGTGAGGATGGTTAGATCTTTTCCCGTTCTCTTTTCCTTTCTCTCTTTTCTTTTCTTCCCCCGATTTGATTTTTGATTTCAGGGCCAAAGCGTGTTTCTTTCACTGGCTCTTTTGGGCTTTTGGGTTCTAATTTCAGGGCCAGGGCACATTTCTTTCCCTGGCTCTGATTCCAGGGTCAAAGTGTGACTCTTTGGTGCTGCTTTCAGAATCATCAGGACACATTTCCTTTTGGTTCTGGGTTCGGAGATAAACTATTTCACTGGCTTAGGTCTTAGATCCAGAGAGTTTCTTTCACTGGCTTTGGGTTCAGAGTCAGGTTTTTTTATTCACTGACTCTGGTTTCAGGACCAGGGTGGGTTCTTTGGCTGGCCACATTTCCCTACAGTACATGTTCCAGTTCCAGAAAGCAGCAGAATTTGTCAGCTTCAGCCATGTAGTTCTGGCTTTAGAGTCAAGAATAGTATCAAGGGGTAATGGAATCTCTCTCTGAGACTAAAGAAAGCCACTGAGGAGAGGTGTGTGTCAAGGGTGTCCCACCATGGAATCCTAGAGAGGCCATTGTGTTAAGCTGTGAAGATGAAGCCTGGATTGTCTCAGGGACCCTGAGATGTTGGAGATGTCTGAGTCATGGTATACCTACATAAGAAAGTTACTGACTGGGAAGGGAACCAGCCCAAGAGAAAGAAGTGTGTCACAGTCAACAAAACAGAAAGAAGTCGGTCATCCGAAGAGCTCCTTAACATCAGACATGGCGATACAAAATTTGGAGTTTGCCTGCTGGTTTTCAGTCTTGCTTTGGTCCGGTATTTCTTTACTATGCTCCCTTTCCTCCATTTTATGTCAATATATGCTGCAAATATGTTATCTGGTTTTTGATGTTCATTTTATAGAATATTACACTTAAGAGATTGCCTGAATCTCAGAAGAGACTTTGGATTTTGAACTTTTGACTTTTAAACATTATTGAGACTGTGACAAACTATGGGGACTTTTGAAGTTGGACTAAATGAATTTTGTGTTATGTTATGGCTATAAGCCTATGGGGGCTGGGGAGTAGAATGTGGAGGTTTGAATGGATGTGCCCCCTATAGACTCACATGTGTAAATATTGGGCCGACGGGGAGTGGCACTATGAGGAGGTGTGGCCTTGTTGGAGGAAGTGTGTCACTATGGAGGTGGGCTTTGAGGTCGTGTATGCTTCAGCCACATTTAGTGACACAGTTGTTTCTACTGCCTGTGTTCAAGATGTAGAGCTCTCAGCTCCTTCTCCAGCACCAACCATGTCTTCCTACACACTGCCATGTCCATGATGATAATGGACAAAACTTCTAAAACTGTGAGCCAGTCCCTGAAGGCACAAATCTCTTTTAAATTATTTCAATCTAAGATTAATATTTATTGGAATATAAACTAATACTCAAGATACAGGAAACAGTTTATATAGGCACTTGAGAGGTTGGATTATCTACCCAATGGACAAGCGATGGATGTTGATCCAGTCTCTCCAGAAGGCAGGAACAAACGGGGCTCCCCAAGATCCCAGCAGCCCCTCATGAATGGGGTTGGCCACTCCCCCTTCAGGAGCCCGGGACCCTGGATAAGTGTCTTTGGACCTTATCAGCTGACACTTGAATTCCACCATAAATCTCAATTAAAAGTCTTCCTTTATGAGAGTTGCTGCTGTGGTCATAGTATCTCTTCACAGCAATAGAAACCCTAAGTTCTCTCTCTCTCTCTCTCTCTCTCTCTCTCCCTCTCTCTCTCTCTCTCTCTCTCTCTCTCTCTCTCTCTCTCTCGTGTGTGTGTGTGTGTGTGTGTGTGTGTGTGTGTGTGTTGAACACTTGCTACAAAACATGTGGAAGTCAGGACAATCTAAAATGCTGGATCTTAGCTTCTGTATTATTTATATTACTATATCATTTTTATTTAATTTATTGTTTCTTTTGTTTTTATTACTGAATATGCCAGAATAACTGACCCATGGACTTTGCCCATCTCTGCCTCTCATCACATGTATGAGCATTGTGATTGCAGAAACATCTACCACACTTGGTTCTACATGGGTCATAGGCTTACTCAACAAGAATTTTACCCATTGGGCCTCTCTGAGCCCATCACTCTTCGGGTATTTTAATTGTCATTATTTTTCTTAATATTCCTTTTCCTCTTTCTAAACCTTTAGCTGTTTTAAAAGTTTAAGTATGAAGCCCCACCCCCATTCATTGCTTCAATGAATCTGAAAAACCTGTGGCCAAATTTGTGCAGCTTTTGATCAGCAGTGATTTTTTTTGTTGTTGTTGCAAATGAGACAAGATCTCAAATGAACAGCCTTAAATAAGAGGCACGTTTATTATTGCACATAATGAGAGATGTCAGATTGAAGAGGCCAAGGGAATGCAACAGCAATAATGTAAGGGTGACCCAAACCCAGGGTTTTCCACCAAGTCTGATCCAACTGTGGGATTCCCAGGCTCACAGCCCCTGACTTCTGTGGGAAAACAATGCGCAGACAAAGGGGGCTTTGTTAGCTGGAAAGAAGGAGGGAGGTCTGGGACTAAAATCCAACTGTCCTGATGTAGACTTAGTTCCAAATCTAAGTCTGACATTACTTTCCCATGAGGTAAATGCATGACTTTTAAATCCGTGTCCAGATTTTATGACATCTTTTCTAATCATTAGGTAATATTTATTAATTTTTGATTCTACCCTTTCTTGCTGGCAGTGACGAAAGTGACTACAGATGTGATGAAAAATCTAACATACTCACAGAGACACTGTTTCTAAGTGACTATGGTAAATGATTAGTCATTTCCTGAGAGTTTTACATAATACATACTACCTAGATACATGCATGCATGCATATATACATACATAATGCACATATACGTATATATATACCCATATGCATGCATGCATATATATACATACATAATGTACATATACATATATATATACACCCATATGTGTGTGCATGGGTTAGATTATTCATAAATTTTATTAAGGTTTTCTCCTAGGCTCATTTGGGTTTGGGAATTTGAGCTGTCCCCTGAGGCTGGAGCCATCCAGTGAAGGAATTTGAGGGAGGAGCTTGGCTTGCAGGCCATACTGAGAAGAGGAAGTCAGAACCCGCAGCTTGTGCCATGCTGGAGATCACAAATGGTTCTTAGATTTCATTGTTTTGTTTATTTCTTCTAATTTTTCCTCAACTCCCAGGCAGCTCTTGACACTGCAACTGATGATCTCAAGGAAATGAAAAGCATCTTTCTCTCTTGGTTTTCCTGGGCACAAATAAAAGGAAGAACCTTGAAAGGCCAGGCTTGTGTTTCCCTCTGGACCTGTCACCATATCCAGGAAAGGGACAGATCTGACTTGCAGGATTATGCAATGAGATTACCCAGCAGAGTTCAGGGGACAACCCTCAAATACACAAGATTGTTATAGAAGGGGAAGGGGTTAAATAATCATAGACAAAATCAAACCGGCATCCCTACCTCGGCAGCCACAGTTAGTCTCTGCCAGGGCTGGCAGAAGAGAAAGTATATATTTTTACCCAACCTTCTTGCCGAGTTTGAGCAAGCTACTTTTTCCATTGTATATGATGGCAGTTGCAAAAAAGGAGAGATGTGTATGTTATGTAAGTCTCTCTCTCTCTCTCTCTCTCTCTCTCTCTCTCTCTCTCTCTCTCTCTCTCTCTCTTTCTCTATATATATACACACATACATACATATATATGTATGTGTGTGTGTATGTGTGTGTGAAAGAGAGAGAGAGAGAGAGAGAGAGAGAGAGAGAGAGAGAGAGAGAGAGAGAGAGAGAACTACTTACCCTTTCCTGAAGTATATGACCTTTCAGAGGAAGAAGGTCTCCTTAGAGGTTATCTAGAAGATAGGATTTACACCACTAAAGATCTTCCCTGTTACCTTCCACATGCTTCTGGGTGCTCATGGCCAAATGGTATTGACTGCTGAGGGTGTCACATTTGTTGAGTAATTACAAATCTGTATTTATGCAATGAGCCATTGTTATTTCATAAAACTTGTAAAATCTTAAATTTCAACAAGACAAATTCACTTGATACTTGTTAGCTTCTTACATATATGAAATGTTCATCCTTTTATATAATATGAAGAATAGTGTGAAAGTGTTTCATACTTTTTTTTGCTCTCTGCTGCTCAGGAGCTGTGACTACAGCTGAAGCTTGAGCCTCCTGACTTTAAGCCTAAGGACTTTTTCTGTTATTCTTAATTTCCTTTGTAAGCATATTAGTGCCTTTTGCCTGGCATTTGGTCTACAGAAATTTAATATTTTCAGTGTAAAAAAATACAGATGCATATACATTCTATTTTATATTGATATTAAAGTATACTGTTTTTCCTTCTTCATAGCCAAGGTCATGAGAAGTCATGCAAGGGGACAGGCAGGATCTTATATCAATAAACAGATTTTGTTCCAAGCTTCTTTCCATATAGAATGGCCTTGTGTCTTACCATATACTTGCCTCCTCATGGTTCCTTGGAAGCATTGCTAAAGTAATTTGAGTGGAGAGTTATGGAAACCCAAACTGGCCGAACCTAGACTGACCATTAAGCACCACAGTCCTCTCCTAGATTGCTCAGAAGCATCTGCTTTCTACTTCAGGCTCAGACTTGAAATCCTGCTGTAAAAGGAATGAGATTTAAAAAAAAAAAAAAAACAGAACTGGGAGCATATTTGTCTATAATTCTAGCACTTGGGTGTCTGAGGCAGGAGAATTGTTAAGTTCTAGGATGTACAAAAAGAACTTTTGTCAAAAAAAAATATTGTCCCTCCAGCCTTGCTCAGCTCAAAAACTTTGTATCTTGGCAATGAGAGAGAGACTTGAGGCTTAATGATTGTCTTTGCTCCATAGAATAGGTCAGATCCCTCTGCCTAAGACACAGTGCTATGGTTGCTTACATTAAATAGAATTCATTTCAGAGGAGCTCAAGTAGACAGAGAGGAACATTGAGAAGAGGTGCTTCTTATAGGATCCAAATATTGAGCAAAAAGCCATGCCTGACCACCCTTTCTGTCATATCAGTGTGCATTCCAATAGCTGTCAGTGAGTCTGAGGTCATAGGTGTCTATCATAGAGTATAAATGCCAGTGTCAGCCTGTAATACATACACATACGTGTTAGGCTGCTGCCTCACTCATGAGGTCAATAATGAACATGCCACTTTTGGTTATTAACACTGTGCTGATGTCTGAAGTTGACATGATATGTCATAGCTTCCTTTGGGATATGTTTAGTATGAAATATTTTTATGCCTGGGCTTTAAATTTGTTTTTGTTTAAAAAAGTGATATGAGTTATTTACATAAAGTCAAGACTCAATTCTAGAAATTTCTAGGAATCCTAGAGTAAGTTTTTGGTGCAGCATATTTGTAGATAAAGTTAAGTGTTGAGTATTTATTAGGGACCTTGTAATGGTCTCACCCACTAAACACAAGGGGCTCTCTGGCATGGTGACATTATAAGACAATGGAGCTTTAAGAGGTGGGATAATGGGGTTTAGAAAGCCAAGAGTAGAAAGTTTTGGATTATTGGAGACATGTGTATCTACCCATTTATGCTTCCCTTTCAAGCCACAAATGAGCAGTTTTCCTCTGCCACATTCTCTTTCCATGATATAATGTGCTGGGCAACCGTAGGCCTACAAACAATGAAGCTAAGCAATTGTAAAATGGAATCTCTGGGAACATAAGTTAAAATATGTCCTTTCTTGGAATATTAAGTTTCTGGCCTGTCTGGCCTGTGGTCCAGCCCCACAGCCCCACAGAAACACACAGATGCTTACATTAATTTTATGCTGATCAGCCTATGGCTCTGGCATATTGCTAGCTAGCTTTAGTTCTTAAACTAACTCATGATTCTTATCCTGTTCTGCCATGTGGCTTTTCTGCACCTTTTCATGTACCTTTTCTCAGAGCAGCATAGTTATCTCTGCACCCGCTGGCTTCTCTGGAGTTTCTGTGGCATCTCTCTTCCTGTTCCCAGAGTTTTCTTAGTCTGGTAGTCCCACCCACACTTCCTGTCTGCCTTCAGCCAATCAACATTTTTATTAAACCAACAGGCAGGACAATTATTTACAATGGAACATTACACAATCCCACTACACTTTCTCTTTGCCTTTTGATCATCATCTCTAATATTTGTATAGGTTGGAAAGATGCTAACACAGGCACAGAAAACAATTCACAGATGAGGAAGAATAAACAACCAGCTGTGATGTCAGTCATAAAGAGAAAGGAGAGAATAGGCATTATTTTATATAAACTGTGTTCCAGCTTCATGTGGATGGGCCAGTCAGTGCTTTGTCTTCTTGTAAAAACACTACTTTTGTTTCTTTTGACCAAACATCCTCATCCTTGTGCTCCTAGAACATCTCCTAGATTGTGCACAAAAGTAAGGAAGTGGCAGAAAGATACTTTGAACCACCTGATGTAGGGAGTGGCTAAATGGAAGATTACTTTGAGTTCAACTTTCTGAACAAGAAGGAAGCTTCCCGCCATGCATTCCACCTTAGTTCCTGCCTGGGCAGTTACAGTAAATTTGACTGGTTTTTATCTATTAACAGAGTTGACCATTACCTTAGTGAGATTTAAGAATGTAGCCCATGTGCTCTCTCTGTCTCTATCTCTGTGTTTCTTTGTGCCTCTCTGTTTCTCCCTCTCCCCTCCCTCCCTCCCTCCCTCCCTCCCTCCCTCCCTCCCTCCCTCCCTCCCTCCCTCCCCCCCCCCATGTGTGTGTGTGTTGTATTGGGTGACCCTATTCCTGAAGAGACTTGTACAAATGTCTACTTATCCCTGGCAGGAAACTGACAATAGAACAAAATGAAAATAGCACAAAAGTCAAATTGTTTGAACGAATGAGATTATGGAGCACAAAAACTCAAAGGCAAAGGCATTTACAGAATGGCTACTTTGGCATGGGTCACAGCCATTAAAGCTGGAACCCTGGAGCTCTCTGCAGGACCTGCAGGCAGCTCTACAGATCCGGGTCTCCTCTTTTCAGCACCCCTTACTACTTATGTAACCCTGGTGATGGAAGAACCTTATGAATCTGGTAAATTTCAGGGACTTCCTGAGACTCCTGTGCAACATTTACCTAAATTGTGCTAGTATTAATAAAAATCTGGGAATCCGGAATTGAAATAAAAATCAGATAAATACAAGGCACAGTGGAGAGATGATCGACTGACCCTACACTCCATGTTTTCCTGATCAAAATCCCCTCCTATCTGACTTTCTTAGTCCTCCAAACAACTCTATAGATAACCCCGGTCAGCCAGTTGCTGACTCCATCCTTGATTCAAGGTGGCTTTATTTGGTACCACAAACTAACTCTCTCTCTCTCTCTCTCTCTCTCTCTCTCTCTCTCTCTCTCTCTCTCTCTCTCTCTCTCTCTCCCCTCTCCCCCTCTCCCCCTCTCCCTCTCCCTCTTTCCTCCCTCTCCCTCTCCCCCTCCCTCTCTCTTTCTCATATGTGTATGTGTGTATAAACATGTATGGGCATTTGAAGGGCAGATGTCAACTTTAGGTGTCAGTCCAAAAAGCACTATCTGCTATTTTGGTTTTGGTTTTGATTTTGATTTAGATTTAATATTGAGTCCCTTCTTGGCCTACGTATCACTAAGTAGGCAAGGCTAGCTTGCCTGTAAGCCCCAGACATCTTCCTGTCTCCAACTCCATAGTCCTGGGATTTCAAGCACATGCCACCATTTTTTTGTGTGGGTTCTGGTCCTTGTGCTTTCCAGGCAAGCACTTTATCAACTAAACTATCTCCTTAGCACTTAGAACATTTTTATAGTCTGAGTTCATTCTGGATAACCACTCATTTCTAGCAGAGCTACTGGGTCGTGGTGAAATTCTAGCCATGTGAGAATGATGAGTGGGGATATGAGAACAGGAGGACCCTCTTAGCAGCAGAGCAAGCAGTCTTGAAGTAAAGAACAGATGCTCTGCATGACCACTGCATCCTCAGGAGCTTATAGCTCACCATCTCATAGTAAGAGGGACACAGTCTATATTATCCACTTGGCTGTCTGGAGTCTGGTGTCCAGCTCAAGTAAGGTTGAACTTTTTAGATTTGGGGTGTCATTGCTACACAGGTAGATAGTGCTTAAATGCTAGAACTCAATGGAAAGGATTTCTTAGGAAGCCATAAAGACTGATAAATACTGGAGTGGTCCACACATGATAACAGGAAATTGTGAGTGTTTTTTGTTTGTTTGTTTTTGGAAGAATGAAGAAAATTGGTGGTTTAGCCTCCTCCTTATTGGGCATTTGACAGAGAAAGGCATGTAGCTTTTAGTTTTGTTTTCTAAGGGATGAATGAAGGGAGCCATCTCTTCTGATCATATCATATATAGCCATGGATTAGTGGAGTGCAAGAAAATCTGTATGATGACTCTGTTGGCAAGAAAATGAATGGAGCTAGCAAAAGCCTGTGTACACAGGCATGCTTTCTCTTCTTTCTAAGAATAACATGAGAAATTATGGGATAAAGATGTCTAAGCTTCTGTCAAAGCAAAGAAATAGGGCCGAACTAGAGGGAAACGAGCTGATGTGGAGAGCGAACTGGATAGAGTACAGCAATCTGATGAATCTGTGCACTCCGAGATTCCTGTTTGCTAAAGCACCATGCTTGGAAGCAACCTCTTGGAAAGGGAGCCCAGACAAGAAAGGCAAAGCATATTCATTTCCTGTGGCATGATTTGTATTGATAAGCAAAATGCCTGTCTTATCCCAATTAACTTGAAGCTGTTGTCCTTAACAGCCAGTCAGCAACAAGCCTCCTATAGCCTTTGATGATCACATGAACAAAGCAAAATATTTGACATAGTGTGTGAGAAAAATCTGTAAGCTGTGTCATGTTTAAGAGCAGCATGCAGCTAATGCAGTACATTTAGCTTCACAATGATATTGTAGTGTAGGGTGTCTTGTTAGCTCTGTATGTGTGGGGGTGAGCTCCTGCATTCATGTGTGTGGAGGCCATGGGCCACACCAGATTCCCACCTTGTTCCCTTCCCATCATCTTTGAAACGAGGTCCCTCACTGATCTTTGATCTTTCCCATTCAGCCAGATTGGCTGGCCAGTGACCCCAGGGATGCTCTTGCCTCAGCCTTCCCAACAATGGGGTTACACGAGTGCCGAGCCACATCTGGCTTTTAAAAGTGTGCTGGGGACCTGCACGTAGGTCCTTATGCTTGTATGGCAGGTACTGGCCACTGAGTCACCTTCCTAGGCTTCATTTGAGCTTAAGATGTCCAAACAGCTCTACTAGAGGTTTTCCGTCAAGACTGCAAGTGTAGGTAATCTGACTTGAAACCTCCTGCAAGCTCACTTGGAGAGGACACCTGGGTTCCTCTCACCCTGTGATCAGCACAGAGGAGCTTTCCTTTTGCTCCGGGCTCTTCTTCTCCTCTGTGTCCACTGCACCAGCACCGCATCCAAACCTCACCCCACTTGCTTTAATTCTGTGACCTTGAGCTGTAGCTTCATTTTGTTTGCTTCCTTATTTAGTTTTACTTCCCAGTCATATTACCGTCTTATCTTTCGCAGCCTTGGGCAAACCACTTGAACTCACAGAGTCTCAGCTTCCTTGTTTATAGCATGCATGTAAAGCTTGCATGGCCTTGGCTGTTTCTGTGAGTGTTAAAGGACAGTGGGATGACAATGTAGAACACTGTAGAAAACTGTGTGAGGAACACTGATATTCTTCCTTTCCCACCATCATGTACAAAGATTTCCTGAGAATCAGGGAAGGGACCAGGTCTCCAGGAAGATGCTTTGATTTCTAAGCTTCTCTCTCTCTCTTCTACTGGCCATCTCTTTCTTTTTTTCGATACATTTTACATATAAAGCAAGTCTATGTCTGAATGGGACCAGGCATGGTGAGTATTGTAGTAAGGGGTTTCTGGCCTGGACTTTCGGGCCTAGCCTCAAGGTTTAGGTCTGCAGAACCACAGACCCGCAGAGACACACAGATGCTTACATTAATTTTATGCTGATCTGCCTAGGACCCAGGCATATAACTTGCTAACTCTTTACCCTTAAACTAACCCATGACTCTTATCCTGTTCAGACATGTGGCTCGGTACCTTTTCAGAGCAGCATAGTTGTCCTCTGCTTCTTCTGGCTTCTCTCTGGCATTTCTGCTCTGTGCTTCCTGTTCCCAGAGTCTTCTTAGTCTGGTAGCCCCACCCACACTTCCTGTCTGCCTTTATCCAATCAGCGCTTTTTATTAAACTCATAGGCGGGACAATTATTTACAATGTAACATCATAAATCCACTACAGAGTATATAAAAAAAGAGACAACGTAAGTCAAAAAAAGAAAAGGAAAAGAAAGAAAAAAGATTAGTCGGTTAGTGACAGCATCCCACCTTTCTCTTTCCCTGTCTGCAGAAGAGCCTTGTTCCCTTGGTCCCTCAGATTTCGCTCACCACCCAGTCTCAGCCTGAGCTTGCTCTCTGCTGAGTGACAAGTCTGTCTGTTTGGTCTTCATCAGCTGCCTCCTCTTTCTCCCTCTCATTGAAACCAGTGCCTATGTATATGCAGCCCTATATTTAGTCTCTTCTGACTCTGCCTTTACGGAAGACCCCCTCTACTTCCTCCCAACACCCACTCCCCACCCACGGCATTCTCAGATCTCACCGGTCTCCCAGTGTCAGAGCTGACTGCACACCCCTGGTTCCCATCCACTCCCCACACCTCAAAACTGCACCACATGGTCACATTTCTGAAGGAATGAAGCATTGCTTCATTATTTTATATTTGTGAGTCTTGTCAAGCTTCAGATGACAATTCCATAGTTCACAGTCTCTCCAGGGGCAGAGACTTGGTGGTTACTCACTATTAGGTGTCTTTTGTGTCACATGATCTTAGTGTCTAAGAGGTGCTCGGTGTCCCATCTATGAAGAGCAGATGGAAGAGGATGGAAAGGAAGGAATTACATGATATCAAATACTGTCATCGATCCTCTGCTCTGTGGAGTGGGAAAGGAAGCATTGTTTACAGTCTGCAGAGGACTGGATGGGAGCAGTATTTGATTAGGATTTGAAATCATCTTTAAGATACAGAAATAGTCGTATGATTCCTTCTAGATTCTGAAATCCCATTAACAATTAAAATGTATAGCTCTTATTTTTTAGAACATTAACTCATTTATTCAATCAATAACTATTCATTAAGTTTTCTACAGAGTGCCAACATGCAGTATAGGATAAAAAGCCCTGGAGAGACAAGGATATGGAACTCGATTCCATGAACTCATTAGTAGCTGTGTGCCTGAAGCTAGCGATCTGTGAGTTGATTTTCCTGTCTGAAGTGAACAGCAATCTGTCTACTTTATTACTGCACTGTGTATACTAAAGTGAGAGCAAATATTAATACCAGGTACTGAGGGTTGAGCTGTAAGCAGGCTGGGATGCTCCTGCATGTCTGCAAGTCTGTGGCCTATGCAGAAGACAGATGTTGCTGCACACACAGCCCTCCATGAGGGACCCTACAGTGCTGTGGATGTACCCAGGGGTTTCATACTGGAGCTCCTGACTCAGTCTCAGCAGAGAAAGTTGTTGGAAGAGGTTCCCCATGAAGTATGCCGTAAGACTCCAAGGCTTTCCTCTGGCCTCCACATTCCCATGTTAGCTTACATGCACACACAATGCGCACAGAACAAAGATGGGGGGGGGGGAAATATGTCTATTTCCTCCATTTAAAGCCTTTGGTCAAGTCTCCAGTGTCCCAGGACAAACTCTGATATTCTTTTCCTTGTGTACTGATCTGTAACCTCTAAACTTAAGAATGGAGAATTAGCAGTTCACCGAATCTAAGATGTTTCAATTGTACAGTAAATCCTGTTTGCAAGGACGTTTGATATGATAAAATATGCATCATCACTGATAAGAAGCAGCCATGGACCTGGCTTGGCCTTTCTCAGCACTGGGCATTACTACCATTTCCATCCCCGCTTTTCTTGGGAACTGGTTTTTGTTTGCTTGCTTGTTTGTATGTTTTTCCAGTAGAGAAACCTCTCCTGTTTCATCTTATCTCTCTTGTTATTTATTTACTTAGTCACATATTTATAAGCAGAGTCTCTGTCATTGTGTACCTGAGGCTGGGCTTGAATTTGCTATATAGTTCAGACTTGCTCCAAACCCTCTGTCTTCTGTGTCGGCCTGCCGAATGTGGGAATTCTAGGTCTGCACAACTGTACCAGACTATAAGTTTATAAAAAATGCAGGGAGCAAAATATCCCATTTCGTTTTCTCCATTCCAGACAAAATGCTTTCCCCTTTACCATATTGGACGAGCACCATCTGTCCATCCATCCATTCATCCTTCACTCCTTTGTCCACTAATTCCTCAAGTTTATTCACTGGATCTTTGCTTAGCATCTGCCATTGTCTTGGCTGTCAGTTCCCACTGTTGACTCCATCATGCCGACAGCTGCCCACTCCATAAGCTCCATCCTGAGCAAGATGGGTATCAATATTGAGAAGACTGACATCCAGACCGACCTGGTAGCATCACAGAAATTACGTGGCCTCATTTTGGTTAATGAAACCGACTCATGAAAGGCCACGATTACTAAGAGTACTAGTCATTGTTTCCAATGAGCCAACAGCATTGCCTCAACTCGTGGCAGTCTCCATCATTCTTCTACCTCTTCAGAACGTCACATCTCAGGTCCACTACGGTGACATCAGAGTGCTCACACATTGATTTCAGAGGGAGATAAAATACTGTGGGTGCTGAGGCTGACTCACTGCTTTCCACGCTGGTCTAACTCGACTCTGCTCAAAGTAGGCAGTGTGAACGCACACGGTCATTTTCTGGGCTGTTATTCTATTATTGTAAGTTCTGATTTAATAGTCAATAAGAACTTCAAGAAGTAGCTATGCATTTGAAATGCGCGTATCTCATGCTCCTTAGGACCTTCTCCGACACCTGTGCTCACTGCATGGTTGCAGAGCACCACACACCTTAACGTTTGCAAACTGTCACACAGCAAACACTGAGTGACCACAGACATCACTGTTACAGCCTCAGACTCGGTCCTTAAAAACTCCTGTAACCCTCTGTTTGGTGTCTGTTGGCTCATAAAGAGGATGGGCACAGCAAGCACTTAGTCTTGACCTCAAGTACTCTCATACTGTAAAGACTCTTTTAAAAGGAATTGTTTGATCACTTAATGTTTGGCCAGTTAATGGTTTTGTAGCATGAGCAATCCATCCACACATCCTTGTGTCTGCTTTGGTAGGTTTTGGTTTTGTATTTCATCTTCTTCAAGTAAATAGATGCAGGCTCTCTCTGTGATCAGGTAACCTGAGCCCCAGGCTCTCATTCATAGAAAGTACATACTTAAGGACATGGTAACAGTTTATAATTTAGTTCACATTAGTACTTGTATTTTCATCTGTCAATGAACATATTGAAATCACTTCATTTGCTGATAAAATACTAATACAGGATATGAATATGATGTTTGTACATAAATGGACAAGAATAAGAATTAACAGTAACTGTATGCATACTCTTAATTAATATGTGTGCCTTAATGCCCCTTCCCCAATATCCTACCACCTTGTGATATAGACACTATTATTATCTCCAGTTTACAAAGGAGGCAGAGTTTACCTAAGGACATAAAGTTGGTGGTGGCATCATTATTTTAATCAGATAGGGAACCCCTTGGGGGATTTTTTTGACACTTGTAGTTACTGGAGAAAAAAAATTAAACAGATTGCTTAGGATTCTTTAAACGTATCCTCTCTCTCCCTCCCTCCCTCCCTCCCTCTCTTTGTGTGTGTGTGTGTGTGTGTGTGTGTGCATATTTTTTTTGCATAGGTCAGAAGACAACCTTAGACCTCATTCTTCACTTGCTGTTCACTTTGATTTTTTTATGACAGTCTCCCTCACTGGCCTGGGGTAGACTGAACAGATTGGTCTAGAAACTCCCAAGAATCTACCCATCTTGTCTTCCTCAACACTGGAACTGCAAGCACATCTTTGTTTGCTTTTTTAATGGGAGTTCTGGGAATTAAGTCAGGTCTTGATGATTGTGCCACAAGCACTTTACTGACTGAGCTGTCTTCTCATACCTAAATATATTTTAAACTTATTCTTGGAGAATTTCAAACACGGATACAATGTGCCTTGATCAAAGCCACCCACCCACCCCTGGTAGAAACATCTCTTCCTAGAGGGAAGTCCTAGATGCTTAGATGTAAGACACTTCCGAGTTCTACAACACAAACCTACTGTTGACTTGAAAAACTAAGACAACCTTTGTGGGAATTTTTTTGGTGAAACGCAGAGGTAAACAAATGGTCAACCCTGATGCAAAGGAGGGCCTAACCAACCATGCCCATGCTCTTTTGGCCATTGCATTGATATTCAGGTGCATACTTCATGTAAAGGACATGGCAGTCAGGCCCTTATAAGGATCCTCTATCGTTAAGATGGGCAGCGGAAGTCCATTAGTAAGAACACAATGTTATTGTCAGCTGTTAACATGGATAACTAAGGTTTTGGATATGAACCTCTTCCTGAGACCCAATGAACAGCTCCAGTTATTGATCTAGGCAGAACGAACAGGCTCACGGGCTGTGTGTTGTATCACATCCTCTTCCTGGGAGCCCATCATTTGAATCTGCCAAATATCAAACCTTAGCCATAGTCCTTCACCCCATGAAGTAGAAAAAGTTCCAAATGTGGAGGAAGAAACAGTGAAGAAAGACAAATGGGGAAGTAAAAGAGAGAGAGAAAGAGAAACAGACCAAGGCAGAGAACAGCCAGAAAGCACCCACCCCATGGCTATGAAGACTAGATAAAGCCTTTTAGTAGTTGCCTGCTCCACCACTGAAATTACTCATTATCGCCTGCCTGGCTTTGGAGTTAGATGGTATTTCATGTTGGAAAGAAGGCCAGCACAATAGCTCAGCTTCTCTTGTGTAGATGAAGCCCTGAATGGACTTGTCTACTGTGATGTACTGAACGCAGAACCTGAGCACTCTGGCCAGATGGGGACATTGTCATTAGAGAGCAGCTAATTTAACTTTTGGAGAGAATTTTAATTTAGCGAATGCACAGAGGGTAAGATTCAAGAGCGATCTAAAAGACATGAGAATTTCCCCAGAAATCTCCCACTGGGAGAAGGACCAGCCCTAGCAAGAGGGGGAACTTATCTCCAGGAAAGAAATTTCAAACAGTTCTAACAGCTTTGTCAGAAAGGATGAGACTGAAACCCACAGGTTCACGTTATTTGAGACCACACCTTGACCGGTACTGTTCAAATTCTCTGTCCTCTCTTTAAACTTTGATCTCACTTCAGGACCCAGAAGATGTGTTTGAGTTTTCTGCATGCCTATGTCCCTGTTCCCAATGTGCTCAAATCAACTAAATCTCATTTTAATCCTTTCTATAAAAAAGTTTGCTATTTTTTCCCTGTAGTTGGTTGGTTTTGCTCTTTTATGGGGCACATAACCCAGCTCCCAAATAAATCACACACGAGAGCTTACGCTTAATTATAAAGGCCTGGCCTTAGCTTAGCTTGTTCCTTGTCAGCTTTTCTTAAATTATCCCATCACTCTTAAGCCTCTGGGCTTTTACCTTTCTCTTCTATAAATCCTACTTTCACTCTAACTCCATAACTAGCTGGATGGTTGGGTGGCTCGCTTATGGTATTCCCCTCTCCTCTCGTTCCTAGATTTTTTTCTCCTTGATTCCTATTGCTCCTTTACCTCCCAGATTTCTCCTTCTATTCATTCTCTCTGCCTGCCAGCCCCTCCTCCTTTCTTCTGCCTCGATATTGGCCACCCAGCTCTTTATTAGACCTGCAGGTGTCTTAGGCAGGCAAAGTAACCGCTTCACAGAGTTAAACAAATGCAACATAAAGGAACGCAACATGTCTTTGCATCAGTAAACAAATGCTCTACAGCCCAAATAAATGTAACACATCTTAAAAAATATTCTACAGCAATTTCCAGCGAATTTGAAATTTTCATGAAATAGTGAATCACACAAAATCTTCATATTGAATGTCTACTGTAATTCCATCATGTTGAAAGCTAAGAAGCCACGGCACTCTTCTTAATTAGGGAACACACAAACTTGGACAACGTGTTGTTTGCTTGGTCATTCTTATGTCTTAAAATAGGTCTACTGTCACTTACCAGACAGCCAAGACAGTCTATTAGGTAAGACATTCCAGGTCATTTCTATCAATGTATCTACTGAAAGAAATAACACAGGTTCCAACTATATCCCAGGTGGAGGGGAGAGTAAACACTGGGCGTAGGAATTAAAAGTGCAAATGATTCTGCTGTGTGAGAGATAGATTTACCCTTCCATCTCCTCTTCTTTTCACATTCCCTTCTTAAGAATCTCTCTCTGCTGGGCAATGGGGCATCTGCACAGATCTGCATTCTTGTTTGGATTTGTGGCTGGATGACTTAACAGTGAAGGTTACTCCATATTTGCTCATAGTGATTGGTATGTAGCAAAGCTTCACAAATAACACTTAATATCAGTCAGTGGGAATAAATGATAGTTTGAAAAGTCATTCAGATCTACTCCTTTTTTCTCCATAGTGTGAGAAGAGGAAGTTTGAAAATAAATTTAATAGTCATTAAAGTCATAGATAATAACTTGGCTTGACAAAATATTTTAAGACCCAAAAGGATGGAGAGAGGTTGGAAACATGAAGCAAACTTAAGAGGATGAAAATCATTATTCCACCTCAAAAGTCTTGAATAGGACCTTCAAGATGGGAAGGAGATGGCTGAACAGCATCATTTACAAGGAAAGCTTGCTCTACACTGACACCAAAAGGAAGAACGTGGTCCTTGACAACCCCCACAAAATAATGACAAATGAAGTAATAATTTCATTCTATATACAGTCACACCATGAGTATGGTTGGTAATCACCGGGCTGATGAAGATAGCCAGATAGCCAGGGCTAGAAAATTCTAGAAACCTTGGCACAGGTAGTATCCAGTCATCCTCAGTGAGGAGTGTAGTTAGGGAGGGAGAGCTTGAACTAGAACAAGGCTTCAAAGCAGACTCCTGGTGGGATTGCACATGCCTGGCCTTCTACCGCCAGAGGCTGTAAACAATGGACTCAAGCACTGAGTGGGCACAGGCTTTGTTTCTTGTCACAATTTTCTAAACAATACTATACTTTGTAGCAGGCATTATAATCAACAGAGGGGTGAGCAAAGCTTTGTGTGAGTTCTGCACCCTAATATGAGGAACTTGGGCATCTGTTAATTTTGATGTTAAGGAGGGTCCTTGAACCAACCCCAACATGAAGAGAGGAATGGATGGGAGGAATTCTGTGCCTCTGGGAGAAGGAACAAAAGATAGGGCATGGATGTTTTCAAAACCACATTTGAGTTCAATGTCAAGGAGAATCTCACAAGGTTGACCTTCTGAGGCATGGAAGACTGGGCTTTCTGAAATGGCCATCTTCAAGAAGAGCGTGTGAGCAGGCCCTAGGAGCAGCTAAGCCTTTCTCTGATACTGAGACTGTGGTCCAGGTGCTGCTTTGTGTAATAAAGGTGACTTATATGACAGAAGAGAAGTATCCTTAAGCTTCAATGGTAGATTGCCTTAAGACTCCTTTATTCCTGCAATCTCCTTAGTGCGGAGCAGTTAGGCAGCGGACTAAAGCACTGGAGGAAGGTGATGTGTGTGGGTAGGCCTGCTGCTG
This sequence comes from Phyllotis vaccarum, assembly GCA_033318265.1. Lineage (NCBI taxonomy): Eukaryota > Metazoa > Chordata > Mammalia > Rodentia > Cricetidae > Phyllotis > Phyllotis vaccarum. The sequence continues at coordinate 3,023,829 of JARWLC010000012.1, forward strand.
TGGTTCTCTGGGTGTCCTTCATGTTTGATTTACTTAATTTTTAGATAATACCTCAAAATATAGCTCAAGCTAGCCTTGAACCTACAACCTCTATCCTCTGCCTCCCAAATTCTGGTTGTACCAGTCTGAACCCCCAGGCCTGGACTGTCTTGATGTTTTCTGGATTTTTTTTTTGTACTTATGTAAAACAGTCTTCCTTCCTCTCACCCCAACATTCACATTGGGCTCTTAAAACAGGCTGAGAAATGCATAGGAAATGTGTCACAACTACCAGGTTCTACTACCGCCTGTGGCTCACTTAGCCATCCCAGCAGCAGATGGACCCATTTCCCTCCCATAGTTCTTCACACAAGATGCAGTTAAACATTTGAGTTGATTGCTTTTATAGTAGAAACTAGCTGTTTACATAGGGCCATTGTAGTGATTTATTTTATTTTATTTTGTTTTTTATTTTGAAATAGGGTCTCATTATGCAATTTAGGCTGGTCTGGAACTCACTACACTTCCCAGACTGGCCTTGGAAATTGTGATTCTCCTGCCTCTGCCTCCCCAAAACGTGTATTATGTAAACATGTCACCCATTTTCAGCCTTGATTTGCTTCTTCGACATGTGCTTTCTGTGCTATGTACATTTTAAGAAAGGGGATAAGAACTTTGGGCAGCGAGTTATTTGCCCTGAAGAGTAGAAGGAAGAGTCATTAGACTTTCTACAAGGCAGCTCTGCCGCCCACAGCACTGGGCAGAGCTGTAGAGTGGACCCTGCTTTCCACTTTGTTGTATTGCTTTGTCTAAATTCTTATCTATTGATCCCTTAATTGGTTTTCTGCACTTAACAATGGAGACTGTAACTCCATTCCTCAGGGCTGCATAAGTGCTAAACTCATATATATGAGAACCCCTTAGACACTCAGCAAGCACACACAAAAACACATTCATTAGTGGGGGGGGTGGTCTTTGGGATCACCTTTATTTTTACTTGATAGATGGACACAAGCATAAAATGTTACACTCATAGTTACGGTATATTATAGCAAAAAGATATAAAACAAATTCAGCAGAGGAAAAAGGCTTATGGTAGAATCTCAGAACGGCTCATTTCCATCTTCAGAAAAATCAAAAAAATAAAGTGGTATGTAGTAAACAGCTACCGAAAAAGAAAATATTAAGTAGCTATTCTCTGTTGTTCTGCGCCTATCTCTCGCCCGCGAGGAAAGACACAGCACACACACACTTAGGATCCTTCTGCAGTAACTTTAATGTATCTTTGGAGAGAGCATTTAGCTTACGGGAAATGGAGAGGGAGGAGAGAGTGAAAGAGCCGGCAGAGAGACCGGCAGAGGGGCAGGAGCCGCTGCGCAAGAGCCAGCGGCGGCGGGCCCCCAGCGGGGAAAAGGGAAGCCAGAGAGCTAGGCTAGGCCCCAGTGTGGTCTGGGCCGGGCCATTTGCCACGTGGCCTTGAGCCCGTGTCCCAGAAGCCGGGCCGGCGTCCGTGCGCACGGCGGGGCGGAGAGAGAGAGAGAGGAGGAGAGAGAGAGAAAAAAAGGAACCACGAGGTAGGAAGACCCGGTTTTAAGATGACCAAATGGCTCTTGTTTTGGACGAAACACCTTCCTATTGGTCGTAGTTCAGAATCCCATGACGCCACGGGAAAGGCGGAGAAACCAGACCAGTCTCGCGAGAATATCAAGCGCATGCGCTCTCTATGACTCAGGCGGGTTGGCCAGCGCCAGATAATGGCGCCACCTAGCGGAGCTGGAGCCAGTGGCCTCCAACACTCTGTGTCTTGTTTCTCAAAGAGAATAACAATTGTGACCAGCGTGAATTGTCTGTGACTATGTGTTTCCTTCCTCTCTTGCCAGATCCCAATCTGTGGTAGAAGCTGGGACCCTGAAACATGAGGAGAAGGGAGAAAATGAGAACATGCAGCCACTGCTGGCTCTGGACTGAGCCATCATGGGGTGCTCCCACATCAGGCCTCCAGTGGGGTAGCCACCCAGGAAGCACCTGTGCAACCTGCCTACCACACGTGCTCTGCTTGGCATGAGGGTCTCCACACCATCTTCAGCCATGACTGTCAGCAGCCATTGGTCTGAGCAGCCCACACTGGACAAAGATCTGAGAGATGCTTCTGAAGCTTAATCTAACTAATTAATTTATGTTTTAGGGAGGGATTGGGGAATGAAGCAAGGCATTTATGAAAAAAGATTCTCCTTCCCCACATATTTATGGTAGCAAATGTACCTAAAAAGGGAAAGACTAAATTTGCTACATATACACTACAGCGAGCATCACTAAGGATTCACACAGGAACCCTCCCCAGGTTTTGCAAATTAAGATGAAGTGCAATTCCAAATAAATACAACAGAGTTAAACTGTGCAGACACAGTGTCAAGTTTAATGGTGTGCAGAACCCCAAGACCATGTAGCTACAATAATTTCCAGTTTTATTGACTTCTTTTCTGACCCATCACCAGCATCTAAGTGTTCAGCCTGAGAATGTGACCTCATAGGTCTAGCTGCTTGCAAAGTTTTTTTTTTTTTTTTTTTTTTTGTTTGTTTTTAATTTAAATACCCTGCGATGTGATTGGGACATCCCATTGTTTATTGGGCCACTAGCTGACAAATGACTGCTTCAGCTTAGCAAAGAGATTTCCTATAGGCATGAGGAATGTCTGCAGAGGAGGCAACTCAGCCCATTCAAGTTAGTTCTTGGATTTCTACAGAAAAAAAAAAAAATAAAGTAATAGCAAGTCACGTAAGTCCTCACCTTCCTATGAACACTGAAGAAAGGCCTTGAGCAGGCAGTCTAGCACACAGAAAGACCTTTAAGGATGGCTCAGCATGTAAGTACCCAGCTAAGAGAAGACCAGGAAAGCAAGATGAAATGCCAAAGACCAATCTACTTCTTTATCCATTCTCCTTAGAAATGGATCCCGCCCCCCAGTCCTCACTCACAGGAAGCCAGACAGAAAACAGACATCAAAGGCTAGGATATTTCATCTATGCCATGTTTCCCAAGACCAGTTATGAGTATATGCAGATACCTTATTCTCCACCTATCTGTATGAAATAGGCACTTACTAATATGACTAGAGTGCTTCACGTCAAATGATAATTTTAAATGATAATGCTTAGGAAGATATTTTACATTTTAAGCATTTGATAGGTTGACTTGTTAGTTGAACAACCCAAAAGAAACAGGAAACCAATTCAACTTTCCACCAGTTATAATCACCTAAACAATATTGCTAGTTTGCTAGTTGTGGATTCTTCTCTATTGTCTCCCTTCTATTCCTGACCCCCCTCCTTCTCTCCTCCCCCCTCGATTCTTCCCTTTTCTCTCCTCTTATCCTTCTCTTTTCTCTCTCTCTTCCTTTCCACCCTCCCTCCCTTCCTCCCTCTTTCCCTTGCTGGAGATCAAACTGAAGGTCTTCTCATTCTAGGCAAGTGTTCTACTCCTAAGCCATTAGCTACATTCAAGACACACATTCTTTCTCGGTTGATCTACTAGTTTATTACATTTTTTTCTACTAGCAGAGAATAGTAATAGAACCTATTTTTATGTTCCAACCTTGAAGAAGTAAAATTGAAACAGAATTTAAAAATATTTCTCAAACAATTGCATCATAGTATATAAAAACACCAATTCATTTTGTATAGACCTTTAGAATCATAAAATAACAATCCTGAAAAATGTCTACCAAGGCATCGGTGGAAACATTTTTCTTATGATACAAGTAAGAGAAAGGAAAAAATAAAATCAATTAGAAATTGTTTTTATTGTTTGGGTTTATAAAACAAATGTGGAATCTAAGTACTGAAAATGCTGTTGCAGTCAACGGCTGCCAACTCCTGTCACAGTCAGAGTACTTCTGGCTTTTCACATGGCAATATTTAGAATCCACTGTAATGACCATATTTCTAAAACCATGCTATATTTACTAAGTCAAAAGTTAATTTTCTCTCATTTCCACCATTTTATTACATGAATGTAAGGTGACAGTTTAACAATGACAACATATGGTTTACATTTCGTTATGTGTATGAATATGTAGGAGAACCAAACCCAATAGGCAACTGAATATTACTACATGAACACTGGATTTTATTGCCTTTTCTCAGTAAGTTCCTCCATTTAATAAATACTGAAGAACACAAACACCTTTTTCTGTTTTCTAAGAGTTTGTTTTCTTTCTGGAATTTGGTAATGGTTTGATATTTTCCTCCCATGCCTTTGACATTTGTTTTAGAGGAATTTTTTGAACATTGGCAAAAGAAGAAAAAAGTACCTATTTTAAGAGTGGACACATATTTTGTAAACTTTCTACTAAAAGCTAATGTCCTTAAGCTAAAAGAAAAAGGATCAATTTCAATGTCAAAGATTTGCTCTTTAAATGAGACACGGATGAACAGAATGCAGCCATGTTTCATTATTCCATGTGGCTGGAATATGAGTCATTTCTGCAGCATTATTGTTCGACTGGCTTGGAGATCAGTGCATGACTGATATTACATTCTAAGGCTTTAATCAGCTTTAATTCTAACATAGAAAATCAGATGTGGTGATACTTTCCTAGTGAACTGATCATCTTTGGGACAAGGAGCAAGATGACTTTCCTATGCCATGGGTGGTACACAAATCAAACACACATGTAAAACACTATTTCAAAATAGTAATTTTATGGCAGAAGTTTTTTTGATCACAGAAAATGAAAAGGTCTTCAAAATTCAGAGTCAAAGAAGCTGGACCAAAGAATGAGAGTATTCCTGGGGACTTCCTATACTGTTCTTCTTACAGTGATAAAATTGTGAGGAAACTCTCAGAAACCAAGCAGCCATCTTCTTGGCACTCATGTAGATTGGCAGCAGGCAAACACTGCAGATTCCAGGCCCTGTGCACAGAAGCCAAAGAGTTCAGGCTCTCTGGGCACCTGACCCTCAATAGGAACTTTGACTTCCATGTTACATTTTCTCTCTGAGGTCCATTATCTGTGGTGTCTTCTTATTACAACCTGAGATGTTTCCATGGCTTTACTCATTGTAAAAATATAAGAACTTGTTAGCATTTTCATTATTAAAACAGAGAAACACTGAGTCTACACGAAGATACACAGGTAGATCCAAGGGCAAGGGTTGGCACAGTTTATCCATCCTGAAGTAACTTCCCATTTACATTCAGAAAATAAAGTTGCCTTCTTTACAAGTGGTTTTTGTTGTTCTTTGTTTAGATAAAATGAATGTCTGAATTTCTCAGGAAAATTATTATTTAGCAGTTAGAAGTAAAGCATTTATACTTCTTATCATTGGTGTCAACAGAAACACGCGGGCAGATGGTGACAGAATAGTTCAGCTTCCTAGAAAAATATAACTGCATTAAAATATTGCAAACTAAAGTGATTCATTCACAGTTTCTACATATAGTATATCTTCAGTGTACATTGATGTACACACTACTCTAAGTAGAAAAACATCTTTGGCTAGCAATGCAGACACAGCCAAGTGTTCCACTTCAATCCTGTCAGAAGTTCTGTAATGTCATGAGTGACTGGAAGCAAGGGGCCTCCTAAATGAATTTCTGTAAGGCAAATAATCCTTCCGGTGATTTCCAATCCAGAAGGAACTTTAGAGGTCTCTAGCTGCAAGGCAAGGGGATAAAAAGTCACCGCACTTGAACTTCCGTCTCCACACCCAGGAGAAGCAGAAAGGCAGCCTCCCCGGAGAGCACCAAGGCTGTGTCAGTTCCTTTTAAATTGCAGGAAGGCTGCGTCTCTGCTGAGGGCTCAGTTCGGGGTGCCATACATCCACAATGAAGATCAGCCGGAAAGACAAGGCATCCTGCCACACTTCGTGCTCAAAAGAGTCATCAAAGATGAGCACCTTGCCTTCTTCCCATGTCCTAGAAAAGAAAAATGTGCATTTGTCAGAGTGGCCTTGGGAGTTTTACATGCCGAAAGACCAGCTTCTGTCTATAAGCAGGAGGACCCTCCTGACCACCTTTGGGATATGACTGTAACACCAAACCTGACAATAGTCTTGAATTAATGATTAAGAACTTCAAGCTTATTAGGGACACCAATCTCCACACTCTGCACTAAAGATATGCAAAAGACATGGGCTGGTGATGAGGACACACTGGGATTATTTCACACCAGCCACTTAGTATGGATCCCATCTTAAAACAGATTTGTTTAACTGAGCACATTTCTAGATTTCTGGTTCTCAACCATTTTAATGCTGTGACCCTGAATACAGTTCCTCACAATGTGGTAACCCAACCAAAGCAATTTTCTTTGCTATTTCATAACTGTAATTTTGCTACTGTGATGGATCAGAATGCAAATATCTGCTATGCAGGATATCTGAGATGCATCTGCTGTGAAAGGTTCGTTTGACCTCCAAAGGAATCCTGACCCATGGACTGAGAACAAATCATCGAGATGCATGACCTAGTAGCTCACACATGGGACAGCTTTCAGGTCAACAACCCCAGAGCTATCCCATCTGCCATTTCAGAGACTGGTTAGACTTATGGGTAGCGAAGACCATGTTTCCATTCCCAGGACCCACATAAAAGCTGGACACATAGCATGATCGTCTGTAATTCTAGTGATCCTCTGTGGAGATGGGAAGCTGAGGAACAGGAGTATCCCCAGATGTTGGTTGGCAGCTGGTCTGGTGTATGCAGTAGTGAAAACCAAAAGACAGCCCTGTCCAGACAAGACAGAAGGTGAGGCAAAGTTGTCTCTGAGTTCTACACACACGTGGAATATACATGCAGCATACACACAGGTGCCTGCATCCACCCTCACACTTATGCCTGTACACACACATGCAGAAACCTACTTCCCCATCCACACAAAAATTAATCAGCTTATTATGGTACAGCATCACTAGACCTTCTTTCAACAGAAAGGCTAAATGGGATGCTGTTGCAGGCTTCTACTGGGCTTAGTTTATCCTCATCCACCAAGTGACATTCGAGTTGTTCCCATCTTCTGGCCCTTGTAGTTTTGCTGCTGTGAGCAGAGGTACCATCTCTTTTTGGACAATTCCCATCCTTTCCTTCAGACTGTCCAGTAGCTTTGTCCCTTACACCCACTGACATTGTTCAATTTCTCTGCTAACTAGAAAACTACAATCTCTCTGGTTAAGATATTTTAGGAGAGGGGTGTTGGTTGATTTTCTTCTCTCTCTCTCTTTTTTAGTTTTCTTTTCTTCGTAGGCTTGGTTTCACACAGTTATGGATGCCTGTTCTGCCATTTTATACCCCGCCTCTAAGTTTCTATTCTTTGTAAACCTTTCAGTGAACACTGTATTCCCTATATCCGGAGGAATGATAGAAAGCGGCTAAGCAACACATTTGCTAAGTTCACGAACTAAAGCTGAGACACACACAGTAGAAGAGACGGACGGGCAGTTGGGTGGTAGATGGAGAAGGCTGATTGAACTCTTAATTGAAAATATTACCTACTTTTTATCAGTTAATTAACTGAGAAATTTTATTGTTAGATTCCTCCAATATGTCAGTTATTTTTCTCTGGGGTGATTTTGCCCACCCTAAATCCCTCCCCACTTTTGTAAATTACTGTAAATATTTTCCATTGTTACAAAAGGTGTGGGGCATACTATTGCTCTCTAGTGGCTAGAGGCCAGGGATGTTGTTGAAGGTCAATGCACAAGACTGTCTGGGCCAGATGTTCAGAGTCGCAAGGCCCATAAAATGACACCAATCCTGTTCGCAAGGAATGTGTCCTGATGATAATACAACCAGATAGCACTGTTCCTGCTACACTGTAACTCTTTGATAAGGTACAATACAAATTTTTAAATGTTTAAACAGAATTTTAATATTCAAAAAAAAATTCCTAGAGAAAATTTTGTTTAAAAGGTGACAGCAGTTAGCTCATTAGTATCACTTAATGGATTATCTTCACATTAATATCTCTATATAAATAGAGCTGACTCTGCTGATCACTGACTTAAGAAACTTTATATAAACTTTACATGGTAGAGAGGCACCACACAGCTAGCAGCTACATGTTTCTCTTTTGTTTAGACTAATATTTTCTACTTAGATTTTGGTTCTCACACAGCTCTCGTCTGAGGTCCTGATGGAGGCCCTGCTGAGTGCTTTGCAATGTTTATTTAAAATATTCCATGTATAACCCACTTGTATGGTAGGTGAATCTAAGAATATAAACAATAATAATTTCCAATGTGCCCATTTTTCTAAGCTAGAGTACTACTTAGTAAACACCTAATTTGGTTTTCTGGTCACTGGATATAGGACTCATATCTTCAATAAACGGACTCGCATCAGATGCCCTCCTAGAAGACAGAGGTTCCTTATTTATGATTCTATCCACTAGGCCATGTCCCCAACCCATCACAGATGCATCTTAAGGCACTGTGCTAAGCAAACAAGGGATTAACCTTAGTCACTTATACAGCAGATACTGTATGATTCCACTTGTACAAGGTCCTCGGCTGGTTAAGCTCATAGAGCCTAGAGAGGAATAGATACAGACTTAATCTTCAACAGTCCAGTCTTTTGATAAAAATTCTGGACACAGGTGGTGGCGAGGAATATATAAAGTTAGTGAACAAAATGCCAACAATATATTTTAAAATGGTTAACGTGTTTAACTTTATGATGAGTATTTTACCATGATTAAAAAAAAAATCAAAAGGCAAAAGGGACACATGAGAGAAAAGTTAAAAGAAGCATCTGAACACAGTAAGACATCGTGGTCTTTGAAGGAAGCAGAATAAAACCTTCTGGTTCTGGCATTTGTCACTTGAGTGATGCTTCGTTATTAGGGAATACATTATCCAGACTGAACATGCTAGCCTAGCCTATGGTACGTAGCCGGGCAAGGTCAGCTAATGCAAAGCCTACTGTATACAAACGTGTGAAATTACTCACATTATTTATGAGAAACCAATATCAAACATTTTCCAGCCACAGAACACACTGAAGAGCCTTGGCTGGCTGTCCGAGGGATGGAATGGCCAACTGAAGTTAGGCTACTGTGTACAGCATTACTCTAAGGTACACATTGTTGACCCAGGTCAAGGTCAAACTCACAAGTTCAGTTTCTGTTGAATGGATGTCATTTCTTCACAATCATAAGTTTGGAATGCTACAAGTAGAGCTATTATTATATTAAGTTGGGGGGTTTCTAAACTTCAGACATTTACACTTATATTTTCACCTGCAGACTTTATAAGAGGACATGATAGACTGTAGAGGGAATGAAACCAGCTCGCCTGATGAAACCACCATCGCCCTGTTGTGGGGTAATGTGCCTAGGCATCAATACTGGCTGCTTCCTGCTGAGCCAGCTTAGGGTCTGCTGCTGTGCCTGGTGACTAGTGACACATGTTCATTGAAAGGCGGAGGCCAAAGAGAGAGAGACAACACAGCTAAGGGCATCTCCAGCTGCCAATGGGAAATCAAGAGGAGGGATATAGGTTTGCAACTGCTGTTTGTTTTAAATGAGCCTGTGTCTGCCTCTCACCTGACTCCCAGAGTCATAGACTCCACACCTTCTCACCCCCTTCCCCAAGAAGTGCCCAGATAGAACACCCTATAAAAATAGACTTTCAATGTCATAGTAGAGCTTTTGAAACAGACATGGGAAGAAAACAGAGAACATAGAAAAGACAATAGATTACCAAGAATAAATTTGACATCATTCCTTATGAAATCTGATTTAATTTGAGAAAACTGAAAATATATCTTGGATACCCATGACAAACGGCTCTGGAAGTTATTTGAGCAGCAGAGAATTTGGAAGCTATTTAAAAGTCTACATGTAATTCAAATAACGTATAAATTCTCTGTTGCATTAAATGATATTTTCCAGGATATTTTGATAGGTGTAATGTTGAGAAGTTCTTAATCATTTCATTCATTAACTTAGGCTTCCTGTGTGTTAGGAAGAATAATTACCATGAAACATACTGACCACTGTTATACATATGAGGATGACCTCAGAACCAATGCTCACAGCTTTTCAAGTATTTAAAGTCAAATGTGTACCAGGTGTGTCTTACCTGTAGCTTGTAGGTCACTTGTTTACTAAGATAGTTTTGAATGTAGCCTAACATAAAATCTTCAACTTTCTATTATGGGATTTTTTTTTTTTTTTTGAAAACTGATCACATGATCCTTGAGCAAAAACTCTATAGTCAACAATGTAGTTTTGTAATGTTGAAAGGTTGGACAAACCTGGACCATTAATTAACCATTTTTATAAAGAAGCCCAAAATCTGGAAGGCATGGACTGTGCACTGAACTTTTCATTAGAAATATTCATTTTAAATATTTTATTTACATATTTTGTATGTGTATGTATAAATATGTGTATATATGTGTGTGCGTGTGTATGTGTGTGTACATATGTGTGTGATGTGTGAGTACGTGTGTGTGTATGTGTTTATGTATGAGTGTGTGTATATGTGTGTGCATGTGTGCATTGTGAGTGTGTATATGTATGTGTGCATGTGTGTTTGTAAGCATTCCTTGGCTGCACGTGACAACCTGCCACAGACGGCTATCCTCTTCCACTATGTGCATCCTAGGGACTGAGCTAAAGTTCTTGGACTCGGATCAGTTGTACTCACTGATCAATCTCACCAGCCCATGATGTATTGTTTCTAAGTCTTTAAAAGACTATGGGGAGTTTGAGGAAGTCTGATAATGCTCTGCATGGTGAGAATGAGGAGAGCACGGGCTATTCAATAAGACCTGTGTTAAAAAAGAAAGAAGGAGGGAGGGAGGGAGGGCACAAGGAAGGAAGGGAGGAAGGAAAAAAGAGAAAAAAGACACAAAATAAAAACTCCATGGGGCAATATGTCCTCCTAGTCTTATATTTACCCTTGGATTGGATTTTCTGTTTCCATAGAAAACAGCAATGGTAATTACGCAGTGAAGACCCTTCCCTCAGAAATACTGTCCTTTATCCATCCACTAGGTTTCAGAGATGGTCTGAGTACACTGCAGATTCAGCTCTCCCAGTGAGGCAAAGGGAAGGGCATAGAACCCCATGTGGACCCGAGCTGATGTGAAGTTAACCAGGACAGAGATGCTAGCCTGGGAAAGAATGAGTGTTTTGCATGACAGAGCAAAGGGGCATGGCATGGTCACAGGACTGCAGACTCCCAATGAACAACAAAGGCTCAGTGCTATGCAAACACAGTTTTCAGGCCACTTGCTTTCCAAGAAAAGCTCCAATAAATATGACTAAGTCATGACAGAATTATGATACAGGCAGCTAAGACAGGGTAGCCTTAGGAGGCGGCGTTCTGAAGCTGGTCCCACAGCCCCTCTCTGAGAATTCATGATACAGGTCTAGGTGATAGAGGATGGATGAATATGCTGCTTATTGTTTGAATATCTGATCATTAAGAGAAGACCTGTCGCATATTCCAAAAGGTACAAGAATATCCAGTAACGAGATAAAGCAACATTGCATAATCCTTCAACTTCTCAAATTATTATAATTATAACTAGAATAATGACATAGTGGTGGCAAGGCATACTTAATGCTGTAATTTTGACACACAATTTCTACCAATATTAATAAGGCTAGCGACAAGTCTCCGCACTTAATCTTCTACCTAAAAATCTTACAGATAGAAATGTCAGTGAGCTTGGATAGAATGTTCTGAACTGGAAGAAAGTTATAACATGATTGTAAGTTTTATCCAAAGGAACTTCATGAAGAAAAGTCCAGCTTATTCAGGATGAGCTGATTCTGCAGAAGCTGTGGAAACCCTTTAGGTTTGCTGTTACAGCCCAACACTTTAGTTCAAGATCATGGCCTTAGGGATAGTCTTAGTCTCTGAGGATGCCATGCAGGGCGACCTACGAGGCATTTAATCAGGCTGAGTAAAACACAGGAAAAGGAGTTCAGACCTCAAAAACAATAAAACCCAACCTTTATAAATTCTGATCTCCTGAGGTTTCCTAGTACACATTCTTACTGATGTGAAACTGCATTATCACTGGCTCGGCTCCTTCACTCCTCATTGTACCCTGACAGGACACCCCACTCTTCACTCTCACACCCCTACTCCACCCCTACCTCCAAACCCCTACCCTCATCCTCACTGCCTCACCTCCCCATTCCCCCACCCTCAGCATCTTACTATTTGGAAGCCAGGGCACTTGTGTTCTTGCTAATACCAAAACATTTCACATATGGCCTCAGTTTACCTATTTGCATAATATTATATTTAAAAATTTCCCCACATATCCCCTTTTGTGTCAAATTTTAAAAAGAAGGTTATAGCTAACATAAGAAAAACCATATACAATAGGTACAATAATTATATGCAATATATACAAACAATAAATGAATAATGTCCAGTCCATTAACAATTGACAATTCAAGGAAAATATTTCATTAGTTATCCAATTTTGATGAGTCCAAAGGATTATACATAATTCGCCTTTTTTCTAACTTGTATTACTAACTAAAAACTATTATTTTGATGTCTCTTAAACTTATACACTTTAACTTCAAAGTTTCTTTTTTAAAACTGTCACTAGAAAACTATAACTATTTGATCTTCAACTACCTCAGAGACCCAAGAAGGAAATAATATTTACCCAAGTAAACAGGAAGTGCAAGCAACTTCCAAAATCTAGAAATGACAGAGATGACACCTATCTGCCTGGACAGTCATACAAAGTTCCTTTATAAAGTTGGGGCATCCATCTTTAGCCTACAGGCCCAGAGTCTCTTTTCATCTCAATGAAGCAGGAAGTCTGCTCTGCCCATTCTGGTGTAGTTCAGTCATTTCTCCTTGTGTCCTGAAGAATATCTCAGTTTTCTCTGAAAAGCAGGAACCTAAAGGACCATCTCAGCTTGTTCTGCCAAAGTTCAGAGGTCACTTTCCTACGGAACCTGCATGTCCAGTTTAAACAGCATACTGTCAAGCAGTCAATACAAGAACAGGTTCTTGTCTAATGGCTAACCATTGCCACAAAGAAAGTAGACTACATATGGAGTTTCTTTGATGCCCCTTTTTCTCTTTAAGAAGATTCGTGCAGACCTGTTTCACTATCCAGAAAAGTCCATAAATCCAGAGTATGTTCATTGTATAAAGACTGCCTTTCAATATCAGCATAATCTCCCTCCCCAAGAAGTTGGTCTTGGGAGACTTCTATGCCTCTGGCCCTGCTTCTTTATTGAGGTGGACTCAGGGCTCTTTTCAGCACTAAAGTTCTCTTAATTCTTTGCACGAAACTACTGGTTATGATGAGTTCATCCTTTATATGACAAGATACAGTAATGAAACTTATATCTAAGACATAGGCAGTGTTTGCTATTTTGCTCAACGTCAAATGTGAGTACAGTAAAAACTGCCTCACTCCCCAGAGAACCGTTTTTATAATGAGGACTAAGACAGACATTCTATTGCAGGGTTGGACTTGTAGCATTTTCTCTCAGTCCCTTTTGGGGAGAGCCTTTCAGCTGGGCCACCAGAAGAATTCCTCATCTGGTCCCATCATATCTGTCCCTTGTCTCCCTCTGTGCCTCTCCCTGTCATTTCTACCTTCCTGCTCTTGATTCTAGGTCATCAACAGCAGAAGTGACTGTGGCACAGATGAGAACACAGCATGAGAAGGGGAACTCACAGGCCCTTACTGGTTAGTGTTCGCCAACTTGACACAAACCAGCCACCCAGGAAGAGGGAGTCTCTGTTGAGCTATTGCTTCGGTCAGTTTGACCCAGGGGCAGGTCATGGGGCATTTTCTTGGCTAACGGTTGGTGTGGAAGGGCCACCCGCTGCTGTGGTGTTAGCTCTGAGCAGGTGGTAGTGGGCTGTACATGAAAGCAGGCTGAGCAAAGAACAACAGGCCAGCAGCACTCCTCCGTGGACTCTTCCTCAGCTTCTGCCTTAAATTCCTGTCTTCTCTCAATGAAAGATTGCGAAGTGTAGGGTGAAATAAACCCTTTCCTCCCAAGTTGATTATGGTGAATGTTTTTATCACAGCTAACAGAACAGTTGAAGGATATCAGTCCTGAACCTAATTTCTAATATCAGGTCTGGTACAGGAGAAAGGTGAGAATCGACTGCTGGGGAGAGGCTGGTGCTGAACACATACTATCTGTACTATGTTAGCCGCCAGTTCACGTTTATTCAGCTCTGGGACAAAGCTGGTAATGGGCTCACTTATAGTCCTAAAGTAGAGCCTGTTGGTGACGTCAAGCTCCCCAGCTGCTTCTAGTGCTTGAAATTATTTCCTTGTGAGTACACTCTGATCCTGTCTTACAAACATTAACACACACCAAAGGCTATAAATAGCAGTCAACTGGCTGAGGGTCTGGTTGTCCACACAGGTACACATGTGAGCAGGCAAGGAGATCTATTGCAGGATATTTGCTCATGCTATGAACACCAAGATTGTGTTATTTACTGAAAAAACCTGTTTCTAGCTGTGGTCTGGCTCAGCTCTAGCACACACCATTAATCTAAAAGCTCTCTCTGCTTAAATACTGTAAACAGGGTTAACCAAAGTCAGCCACAGATCAAGGGGTGGAGCAAGAAACCAGTTGACAGGAAGTGAACATAGGATTATTAAGAAAGAACCATAGAGGGTAAGAGGGAGTCGGGATGGATAGAGAGACACACAGGAAGTAGAAGGGAGGGACATCAATTTGAGGAATCTGGTTTGGGATGGTGTAGGAGAAGACAGCAGGTTTCTGGGACGTCTGCAGGCATAGTATTCAGTTGTTACCTCCATCTCAATCCTGCACGGTCTGAGGAACCCCATCCTGTCTGCTCTCCTTCCAAATCCCACACACTCAGAGAATCTCCAAAAGGAAGGTATCAAAAGCCCAGTTCCACATTCTTGGTGGCTGGGGCAGCTTCCACCCCTGAAGTTGCCAGCCACCCCAAGTCCCCACCTAAAGTGCTCAGTTTTTGACCATACTTGAGCACAAACCCAGCTTGTGGCTGACAAGTCATCACCCCTCACCTACAACTTATAAAATCTCCCTGCTTTAGTTTGGGCCTGCGGCCTCGATCTCTGGGATTGGGAAAACCTGCCTAGGAATTGTTTTGCTCAGCCTGTTATATTTTTTCAACTTTTTTGATCTGTATTACTGTGTTATAGAGGAGGAAGGTCAGCTAGGTGCTTTCTCTGGCTCTCTGAACTAGCAGGTTTTCACCACAGCATCTGGCTCTGAGCCTTTATTAGTAAACTGGCCTTTGGTTTTTTATTTCCCTCCGTGGTTGGCAATGAGAAGCAGCAGCAGCAGTAAACAGAAGGGAACAAAAGGTGCTATTTCCTTTGATGCAGGCCTTGGAGATCACAACTCATATCCTGGGACTGTTATAGCTCTTAGGAGAGTCTAGAAAACCAAAATTCCTGAGTCCTTCTTACAGCTGCTGTTGTGGCCTCCTTGCAGGTCTAGTATATCAGAATTCTTCAGGCCTTGACAGTAGCCAGTGTTACAACTCTGCACAGTCCTAGAAAGTAGATTCCTTAGCCTTTAACACTGGCCAGTGCCATAGCCAGGGTCTGAGAGCTTTGTGGCAAACATTTTACTCTCTGGTGACAAAAGCCTGCAAGTTCTCTGCTTTGGCTCCTTACAACATTTGCTCCTTCTTTAGTACGCATCCCTCTCTCCCTCTAAACACACACACACACACACACACACGTCTTTCTACTCTCCTTTAATCACTCTTCTTTCTTCTGACCTGACATATTTGGAACAGCCCAGCAGCTTTTTCAGAGGGCAGAGATTTGGCTAGCTTGTCCTTTCCCAACCTGAACCTGGCCTGCTCCAGCAATCTCTGCCACTTCCCACTTACGCTATCTTCCATTGTGTCTCCTTAGGTTACCAGTTCAGCATACATTTTCAGCATAGCCAAGGAGAGCAGAGGAGTGTATTGCAGTTGGTGGAATGAACCAAAATCCTTTCTTAGGTTTGGATTAATCACAACCTTGCCTCAGCACCAGTCACTGCTGTCTTGCTGCTAGACAACCAGGGGAAGTGTTCCCCTCGGTGGTCTGGGCAGAAATGGGTGCAGCGACACCCAGAGTTCATTTAAGCTTGAGATAGCAGAGTCTGGTACAAATTGTTTGGACTTCAGGGGTTGGGACAATCAGCTATGGACATCTTTTTTAAGGCATCTAAACCGTGTTCCAGACAGATGGTACTGGTGCAGTACTTAGGCTGGCTACATGACTGATAGTCCCTTTGCTCAAGGCAGCCATGAAAGGAAAAGGGTCCCAATAAATGCCATGTAGAGAATCACATTCTACATCCCAACCATCTTTGCTTATTTACAGGTTAGTGGACAAGATACCAGTACTTTCACTAAGAATTTAAAGAATTTATAAAATATATTTTTAATACTAACAGTGACTTTAACAATGCTTTGCCAATGATCCAGGAAGAGGTAGGCCCCTTCATCTGTCTTGGCAAGGCTGTGTGCCTGGGCCTAGGCATACAGTTCAAGTCATAATGCCCAGGATAGAGCCGATTGCTGACTATCTGTTAATACAAAAGACGTATCTGCTATAAAGTTATTCTGAAATAGAAATCTTAGCAGATGTCAAGTTTATGCTTTTAAAATGACATCAGCCTAAGTGTGTCCCTAAATCTGTCAGTGTTCATGTCACATAAGAAACAAGCAGAGACAGGGAGAAGAGGTCCGCTGAGGCAGAGCTTGGACATAGTCATCTACCAGCCAAGGAACACTCGGATTTTGAAGCAGCCCCAGAATTAAAAGAGGGGGACAAACAGTCTCTTTGAGCCCTAGGAAGAAGGCAGCCCTGCAAACACTTTGACTTCATACTTTGGCAGAGTGAACTTATGCTGTCTTATGTCATCTAGTGTGTGGACATTTACAAATCCCCAAAGAAACGAGTACAAATGTCACTGTAGGCAGTGTGTCTTTATAGCGTAGTCCTCTCAATTGTAATACAGGGGTTATACAGGAATGATACACCTAGAGTGGCTCAGACCTGGCTACAGCTGCATCATAGGCATAATGATATAATCATTGGTATAATGTATAAGTGACACCAAGAAGCAACTGAGTGACAGACAACCCTTTGCATTGTGATTCTGTCTTTTCCATTATTTCTAAAGGACATACAATCTGATCTTATAATCAGAAGGCATCTCTAAATCTGAAATGGTGTCTTATGAACAAAGGCTGCAAATCTTACAATCTTGCCGTCAGAGAGAGAATTGTGTTTTGTGTTACAGCGATGGCTTATTTAGAGAACTCACACCTGGGCAGGCATCCCATGATTCTAGAGAAGTGAAATTTGATTATTAAGACTGTGAGTAACAGAACAAACTGAGGGGGTAAATATACTCTTTCAAAGGCCTGATGTGAGGCTCTGTAAGCCTCTGCCTGATGCCCAGCATGGGAAGCCTGACTTCTTTCAGTGTGTGCTTCTTTTTGACACACAGTCCTTGGACAACTGACGACAGGATGATGCCTCCAGATTTCCTCTGAAAGTCTTTAAATTCTAAGACTTTACAGATTGTCTACTACCCAGTTCTCCCAGTTTCTGTACTTCAAGTATTACACACAGCATTTTAGCTAAGTAGCCAATTTCTCTTATGAAAAGCACTACTTTGCCAATGAAGTCCTAAACCCATTCTACATACCACTGAGTTAAGGATTAATATGACAATGTAACTTGGCCTAAGGCACATCTAACAGTAGGGATGGGAGGATGTTGACAAGCAGCCCTGGCAAGGGGCAAGGAGTACTCATGCTCCCAGCATCTCTGTAGATTCAGTGTCTGGTAATAGGTAGATGGGCAGGGAACACTTTATTGACTGTGAATTTGCAGAGTAGACCATCTGCAAATGACTGTTGTTTTTAGCAGCTCCTGGTATCACATAAACTAGAGTATATCTCAGCTCAGCAGAAACTGATGGGCTACAAATTAATACCTTATCCAGAATCTCTAAGTTAGCTGTGGGACCTCTGTTTTGTCTGGACATTTTATCTATGGGTGGTTTAAGATTCAGGGAGGGGGCCAGGTGGTGGTGACATGCCTTTAATCCCAGCATTCTGGAAGCAGAGGGTGGCAGATCTTTGTGAGATCAAGGCCAGGACAGCTAGGGCTACCTTTCTTCAAAAGCCCAAAAAAAAAAATCAGGAAAGGGGGGGGTGGTGGTGGTGTCACCTTCACTCTCAAGGGTGGCCAGTGGCCATGGCCATGAGATTAGGGTGCCTGGCGTTATGATGTGTCTGATGCACAGAGTGAGCTCCCAAAGACTTCTTGGCTACACCTCTGGCTCTACCCACCTGTTCTCCTGCCTGTCTGCCATGACTATTTTTCAAATTAGCTTTCTTCTTCCATCCTCAGGTCCATAAAGACAAGGATCAGTTCTACACTTTTCTGCCTGGGTCTTATGGAGTTTTTAATTGAATAATTTTACCACAAGTAGCTATAAGCAGAATAGACATGAGGACGGTAGGAAGGAGAGGAGGGGGATTGGAAGGAGGAAAGAGAGAGAAAGGAAGAGACAAATGCACGGAAATGGTTGAAAGTCATCGGACAAGTTCTAAAACACCATCTGGTATTCAGAAGAGAGACAAGATACTTCTATTTACTTCCCTGTGCTGGGGGCCATCTCTGCTTCCCACAGTATCCTCCCCACTGGCAGGAGAGACCCTGAAGTCCCATACAGAATTTCCAAAGCCTTTACAAGACATTTTCAGGGCTTCTTTTCATTTCTGTCATCACTCACTTGTCTGTCAGGCTGCCTCTCAAAGCTCCGCCTCTATATTTGTTTTGCTCCTGAATGCCAGGCCTCTATTAATCCTTGTTGCAGCCAGCCCCTTGATATTTATTTTTCCTATGTCCCAAAGCAACATAAATCCCTTACGAACACTAATTCATTTTCCTTTCCCTAAACTTGCCTCACACATTTCCAGTTGTCGACATTTATCCAGGCACCACCCCCTCCCAGCTGAAGGTGAAAGTGAAGTGGCATCGTGGACTCCTGTTACCACTCTCCAACGAGCCCGGAGCTAATCGTCATCACATCTCCCGCTTCTGCTTCTTATTCTCCATTATCTTCCAGCACCCAGTTTTCACTCTTCATCACTTTGGAACATTTTACTGCATCAACTACAACTTCAGACAATAACTCCTCGACTGTGAACTGAGCCCATGAGTTAGATGTCAGAAGCCTCTTTCCTATGACTTAGCCTTGGCCATACTCACTCTCCCACCTTCCTCTTCATGTGCTCTCTACTCTTGGTTGCTGAACCACATAGCGTTCCACAGATCTGGCACCTCGGATTTCACAGATATTTTAGAATGTGTTCTCTTCTCAGCTTTTAATGTCTATAACCTTCTTGTCTAAAAGCAAATAATGAAGCCAACTAAACCACAAGACAAAACACTACCCAAGATTTCCAAACTTAGGGACAAGGTCAATCCTGACCAATGACCTATTTGTAACATTTACCTGTGCTCCCCATGGGCTATATAGGGTCAGTTCTACAATCTTCGTGATCATGCATGTCTAGGACAGGAGAACCCCATGTGACCCACCATTGTGCATTCTATAACATTCGTCCAGCCCTCCATTCTGTCCCCTAACAGAGACAATAGATATGTAGAAGAAGATGGCATCATGGATCGTTCATTTCAGTATGATCATCAAGCTAATGGACACCTACAGCAATGATACCTGGCCAAGGACCACTAAGGCCCACACTACACACATGGCCTACGACGTCAGACTGCAGGTCTTATTTTTATGAGCTGAAATTGGACCTTAGTAATTAGTATACTTTGGATAGATAAAAAGACTTCTAGGGAAAAGAAGTATGTAGGAAATTCCTCATAAAAGACAGAGTTTGTGAGGCTCCTTCAAGTACGGCTTGTTCACAAGAGGGTAGCAGCTGCTGTGGTTAGAAAACAAGAAAGCACTTAGCGGAATCCTAATGTTTGCTGTGGCCTTGCTGATGCCAGCAGGAGGATTAAGTGATTCTTAGTATCATTCCCTTTAATATGTGCCACAACGCTGCAAAGTTGGTATTATTGCCAATTTTATAAACCAGGAAGCTGAGATTTAAGGAGATTAAGCGACTAATCAGGATCACATAGTGACAGTCACTCACAGAACCATGCGGTCACCTCCAGAGCAGAGGATGGGCACCATAGGGGCATTTCTTCAAGCTGTGGAGCCTTAGCAACATAGAATGTGGTAAATTTGAGGTAAATGAAGACAAGGTTGTCTACCCAGAAGAAGGAGGCTCTGGGTAAATGACAGAGGCCTCTTAATGACATCTCTACTTTCCTAGAAAGCACAAAGTCTAGACTAGGACTAGAATCTACATGCAAATAACTTCATTCTTGTTTACTTCAGCTACAAAGAAAGGTACACATCCCACTGATACAGACTTTCTGTAAGGAATACCTGCTTTTTGAGTGATGGATGAAAAAAGAAAATGACAAAGGAAATTTACCTGGTGTCATTGGCACACCGGATCTTGCAGCCTTCCTTGGGAATCACCAACCCTAGATGCATTCGAAGCCTGCAGTTTGTAGGTCCTGTATGTGGCCACACATGAGTTCCAGGGTGCATGATGGAATATTTGATCTGCACAGAAAGCATAACACTCAGTCAGCTGCTTATCAAGGTGAGAAGAAGCAATGGAATCAGCATCAGCTCATAGTAGAGTCTTTGTAACCCTGGTGTAGTGGATTTATGATGTTACATTGCAAATAACTGTCCTGGTTATGAGTTTAATAAAAAGTGCTGATTGGCCAAAGGCAGACAAGAAATATGGGCAGGGCTACCAGACTAAGAAATCTTCTGGGAACAGGAAGAACAGAACAGGATGCCAGAGAGAAGCCAGAAGATGCAGAGGACAACCATGCTGCTCTGAGAAAAGGTACGGAGCGGCATGGCTGAACAGGATAAGAGTCATGGGTTAGATTAAGGGTAAAGAGTTAGCAAGTTATATCCCTGGGCCTTAGGCCGATTAGCATAAAATTAGTCTAAGCATCGGCATCTCTGTGGGTCTGCGGGTCTGTGGATCTGCAGGTCTGTGGATCCAAAGCAGGAGGCTAGGCTCGAAAGTCTGGGCCAGAAACCTCATACAACACCCTGGGATTGACAGTCACATCTTATATCTTTGTGAAGGAGCTAAATAAAAAAAAGCCCTCTCATCTTTTATGAAGTAACATCACGCTCAACATTTTTAACCTTCAAATTCTGGCACTATCCATATGAAATTATGTTTCATTAAAAAGTGATTGGAAGGAGAGATATCCATTGTGCCAAGGAAAACAATTGTAAAGATCAGTCACACCTCTTTCCTGACGACACCCTGTGCTCTTCCCATCTCTGAAAACACCTTTGGTACCTGTCCTCTCCTGCATCCTGTTGTCTCGGAGAACTTTTCTAGCAGAGCACAGGTCTTAGGTACTCCTTTACAGGCATTCTCATTTTTCCTTCCTAGAATAAAACAGGACAAAATGATTGTGAGAAGCAAATCATTGTTGTCATGGCGCATTTGTGGTCTCAGCTACTCTGGAAGTTAACCAGGAGGAGCATTTGAGTCTGGAGTTCAAGACCAATCCTATCAACACAGCCAGACCCTACTGAAAGATACATGCATGCGCAAATGCACGTACACACACACACACACACACACACACACACACACACACACACACACTCCAAACACCAAACACCAAATGGCAGACAATCTTTACCTCATCCATTTGGACCACATGGTCCTGCATAATCACCTTCCTTGTACGGATGTGAAGGTCAAGAGAATGACAGAAGGTGATGCATCACAGGGCCCTTAAATGGGCAAAAGTGAGAGAGAAGAGTCAATGATTCAGATGATAAAATACTGAGCAGGTATTGCTGGATTTATAGATTGAAGAGGGTATATGACAAGAGGAGATGGCAGGTTCAAGATTCTGAAGCCTGTTGCAGGATATCAACTTGGTTTTAGCCAGTGAAACCCACTGAAGGCTTCTGAGCCACACTTTCAAGTCACTATTTTGTACAAATTTGTTCTAGCACACCCTGAAAATTAATTAATATAGCCTCCAAGAAGGCAAAATACCTTATATTCTACACCTAACCTAAAATACATTTTTAAGAGATAGAAAAAAAATTTAAGTTGGAATTTAGTCATTTTTCAATGTGTAAAGAATCTTTAAATGATGATAAATTAGCACTTAAATGAAGAGGGTGTGTATTTTTAAGAGAAAAAAATGTTTTTAATGGGAACTGTATTAAGAACACAGATTCTGGAGCATTCTCTTCAGCATCCTGTAAAACTTCTCCATGGTCTTCTTAGCAAGACACGCTCAGAATGTATGCAGTACTACTTGCTTTCATGAAGGAGAAAAATAATAAATTCATTTTTAAGACAGAACATTTGTTTTCCTATTTAAAGTTCCTATAAAAGATGCTACATCTAAAGATGAGTTTGACTTTAATGCTAATTTGCACCAAGATAACCCTATGAGGAGAACAAAATGGGTTCTAGGAGACACAACACCATGACTTCTGCCTCAACCTTAGACTTAGGAAATAGCCTATGCAGTTTTAGTGGCTCTTTGAAGATGAACTTTTTGCTTCTTACTTGAGCACCCTGCTAGTTTCTCTTTTTAGTTAATAATAGTGTATTCCAACTAGACAAACAATTCATGTTATTTCGGAGGACTAGCATCATAATGCACTTTTTAGCACTGGTTTTCCAGAGCATCTATGAACACGGTTCAGGGAAGGCTGGCAGGAGACCATCAGCTATGGCATGCACTATTCAGGCTGCGGCTGAGTGAAGCTCGGTAGCTTGAAAAGCCACCAGAGCAACTGGTTTCCTGCAGCATACTGTGAGCGTGTGTACCACCTGTTTGATCAACTGTGTCAGGGCTACCAAATGGATCCTGTGATGTGGGATGTCTTTCTGTATGCTGAGAATATCATTGGTTAATATTTTAATGTTTTGGCCTATGGCAGAGCAGCTATAAGCAGGCGGGAAATCTAAGCATAAAGGGGAAGGAGAGTGGAGTCAGGGGAGACTCGACCCAGCCACCCAAGAAGCAAGATACAAAAAAATAGGTAAGCCACAGGACACGTGGCAAGACAGAATAATGGGAAAGGGTTGAATTAAGATGCAAGAGCTAGCTAGCAATATGGCTGAGCCATAGGCCAAGCAGTATATAATTAATATAAGCTTCTGTGTGTTTCTGTTGGACTGAGGGACTGTGGTTCTGGACCATGGGCCAGACAAGCCAGAAACCTATATTACAATCCTGTCACCAGAACTTCTCCTGGTCAGGTCTGGGTTAGAGACCTCTAAGCACATAAAAAGTGAGGGCCCCTAATCTAAATATTTACAATATGAAACTAACTGAGCATCCTGGGCATGGTGTTTAAATGATCTCAGGACTAGATCATGCTTTGATCACAAACCCTGGCAAAGTCTGTACCAATATTCCCAGAAAAACCCTAAAACCTGAAATATGTCTGGTCTCAAGCATCAAGGATACACTTTGTTTATCTCTTGTAGTCAGAAAATACAGATTCTCTCCCGGGAGAAGATTGTAAGGTAGTGGTTCAACATCTGTGGCTTGCAACCTGTAGTTTTAAATATCCACACATCATTGGTCCAGCAAACACAAGATTCCCACAGTGCTCACCATGGTCAGACACAGAGTGATGTGTGATGTTCACTTACACAGGAAGGCAGGGATGCTAGTTGTATTATATAGAGGGCAAACTGGCTCACAGAGGGGTCACCCAGGAAATGAAAGAGCAGAGAATCAGGACTCCCAATCCAGCTGGTACAAACCCAACATCTTGGCTTTTAGATAAAAAAAAAAAAAAAAAAAAAAGTGATGGCTATTTTGGTTATCTACGTCTGGAATTAACTATAACCCCCAAATGGCTGGGGCTATCTGTTAGGATTCTATCCTTGCCCCTGAAGCCACAGATGGCCGAATGCAATTAGCCTGCCCAGCATTCTGACTTCTGACATCAAGCTCCATTTAAGAAGGGTCTTCACCTTTGACCCCTCCCTTTCATTTCTTCCTCTCCTCATCTTGCCAGAGGGTGTGTGCCTCAATCCCTGACCCCTTCCTTTCTCCCTCTCCCTCCCTCCTTTCCTCTCTGCCTCTTTTCTCTCCATAACAATAAAATAAAGTCTCTCCACTAGATCCCAGACTGTGTGTCTCTTTGCCTTGGGTCTCCACAGCACTACTGCACTTACATGGGGCAAGGGCCTCTGGCACCAGCCACGTAGGTATACACATTATCATAACCTAACAATACCCGTGAGGGATTTTTGCTTAATTAAATTATTTGAAGTGGGAAGATCCATTTCTGCTCTGTATGTTTGAGGTGGGAAGACATCCCTTTAATATGGGAATGTCCAGCTCTAACTTGGGCCATACCTTCTGCTGGCAGCCTATTTAAAGACCAGGAAGAAGGAAGTTTCTCTCTTTGATGGTTGCTCTCACCTCCCTAGCAAGCCTATTCCTTTACTGGAATTAAAGCCTACTTCTGTGGGGTTCCAGTGAATCCCTAAGATTCATTGAGCCATCTGAGACATCTAACCTTATTGGCTGAATATCTAACCTCAAGGACGGAATATGAATTCTTGGATGTTCTGTTTATTGGCAGCCACTATTGAATTAGCTGGTCCACAGCCACAGTCATCCTAATAAATCCTCTTTATATATGTGTGTACATATATATAGATAGATTCACTTTATTACATTCTTATATTCTAAAAACTCTGACTAATATAGGTCTCAAAACCTTCTCTTTATTACCTGTTACTAATGAGCTCCTATTTCACAGCAACACTGTAGAATCACTTCATGTATTCAATTACTGGGTCCTCTTCTCTGTACTATTAACTGAGTGATAACTATTCTACACTCAACACGATTATTTTCATTATTCTTTTCAAAGTGAATCAGGGCAGACTCACAAGATAGAGCAAGAGACACTACATTCAGAACTGTAACCAGAGTGTGATTTCCATATCTTATGCTTCAAAGCCAAATTTCTCATTTTGTAACCTCATAAGTTACAAGGTAGGAGGCATTCAGTTTACTCTGTATTTGAACAAGGAATGCCCAACATTTGTGATAAAATAGATTTACTGATATTTTCGTTATTTGTCACCAAAGTTAACTCTCAAATAGTAGCAAACATTTTCTTTGGGAAAATGGCCCAGGGAAGAGATCTAACAGGCAATACATATATAGAAATAAGATGCATCACTTGCATGTATATCAGATATATCAATGGAGATGGAGACCTGGGTATATTCTTAGGATTCAAATTTCTACAAGAGAAGACAAATTCCATTCCTCATGACAACTCTGATTAATGAATAGTGGCTGCCTGGCACAACAGGATAAACTGTGATTATTGTTTTCAAGCCCTATGCATTAAAATGCAGCTTAATTTAATAATCCCACCTTATTATAACCTGGACCACAAGCAGATTGCAGGACTTAAAATACAGAAGTGATGGAGGATCTCTTAGTACCATTTCCCCTTGGCTCTATAATAAACATACGTGGCATAGTTCTTTTGTATTCTATTCATTGTAGGAAATAATTGTTTCACTTGTGAGCACGACAGACATTTAACGTAGTCACATAGTAAGTTATTAGAGTTCTGGGGAGCAAGCTCAGAGACTTGTATATCCCAGGCAAGTGGTCTAACACTGACCCAGACAAAACCATTTGCAAACTTATTTGCAAAGAAAATACATCATATTTACCAGTTATATCATTATTCAATGCCAAAAATCTGATTACTATTATAATTTTGGTTTTGTGCTTAGCCTTTTAATGGCTGGGCCATCATTTGAACAAAGGAGCAACCTACAGAATAGGAAAAAAGTTTTACAAAGTACACATCTGATAGAGGACTAAAATCAAAATATATTTAAGAAACTAGTTATCAAGAAAATAAATAACCCAACTAAAAATTAGTATACAGATCAAAACATAATTCTCAATGTAGGAATCTCAAATGCTTGAAAACACGTCAAGAAATATTCAACATCTTTAGCAATCAGTGGAATGGAAATCAAAACCACTGTGAGATTTCATCTTATACCTGCCAGAAAGGTTAAGATCAAAAAACACAAGTGAGACCGCAAGCTGGAGACGATGTGGAGTAAGGGAAACAGTCTTCCATTGCACGGGGGAGGACAAGCTCACATTGCTGCTATTGAAATCATGGAAATGATTATGGTAGTTCCTCAGGAAAATGAGAGAGATCTACCTCAAGATTCAGCTGTACCACTCTTGGGCATATACCCAAAGGATATCTTACCACAGAGACACTTGCTCAACTCTGTTCTTTGATGCTCTATTCATAATATCCAGAACAGGGAAACAACCTAGATGTCCCTCAACAGAAGAACAGATAAAGAAGATGTGGTACATTTATACAATGAAGTATTGCTCAGCTGTTAAGAAAAATAAAATCATGAAATTTGCAAGTAAATGGATGAACTAGAAAAAAAAATATCCAGAGTGAGATATCCTAGACTCATAATGACAAAAATGCTATGTATTCACTTATGTGTGGATATTAGCTATTAAACCAATGATTACCAAAAACCACATCCACAGACCTACGAAGTGTAGGTACAGAGTAAAGGGCCGGATAGATCTGGTTAGGAAAGCAAAATATAATAGACAGATATGAAAGGATGAGGGTGGGTAGGTGACTGGAGAGAGAAGATCCAGAGGGGGTTGTGGGAGGGAATATGTGGAGAAACAGATAAAAATTAAAGAGGATTTGAGGAATAGTACAGAAAGCTAATACAATAGAAACATTCTAAAATATATACGTATATGAAGGTGATCCAAATGAAATTGCCAAACAATGAGGGAGGCAGAGTCTCAACTAGGCATCTTTTGTCAACAAATGAAGCTCCCGGTAATAGGGGTTAGATTACATCTAATTGAGAGGCTAGCCAAAGGGCACCTTCAAGAATCCCCAAACAACTCAGGCTGTTTCCAAAGTTGCCCTCCATGAACTGACAACTAAGCCCCATTGCTGAAGCCAATACTTATATAATTCCTTGAACATAGAGACGTTGAGGTGGTGCCTTCACAGGACCTTCACAGGAAGATACTCTCCACACTACCAAAATAAAAATGCAAACACCAAGAAAGTCAGCCACAAACCCTTCATCTACAGTGGTGAACTAACTTGCAAGATATGCTAGGGCAACGGTCACACAAAGCGACCCTTGGGAGTATTGGTGGGAGTAACCAACCAACGACTGATTTAACATGAAGTCCACTCCACAAGATGGAACTCATATCCAATACTGTTTGGATGTTACCAAGAACCTGAGACTAGACAGCCTAGGGACCTAGGGTAAAACCAAAAAAATACTGGTCAAAAACACAAAACAAAACAAAAATGTAGTGATAAAATGACTCCAGTGACGTGCTGCTATACTCATAGATTAGCACCTTGCTCAGAAATCATCAGAGAAGCTTCCTCCTGCAGCAACGGGGAACAAATACAGACCCACAGCCAGATGAGAGAGAGAGAGAGAGAGAGAGAGAGAGAGAGAGAGAGAGAGAGAGAGAGATCGGTCTTAGAACACTTAGCTATAAATGAGGTGTCTCCATAAAACCCCTCTTCTCAGAGCTCAGGGAAGGCCTTAGAAGAGGAGGCATATAGACTGTAAGGGCCGGAGGGGGTGGAGGACTCTTGGAGAACAAAGGCTCTCTAGACAACACAAGCAAAGTGAGAGGGAAAATCAGTTTTCTCCAATATAGTAACTCTCCAGGGCAGTCCTCGTGGTCAGGACCAACACATAATGGACTCTACAGTTTGTGTGTGTGCGCTTTTGTTTGGTTACAGTTTGGTGGGTTTGGGGGGATTTGTTTTAGTTGGATTTGCTTTCTGGTTAGTTTTAGAGAAAGTGCTTGTTGGGTAGGAGGAAGAAGAGGATCTGTAAGGACTTGAAGAGGGAAGAATATGATCAAATACATTGAAATTTAAAGATTGTTTTAAATAATCAAAAATATAATCAAGACGTTGATAATTCAAAACAGATTACAAGAGCTGAGGAGAGAATTGGATGGTTTGCCTAACACATGTAAAGTTCTGAGTTTAAATCTCTGCAACACTCTCTTTCTATCCCTCTCTCCCTCCCTCTCCCTCCCTCCCTCCCTCCACCCCCCCCCAAACACTATAGCTCAGTATCAATAATTCCACTTAGAGACTATATAGGTCTACTGAGGCTGTACAACAAAATAACAAACTGAGCAGTTTCAACAATAAAAATATATGCTTGACACACACACACACACTCACACACATAATTATTTTGATTCAAAATGGAAATCAGGGTATAAATTCATTCTATTTTAAAACTAATAACTCAAGTGAAAAATTGCATGCAGTGTCGATGAAGCATGCTAAATCACATATTCATTAACCTTAAATGCTTCTGTTAATAAAGGACAGAATACAGCACATTTTGTATATTCATGGAGAATTTTCAACAGAAGAATTATAAATTGCTTAAAGGCACTTAAAAAATCGCTCAACATCTTCAGCCACCAGAGAAATGGAAATCAAAACAACTTTGAGGGAGATACCCCCTTACACCTGTCAGAATGGCTAAGATCAAAAACACAGATGACAGCCTATGCTGGAGAGGATGTGAAGCAAGGGAAACACTCCTCCATTGTTTGTGGGAGTGTAAACTTGTATAGCCCACTCTGGAATGCAGTATGGTGGTTCCTCAGAAAACTGGGAATCAATCTCCCCAAGGATCCTGCAATACCACTATTGGGCATATACTCAAAAGATGCTCATTCTTATCCCAAAGGTATTAGTTCATTATTTGAAATAGCAAGAACCTGGAAACAACCTAGATGCCCCTCAACTGAATAATGAATTAGCAAACTGTGGTACATCTGCACAATAGAGTACTACTCAACAGTAAAGAAAAAAAATGACATCCTAAAATTTTCAGGCAAATTGATGGATTTGGAGAATATCCTCCTGAGCAAGGTATCACAAGTCCAGAAAGATAGGCATGGGATGTACTCACTCATAAGTGTATTTTAGACAAAAAACAAAGAATACCCAAGATGCAAACCACAACCACAAAACAACTTGGGATCAGAAGGAACCTAAGAGAAACATGCAGAGATTCCTCTAGGAAGAGAAAATAGAGACTATCACCTTAGCAAACTGGAATCATAAGGGGCTGCAACCAAGAAGAGGTGGGAACAAATCATGAAAGAAGGAGACGGTTGAGTGAGAGGAGCAACAGAAAGAAAGAAAAAAAAAGAGATGGGTATCTTGATAGAGGAAGCCAATGTGGGGTTGGAAAGACTGGGTGTTATGGAAACCTCTAAGAACTCACAGGATGTCCCTGGCTAGGTCTCCACCCAATAGTGGAGGGGATGCCTAAACAGGACTTCCCTATAATCAAATGAGTAACCACCCTAAGTGTCATCATAGAACCTATATCCAACAATGAATAGAGATGGAGGCAGAGATCCACAGCTGAGCACTGGGCCGAGCTTCTGGTCCAGCTGAGAGCAGGGGAGGAGAGTCTGTATGAGCAAAGGGATAGAGATTATGAGAAAAATTCCCACAGTGATGGCTGACTGGAGCTCTGGGGAGCTTATGAAATCAAGAACAGCCACTGGGGAACCATTGGAAAGAGGAGCTAGGCCCTCCAAGGGTAGGTAATGTTGATTGGCAGGGGCAGTGTGTGGAGCCATAAGGGGTGGGATCAGACTGTGTTCCTGTGCATGGGCTGGCACCTTGGAGCCCATTCCCTGCAGAGGTACACCTAACCCAGACTTGATATTAGGATGAGGAAATCGGATTTGCCTGGAGTGGGTTCGCCATGCTGAGCTGACCCAGCTTGAGACTTCTTGACTTTTGGGGGGAGGGGGTGGGGGATGGGGAGGAGAGAGGCTGAAGGATGATTGGGAGGGATTAGGAGGAGGGAAAGTAGAGAGAGCAGGGGATACATAGATTTAAAATATGTTTTTATAAAAAAAAAATAAGAAAATGAACATACAAAAAAGCCAAAAGTTAAAATAAAATAAAGGATGTAATAAATTTACTAAAGTTTTCCAGTGAAGATTTTACCGGAACAATTAAAAATCAACAGAAAGTACAACAAAGAGAAAATAATGAATGTGGAATTAGAAAATAGCCACAATATGTCAAAAGCAACAACTTGATCCTTGGCAGTAGTTCCCAAGCATGCCGGCATCATTTTGTCCCTCAGCATCACCTGTATTTTACAGTAGCAAACACAGACCAGAGACACTCCTTTCTAAGACAGCGGTAGATGTGGTGGGTTTCCCAGGTACAGATACACAGGGGAGGTACAGTTAATAGTACACTCTAACAGAGAAGACAAGGACAATTTTAAACACATATATTTATACATGTACACACAAATACACTCATGTGCTTAAAAACAATGAGCGTCTACCAAAACCTTTGGTTTCACAGGCAGCTGTGCCAGCAGAAGAGTCCACGCTTCTCACGCGGTCAGTGCATGCAGAATATAATCCAGAAGGCAAGGGCTCACCTTGCTGCCACAGTGTGAACTGGCTCCAGTCCCCTTTCTCCCGAAGGTTTTCATCCTCAGGTAGGAAGAGACCCTTGGCTTTATTCATCACTGCGAGGCCTTCATCGCGGATTAACTTCCAGTTTTTCTCTAAAGACTTCAAGGAAGATTTTAGTTTCACTGAGATGAAACACATGCCTTGTAGAACATCTCACAATGACTTCCAGTTTTATTATTTGTTTAAGAAATTAACAAAATTCTTGCTTACATTTAGACTGCTTATCTTAATTTCTCTGGAACCTCTTCTCAAGTATATTAAGAGAAAATGGGGGAGGGAGGGTGAGGAGGAGGGAGGGGGAAGAGGGGAGAGAGGGGAAAGGGAGGGAGGGTATTGACATTGGGAAGGCAGCTTATAACTCTTTAAGAGCACCTGTTAGCTCCTCTTGCAGGGTTTGTTTCGCTGCATTCAAAAGGTGGCTCATTGTTATACCCAAAGTTAACATGTAAGTCCCACCTATGCAAGGGCCAAGCTCCTTCCTATAATGCTGGGAGTTGTAGTTCTTAAAAATAACAATGCCTCATAGGAAAGTATGATGGCCTATGCGTTTTGTCCAAAAAACACTCAGGCAACATGGTTCAGGACTACTTAGCTGGAATAGTTCCAAGACTGCTCTGACCAATTCCATCTTGACCGGTATATACAATTTTAATAAAAACCAGCTTTAATTTAGCCCAAAGTGATGAACTGGGCTTTCTCTAGCGAATCTTAGGATTAACATCACAATTGTCTTTAACTTGAGCTCCAGGATTTCCCATGCCCTCTATGGGCATGAGGCAGACACACAGTGCACATGCATACGTGCAGGGAGCATAAATGAAAGAATAAACCTAATCTCATAAACTATGAGAATCATTCACACTGTGATTATTGGTATTGACTTTGCCCAAAGTCTCCTTCCTCATCTTCACCCTCCTCTCTCTCTGTCCTTTCTCTCCAATCAAATGAAAACATCAATCTTGTTGACTGGGCAATGACTAAGTTGCACATGACTCCAGCATCCATACTGGGATACCTCAGAAGAGTTTCTTAGAGTGATGCCATCTGACAAGGTAAACAGTAGTTAAACAACGTTCAAAGGTAAACTGGCCCCTGGAGCGGGATGCATTATAAAGTTAACAACAAAACTTTTATTGATATGTTTAGAATTCAGCCAAACAAACATGTTTTCAACTTATTATTTATGAGGCTGCTTTAGCCTAGGGCTTAATGTGGACAGATTCAGTGACTTCAGTGATGGATACTGCAGGCCCTTGTCACCATCACACTCTGCTGTTCCTGGGGGCAGGAATGTTAGTGGGAACAATGGATAGGGGCAGGCAAGTGTGAGCCTACAGAGAATCATGGAGGGAAAAAGTAAACCCCAGAGTTTGTGGAATGGAACTCTTATTGTTCCCGTGTTCCAAAGAAAGTGGATGGAATTGTAGAAGACTCGGGATCATAGACAAGCCAGAATGCACTATCTGAACTTCATCAAGAATCAGGGATCAGGCATGCCACATTTTGGGTGGCTTATTAGCATGCAGGACACTGGAAATAATGGCACAAACAGCAGCATTTCCACATAGTGTGGAGACAGACAGTGAATGTTTTCTGGAAGTGGATTGATCCGCCTTGTGAACAGTCTTCTATCTTTACCAAGAAAAATGACCTACTATTGAGGATAAAGATTCACAAGATAGAATGAAAATATTTTTACTAACCTATGTTTTATGGATACATAATTTAATCTAAGGGGAAAATCTGATTAAATCAGGATGACTGCATAAGTAGAAGACTCAAAAAACAACAAAACAGATTTTCAGATTTGTGTGGAGACTATGCCAGCTCAGCATGAAGCTGCGACCTCATACATAATTTCAAATTGCCTTAAGCATTTCCCCATATGGTATACACTGAAATTTGATATGTAAGCAGGTTGTAACCTACTCCTGGAATGTATTGGTGATTCTCAGCCAATCACCAGATGCCAACGTTAAACCATATTCAAGCAGGACACTCACGCTGCTGCAACCATTATGACGACTTTGCTTCCACTATTAGAAATCCACTTCCTTTCCTCTGGCTATAAATAGAGTCAGCTCCTGAGGTAGAGAATACTGAGAAACTGAACGCACACAGCTCCCCAATTCTGGAATCACCAATAAGGCCAATTGAGATGTATAAGCCTGAATATGTCATCTTCTCTTTTAACACCAGTGAGCATTCTTATAACATGCAAGAACATGAGGGCTCTGAAAACATGGCAGGGTAAGAGGTTTTTGAGTAGAAAATGTCTAGATAATTCTGTTTCCTGGAGACACCTCGGTACCTCCCTACAACCTATGCACTTCTTCCTCCAGTCACTTGTGTGGGTTGCTGCCAATCTCTTGTCCAATAGCCACTTTTCCTATTGATGCATGCACGTGAAGCTTTCAGTTTACAGCCAGGAAGTCAAAGAGCACATCCAATAATGGGAAACTCAGAAGTCCTTGCTGTGGTAGGTGCCCAGAGCAGGAGAATTGGACGATTTTGTTATGAATTTCAAGATTAGAGAGAAGAAGAAAACATTCCCCCAGGACTTTGTAGTCTGCGCATCCTGAATGTACCTATACTGCCACCCTCCTCAGCATTACTGTAGTTTGTCCAAGTTGCTAGATAAATCTGTTAGATTCTTCGGAATCTGTCACATAGACAAGGAATTATCTCTCTAACACATGCTATTACTCTCTAAATAAAGTCATGGGTGCCTTATAAGGGCAAGATTTTCCTCCCCTCCACCCCCACTCTTAGAAATCTCTTTTATTTTATTTTATTTTTTTTGAAAGCTGGTTTTAAGGGCATAGTTGGGAACAGCTGATTTTTTGTTGCTAAAAATAGGGCACAAAGTCCTAGGAGAAAATGTTAAAGTTATTGCATCACTCAGTATAATTTAAATTTCCTACTAAAGAACAGGCTGTCTTTTTATATAAAATGTCAGTCCTGTATCTTCACCCACAGCCTCTGTGGGAAATGCTGCCAAGTTGCTTTTCCATGATAGTAATGATTTTTTCTTTTGTGTGTTTTAGTTAGTTAATTAATTAATTAATTAATTAATTTTAGCAGTGTGTGTGGAGGGGTACACATGTGTCACTGTGCATTAGAAGCTTATAAGACAATTTGAAAGAGACAGTTCCCTCCTACCATGTGGGTTTTATAAATCAAATTCAAGTTACAGGCTTGGCAGCAATCACTTTACCTGTGAGCCTTGTAGCCTACCTGGATTTTGTTTTAAAGCCTTCTTCTGCTCCCTTGTATGTGACAGTTGAGCTCAAAGCAATACAGAGGGGTCCTAGAACCTGCCTCTAACCATGTACCACGATGCCACACACGCTCCCCTTGGTCTTGGTTGCCAACACTGTGGACTGAGAGATACCTAGAAATCTAGTATAGCACATGTCTAGGGGCATTCATGTGGCTACTTCTAGAGATGAGTGGCAAGAAGGCTGGAGAAGTGTGGGAGGGAAGACTGGCCTTGAACATGGGTGGTGTCATCCCATTGGCTGAGAGCCTGGATGAATTAAAAGCAAGAGGAGGAGGAAGCTGGTTTATGATGGACCTTCTTTCCTTCTTCCCTCTCGCCCTTTCTCCCGCAGAGGTCAGCCTGCAGCCCCCAGGGCTTAGCCCTGTTTACTGGCCTCCAGTGTTTACCATAACCAATTCACCCATTTCCATTATCAGGAACTGTAATTTAGGAATGAGGAAGTTAGCAGAGGACAAAGAAGCTGGCTAAGGTCAGGTGTTGCTTGTGACCTGCAGGGGTTACTCAAGATCAAAGGGCAACCCCCAGTATTTAAGGCTTTCCCTGAGCTTCAGTAAACAGCATTCTTGGTTCAAGAGTGCCTTGCATGTGTTTATATTTCAATCTGTAGGCTTTTGTTTGGTGGAGCTCCTTTGTGACATTTGCATTTACAGATGGAAGCCCCAGCAAGATTCAGATATTATAGTAGGAGGTCCCACCGAGATTCAGGTGCTTCAGGTGGAAGGCCCCTGAGAGATTGCATCATAGATAGAGGCTCCCTGCGATGCTGAGAACTAGGGGATCCTAACAGAGGAACCTAAGAGATTGCCCTCGGGAAGGCTGGCCAGCAGGTAAGAAATTACTTGAGGGTGAATTGGTTTGAATTAAACCTTCAGAATCAGAAATTCTCAGGGGTCACCTAGGAAATAGAGGTTGATTGAATTATACCTCTAGAATTGAAAACTCTGAGGAGTCACCTCAATAGAGGTAGATTGAATTGAAAACCTCCAGGTTAGAATTTCTGAAAGCTCACCTCAGATAGAGAGGATGGATTGAATTGAAAACCCCCAGAATTAGAAATTCTGAAGGGTCACCTTGGAAATGTAAGGGGAATTTTATAAAGCTCCAGGTGGCTATTTACCACCTCCTGAGATAGGACAAAAGGTTAAGAGAAACAGATAGGGACTCCCTGGCTGTTCATCATCCCTCAGAGTGTGTGTTTGAAGTTCCAGGACAGAGACTCCCCAGAGTTATCTGGCCGTTTATCATCACAGAGTATGCTTGAAGTTCCAGGAAAGA
Source organism: Phyllotis vaccarum (assembly GCA_033318265.1). Classification (NCBI taxonomy): domain Eukaryota; kingdom Metazoa; phylum Chordata; class Mammalia; order Rodentia; family Cricetidae; genus Phyllotis; species Phyllotis vaccarum. The sequence goes on from JARWLC010000012.1 coordinate 3,059,030, forward strand.
ATGTACTATCCACCCAGTTTTCGGAGAAGCCATAAGATATACGTTGACACTCATGACCTGTGGTCGAACTTCTTTGTTCCTTACACCCTCTAAAAACCCTGCTCGACTTCAGTTCAGGGCTCTCTCTCTGTTCCTGCGAGTTCAGTGAGCTGAGCCCCAGGTATACCTGGTAAATAAAATTCCCCCCTTGTTGCATGAGAGAACGTCTCCTGGAGTCTTTACACAGCGAGTTTCTCGACCCTTACAGAAATAGAGGTGGACTGAATTGAAAACCTCCAGAATTAAAATTTCTGAGAGTGAATTGATATATGGGAGTTATAAAGTCCTGGTAGAATTTAGTTGATTGGTTGATTATTAAAACAGAGGACAATAGGAAGCTTGGGAAACAAAGCCTTGGAAGAATTTAACTGAAGCAATTTGCTGAGGCTGAGAGGGTTTGTTTGTTTGTTTGTTTGGTTGGTTGAACTGTAGTCTCTTTGAGAGAGCTGGAGATTTCTTTGAATAACTTTGATTATCCTTAGTTCCTGCAAGTGGGCAAGTTTAGCATTCATTTTCAAGAGGTGTTTCACTTTAGGGGGCCAGAGGACTTCTTCACTGGTACATTTTATTTTTTTTTACCACTTTGGCAGGCTTGTAAAACATGCATGCTTGGTCAGTTGGCAGGGCTGGGAGAGTTTGTGACAATATTCAAAAACAGGAGTTTTATGGAGGACTGGACCAACTCTTTGGGTCCATGATCTTGCCTTTCCAAACTTCTTTCTTTCTTTCAGCCCTAGTCTTTAAAGAGGCAGTAAAGTACTTTTCCCTTTGTGCAAACACTCTCTTCTCTGCCTTGACAACTCCTGATGCTTTTGTGAACAAGTTAATAGACAACAACCATTATCTCAGTTGTAAATTATTACAATTATTTCTTAATTACGCTGTGTATTTTCAAAGATTAACTAACACTCAGTCTGCACAAGTCGCTGAATTGGCTACAGTAATTATATGGCTTTACAGTATTTTTTTTTAGATATTCCTGTTAAATCAAAAATTTCATCTTAATGCTAGAATTTTAAAATTGAGATTCAACTTTCTAAAGATCAAGCTGTTGTCATTGTTAAGAGTTTCACATCTTGTATGGAATTTCTCCACATACTTCATTATGGAGTTAATCCCAAGGGTTTATCACCCAGTTGTATTTGGTAAATGGATGTTACTCATGTTTCCTTTTTTTTGGAAATCACAATTTGTTCATGTTACTGTTGATAACCTTTAATTCTCAAGGTCAAGCTATTATTGAAAGGCGTATCTCCAAAAAATATAGAAGGGGGAGTACAATACTCCCAAGGATCCGTTATTATTTATTTTCTACATTTAAAATTTTTTAACTGTGGATAATCAGGGGAGATTGGCCGCTGAGTGCCAATGGCAACCAAATTTTCCCACACACCCTCAAGTAAAATGGAGGGATGTCCATGCAGCTGCCTCCTTTTTGTTCCGACAGTTTCTGGCACCGAGTAGCAGGTATTGCTTTCCTCAGCTCCCAGGCTGCAGACGGCCACTGTGACACTAACCAGCCTCTGGTCACCTAATAAGTCATGCTCTAAGCATATGTACATTCTACTGGTTGTGTTCCTTGGCAGACTGCTAAGAGCAAACAAACTTCTCTTCATAGTTTTTCTTGTTATCCATTCTGCCCAATCTCCCTTTTATCCTAAAATACTCAATGGACAGAGGCTAAGCAGATTCTGTGTGTATGACATGATAGTTTTTATTTGTACATTTTGTAAAGATTGTCATGTCTACACTCAAACTCATGACCACATCCTTCACCATCCATGATGTATGTTACCTGCATGGAGTTGCTCCCCTTGTGACTCAATAGTCTGTGCCATTGGGCCAACATCTCTCCATTCTCTCTACCCCTTAGCTCATGACAACCACTGTGTCTTTCTTTGCTGCTCTAATCTTGACTTCATCAGATTTCACAGATAAGATCACTCAGAGTTTACTTTCCTATGCCTTAGATATCCTTCAAACCTGCTGATGTCACAAATGACATTAAAGGCCAAGAAGTAGTCTCTGGGCATATGTACCATGTTTTTTATCCAAGTACTTGCTGGTAGATATCAGAGTATTGTTGTTATGTTGGTATTTTATAAGTAATACTACAATGGATTGGGGTAGGATTGAAGGAGGTGACTTGGAGGCTGATGTCACTTTTTCTGGGTTTTATACCCAAAAGCATGATTACTGGGTCATACTAGTAATGTGACAAGGTCTCCACTGTTTTTCATAATGGCTATACTAACTTATATTCCCACCACTGATGCCCGAGAAGGTTGTTCTCTTCTATTTATCAGGACTGATGTGACATCTCACTGAGGCTTTGGTTTTTATTTCCTTGACTAATGTTGTTGGCCACTTTTCACAAACCCATTGGTCATTTGTACACATTCTTTGGGAAAATGTCCTAACCATTTTAAATCAGAATATTTGCCTTTGAGGTACACAAGTCCTCATATATTTTAGGTATGAAACCTTCATTATACGTTGACTTTGAAAATATGTTTTCAAAATTCTGCAGCTTACCTTTTCATTTTATTGATTGCTTCCACTGTGTGGAAGTTAAATGCAATCCCATTGCTCTAGTTATGGCTTTGGGGGGCTTGTGCATTTGAAGTCACACCAGGAAATCATTGCGAAGACCAATGTCTTTCTTATACTTTTAAGCATCCTTCCTTGTGCTGTCTTAGTGCTACTCTCGGATCTCTGATGCCATTTAGGTCCCCCTCCCTCCCTCCCTCCTCCCTCACTCCCCCTCCCTCCTTCTCTCCCTCCCTCACTCCCCCTCCCTCCTTCTCTCCCTCCCTCTCCCTTTGTTTCTGCCACCTATCTGTGATTCTGGATAACTTACTTACTGATGGCCCCAGGTTCCTCATTTAAAAAGTTTCTTTCAAAAGTCTGGGAGGAATGTGGGGGAGGGCTAACTCACACTAAAGGCCCTTTGAAAAGCCACATGGGAACCCACTATTCGGTCTTCTCACTGGGTCTCCGCATGGCCTGTCTCCTAAAGGCATGCACCTCTGGGTTCTATCTACGGGTTTAAATTCCATCCTGTGAGAATGGCATCCTTTAGGGATAGGGACCTCCTCAGTATCTTGTTGTTGATTCGCTCACCTTTATATAGGTCCTATCTTCAAATATCATTGTATTTTGAGGTATTTTTAGTTCAACACACAAATTGAGGAGAGATATAATTCAGCCGCCACAATAAAACACATCAGAACCTGCTCTAGCTAGGAAAGCAGACAGCAGATGGGACATCCTAGAAAACTCTGTATCAACAGGAGGATGAGTAAATTCTTACAAATAAAAGTCATGGAGAAAGGAAAGAAAAAGTGTATTTTCCTGGGTGTGTTGATGAAAAGTCATGTTCTTAATCGGTAGAAAAACATAATATGACTCACAGGGCTCATAGTAACCTAAAGGTGATGCTCTGGATGATTAGTGGTCGGCAAAACTCAGAAAAAAGACAGAGTGCTAAGAAAGTTTTTGCGATATCAGGAACTTTGATATGTTCTTGTAAATTAAAAACAGGGCTGTAGTCAAAGGGGTGTATAGGCACCTGTGCATTTATCTGGAGTTAGAAAGAACCAATAACCATAGATCACTCATATATTATATACCAAATCTTACTTAACTTTCTAGGAATATGTTTAGGGTTTATATTAGGAATTATATAATTTATTTTTAAGTAGTAATTATTAATCTTATTTTAGGAATTATGTACCCTTCTGGATTTAAAATCAGGTGTCTTAAATCTTAGCATGCTAAGCCATGTGCAATGTTTCGGCAGGCTTTAGAAACTACATCAACATGGAGGCACTGGGGAGAACAGAGCTGAGGTAGCAGAACAGAGCCCAGGCCACAGCATGTATAGGGTCTCACAGCAAATTTCCTGCAATGATTTTCATTAAACCACTGACAAAAATCCAATTTCTCACTGGCCCAAATGCATCTGAGCAGCTTCTGCTTTTCTAAGCTTGAATATGAAAATAAAAGCAAACTGTGATCATTTCCTACTGCAAAAATATGGCAGGACCAGGCAACTGAAAACGGCAGACATTATTTACTCGAGCTTGGCGAGAGTTGGGCTTGGTCAGCTGGTTAAGGGGGCGTCAAGGGAAGACCGTGGAAGGTCTGACCGGTGAGGTGCCTCTTGGCCTTTTCTGGTAAAGTTGGAGACTTTTCTGGTTAAGTGACACTCCCACCATCTGGGCTAACACTACAGGAGTCTTGGCTGAGCTTTCTGGATTGACACTGGAGACAGTGTGCAAGCCTAATTCATAACGAGCTGCTTCCCTTGGTTTGTTATTTTAGTGAAGTTGGTTTGCCAGGCAGCTCCTGAATGCCTTAGGGTCACAGTCTTATTGTTACTTTGGGCCTTCACATTTGCCAGAAGTACTCAAAGCTGAGGGCTCCAGGGACTTTGAAGGCAAATGAGACACACAAACACATGTATGGGCATATGCACATTGAGACATTGATCTGTACATATGTACATCAAGCCACAGACCATGAACTACCTGTTAAAGCATTTTTAAGCCTAAAATGAACTATGAACTATAGAAACCATTCAGAAATGTCAAACACTGTGCTGTGAGTTTCTCAAAAGCATTGACAATAAAGCCATTTCCCCCCTAAGCCAACAGATACTGAAAACTCATCTATTTTACTTTGAGAAAGAAAAATGGCCCTTCAGCTTAAATCAACAGACTATGCAATCTTTTGTTATTTGCCATTCTTGGCTTGTAGATGATGATCTTAAAGAGGCCCTTAGATGCTGCTTTTGCTAAAGAGAATGGATTCCTCACTTGGACCTGCAAGGTAACTGAAGGCAGGATGAAAGCCAAGCTGTCTCCATTACGTTGGGCCACTGCTTACCTCTGAATGTAGACATGTAAATCACTCAAGAATGTTGTGGCCTGGTCTCAAGATTCCCAAAGAGACCACCATAGATGCAAACTCTCCGAAATGCAAAATAAAGGCTTATTAAAAATATATATATGCAAGTTTCAGCCAGGACCCCTTCTGGTGCACAGGCATGACAGTGGCCAGAGGAGGTACCCACCCCTCTGCCAGCTGGGTTTTTTATAGAAAAAATGACAAAGTTATACATCAATTAGGGGTCTCAGTATGGATACAATTCTGATCAGCTTCTCCTGGGGGACTTTCCAGATTTCCTAGGTTATCTTAGTTGGCTGTTTGTCAAAAGCTTCTTCCTAGACTATCTCCTTAGTCGGGACATCCCGCCTCAGGCATTTATTTCACAGTTAATTAGCTGCTATCAGACAGCCCCTAGCCATCTCCTATTTGTACTTTGGTCTCAGCAGAACTCAGGCAGGCCTGTCTCAAACTGGGGTTAAGGGACTTTAAAATCTCTGGACACTTCAGTCTTATTTTGCTCTTTAGTTGGGGTATTAGGAGCTACGGTTAGAGCCCATTCCTCTGTGACTTTTGGAGGCAGACCTGTTGCCCTACAGCTCTCTGGTTATAGTGCCAGTATCTAAACCTCATACAGAGATGTCAGAGGGCGTGGTTTCCTTGTGTTGTGTTTTGAGTCTGAACAAAACCTTGCAAGAGAGGAGAAACTGATGCAATTACTTTCAATTTAGAAATAAGCAGTCTTGGCTAGATGCGGTCACTTGCCCAGTTGACCAGAGCAGAGAGCAAAAATGTCTGCCACCGTGGGGCTCCTCCTACAAGGTTCACAGAGCTCTCAGTCATTCATTTCAGCTTGGATTCATTCTCAGTGAAAACATCACTAAGGCCCCAAAAGTTTGAAGTGTGCCCTAAAAGAGTAAGATTAAGCTATTATGTGAATCTTAAGAAATGGCTTCCGATGCTTCTCTACAGCCCAGCACTTATTTTTATGTAAAATTTCCAATCCTCTTAATTTGTGGCTTAATTCCAGTCAATGTGACATTTTTTGCTTTCTCAGTTCATTTCATTTCAAAGCAGGTTCAAGTTCATTGAAAACATTCAAATATTTAATAACAGAGAAAGAAATGTCGAAGCTCTACCATAATAATTACTGGTTAATTCCTCTTTGTGCTCAGGTGAAGTCATTCATCCAAAATGCAATTCTTAAGAAGAGCAGCAGCTAATGGAACTGGACAGAGTGATTCACTAATCAATCATTCTTTTGCATTCTGCCACATGGCTGGCATGGTGCTGCTGGGACTTCTCCAACTGAAATAAAACCACAGTGTGAACAAAGGCAAACTTCCCCCACAGGCTGCTTGCTGACAGCGAGGCAGCAAGTTTGAGAAGCTCAAAGACGATACAAGAACTTTTCTTTCCTCTAAGTGCTGAATGCAAAGAGCTAAACACCAGGAAAAGGAAACACCAGAGGTCTATTTCAGCCTACAGCTTCAAGTGTTCTTGGCTGCTGGGTTTTGAATGTGCTACAGTGACTTCTGTGCATGAGAGTTTGCATCTAAACTCACCACGGACTAGTTAGCGCTAACAAAACTGCTAACCTCAGAGAGTGGATTTGTCGAGGTGAGATGGCTCCTCTCCTTATACAAGAAATAAGTTTGAGTTCAACATTCCAAGGATTTTAAGCCCTTTCTTATATCAATTTCTAAGTGAACTGTCGCCCTGGAACTTGGCACTCTGATATTTGGAAACTGATACAACCACCTCCTTCTTTCAGTGAAGATATACCCCAAAGAGAAAATAGCATGGAATCCTCCCATCTAGGTTTAGAACCCCAATGCCAGAGCTGCTGAATTAAGCTACAAGGAAGAGAACAGAGAAAGCTCAACAAGAAGATGTAGCATAGGCTACTCAGCCTCATCCCACAGAATCAAGCAAACTTCACTCTCGGCCTCCGAACATTGCCTCTGAGTATCCGAAATAAAAACACACTGGTGGATACTGCAAGTCACCCAAGGGACCTAGATGCACTCTAAGAAATTATCTTGAAAGCATTTAGGCAAAAATGTGACAGTCACAATATCTGAAGATATCTTTCTAATTGACGATATCAGTGACTGGACGGTGTCCCAGAATATTCAAGTCTGGAATTTATTAAATGGAGGACTATCTTGATGTATGTTTGGCAACTAAGTAGTGATGAACCCCATGATTCCTCAGCATTCAGTAGTGACTGGCATCAGTTGTCCTGAAACTTCTTTCTTTGTAAAAGGCCATTCAATGTATGACATAAATGTTTCTGCAAGTTAAGGGAGCAAAGTGAAATAGCATCACATAGTACTGAGCTGCCAGATGTCACCCTCGCTGCTGGACTCTCAAACTAATACCCAGGCTCTGCTTCACTTCTGAATTAGAGCTGAGCTAGAACCAGGTGAGTGCAGAAACTCGGAAGCTCAGCTAAATAAACGCTTGACTAGCAGAGCGAGAAGATAGGACCCGAGAGTAAATGCCAATAGATCTGAAGGCTGTTGGAGTTCACTGACTTCAGAGGATCCACTGCTGGCACCACTGATGATGGAAACTTAAGCCAGGTCCTAACTTACTCTATTTCCCTCATACATAAGTGGGTAATAACCTTTTAGAGCTGCTGTAAGGATTAGGTTAGAAACAGTATATACAAGAGCTTAGCACACTGATGGGTGGTTCTGGAGCTTTAATAAAAGCTCCAAAAGTTTCGGAGATATCAGAGGGATCTACCCACAGTCAGTCTAGGAGGATCACAGTGGTAACTCACACCTTTAATCCCAGCACAGGGAATAACCGGGAGTGGTGACCTATGCCCTTCATCCAATCTGAGTTTGAGGTCATCTTAGTTTACAGAAGGAGTTCCAGGCTCCCAGGCAGGCAGTGGTGGGGCCACGCCTTAACTGAGCCAAGAAAGTATTTAAGGCAGGCATAGAAAGACAGAAAGAAAAGAAGCCATGGCTCACACTGTTAGTCACAGTACTTGGGAAGCAGAGGCAAGAGAATCTGTGAGTTTGAGGCTAGCCTGGTCTTCAGAGCAAGTTCCAGGACACCCAGGACTATTACACAGAAAAAAAAAAAAAAAAAACAGCAAAAGCTGGTAGAAAGCATTCAGTGGATGTTATTACATTATTATTCAAAAACAAGGGATACATTAAATTAGTTTTACAGTTGCTTTTAGAAATTCACAAAATCATGTAATTAAAATTACAACCAGCATAATAACTAGCGTTTATTGGGCATGCCTGTTTATTAAATCTTCAGAACACAGGTAGAGTCAACACTGCACATTTTGCAGCTAACAAAACTGAAATACAGAGAACATAGGAAATGTCACTGATGCAAAGACCCAGATCATCCAAGCAAGCAGTGTGGTCTAAAAGGCTCAGAGCATCTAAGCAAGCAGTGTGTTCTGGCTGTGGAGTGCATGCTCTAAATGACCAATTTTGCTCTGATGCTGATGACGTTGGGTCCCTGATCGTTCTGCAGATACCTGCTTTCTTTGTATTTGAACGATTACACATTATTAAATGCTACGTGTTTTAAATGGATCACTGGGCTATATGTCACACTCCAGACAATTTACTTGGTTAGCTTTTGTAATTCAGCAGCGTTGAGTGGATGCAGAGTTGAGGAATCGTTAACATCTCAACATTAAAACATCTCACTTTGTAAAGCAAGCCCTTTCTCATTAGAGGTTACTCACTCCTTGTTATCCCAGCCATGTAGACTCTGGAAAACACAAATTTCAGTGCCTGCTGACTTGCCCAATGAGGACAGTTCATGTGAACACAATTCTATAAGGCACTGTTTTTGTGAATAGGCTCTTTTACTTAGCTTGATTTTTTAAGGTGTTGTACTAGGTATTAGAATTCTCTTCCAGCTCTGAAGCCACGCCCTGCCTGAGTTCTGGTGTCAAGCTTCATTTAAGAATTTACCACTGGACTCTCTTGTTTCTTTCCTCCTCGGAGCATTCTCTATCCAGCCTTCTTCCCTGCCCTTTCTCTTCTCTATCTCTCTTTCCTTTTCTTTTTCCTATATTTTGTTATAATAACAAAGTCCTTATACACAGAAGCTGTCTAAGTCTCCTGCCACTACCCGCCACCACCTCTCACTACACATCCCACCACATGGGGTATGAGGCCTCTATAACCATTCCCCAATCACCCTGGGTAAAGCACGTAGCAGATCAGAACAAACATAGTCACAACACTAGGTATCAAGATTTCCTTACTTTTAATTGTTGTAGTATAGATAAAATGATAACCACACTTAGGCTATTTGTTCTCACTTTTAAGGACCATGATTTTACCAGAACAGAATTGCTGGTTTATGCACTCAATCTGTGTTCAACTATTTGAAGAGCAACCATCTGTGGTTATACCATTTCCTATACCCATCCAAAGTGTTCAAGGTTTCAGTTTTTCCATATACACACCAACACTGATTAATATCTAGTTTGTTTGTTTGTTTTTAATAGCCTAGCAGATGTTAACATTTTATTTAAAATAATCTAGTTTGACTCAATGCAACCCCAGCTTTAGTAATGCGTTGATAGAATGTTGCATTTTTTCTTTTTCTATATGAAGACCCACTGAGGAGGCACCATCTATGAACCAGGAGGCAAGCTCTTCCAAACACTGTCTACTGCTACCTTCATCTTTAGACTTCCCAGATACAAAATCTTGAAAACTAAATCCATATTGTTGCTATTGCTGAGGCATTCTGCTCGTGGGATTTTTGTCATAGCATTCAAAATGGACCAAGAAATCAGCTAAAACCATCCCTTAGAAAGGCATAGGAACCAGGGGTTTACACGGCATACAAATTTTCACCGTGAATGTTAATGTTAATATAGTTGGCCATGTGCCACAAAGTGAGAAGTCTATAAGGGACGTACAACGTTAGTCAACATTTTCATAGCAGATAAACCAAAATCAATGAAGGTAGCTTTAAAATTAATGACAAAAAATGAACAGGAAAATGCAGAAACAAATCTAGGTGAGCGAGCACATGCCCAGAGAGAGCAAGGACACTGAACACTGTCGGTTGCCTTCCCAAGAGTACCCTGCCCCCCCCCCCCCCGAAAGCCATTCAGTTCAGAGGAAGACCCCTGGGATGTCTTTGTTGGCTTGAGGACAACTTCCAAGGTTGGCTGAAAGTAATGGCCACTGTAGCTGGAAGTCTGTTGCCAGCTACCTAGTGTCTCAGGCTCCTTTCAACTCTAAGTAACCCATGTGACAAGGGCTTACCAATAGGGAAGGGTCTGCCTGGAAGTCTCTAGTGTTTGTGTGGTGGGCCAATGGTATTTGAACTCTTCCCAGGTCTGGTCCTAGTGCTGCTGGTGGCTATCTCACAGCGAGGATAAAGCTGACCAAGGAGGAAGTGTAAGGCCAAGAAACCTATTCCTAACTGTCCCACGTACGATATCTGTTCTCATACCAGCTTCCAGGTACAAAAATCAATTAAACTCCCTATTGTTGAAGCAATCTTTGGGTTTCGTTTCTGTTGTTGGAATTGGAAAGCATCCTGCAAGCAACAGCAGGTAACACAGCTTCCAAAGAGTCCAGGACATGGGGATAAATGCAGGAGAATCAGCTGAGCCCAGTGTGTGTTCTAAGCGGAGATGGAATCTCATAAGGAAAAATAACTTGAGAAACCACAGGAAGAGCTGTACATTCATCACAGTGTTCTTGTACAATTTCTGCTTGGATGTGGGCTTCTGAAAAGAATCTGCATACATCATTTGCCAGACTGCTTTCCAGTCTGCAAAGTGCATAGAGCCTCAGGGGGGTGGGGGTGGGCATCTGACTTTATGACGAGAGTACCTCTTATAAGCATGTAGTTTTGTGAGTAAGAACAGCTAAATAGAGCCTGTTTCATAAATGCATTGAAAGAACATTGCAGCTCTTCCTCCCAAGCAGATCAAATTCATTCTTAAAGTCCAGGAAATCTTTTAGGTGTCTTTTCATACAAAAATGTGACTAACTTGAAACCTACACCTCCAATGGTAAAAAGGAGAGCACACAGAGCTCCCTGTGCCCAACATCTGGGTTCTAGAAACAGCGACATTTGTCACTCTTATCCTCAAACAGATCTTTAATATCAGAATGTATCATCTTCAACAAATGCTGAGGTCAAAACATGGAAGCCCATCTGACCAATAACATAAGGTTTTTTTTTCATTTGAAATATAAACAACGTAGAAACTATTAGTAAATTAGTATCAAGTTCTATTTTATTAATATGTCTATGAATATATTTTTTAACCTAAAACAAACATAAGCTCATCAATCTCTACCAAAAATCACATGTAATCTTTAAATTTAGATGTAATCTACTGATGTAAAAATGTTCCCATATTTTATAGCTATTAGGTCCTTAAAGACACCTGGAAACAGGGGTCCTTAATTGAAGAGTTGCCCTCATCAGACTGGTCCTTGGGCAACTGGGTGGAAACTTTTTTTTTTTAAATTAGTATTTATGAAGACAAATCCAGGCAACTATGGGCAGTGCCACCCATGGGCGGGGATTAGTCCTGGGATATGTAATAAAGTGGGTTGAGTAAGTCAAGAAGAACGACCCCACAACACCAGAAGCAGCACATCTCTAATGGTCTCTGCTTCAGTTCCTACCTCCAAGTTTCTGCCTTGAGTTCCTGCCCTGGCTTCCCATGATGGTAGACTGTGACCTATAAACTGAAATCACCCAAAACAGGACAGGAATTGCTACCAAGAACCTAGGGTACTATTGTGATGAATCTGACCGTCTTGTTTTGGAAAGACTATGGAAGGATTTTGGAGCTTTGGGTTAGAAAAGGTCTGTGCATGTTCAGAGTTTAACAAGTTGGCATTGGGTACTTGATAGATAGAAATGTTGGGAGAGGTACAGATGGCCTGGCTCATGAAGCTCATGTATTCTGTGAGTTTAAGGCCAGCCTAGTCTACAAATCAAATTCCAGAACACCAAGGTTGTTACACAGAGAAATCCTTCTAGAAAAATAAAATAACAAAAGAAACAGAAAACACGTCTTCTCTAACATTCCATCCATAACCTGTGAATTCAGCAAGGAGTAGGTTGGGCAGGTGGTTGTGGAAGCAAGCACTCACCTTCACTAGTTCTGTGTAGCCAGTCTCTCTGGGTGTCCACCAGGGCTGAGCCTTTAGCCCATTCACATTGTAGAGGGAACGCTGCCAGACAGAGGCAAAATGTCCTCTCTTGTGCCCAAGCTCATACCACTTATATGCCTGAAAGAATAGAAAGGCTAGTTCACACTGCTCTTTTGGAGAAAACATGTTTATTTCAAAATTAAAGGAAATAACAAAAGCAGCACAATGTTCTTTAAGTTGTGGTGGGGCCATCTTACAGACTCATTGTAAATACTCTGTAGTGAAAACTTACTTCCCCTAAAGCACATCATACCCTTCTTCAGGACCAGAGCTCCTACAGATGGCCCTTTGGTTCTCCCCATGATGAATGATTGATAGGACCATAGTTCACAGCCACTGCTCAGCATCACGGAAGGTGCTATATATTGCTGCCCTGGAAAGTGCTCAAAAGCCAAAATTTGAAGTGTGGTTTCTATTGAATGAAGACTGCTTTCACACTCTGCAGAACTAAGCCCGAGAAAATTATGGCCTATCTTAATTGAGGGACTGTCTGTACTTTGAGATAATTAAATAAAGACCGTAGCTGCTGAGGATCTGGCGACAGCTCAGCTCCACATTTTTCCTGCTTCCGTTTCCACACATCTAAGCCAGTAGAGAGTTAATTTGTTGAGTAGACACGTAAGATGCCCAAGGAGACCATGTTTGTATCTAGCTTTCGTCTTTTTTACGGTCTATTTTTATAATTTTTCCTTATAAAAGGGTTGGATTATGATTTAAACCATTTTAAATACATTTGCTATTTACTGAATCAGGCTGCTAAAATCGAACATAACTTCCTTACATAGTAACTCTCTTTGATGTCCTATGGTGAAAAGTTTAAAAGAAAATATTATTCTGACTTGGTAATATATAGTACAGTGGCTCATATCAGATGTCTTAATAGGAAACTTTTGTTCACAGTGGACTACGTTCTCCTGCAATAAGGGGCAACTCTCATGCTTCAGGTTGGTTCTTGTGATATAACAGGCATCAAAGACTAGCTCTTAGAGGGACGGCTGGCAACAGAGTACTTGCTCCATATGGCTGGTCCAAATGAGGCCTACCCATACGCCTGCACTTGGTCCTCTCCCAGGCTGCCTGCCCCGTGTACTTATTGTCTTTGGAGAGGAGTTTCTAGTGGCACATTGAATAACATCTGTGCCATTAATACATCTGGTCTAAAGATTGCTCTTTTGAGAACTTATTTTTAAAAATGTGGAACCCTCCCCAACTTATATACAGTGGGGTCTCTTCACATTGGCCAGGGTTGCCTCAAACTTGGAATCCTCCTGCCTCAGCTCCCTTAGAGCCGCAATTATAGGTCTGTGCAATCATCAGACCTGGTTACACGCTTTGGTCAATAAAAAGAAGAATTTAATGTTAAATATCTTCTTTTAAAAATCCAGATACAATATTTTAAACTTAGAAACTATTAACTTCTTTTCTATTTTATGATATTTATTTTAAAAAATATTGAAAGTAAATAAAAATCATATTTTAGTGTATGAAGCTACTAACTTTTGGAAGTATTTAATAATCATGTTTCAAAATTTTCTTGCTTGGCACTGACTGTAAAGGGTGGAAAAATGGCCCTCCTGTTTTGTACATTTCATTATTTGACTTTTATATAAGAGACCTCATCAAATCTTTCTAACAGCCCCAAACATCTCCATTTTATACTTGGTGAAAATGAGGCTTATAAAGGGTTCGATTCTTGAAGCTAGAATACAAGTCTTCACAAAACAAGTTAAAGACACTCTTTTTGTATTACTTTTTGAAACCATCAAAAAGAATCTTATTTAATTATCCTTCTCATTAAAATCTCAAAGAGCACACATGCTAAAACTTCTTATATATTGTCCTTGAAACACATGCAACTTGAGCCCAGAATTTTTTAAAGCCTAGAAAGTTAAAATAGCTAATTGATGTCAGGCAAAGAAAGAAGAAAATAGAACTCATCTTTGAAATTATTTGATCATTATTTTTTCAACCAATTTAAATTTAGGACTTTAATTCCTAAGCCTTCCGCTGTTGAACTGAACACTATTAATTACAACATACGATTTTCTAAAGTCTAGTAGGTTCATTAATCTTTCAATCATCAGTAATTCATTTAAGGATAGGCATGTTAATGGGATAGTGGAGAAAAAGGTTAATTATAGGACAACCCAAACAGTAGGCAGTGTGGCTCACACTGCAGCCTTCAGCATCTTAGGTTTGAGGCTGCTCTGTGCTGGACACCTAGGAGAGCAGGGCCCTTACAGTTCCTCTAGATTTGAAGCTGAGCTGGATGCCTGGGCAGACTTTATAGTTCCTGTTCACAGTGCAGCCTAATCTGATGCTCACAGTGTCCACTATAAATTGAACAAGGGTCTTGAATCTGCACTCTTACATCGTTTCTCCTTTATCAGAGATAAAATCGTCATGATAGATGAGAAATTTAAAAAATGTTTCTACTGATGCAATACAGAATGGATCCAACAAATTAGGCTAGATTAAAAATATATATATATAATGTCAACAAAAATCTGTAGAAAATTCAGTCAAGTAAGAAACATGTGCAAATGACCTCCATTTCTGTTCTCTTTTTACCAAAAAGATAGTACAGTTGATAGCAAGAGTTCCCCAGCTTTCTCTAGCTAACTTGCTTTTGGTGAATTTTTTGGTTTTTTTTTTTGTTTTTTTTTTTTTTGCCTGGTTCTCCTTTTTTAGATCTCCAACTTTGATTCAGAAGTTGGCAATAAAGTAACCAGAGATAGAATTTAAGAGGAAAATAGCTCAGAGGAGAGAAGGGATCTTGCTCTGTGATCTCCATGCACTGCCCTCAAACTGGCAGTAGAATCTAGAATGAGACTATATACGAAGACAGAAAGAAGACTGACGCTGGGGGGCCTGGGAGCTTGCCCACTGCAGGGCTGCACGGTTGTCTTCCTCTTTCTCCTCTGCACTAGCAAAAGCGTTTATTATTGTCCATTTCTCATCAGCCTCTCTGGCAGAGGCTGTAGGCTTGCGTCTCACATGCCTGTCCTCTTTCAGAATGGGAACGAGCTCCGTGGGTGGAAACATGGAAACACAGAGGGCAGCTGCTTCCTAGCAGGCAGGCTCTGACACACTTTCTCTTTCTCTCCCTCTCTCTCTCATAATACTGGGGTGTGCTAACACAGGGCTTCTATGGGCATATTTCTGTTCCCTGCAAGGATGAATCCTTGTGAGCTTTCCAAATTCAGGAACTGTGCTGTTTCTTCACATATTAATGATAATTATGCTGGTAGAACAGTCGCCCTGGCTTAAATACCAGGCTCATAACAAGTGTTCAGTAGTGAATTCATAGTCCTTGAAGTAAGAGCTGTTTTTATCTAAGATAGGAGATAAAGTAGATTTCTTTTATGTCTTTGCCCTGTACCATAAAATGTTCAAAGATAAATTAATTAGTGACAATTATATTTACAGTAGTTGAACACGAATTTTTACCCAGTGTTGGATACTGGGGCAGACATTTCATTATTCTTCTTATTCACGGGAGCTTCTTTTTTACAACACAAACCATGAAGGAACCAAGTAATGACTACCCATCAGTGACGTCTTCTCCCTCCTTCTCTTCACTTCTACTGTCTTTTTCTATTTTAGTCAAGTGATCAGTAGGTTAAAGGGGAAAGTACATGTGAATAGAAATGTAGAAAGGAAAGAATGTCAATCATCCCAACCTCTACTGCTCTGAGTCTTGCGGTAGATGGCAGAGTCACAACCACCTTGCTCCTAAGCTTTCAGCTGCCCAGAGGGTCCTATGTTCTTGCTATGTTTAGAAATTTGAAGCTGTGTTGTCCTTAGATGTCCCGTATAGAAGGCAATGACTACCAAGAGTCACTGTCCTATTTGTCCTTTTATCTTAAAACTCTGAAGACAGCGGAGTTAAAATTTCTATAAAGGTATAGGATGGAAGAGGTGGGTCTCATTGTTTATCAGCACTTAAGTTACGGTGGGACAAGGCTAGAAACTAATGGTACATGATTTCATGACTAATGTCATGTTTATAAGAGCTGACAACTCTACTCAAGAAAACAGGTAACAGTGAAGTAATATGTCAATTGTTTTAGTTACAACATCTCTGTGTGTGTGTGTGTGTGTGTGTGTGTGTGTGTGTGTTGTTACCTGTCATTATCCTAGCTACAAATGTTCAGCTTAAATTTAATATGACAATTACATAGTTAACTATTAAGGCCATGCTGTTTAGAGACTAGTCAAATAGTTCCGTAAACAACTACTGCAGAAATTCCAAAACAAAACAAAAATTAAAGTCTGTAAATATTTTTAAAAAGTAAAACAATGTCAGAGACCTCTATATTTCCTAATTTCAGTCAAGAATTAGAAGATACCTTCCTCTACACACATAGATACACTCAGACATATACACTGACACACACTTTTCTGATTACATATTTGATACCTTGGCAAACAAACAGTAAAATCTAAATCCCAAAGATCTTATAAGAATTCTGCTTTAAAATTTATGCTAAAAAAATGTTAGTAACATTTTATATACTTCCTAGAAGTAAACCCCCCCCCACACTCTCTTGTCTACTGGAATAATGTCACAAACCCAGTCAGTAGTACCTCTTTGTTCCCGACCCTTTGCATGGCATCTCCCAAGTGGAAGTAAAATCGTCCATCATCTGTGCCAGGGTCCCCAGATTCAATTCCTTCCTGGAAAAGGACAGTGTTACCAGGTGAAGGTGACATTTGAGATCTCACAGGAAAACCTTCAAGATTCTCAAAGTTATATCTTACTATTAAAATCTGACAGTGAGGTTGGCCAACACTTTGCAGTGTAAAAATGAGATTATCAATCTAAATTTATCATTACAGCTATCAATAACTAATAGTGGACTATCCCATAAATTAGCAAGCACCATATACTTCTACAGTGGGAGCCATCATATTTCAATATTGCAGATGATTTCACTGGCAGGCTATTTTCACGTTTATTTAGCTCTGCAAGTCTGACCATATGCCACTTAGGGTCTTTTTATCCCTGAACCCAAACACTTCATTGCTCTTATTTCAAGTGCTGACAGTCAGAGTGTAAGTGATATATCTTAGGATATTCTACCCTAAACAAATGTGTCACAAGTAGTTAATGAAACTTTTTTAAAATTTTTATTTTTTTATTTTTTACTAAATTTACAGGATTCAAGCCAACTGGAATTTTGGCACATGTAATTTTTACTGAACAATTTCTATTGTGAAATGCTTTGCTATTTCTTCCAACTTTTCATACAAGCACTAGAATTGAGATTTTTGTTTAAAAAAAAAAAGGAAGAAGTACTAAATGAATCAATATAGAAAAGCAAAAAGTTCAACGAAAATCTGAAATAGTTTAATAGCAAGGACTCCTTTTTTGGAAATTTGCATCTTTGAGGTCTCCTCACAAAAGGCCTATTATCTTAAAAATGGCAAGATGGCAGCTTTGTGGGTGAGGGCATGTCCTGCTAAGCCTGACGATCTGGGTTTGAGTTTCAGGTCCCACGTGTTGCAAGTGTTACAAGGAGAGAGCCAGTTCCTGCAGTCTGTCATCTGTCTTCCAAGTACATGATATAAATGCACATGCTCCACTTACCCATGGTTGTACACACACACACACACACACACACACACACACACACACACACATACACATACACACACACATACACACACACACACACACACACACACACACACACATACACACATACACACACACACTCGAAAGTTTATTATCTTCTCCTAGAAGAAATGCTATTTGCACAGTGTTGGAAAACATCATCTAACACAACAGACTGACTACAGGCATGGAGCATCTTTGTATTAAACATCCACCATAGATCTGGTTTGCCCACTGATGTAACTGGGAGAACCCTATCAGGCCTCCAGAGTAAAAGGAGATGTGAGGGCACTTTAAATCAGACCACTGCACATGCCCACATAGCCCTGCAAAGAATAGAAAGCTCTGCAGTGTCTGATGAGAGCCAGGACAGATAAGAACACTTGCCAACTAGAGGGGCACCAGCTCGGCTCTGCACCCCACGACTGTGGGCCAAATAGGAGACTAGAAGTCTGTGTGACAACACACAATGTGACAATTCTCAAGAAAGACAACATTTGCAGCAATGGGAACTGTTCCGAGTGGTCACAGAAGCCAGCCATACTGCTTCTGTAATGGGAGCTGGAAGCTCTGCTCAGCTATCTGTCTACTGTAGCCCATTTCTGCAGCACAGCTTTCTCCTAACCACCACATTGTTACTATTCAAATACAAAGTGAACCAATGCAAACCTAAATAGGCTCCCTCAGTCATAGCAGCCACATCTTAGATGTTCAGTGACCTCACATGGCTGAGATGAGTAATACACATACATGATAGTTCTATCACAGCAAGAGTTTTATTCAATAGCTCTGACCAAGACCAAGTGCAATTCTGGCAAACTGTCCAGGCTTCAGTTTAATTAATATAGTGGAAAAAGCAACAACATACTTTAGGATTTTGAGCCCTTAGCCAGGCTTCGGCATTCAAGCCTATCTAATGCAGATGGCTATGGAGGCAGCTGGAGCTCTTTGGAGTAGACTCTGTGCTTAATCAAGTTGTGAAAAGGCACTTAACACATTGCCTATATTCTAAGAGACTATCAATGAATTTTGTCTACTTTTGCCAACATGTAGAAATTATACTAGGGAGAAATGAATAGCCAGTGTACACTATGTAACATATGAAAATGCTATTATAAAATCTGTTACTTTATATAATGGTGAATGTTAATTAAAACTAAAACCACTTTATAATGACTTTAGCTTTAGCGATTTCTTCCTACGGTCTTTTCCAAACAGTGTCTGCTCATGTTGTCAACGGTAATGTCAGAAACATCTCCTGCAGGACCCTGTCCTTCGATCTCCAGCAGGAGCTACTGTTTTAGTACCTTGTTTGAGGAGTGGATCATCGGGGGTGGGCCTTGAAGGTCATTCGGCTTCTACCTTCCACTCCTGCGCTTTGATTAGTGGTCAGAGACAACAACATGAACAAGCTACTGTCACTCATTTCTGCCACCACAAGCTCTGCCATGCATCCCAATGACTCAGAACAACTCCTAGAAACTAAGAATGCACACAAAACTTTTCTTAAATGGATTCTGTTGGGAATTTTGGTAACAGAGAACCCCCATCAAAGCACCTTATGTGGCTGGTGATTCTTGAGGACATTCAGTCAGGGTATAGGTACATACTGCCTTAAAGTATGCACTCTGAATCTAGGAAGCCTCAGCAATGCATGCCAATCAATTAGAAGCCACAAATAGAAGCCATAAGCAAAGGGGGTCTCAAATGATTCCGGGAAGTGAGCAGATGGAAGGAGACCATGGTGGCTACCTTTAAGTAGGGGATCCGGGAAGTGAGCAGATGGAAGGAGACCATGGCAGCTACCTTTAAGTAAAGGATCCAGGAAGTGAGCAGATGGAAGGAGACCATGGCGGTACCTTTAAGTAGGGGATGCTCTCAGCTATCTTGTTCTGCGCCTTCAGGATGAAGCCGTAGTGTACTTTAGCAAAGCCATCATCTGGTGTCACATTCAGAACCTAATTCAAAGGAAACAAAGAGCTATTGTGACAGAGAAGAGACTGTACAAGTACCAGGACACATTCTAATTAGTTTTGCTGTACTTGAAATGGATTATGATGTTACAGCTTCAAACACTGTGGCTGCAGGCTGTCTCACCACTAACATTAAACAAAACAAACACACTGCCTCTCAATAAAAGATGCTTTGCACACTTCCTCACTGAATAAAGTTGTAAATAAGGAGGTAGTAACTGCCAGAGCATGGCTTTGACACCGCAATCAGAAAGATGCCTGCCAATGGATATGACTTCAGATTTTGTCGCTGAGTAGAGAAAATCATCTTGAATTTTTGTGCTTAAAGGGAACTCCAGAGGGCTATTAACATTGCTTTATATATGTGTCTCAGCATATTAGGACACATTCATTCACAAAAACATCCACCAGTGGCCGAGTGTAACATGAACAGAATCACTGCTGTAGGTGTATGGTGATCCCAAAGGCAACTATAGTGACGTTTATAGGGGCATTGCTTTGACCATGGACGTGACACCAGCTGCAGTGTGATCGATCCCATATCACTGCAGAGGGCATGATACTGCTCCAGAGGCTAGCCTGCACCAAAAGTATAACCATACTGAATGACGAGAAGTATCTGACAGCTGTAACCAAACACTTGCCTGTATGTGTGGGAGTGAAAAATACCCCAGGAACCATTACAGGCTTAACATATCAGCAGATGTGAGTATACTGAGCCTTGTGGGTCTTCAACAGCAGCAGCCGAGAGTCTCAAATGCTGGGGACCTGTGTGTTAGTCCAATGTGGCACCAGAATCTAATTCTTTGACTCTGTACTGAGGCTGCAATCCATTTGTGCAACCTTTTGGAAGTGGGAGATTATTTTTAACTAACAAGCTTAAAAATTATGAATGAAGATAAATCCTTGATAGTGAAATGATTTTAAGCACTGAATATAAAGTTGGTGGAAAAAAAAAAAAACCAACAGTCTGTGATAAAACCCAGTGGGTATTTCATATAAGCCAGATCACTGTTCATCACTACATACATTTACTATGACTTAAAGATAAATTCCACAAAATGACTCTAAATTAAATATTAACAGTGAGAGAAATCAACACAAAGGCATTCAACTTGAGAAGCTATTTAGGACATGAATTTCTTGTACAAAGAGAAAGTCGAAGAAGATGAGTGGTACTTGTGGAAAGAGGATGCCCCAGTACCTCTGCTCTCTATTTGAGACAGTTAGGACAATTGATGTCACTGCTACCATGGGAATTGCATGAAGGAAGAGTGAGGCATCCAGCAAGGGACCACCATGCTTGTACCGGACTTACTGTACACAGTCTATACACAGGGATTTGGGCTCATATCATATCACTCATTCTCACTTCTGGCGACCATGACCTAAAACTCAATACTGGATGGAAACTCCTCCTCTTTTGCACCAAAGGACCCTCTCAGCTGCTGACACTTTGCACCCCTGCTGTTCATTCTCCACATGGTACCCAAAGGGAAACCATGTACACTCAAGGTCAGACCTGACTCTTCCTCAGGTTAATTTACTCAGCATGAAAGGCTACATTAAAGGAACCACTTCTACCAACTCTCTCTGCCTTTGCCTCTTCCAGATGCAACTCTGAGACACACTGAACTCCTTCATAGTAAGCCACTGGCACTCTTACCACAAAATGTTTGTATTCACAATACCCATTGGCTCAAAAACTTCTCTTCATGTGTCTGAGTGGGTCATCCCTTTACTTGTATGAGAATTCCCTTGGCCAAAGGCTATTATATTATCCGAAAGTATTCTACCCCCGACCATTTCCCAACTAGAAAATAGATCCTATTCCCAGTTCTCCCAAGTCTTCATCCAGTTCCAGAGGGACAGAATCCATTGTGACAGGTAGCATGACAACAGTCAGAGAAAGCATCGTGGCAGGAGGCTGGCTTATTATATATTTATCTATACACAGGAAGCAGAGAAGGAACAGGAAGTGAGACAAGGTTGAAAGCCCTCAAAGCCAACATTCTTTAGCCTCTGGGGAATTTCTCATTCAGACCATCATACCCAACTTGTTCCTTAAATTGCTCTTAGGATATCACAGCAAGAGAAAGGTAATGAACACACTGAGAGTCTCCAAAATGCTTGTAGTAACTCCAGCCCTGAGGGATACAATGCCCTCTTCTGTCCTCCATACACACATACTCACACAAACACATGCACACACACACACACACACACACACACACACACACACACACACACACACATACACACGAAGGAAAAGGGAATATAGTGAAATACAATCAAGACAATAGGCTAAAAAATTGGAGAAGAGGACAGGTCACATTGAGTCACAGGACATCCTGCTAAGGGACATGAAAATAATTCCCCAAGGAGAAGAAACGGTAAACATTTCTGCTCTGAAATACACTTCCTGGAAAGCAGCTCTGCACATGTGCAGATAGACAGTCAGGCATCCTATCTGGCACATACAGAATCCAGGATGGGCAGGACTCAGGCCCCAGAGTGGCTGACAGCACTATCCCCATATGTTTCTTTGTTTAGACATCACCTTTCACACTTTGTAGATGGATGAGTGTGAATCTACAAGTTACTAAAGACCAGGTGGGTCCACAAGAAATCCAGGATGAAAGTAAAATGGCCCTAGAGAGTCTTTGTATCAGTCTATTATCTGTCTGAATAATATAATCTATCTACCTCTAACTCTATCTATCTATCGATCTATCTATAATTCTATATATCTATCCATCTATCAATCTACATTTTTACTCATAGTAAAAAGTCATTGCAAGGAACATTTTAAAGCACCAACTATTTTCCTTTATCCAAAACCTCATTTTTTTAATAGCCAATTATTTAAAAAATGACTAATGGAAATATTTCATTAGTCAAAAATATTAAATGGAAAACTCCAAAAATAAAGAATCCCTGTTTCAAACTGTGTATTACTGCAAGTTATGTGAGAAAAAGTTAAATTAGGCTCTATTTGCCTAGGATGTGAATCAGCATATCTGTATTGTATATGCTACCTGTTTGTTACTCAGTATTTACTCTATCACCAAACTGACTGATATAAATTCCACAGTGCTCTGTACCAGTAATCCCCATCTCCATTGATAATAGCCCAAAACACCTATATGCAGTGTTAAGTGCTATCTTCACGTTTAGGCATCCACTCTGGAATGAATACTTAGAATGCATTCATCATGGATGCATTATATCCATGGATATTACCAAACCATGAGTAACTCCTCAGAGATGATACTGAAATAATAATGTTTTAGTGGGAGTGAAAGAATTTTTTTTCAGTTCAGTAAAGTTTGGGAAACACTCTAAATACTTCATTTGATCTTAAAAAAATCTCAATTGGAGGGCACATACTTTGTACAAAGTATGTACTGAATATGTAGATAATACTTAAATCTAGAAGCAACTCCAAACATTTGATTGAACTCTTTGGCCTGGAAGGGTATGGTAAAAGATCTTTAAAGAACACCACTGTGAGAAGCAGAGCTGAGCTGGAGCTGAGAGCCTGTGGTTACTGCAGGTCAAAGGGCAGCAATCCTGCAGAGGAATCGGACCAGCTCAAGAGGTGATCAGTGTCTTGGTGAATGCACTTGGAAGGTGAAGACAACATGAGCAAATGGTGAAGTCGGCCCCAGACTGGAAATCCATGAAGACGCATTCTGTGTTGCTTCAATATGCTCAGGTCCTGAGGTGCTGCATGCACATTTAATAAATGTAGGCTGGCTGAGTGGTAGATCTGCACATGGTGAACTTGGAACCATGCTAGGTTGGGATCCCAAGTTGGTGGCAGCATCACTGCCTTGGAAAGACATTGGGGGCATGAGCCTCCAAAAGCTACAGATGTAAACAGTTTCTACCAAACCTCTGCAAAGCTAGTCCCTGTGCTGAAAACAAAAACAGGAAAAACTAAAAGTAGGGTTTCACAATGATTTTCATAAATGCACTCAAAAAATCAATATCAAGAAAACTCTGCAACCCTGGTATCAGTTTCCAAAATGAACTTAGGAAAAGAGATAGATACAGCAGGCCACACTTTGCTTAGGAAAAGAGTATTCATTAGTCACAGCTCATTAGTGTAGAAGTAAGGAGAAGGAAAAAAAGGAGAACCCCACACTTCTATCAATGTGTTAATGCTTGTCTGAAGGAAAACCAATCCATTGTGTGACATGGCAATGTTTAGAGCTTTGTACATGCCTACTATGTTCAGCCAGTAGAGACCTATGGTCGCAGGTGCACATACAATGAAATTTTACTTTTCATGGTGAAGAAAATGCTTGACATTTCTGAGACTTAGTGTCAGGTAGAAGAGATGAGCATTCAGGAAGAGCTTTAGAGAGGGTGAGAGAGGATGCACAGTTAGATGCTAGATAGCATGCACTCAAAGCTTGCTGTGACCTCTTGTGTGCACGGCACCCAGGCAGTACTTCACTGAGAAGGACACTGGAATCAAAGAGAAGAGAGGGATGGGGAACAGGGAAGAAATTTAAAGAAGGAAGAAAAAGGTATGTGGGAAGGAGGGGCATACAAGGAGGAAGGATCACTGTATTTGCATTTTTGTGTCTGTGATGATCTGTTCATTTTTACATTCACTCAGTCCCGAATCACTCACTGCAGCACATGATGTTTCTTTAAACCAAACTCTGCAGTGCAGGGGCCACTGGGTATGTTAGGGCACACCATGTGCCATGTGGAGCTATCTTATGGCTTGGTACAAGTCTTCCCTAGATGGCACACATTGGCAATACTGTCTTCTCAGTCCGCCAGTGCAGGTACTAATGATGCCATAAAAAGCCAAGGCCACACTTCTGCTCTTTCACAAACAATAAAGATGGTAACAAGGGTAGAAAGACAATAGCTTTAAAATTCAATGACTTTCCAATTAGACGTCGACAGCAATGGGGGGGGGGGTAGTCAAACACCACTTAGTGACTTTGGATTAAGGGTGGAACTGTTGTGCTGCTGTTGGAGACATTTTCCATAGGAGAAGCCCCTCCTACCCCACAGATAGCTCACCATAGTGGCATTTACTCCAGTAAAGGAAGCAGCCTGGAGACCGTGGATCCAGGGGCCCAGGTTAAAGAAGAACAAGTACCCATGTCCATCTTTGTTTTACAGAGGTTAGCTTCTCCTGCTTCAAATTATATTCAGCATCCTGTTTGCTTTGTGCCAAACGAATTCACTCATTGCCTAAAGGAGCCAGGTTTCTAGGTTTTATAGTTGCTTGTGACTTAGAGGTTATCCATTAAAATGTGCACTATAATGTAGAAATCCTTTGAAAGCCATCCTGGCCAGAAGATGGGACCATCAATGCCCTTTCAAAAGCAGTGTAATCTACTACTTTTTTCCTGAGATGCTCATATCGTCAAACTTGGAAAGATTATCATTTTTGCATTTATTAACCTCATTATTAACTTCATTCCTGTTCACATCACAAAGAAAATCCTTAGGAAGATGTCTGTAGAATGATATAAATGAAACTTTAAAAATGTTACAGTAATAACTAAAATTTAAATGGTTCTAATCAAGATACGGGGTGAATGTGATCAAGTGTATGTATACTTAAATAGTCTTTATAGGACCTGTCTCTCTGTACAACGGAGACATGCCAATAAAGAAAAACAAAGTAAAAAAAAATGGGTATAATGGCAGTTGGAAGGCTGAGGCTGAGGCAGGAGGATTATCGTGAGTTTGAGGCCAGCCTGTGCTAGACAGGTGTGATTCTGCATCGAGGAGGAGGTAGGAGAAAGAAAGAAATGGGAAAACCAAGTCCAGAGCACCTAAGACATAATTACTTTCATGTTATTAGAAAAAGAGAACAAGACAGTGCATATTACACGTAATTTCCCATCAGCACTTGAACTTACCATACAAGACAATTAGTGCGGCCCATAGAAGGCCAGGGCTTACCTCTTCATAAACCTTCTTGGCACTGTCATTGTCTCCCATCAAGAGGTATCCCACGCCAAGGTCATTTTTTAATGTAGTATCACTAGGGAACAGCTGAACCAGCCTCTGGAGGGTAAGTAGGGAACCTCTCATGTGACCTGATGTTGGAAAAATGATGAATAGGAATACAAATATTATGTGCTCCTTTGTATTGAGAATACAAAAACATGAGAGCAGATTTAACAGAAGCTGAAAAACACCTTACACCTGTCTTCACCTACGAATGGATTGCTATGTCCTGAGTAGAATAGTTATAATGCTATTCTTAATTGCCATATTTAGATATTAAATACAACAACATCAATCATAAATTGTAAAGACAGGCTTATTTTCTGAGTCAATCCACACTTAAATTTTCATCTTAAATTCCTTCTTCAGAAAATGTCAATTCCTCAGGGGGCACGGAAATATTCTGCTGAAATCATTTTGGTTCATTAGCTTTAAAACTTTCAGATAGGTGGTTGATAATGGAAAGTCCAACTTAGGAGTGAGCAGTCAGTAGAAAACGTAAATGGGCGAGGGCCATGGAGCGGGGCTTCCCTGTGGATGCCTTCTCTAACTAAGTCCCTTGGCTCAGTGCTGATGTAAAGCACAGAGGAGACATCTGCCAGTGCTGTGGCAGCCTCTGGTGGATGAGAGGCTTTGGTGCACTACATGGCTAAGGAAATCTCAGTGGCTGTCTACTTCCCAGCTTACAGAGGGAAACAGTCTGTCTGGGTCCAGCTTCACTGCTCTTTGTCACAACTGAACTGCAAAGGAAAAGAAGGTGCTAAGTAAGACCAGCTCTTGCGGAAAATCTACCTTGCAGGGATTAGCTGTCTGCAAAAGGAGTGTTAGTCAGGTTCAGTTGGGGATGCAGCTGTCCAGTTAACAGAATCTCTGGCAGAGAAGCTAGCCCATGTGTTCTGTGCCCTGTTGCTGGGGAATGATATTCGAAGCAGAACTTCATGGCAGTGAGCCCAAGGAGTTACTTCTTCCCTCTCTTACAAATCAGTTTCTTTCCTGTATACTTGGGTCTCCCTACTTGTTCACAGAGGGTCAAGCTTTCCTGCTGCCTTGGAATTTCTCCTGTTAATGAAGACAGCAGCACAGAGCAAAGTACCCCCTGCAGACACATGCTGGTCTGTCCCTTCTACTGTGTGTCTGGGTGCACGGTTCTACTGTGAGGCAATGCCACCTCCCTGCAGTTTCAGGACCTCTGTCTAGTTGCTTCAGAGCCTCCTCCTGTGACGCTGCCTTGTGTGACTCTGCCTCATTCTCACTTCAGTAGAAGAGACCATACTAAACACTGAAGAATTTCTGTGAGAGGTTAGACAATTTCTCAAGTGACCTGCTCCAGGGCAAGAGAATCTCTTGGTATAAAAGTTAAGAGGAAACCAAAGAATTCCATAATTCTTAGCTGAATAATATCTTAACAAATTCTTAAAAACATAAAAATGAATGTAAAAATCAAGTGATTTTATATGTGTGTGCATGTGCACATGCATGTGTGCATGCATGTGTGTGTACATGTGATGTGTGTGCATGTGTGTGGATGTGTATGTGTGTGTATGTGTGTGTGTACATGCATGTGTGTTCTTGTGTGTATGTGTGCATGTGTGTGTATGTGTGTGTACATGCATGTGTGTTCTTATGTGTATATGTGCGTGTGTGCAAATAGCAGCTAGAAGACAAGCTTGGGTGTTCTTTCTCAGAGGCTGTCAGCCTTGTATCCTTATTTGAGAAAAGGTAAATCACTAGAAAGCTGGCCAACCTTGCAAAAACAAAGACTTGAGTGTGATACCCAAAGTCCAAGTAAAAAGGCATGGTGGTGCAGGCTTGTAATTCTTGTGCTTGGGAGGCAAAGACAGGCAGATCCTTGGGGCTATTATGCCATCCAGTCCAGGCTTTGTGAAGAGCTCCAGGACAGTGAAGACTCTTCTTAAAAAAAAAAAAAAAAAAAAAAAAAAATTAAAAAAAAAAAGGAGGGATGGCATCTATGTTGTCCTCGGGCCTGTGTGTTCACACTTGCTTCTGTACATGCACACACACACATACACACACACACACACACACACACACACACACACACACACACACACAGTTACTGAGGTTAGGATTAGTTAAATGTGGAAAATGTTTCTTCAAGACAGATAAATTACCAGCAGCTAGTTGTCAAGCTAGGCTCCTCCTAGACACCTTGACTCTGAGATAGTATCACGATCCTGCTGCTAAAGGCAGACACACGCCATCGCTCACTAGGTCACTGCTCGCTTCTCACCTAGAAACTGTTGTCTTTGTGAGCGTCGCCTCAAGCTCAGCTTCACCAGGTCTGTGGGGACATCGGGCAGGCTGGCCACCTCCTGGTAGGTCTCGATGGCTTTCCGCAGGACATCATTGCTCCTCATCTTCTCCGCCAGGTCGTCTTCACACTAGAGGACGTCCCCAGACACATCAATGTCCCATGACCTCTCCGTTTGTCATTTCCCCCAGAGATTCGGGACAGTTAACTTTTAGATATGCTCTTAAAAGAGAAAGTTGATCTTTTTTTTTCTTTAGTAAATAACATAAACAAAAGAAAGCAGGGCAATGGCTGTTTCACTAACAGGAAGAAAAAGTTGCTAAGATATAGATAAGGAAAATTGTAAGATCAAGACAATATTTCCTAGGGCTGGTGTGGGTGGACATCAGAATATATGAGAATGTAGACAGATAGACATGTGAAGACAGGACTGTAATCCACAGTCTGTTCTTTTATTTGTGTGCTTAGTGATTCATCTTTTCATCCATCCATTCATTAAACAGCTCTTTTTTGCAGACAACTGGTCTACATATGTGTCATACTAACTGAGAAAATCAGAGCAAGCTTCCTCTCTCTTCTCTCTCTGTTTTTTTTTTCTCTCAGGCATGCTTCTATTTAGGAAAGGACAAAATGACAAATACAAAGGTGTTAATACACAGAGGCAATGGGCTCACATGTGATGAATATAGGGTGGGAACATTTCTGGTTTAATCAGGACAATATGGGGAGTCATAGAGACAGGATGGACTTGGAAGCTATGGAGAGAGATTTCTAAGGCAGAGAGAATAGCAAGGGCTGTGGCTTTCCAACCCAGCAGAGAAGAGAGGAAAGGCAGACTGTAACAGTGGAGAGGTGGAGGGAGGTGACCATCAGGTGACGCAGGGGCTGGAAAGCTCTTGAGGATGCTGAACTGTTATGTGAGGAGAAAGATTATGGTTCGATCCACGGGGATGTGCTAGCCACAGTATTGAAAACAGGCAGAGAGAAGAGCAGAAGTGGGAGGACCAGGCTAGAAGGCATGGACGGCAGGGGCCTGGGATGATGCAGCAAAAATGAGTGGAGGAAGAGATGTGATTTTGGATTCATATTGAAGGTCAGAGCCAAGATATCTACAGATGCAGTGACTGAAGTCTAATAGACAGAAAGTGAGAGAGTGTGAACTTGGGGTTTGGTGTGACTACTTGACTGAACTGCCATCCCCTAAGAATGGCAGATAGGACAGAGGCAGGTCTTGGGGAAGCATGGAGTCAGGAGTTCAGTTTTGGATACAGTAATCCAAATGCCAAGTAGAGTTAAACACTCAGAAGGTCCATTTCTTGATGTGGAGTTTAAGGAGAGTTTGGCATCAAGGACACAATACACAGGAAATGTCAAGAACGGATGTGGCATTTGAAGTTGGCAAGCTAGAAGAGTCACGATTGTAGACTCAGGAGAATTCTATAAACTAAATCCTAAAATTATCCAGTGTTTTAAAATCACCAAGAGTTGGGGAGACACAGGAAGATGAGCAAAGGGAATGAAGAATGAGTTGTGTAGGAAGTAAGGACACAGCAATGCCCCAGAGGCCAAGTGGGGTACGAAGGTTTTAAGAGGAAGAGAAGTACGCTCCCATGGCCACCAAGATGGACAATAGGAAGGGAGTGAAGAGAACGTAATGGATGCTCAGTGGCCTTGGCATCACTGTTCCCATGGGTTTGTGGAAGGTGTGCATCAGGGCAGAGCTGCATCAAGTGAACATGGCAAGGTTGGAGGAGGAGGTAACTCCTTCCAGGCTACCTGTAACAGGAACCAGATACTGTGCCTAGAGATAGAGGGGGTGAGAGCCCAGGGAGAAGTCTTCAGGATGAGATACTACATCACGTTTCTCAGTAGATGCAAAAGATCCATGAGAAAGGGGCAAACGTGATAACAAAGGAGAAGACACAAACCACACGGACGTTTTCTAGTAGGTGAGAAGGGAGGGGACAGGACAGTTCGTACCTGCCAATAGATGGACACATGGTAGCAGTATGATTGTATGAGAGGGTAAAGTCTCCAGACCCTTTTATTTTCCTAACAGAGTATCCAAGATCCATAACTTGGGATTGAGAATTAGGAAAGAAACACCAGAAGCAAGTAAGCGGGACTGTATACGATGGATCTCAATAGCTCACAGGATTTTAAAGACTTTCATTTAAAGATCAGCATTCAAGAAAAATTATAGCAGTTTGATGCAAAGTAGTATATAAATTTTTAATCCAAATATGTAAATATAATTACTATACATAAACTATGTGCTGGGTTAATATACAAAGTCTGAGGACTTGGTTAAAAAAAATCCTCATACTCCTCCCTCTGATGGCAAGTCATTTATAAGAACCAACATTCATTGATAAAGACATCTGTGCGAACATTTTTTCCAGAAAACAGTATATCAATAAAATAATGTGTTAACATGCACTGATTAGGATAAGGGTCCCAGAATAATGAGGGTTCAGATGGAAGCTATAGATAAATGTAGATTTATAAGGAAGAAAATCTGTTAGGAAAGACATTGCATAAGATTAGTAAACAGCAATTTATTCTTGCTTAATAGAAATAATCGTCAGACCATTCAATTAACGTTTAGGCTGACCCAGCAGATTTAATTCCCAGGACAGAAAGTTCCATGTTAGTAATCCATCCTGGCCGCACGCACATCCTTCCAGTGGCTTGCCATAGCTATTGTGAGTTAACTTCCAAGACCTCAAATACTGATAACTGACTGAACAGAAACAATGTCCTTTCACAGAGGCCACTAAGTGAACCTTCTCTACCTGGAATCTGCAGAGTCACCCAACAGAACTGAGTCTCTGCAAAAGCCAACCTCAGTCATCCATCAATTCCTTCAAAGACTGGAAAGAAAGAAAGACATGTCCATGTCCCTGTCCCTTCTCAAGCCCCTGGCTCCTTCACTTCAGGCAAGTATAAATACCAAGTTAACAGAAAATTGCTAAGAACTCTGATGAATGAAACTAGCAGAATTTCTTTGAAAAATGGAAATAGAATGATTAGTTTTGTGGTGTGTGTGTGTTTAACAGTTTTATATCTATAGATCCATAAGCTAGGCTTTGAATGAACTTTTGTCACAGGACATTTCTGTCACATTTTATGAATGGACTAATTCACTCAAACTTCCTAGGGGACATGTCACTTTGTACCTCAGAGCCACTAATAATTTGTGAAAGATAATGACGTGAACTCAGTTAATAATTTAGGACTTTTGTGTAAACTGTTTAGAGAATTTGCTCAAAATTGATTTTCACAGAGATCCGAGAGTTGGGTTCAATCAGTGATATTTAAAAATATAGACCCAATAGTTTGTATTTGACTTGGGGTTGACTCTTAAAGATCTTGCTAACTGAGAACTGAAAAAGTCACAATTCAGTCCTTCTCACAAGATTCGTCTATTCTTACTTTTAAAACTGCTATAAATTTGAAGTTTCCTTTAAATTACTCTATTAAAATTTAATTTGCCAAGCTTTACTTTTGTGTTATGCCACATTAGTGTTAATATCAACAACATCTGTAGCATAATATCTTAGAGATTAAAAAATACTGCCCGAGGCCCACATCTCCAATTCCTCCTGTGAAAAGAAAACTGTGCATACAGAGATCCCTACAGTCCAGAGGCTCCAGTAACCATGATCCAAATCACATAGAGAGAAAACTTGGAATGTGCCGTCATTAGCATTGCATGATCATTTTCCCGCCAGTTAATGGGCTTTCCATAATAAAGGACTTGATATTAATAACAAAATATGCCACTTATCTGGACATCTGGATCTTTTGGGGATAAACCTTCTCTCTCAATACCCATGTAGTTTCCCAATGTTGGAAGACTACGGCCCAAATAGTTGCTCTGTACTGTACCTGGTATGTATCAAGGACAAGGGACACTTATTCGTATTAATTGTTATACAAATCTGATTTAGTTAAATTTAATCAATGAGAATTGAATTAATTATTTTATAATGGGATAGAAAGACTGAGCAGCTGGATCTGAAGTGGCCTCCACCTTCAATACAGAAAGACATGCTGTACTCCTACATGTGTCATTAGCTGTAAGGGTCACACACAGGGGGACATTATCTGCTTCTTCTCAGCTCACCAACTTCTGTGGCTCTCTCTGCTCATTGCTTCCCAGTCTGCCTTGCTGCTGGCCAAGGCATAAGGAACTGTTAGAGTCCTGAGGTGGAGGATGCTGCTTGATAAGGATCTAGCGAAACTTCATCAAGCATGTGGCTTCTGCCTCTACTTTTAGGAACAGTTGTTTGCACAAGGGGGACTTTTCTGCTTATGCAACCCCCGAGGAAATAGGGGGAACTTTGAAGACAGAAGGTTGTAGCCTGAAAGAAGGTTCCCAAGAATCTTCCTTTTGCCCCAAGGATTGTGGAACCGAAAGGGTAGATTCTTAGAAATGTCTTACTCAGCTCCTGATACAGGATGTCACAGGTATATCCATTGCCCTATAATGAAGTGCTATACCAGGGTCTTCCTTTCTGGGACCATATCAAAAAGAACAGGTCCCTACTACAAAACTAAGGAACAGAAAAATGTTATAATCAGCCAGTTAAATGCCTATTATGACATATTTCATAAAGCCTTGAATTTTAGAAAACATCAAATGATTCTGCACATAACTTAGTTAAGGTGAAAATATTTTCAGACTGACCAACATATTGTAATCACATGAAGAGGCAGCCTAGACGCAGGCTGTAAAAAATAGAAGGTTCTATGTTTTGCAAACCTGAGAAATTTGTAACCTCTTGATTTAACAGCCGCTTTCCAAAGATAATATTTTGTGTAAAACTGTCCGTTCTGTACATTTCTTTTTCATCCTGGATATTTAACGAGGAAATAAAAAAAAGTGGGGGGGGGGAGGGAGAGGGGAGGAGAGGGAGAGAGAGAGGGAGGGAAGGAAGGAGGGAGGGAGAGGGAGAGAGAGACAGAGAGAGAGAGAGAGAGAGAGAGAGAGAGAGAGAGAGAGAGAGAGAGAGAGAGAGAGAAAGAGAGAGAGAGAAAACGCTGCTTAGCCCTTAGATGTGGGTTTGTCTCTTCTCCCCCACCATCTCCATCCCGCTCTTTGGAACGGAAACCCTGTTGAAGCTGAATTGAACACTCCTCTTCCATGAAGTTTTACTTCCTGACATATTTTTTCACAAGCTCTGGCTTTACTCTTGAGCTCCAAATCCAAGTGGTCTCTTTGATGCACCATATGAATATCTAATTACCATTGCAATTGCAAATTTCAGCTTAACAGCTGTTCTGCTTGGCCAATAACTGGCATTACCTTCTCCTGGGCTATTCATAACAAACCAGAAGTC
This sequence comes from Phyllotis vaccarum, assembly GCA_033318265.1. NCBI lineage: Eukaryota > Metazoa > Chordata > Mammalia > Rodentia > Cricetidae > Phyllotis > Phyllotis vaccarum. The sequence goes on from JARWLC010000012.1 coordinate 3,092,350, forward strand.
ACTGGTTAAATCCTTTTCTCTGGCCCTTCCATCTAAAGTCCTTTCTAATCTATCTTTGCCCTTATCCCCCTCGATAGCCAGGTCACAGTCCATGCCATCAGCATTTCAGGCAAACCACATTGTGACAGCTGCCTGTGTTTTGTGCATCTGACTCTGCTCTCATAATCCATTTTCTGACTGGCAACCAAGGCAATGTTTACAAAAAGTCACCAGATGGTTACCTGCACGAGTAATAGCCACGAAAGGCTTCCCTGGCCATAGAGAACAAGAGCCATGAGGAGCTGCTAATCTCCCTGGCTGGTCCCTGTCCCCAGCAGGCTTCTCTTTGTGTTCAGATTTCTGATGCCAATATAGTTGCTTTGAATCACGGAGCGTGTCTATCTGTACCCTAGATCCGTACCCTCTATCTAGATAGTTCTATCCATGACCCTGACACATCTCAGCTACTATCTCCTCCCAAGAAAGTACTGTTGGCTCTGCCGCCTTCACTTATATCACATTCAACCAGGACTCTTAATAAGTGTGTTTGAAGAATCCCATTACCTTCCTTTCTTGGCCTTGAAGCAAGCATTATTAGGCAATATGATAGGTTTCTTGTTAATACCTTGTAAGATTCAGAAATATGTTCATTTATAAAAAAAAATACCCAAGGCCTTACTCAAGTACTTTGGACTGCCCTGTTCATCATGGTGACCCCATCACATGTTCAGTGGCTGCTGCCCATATGCTTGCCACTGGCCAAGTCTACACACAGTAATTCCTTATCATATGCAACTTCTTTCCTTCACGATGGAGTTCTGTGTACATTTTGCTGATGGAGCTCTCCAATACCCAGCAGTGGCTGACACTCAACGGGCTCTCACTACATATCTTAAGGGTAGTCAGCTCTCAGTTGTTCCCTGTTTTGTACTGGAAATAGTTTCAAGTTGTCTGTATGTTACAACAACTAACCTCTTAGAAATGTCTAGGGCTTGCTGTTTGAGAAAGGGCAAAAGAGAAAATCAGCCTTTATATGCAAACCATGCAGTACAGAGCCTGGCTTTTCTCTAGCCCTACACTAGAGAAGTGACATCTTTAGTTTGGTCCCCAAGGGCTAGATGCTCAGCAACCAGAAACCATCCCTGTGGCCCTGATGGCCAGTGCCATTTACATTAGGTGTACTCAACTCCACCTCATCGTGATTTTCTCATGGAAAGCCCCCAAAGATCACGCTAAACCTTCCTTGCATTCTGGCCATCTTTCCCACGTGGAGGTGTATGAGGCACCAGATCCCTATCTTAAGATCAGAAATACAACAAACTCTTTCATGCCAGGAAATTATTTTGCCTTATGTGGTCATTACTGATGCAATGCAGAATGTAAAGGGAAAACAGACATTGGCGGCACAGCTGGGCTCATGCAGATGCAGGTGAGTGTGGCCAAGCCTTATGACAGGAGGTGGAAGATGATAAAAACCAGAATGATGGAGGAAGATAAAAGGGGGAAAGGTCGCTGGTAAGAAATGAAACTGCCAAGAAACAAAATGTCATCCGTGTCTCTCCCAAGCGAAGTTATTATTATCAGTCACACAATAGAGTCTAAAAGCTCCAAAGAGCCTGAATGAAAAGCACAAGAAAATTCAAATGGAAAACAGGGTAGTGGTGACAGATGACCAATGGCAAAGGTGTCACCCCTTTATTTTCATTGCAGAACCAGAGACAAGTCATCTGGATGTTACCAGACTAGATAGACAGAGCATTGAAAACTGCCTCAATTAAAATGGTGCATTTTCCCTGGGTGTAGGTATATACTCGAGAAAAAGCTTAGACAGCAAACACAAGTGAGCCATCTGATTACACAGAACATGTGAACGGCAGGACAGCGTTCTGAGATGGGCCCAGAGTACCTGCGCTTTGCCATATCTTGCTCGTGGGCTCTGAGGGTACTTGCGAACCAACTCTTCAAAGGCATTCATTGCTTCCTCGATTTTACCCTGTCAGAGAGGGACAACTGTGTAAATATAACCCCCGTGAACAATGACATTTAGTTCTGTGATTTGACAGACCACAAATGATTTATTCATAAGTCTTAAAGAATTCTTTCTGAATGCTAAACAGAGCTGCCTATGTTTCAAAATACAAAGCTGTATCAAGTACAGACATAAAACTGTAGTGACTATATCTTAATTTTTAAAGTGAGCTATGCTGCTGCCGAAACATAGATTTTTTTTTTTTTTAAGATAACCACATTTTTCTCCATCTATGGAATCCCCACGTTTTCTTAATGAAAACACTCAAGTTACACATGGGGGCAAATGACTCCAGCAGTACGATGCCTCAGGCCTGCTGGAATCAATGAGGGTACCATAGCTTCAAAGTGTATGGAAGGATGAATAAGGACCACTTTGACCATGGCACAGGTCTCTGGCGGAAGTCAGGCTTGATTGGGCTTATCCAGCTCTGCAGAACACATGGCTGCCTCTGTCACAGCTCATGCTTTCTTCTCTACGGTTCTTTAAAAGTAAATACCATCAGTTTCCTATGGGGAGGTAACAGATTACTGCAAATTTCATGGCTGGAGAACAGAAGGCTGAAACTGGTTTTGTGATGCTGGCATCAGGGTGACAGAATGGCTCTGGGGAGAATCTGTTCATGCTGTCACCATTCCTTGGCTTGTGGCTACATCACTTTACTCCCGTCCATCTTCCTCACTGGCTGGACTTTCACCTTTTTGTCTTACCTTCTGTCAGGACCAAATCTCCCTTTACTTTCTAAGAAGGACACATTCAAGTGCTTTCCAGATAATGCATGAAAAATCACACCTAGAAAGATCCATTTTTAAAATGTTTCCGAGGCAACATGTATGGATCTCAGGAAACAGGGTCATTTGTCAGTCTAGAGTGAGGGCCTTAGTTTCCTCTGGGGGACCATGCCAATGTCAGTCTGGTGGCATAAAAACAAGAGAAACTGGTTCTCTCACAGCTCTGAGCAAGTAGATATCAAAATTACTTTTTCTTCACTGAAATGAAGATACTGTCAAGACCACTCTTTCTGCAGAGGCTCCAGAGGGAAGTCTGATTTTCCTTTCATCTGCTGACTTGTGGCCCCAGTCTTTGTGTGCCACCTTCTACTTTGTCCGTATCAAGTTCCCCTCTTTTACGGAAACATGGATACACTTACAGACCAACTGGAGAATCCAGGATCATCTCTACCTCTGGATCCTTAACTTAATCACATTTAAAGGACCTGTTCTCCAAGTAATAAAACCTGTACAAGTTCCAGGGATTCACATTTGATTATTTTTTATTGGACCATTTAAGCTTCTAAAATGCTATTGTCAAAGCCACTTCCACGGGCACTGTGCTAAGTGTACCACTAACACACCAAAAACATAGGAGAACCAAGATTCATAACAAAGTCTACAGCACATCATTCCTCCTGGGTAATTTCTCCTTTGGATTGCCTCAGGCAACAGCTGTGAGGCTTTCACAAGGGAATCATCACACATGCTCACACACGAGTTGACTGTGATATAAATGTGTCTGTTTTTAGTCAACTTCTCCCATCAAGATCTTTCCTAGATACTAATACTGCTATTCAATACTTATTCGGATTTGGAAAGCATTTAGTAGTTACAATTAAGTGCCTTAAAATGATCTGTTCCTCAATGTGGCTTACTTATACAGACAGTTCTAGAGGGATGTGTACATACATGGGCCACAGTTGTGGTGTGAAGCCAGTGGGCCATGCAAAAGGACATTCTGACACCAAGCAGATGCACCACAGAACCCACTGAAGTGATGGGAAACTGTGAGATCATCAAACCCCATAACTATCCACCTACATCTATACAGGGCATTTCTCTATGGGCTCAGTGCGGTCAGCTATTATGCTGAACAGCACATTCTAGTCTGTTTCTGGTTCTCCCACCCTGCCTGCAAAATATAGAGGTGACTTCATCTGTAGCATGATTTAAAGACTGTGGTGTGACCATCCATGTGCTCATCCTACTGTGGCTTTGCTATATTTTATTACTACCCCACCTCCCATGGGGGGGAAAAAAACCCCAAATGTACCACCACCAATAACAAAAAAGTACAAACCTTCCTTTAAAACGTTCATTTATAATATTATTATGATAATAAATCCATTAAGATACAATACTATTCTAGTGAATAATTCCAAAAAAACCAAATCAATATATTTCATTGGGTTATATCAAATTCTGTGAGGTGAATAAAGGAAAATTTTAAATAGCACATGTAGGTTTTAAAAATTCAATGTTTTAGGGATATCATATAATTCAGTGGGCTAAGGCACTTGCCACAAAGCCTGAAAATCCAAATCTGATGCTGAAAACTCACATGGCAAGAGAGAACAGATTGTCAGCCAGTTGTTCTCTGGTCTCCATGTGTACACCAGGGCATGTGCATACTCACACATGTGAATATACACCAGGGTATGTGTATCCCCACACACATAAACACACACATATCAATGAATAAAGAAATGTACTTTTAAAGCTTTAAAACTCAGATGATTCAAATGTGATCTGATTTCATACAATTTTGGATATAACGAAAAGTAAGCACATGTTTCTCCATAGTGCAGAATTTAAATGTGAGAGATGGATGAGGCTGTATTAGCCATCTGGGGCACCTTGGCTCAGTCCTCAACTATTCTTGTATACTGACTTGTATATCCTTTGGAAATACTAGCTATAAAAACAATCATAAACAAGTTTTAATTATGTTAATGGCTCTACCACAACTCGTCTTAAGAGCAGAAGTGCATATGTAGCTGCTGTTCCTTCCTCCTTAATTTGCCTTGTCACAGACTCACAGGGCTCCTTAAGGAAAACACCATAACTTCTCCAAATGAGCAAGACTGTAGAACACCTGTGGACTGGACATGCCAGCACTCGAAATCCCACTGACTTATGAACTTGTTGGTAATTCAGTCTATTTATCATTCATTATAACTGCAGAAGACTCCTTTTCTACAGTCCTTCCTTTATGTGTTAGCCCAAAGGTCACCTTTACCTACAGCCTCCTCACGCATGATCCAGACCAGAGAATGTGAAGGAAACATAATGAGATGAGGGAAGACAGTCTCTGCTACATTTGAATTAATAAATACAACCCCCACCACCACCACACACACCAAAACCAAGCAAATGATAACAAAAATCATAGATGGCTTTGCTTTATGATGTCAAACAAGATAGATGCAGAAATCATTTTATTTGACAAAATCCTAGGAGCAGGGAATAGTCACTGTCTCCAGTACGCCCTAGAGTTATTGTGTTTATCTGCTGGTGCCAGGGTTGACCAAACCTCTGCTGAGGAGCCCTGTCTAATGCTGGTCACAGAGGCCTCTTTGCTTCCAACAAGCAGGTGAGAAGTGCAGATTTAACCCACTTTGATCCCTCACTTCCACGCTTTTTCTTAGCTGTTTCTTTGCTTGCAAGCCTTCAATCCACTCCTTTACAGGAAATGGCTGCTCCATAGAAAGGCACATGGCAGGAAAGCTAGTGACCACTACGGACTTCAAATGAAATTTCTTTGAAAAAGCAAGCAGATAAATAATTAAATGTCCTGACAATGTGATAAATACATTGTGGACTAAATTATTATTATGTTACATGACTATGACCAGGATAAAAGAGATAAAAATTTCTATATAATGTCAATTTATTGTTTTCAAAAGCTGAACCATCTGGTGATAAAGTAGAACTTTCCAGCTTTATGCGGGTATATTTTACCCACGTTGGGCGCCATTTGTAGTAAGAGGTTTCTGTCCTGGACTTTCGAGCCTAGCCTCAAGGTTTAGGTCAGCAGACCCACTGACCCACAGAGACACACAGATGCTTACAATAGTTTTAGGCTGATCAGCTTAAGGCCCAGACATATAACTTTCTAACTCTGTACCCTTAATCTAACCCATGACTCTTATCCTGTTCAGCCATGTGGCTCGGTACCTTTTCTCAGAGCAGCATAGTTGTCCTCTGCTTCTTTTGGCTTCTCTCTGGCATTCTGCTCTGTTCTTCCTGTTCCTAGAGTCTTCTTAGTCTGGTAGCCCCGCCCACACTTCCTGTCTGCCTTTGGTCAATCAGCACTTTTTATTAAACCAGTGGATGGGACAATTATTTACAAGGAACAACATAATCCTCCTACACTTGATGACAGAGCAAAGGCATTGAGTGCTTTACCTGAGTGAGGAGAAAGCTAAGCCTGTGCCATCTGATAGCCATGGGTGTTAGACTAAGACTTCTTGTGTCTGTACTGAGGTCTCAGAGCTGACTGCTGGTCAAGTGGCAGTTGGCAGTGGTAATATTTTTTTCTTTGGAGTTTTACAAAAAGCAAGAGGGACTTAGGACCAATGTGCATCATTTTTATTTTCTCAATGAGGAAACTGAAGGCTACAGTGACCAAATGCTACAGAATCCATGCACCTAGACCTGATGGAGATGAGTGGACACTAGTCCACAGGGCCTGTTGGCCATTCTCTTCCACTGAGGCCCTTGGGTGCAGCTCTATCCCACGTGACTTGGTATCTAGGAAGGTCACGGGTTATTTCTTTTTCCCTTACTAATGCTACTGTCATTATTCACTTGTCACAATGATTTTAACAATGAAACCATTGCACATTTTTGTGTAAAATAAAAATAGCAGCCTACCCTTTTCCGGAGCTTTTCTGCAGCATCAAGTTCAGCCTTGATGGTTTTATCAAATTTGTTCAGAAGTTTAGGTTTCTTCTTTTTCTTAACTGAAGGAGAGAGAAAGAGAAAAAGGTTTTCCATTTAATTTGTTTCTTGTCAAGGCAGTTATGAGAGACCAGCTTTTGCTGTCCAGCATGTAACTTCAGGAGCAAGAATATTCTAGTTCACTTTCAAGCAGTGAGCACAGAGCTGATAACACTTAGGAAAACACTGCTATCCTGCGGGCTATCCTGTACCACATGGCGCAGATAGCTCCCTTTGTACAAACTGAATGCAGGCACAGTTTTGAAGATGTCAGTGGGTGAAAGTTTCCCATAGTGTGTACTCACTTCCTAATTCTCCTGGTTACTTAAAATCTCCTTAATGTTACTAGACCCGATCTAGTGATCTGTAGCCAGCAAACTCTGTCCTTACTGTTGCCATTGCACTGAGATGTCATGACCCAAACTCATGCTTGACAGAAAAAAATCTATGACACCACCCCATAGATTCTTTTCTTTCTAAAGATTTATTTTGTATACAGTGTCCTGCCTGCATGTGTGCTTGCAGGCCAGTAGAGGGCACCACATCTCATTACAGATGGTTGAGAGCCACCATGTGGTTGCTGGGAATTGAACTCAAGTCCCCAGGACAAGCAACCAGTGTCCTTAATCTCTGAGTCATCTCTCCAGCCCCCATATCCCATGGATTCTATGCTTCTCCTAAATGTGAATACTGCAGGCTGCCTTCTTATTGGCACCATTTCTTATGCCAATTTCTCCATAATATGACTCTTCTTATGTTTTCGACTAAAAGTATTCCTATGCTTTTACTCACAGCCATGTGACTGATAAAACCTCCCAGTACTGCCCAGTTTCCAGCTCTCTCTCTCCGCCTACTCCTTCTTCCCAGCCTCTGCTCTCCTCCACCATAAACATGTCTCTTTAATGGTACTTCCCGCACATGACTTCTATTATCATGTTCATACTTGTAGCTACTTAGCCCAAATTGCAGACTCCTGCGGGGTAGCACTGTGTCTTAAACCAAGACTGCATCTTATTTAACAAGTGGTTTGGGGCCTTATGCAAATCAAAGTCCTTCTCCTAAAAGGATGTCACACTCTGCTTGTGTAAAGTCAGGGCCCATTGGTGCACACTGGGTAGTGTCCTGAAATATTCAGGTGCACCCAGTTTGTCAAAGACAAAAGCTTGAAGGGTAAAGCAGAAGCTTCCAGATAGAGAAGAGGATTCATTCCCAGAAATGAGATACAATAGGATAGATTAGAACAATCCAAAGATAAATTTATTTTTCTACATTAAACTTACAAACCTATTAGCCTTCACCTTGTTCTGAGACAGAGCATGAGACTCTCCTCCCCAAGGGTCCATGTATGTACCCACATACCTTCACTCTCTGCTGAGAAGTCGGTCTTTCCTCTGTCTCACTTGCTAGTTGTTCTTGGGCTCCATAATGTTAAAACCTCTGTTACTTTACAGCAGACCACCCAAGCCATCCAAAGCCCAGCCTACCTACTGTGCTCACTCTCCTCTCTCCATTGTCCTCATGGTGGCACTTTGCCACCTACCCTCTCAGCATTGTGGTTTCCTCTCCTAACACATGGGGCAACGCAGGCCTTCCAGAGGAGAGATGAGCCTTTCCCCACCCACATCCCTGCCAGAGCCCTCAGTTCTGGAGAGCTACACTTGAGCATCCTTATTACAATTTTTAAGAGTTCTCTTCAATGGTTTTCCGTCTAGGCTGTTAATTTTGGAGGTCAGGTGGTAGAGGTTGTCACCAAAGCCTTCTGTGTCTCTCATTTTGAACTTTGAGTCCAGTCACTGGTGCTATTTCAAAAGTAGCTTCCTTGTCCTTTACAGTCAGCTATGGACCCCAACACAGTCTCTGCTGGTGGTACAGACAACAGATATCATCATGGCCCTCCACCAAAGCACAGGCCACAGACACCACAACAATCCTCAACAGCAGCACAGGCCAAGGACACCAACATTGTCCATGACCTCAGGTGACAGTATGGGCCACCCACATTAGCATGGCCCCCAGAAGCAGCATGGCCTAGGGATATCAACATGGCCTCAGGTGGCAGCACAGGCCATGGACATCAACACGGCTCCAGGCTGCAGTAGGACCTTGGAACCAGACATGGCCCTGGGTAGTTCCTTCCGGTTTTACCTGGCACAGATGACAGCTTCTGTTCCCCCTGCAATGGCTCTTTCCCACTGCACTGTGGGATGCCTGGCTTTCCATCCCTATTCTCTGGCCTTTGCATGGGATCCATAGCTTTTCTCCTCTGCTGGACACTGGGATGATATGTTTCGGGAGGAGGGAGGGGGTCAGTCTTCTGCAGCCCATGAGGCTTTCATAGCTTAATTTCTACACTGAGCTGCAAGCAATCTGTGGTATTTATTTATTTATCTACTTATTTATTTGACATTGCAATGTCTACAAATACAGACAGCTTAATCTCAGTAGACTAGAAACAGAGTCCCTTATTCCCTGCACCCCATAGTGGCCTTACTTTAGAGAATTCCACTCTATTCACCAGAAAACCTCATCAGCAACTTGGTCAGAATGGGCAAGTAAAACAAGAACAAAGAAGGGTTGTGTGGGACACAGCAAAGGAAGGCTTCTGGCTCTTACCGTTCACTCTCTGACCACCTCACCAGGCTTTGCACACCTGACTTCCTCTCTCTTCCCACACACAGGGACTAACTTCACTGATGAGACTGCTAAGGTGGCAAAGGGTTAGTTATCGTGACTCTTCTCTCACACCCACATGGAAGGAATGGGATGCCTATTTGTTGGTTTCCAAAAAAAAAGTTACCTAAAAAACATCGCCTTCTGCCTCTCCCCAATACTGTGAGACTGCAGACATTTGTCCCTCCTACTGGTTGACTGGCCAGAAGGCAGAGAGAACATATGGGCAAGGCTACCAGATTAAGAAAACTCTGGGAAGAGGAAGAACAAAGCAGAGATGCCAGGCAGATGCAGAGGAAAGATGAAAATGCTCTGAGAAAAGGTACCAAGCCACTTGGCTAATCATGGGTTAGTTTAAGAGTAGGAGTTAGCACGTTATATGCCTGAGCCATAGGCCAAACAACATGTAACTAATATAAGACTTTGTATGATTATTTGGGACCAAGCATCTGTATACATTCTATTTGGGACAGCTGGTCCAGATCTTGGGGCTAGACCAGGCCAGAAACTTTATACTATATACCAGGACAGAAGGGATAAGTTACCAATAATGAATATACCAGATGAATCAACCCTTCATTGCCTCGTAGAACACATGAGCTACTCTGGCACCAACAGGAGCACAGACATAGATTAGACAGAATGGCTCAGACATGGGGTGGTCTCAGAAGACTGCATACCCAGCCGAGCTCACCAACTCACAGAGCAGGTCCCCACCCTTAAGAACTAGAGCTAGTTAGTCCATTACCCATAGTGGCCGAGTATGCCCACTCCTGGAATCCAGCATTAAGAAATCTGTTATTCTCTATGACCCAAGGCTCATCCTTCAATCATCACTCCTCATAAATAAAGTTGAAACTTTAGGTATTTAAAATCTCATTATTTAGATGTTGAAAATGACTGCTCTGGCTGTCATGTGGCTGGTTCCTTCCCCCTCTTGCCTCTCTCTGTTTCAGAATGTGATACATGGGAGAAGCTGACTACTAACGAAATACCCAGAATCCTCACATTTAACTTGAACTTCTCTGGCCAAGCAAAACAATTTTCTCAATAAAACACATGGAAAATTAAGTTTCTTCCTTATTTTATATGCCTATAGTGCCATACTGTTCTGAGGATCTTTCTGAAACACAACTTGTTAAAGCTACTGAATTATTCAAAATAATCTTGTAGACCTCAGAACATATGAAACAAAACCCAGATTCCTAGGAATGTCAACCAATGTCAATCTGACCCATGGGAAATGACACCATGTGTTGGAAGAACAGAGGCTCCAAAGTGAACATTGACTACTCTATCTTGCGTTAGTCACCAAAGAGAGAAAATTCAAAATCTTTACCTTCTAAACCTTATGGTTGTGTTTGGAAATCAATAGAAATTTTCACAAGGAAGCTAGAGTCTTAAGTAAAGTTAGCATTCCATTTCTGTGACAATAAACCAACTGATCAACTTATAAAATGGTGATGGGTAGCATTATCAGAGGCCTGAGTTCACACTCAGCTGATTTTGGGCCTAGGCTGAAGCAGTACTTCATGACACTAGAGAGAGAGAGCAAGAGAGAGAGAGAGAGAGAGAGAGAGAGAGAGAGAGAGAGAGAGAGAGAGAGAGAGAGCTCACTTTGGACACGCAGAATGCAAACAAGGATGAGGATAGACTGGGACCCCAATACCCTCCCACACTGGTTATTACATGAGCTGTTATTACATGAGCTAGAGATGAAAACTTCTCACATAGCCCTTGGGGAACACTTATCCAAACCATCGCAAGTGTTCCTGGAGAAAGGCATTAAGGGGAAAACTGAATATTAGAAAAGTGAGTACAGGGTAAGTGTACAAATAAAAAGTCATGTAGATTTCAAAATTATAGCACTTGGAATTTTTGCATATGTAAAAATCTTGGTATTGGAGTCCAGTCTACACATAAAATTAATCTGTTCTGTATTTATCATATACACACATGACATGTATATGCATGCATACATCTTATACACACATGCATACAAGTACAAACGTCACATGCACATCTGAGAAAACTTCTAAAGTGGTTTAGTGCTTATGTGTTCTAAATGATGTCCATCGTGTAAGGTCAGATATGGAATTTCTGCTTGTGGAATTATTTCTATGTACTCAAATATCGGATCACACAGAATTTCCAACATTCAGATTAAGACTAATAATATTAATATATTTGAGAGGAAACAGTAGGACCTTCCAGGAAAAATGGAAAACTTAAGTACACCCTGTGGTGGGATTCAAGTGTTAGCTGATAAGGTCCAAAGACGCTTATCCAGGGTCCCAGGCAGAGGAACAACAAATACCACCATAAAAGACCAGTGCATGATACACCACTCAGACAAAGGACTCTAGATGTTGTTAACGGAAGCCACAAAGAGGAACAGAGAATCTGTTTCTGTCTGGGGATGAGCACACACACACATATATATATGTTGGTTTCTTGAGACAAGGTTTCTCTGTGTGACCCTGGTTGTCCTGGAACTCACTTTACAGACCAGGCAGGCCTTGAACTCAGAGATTCACCTGCCTCTGCCTCCTGAGTGCTGAGATTCAAGGCATGGGCCACCACTGCCAGGAGTACATTTTTAACTACTAATTAAACATAGACATTAATTTAACTGTGTGACTGTCTCCCATAGATCCTCCTGAAATCCTATACTCACTCATTCAAGGAAAACAGTGTTTCCCTTGAGTTTCCTCATGGCATGCTTCCCTGAACCAGCATTCTGCTCTTCTCAAGTTGGCCCCTTCTCTGTTTTCAATTCTGCCACTTGCCCAAGAAGCCTAAATTTCCTTCATGTAGCCTCTAAAATATGGCGTGAAATTGAATGTTTTACTTTTCAATGGTGTTTTTGCTACCTGAAAAATCTTCCCAATACTTCTATTAGAGAACTCCATATCTCTCACAATCTGTGGTCCTGTTTCAAAGCCACTCAAGAAGTCATCTAGACCGTTCATCAACAAAGAGCACCTTATCTGTGCTTATATGACATTTTATTTCTAGAAGGAAAAAAAAAAAAACCCTACTCCTCAGACTGATTATGCAGTTGCATGAACAGCATTCAATTTTCCTATTATTTTCCTGGCAGGTTTATTGTTTCCACAAGGAAAGGACTGACCTCGCCATCACTGATAACCAGCATCTGCCACTTGACCCATCATAGAGAAGTCCCCAAGAGCTGTTCTGAATGCATAAATGCAAGAACAAAGCAAGACATTCTAGAAGGGATGACAGCAGTATCGATTTATAATGTAGGAATATTCACTTCCTTAAAATAAAAGCCACAGTGTAGCGAGCTTTTATGGGGGGATCACTAACCATCTCCCAAATTACAACAAAGAGACTAACATTAGTTATGTATGCTTTACCTTATCTTATGTCCATTTCTTGCTAGCTCTTATCACTTTATTTAACCTGTTTCTCTTTATGTGTATTTTGCCTCGGGCTTTTTACCTTTCTGTAATTCTGTATGTCTATCTGTCTGGGGACTTGCTAGCTGGCCCCACGCATCTCTCTCTCTCTCTTTTCCCCTGTTCTCCATTCTTCCTCTAGATTAGATTTTTTTGTACTTATTCTCTGTGCCTACCAGCCCTGTCTAGCTCTGTGCCCACCTCTTCTTCCCAGCCAGCAGACATTCAGCTTTTAATTAGACCAATCAGGTGCCTTAGGCAGGCAAGGTAAAACAGAAACACATCTTTGCATAACTGAACAAATGCAACATAAACAAATGTAGCAAATCTTTCCCTAATTAAAACGATATTCTACAACACACAGTAATAAGCAGCTATAGTACATAAAACATACATCCCTTTAATGAAACTGCTCAATAGACGGTGGTGGGAAGGGCAAAGAAGGAAGACATGAACAGGCTAGTTCCCACAGAACATCTTTTGGAGAGCATTGGTATTTACATTCCATGTATTATTCCATTTAAGGTTTTTAGTGCATTTAGTAGGTCTGTACAGGTGTGACAGGATCCAGGCACAGTTAACCAAGAGGTTCTTGGTTCTCAAAGCTCAGCTCCTTTCAGTGGGATATCAAAACTCCAGAACACAGCTTTCTTTGTTTCATCCTCAACCTAGTTTTATTCATGTAGCCCAGGCTGGCCTTGATTTCAGCGTGTACCTGAAAATGAGACTGAACCCTGATCCTCCTGCCTCCATTATAGGCATGATAACAAGCATGAGCCACCATGCCACAAAGTACAGGGATGGAGACTGAACCCAGAGCTTTGCACATGCTAGGCAAGCGCTCTGGCAAATGAGATATGCTCCAGGTCACTATTGTCCTTTTGTTTTGTGTACGAAACAAAGGTCTTACTCTGTTCCTTAGACTGGCCTTGAACTCTCTGTCTCAGACGGTCTTCCTACCTCAATCTTCCAAGACTTTGAGTTTATAAGTGCATGTTATTACACTTGGGAAATTCTTTGTTGATACATAGTTGGCATTTGTTGAGCACTTAATTTTCAAACACATGTCCCTTGTCCAGGATACATATTCTGCAAACAGCAGAGCCTAGACTAGGTCTTGGGTAGACTGCAATTGCTTCCTGTCTCTGGCACCTGGCCCAGACACCGAAAAGGTGAGCTATTCATGCGCATTGATCATAATGGCAGAATGGAATTAAGTATTAGTGTAAGTAGTACATTATACAAAGGAACTAAGTGAATTTTGTATTAGCGTCTCTAAAGATAAAGATAGTTTTATAAAGCATAGTAATTTTCCTTCATTTTGTGTCTTAAGCACCCAGCTACGTTACACAGATGCAGTCTGGCTTAGTAGAATGATGAAAATATGAGCCTCAGTGTTACCACTCTGGGGTGATTTGAAATATCTAGCTAAGCTTCTATGTCTCTATCATCGAAATGGGGATATCTAGCACCATCCACCTGCCATGGATGATAGTCATGTGGTGTGGGATACCTTTCTGTATGCTGTGAATATCATTCATTAATAAAGGGACTGTTTGGGCCTATGGCAGGCATTTTAGAAGCAGGTGGGAAATCTGAGCATAGATAAAGGGGAAGGAGAGAGAAGCAATCCAGCCACCCAAGAGGCAAGATGTAAAGAAATAGGTAAACCATGAGTCACATGACAAGACAGATTAATGGAAATGGGTTAAGATATGGGAGCTAGCTATGATATGATATGCCCGAGCCATAGGCCAAGTAGAATATAAGTAATACAAGTGTCTGAGTCACTGTTGGGAGGCTAAGCAGCAGGCCTGGACTGTGGGTATGGAACACCAGCTGGACAGGCCAGAAATGTCTTATAGTCATGGGCATGAAGCCCTACACCAATGTTAATTACTACTTCTACCTATGGCATCTTAATTTACTTCTGCTTCTTGATTCAATGGACTATTTGTATGAGCTGCTGTCTTAGGGTTTCTATTGCTGAGATAAAACACCATCACCAAAATGTGAGAGTAAGGTTTTCTTTTATTTGGCTCACATTTCAGGAATGTTATTCATCACTGAGGGGAGTCAGGACAGGAACTTACACAGGGCAGGATCCCAGAGGCAGGAGCTGATGCAGAGGCCATAGAGGGTGCTGTTTACTGGCTTGCTCAGCCTGCTTGCTTATAGAACTCAAGACCAGCAGCCTAGGGATGGCACTATCCACCAGGGCCTGAGCCCTCCCCATTGATTACTAAGTGAGAAAATGCCTTACAGATGAATCTCATGGGGCCATTTTCTCAGCTGAGGCTCCTTCTTCTGGTGACTCTAGCTTGTATACAGTTGACACACAAAACCACCCTATATTAGTAAATGTGTAAAGATTTTTTTTTTTTTTTTTGTAGGATTAGGTTTCTGGCCCAGACTTTCAGGCCTCGCCTCAGGTTTGGATCCACAGATCTGCAGTCCCACAGTCCACAGAGACACGTAGATGCTTACATTAATTTTAGACTGATTGACCTAACGCCCAGGCATATAACTTGCTAGCTCTTTTACCCTTAAACTAACCCATGACTCTTATCCTGTTCAGCCATGTGGCCCGGTACCTTTTCTCAGAGCAGTATAGTTGTCCTCTGTTTCTTCTGGCTTCTCTCTGGCATTCTGTTCTGCTCTTCTTGTTCCCAGACTCTTCTTAGTCTGATAGCCCTGCCTACACTTCCTGTCTGCCTTTGGCCAATCCACGCTTTTTATTAAACTCATAGGCGGGACAATTATTTACAATGTAACATCATAAATCCACTACATTTTTTTTTTTTTAATTTCAGATTTGCTCTATGGTCAAACACTTCCCTGGTAGAGATTTAGGAAACTTTTCTGACCCATGTTATACCTATGGAGCCACGTGGTACTTCTCCCCAAGCTCCAAAACACTTTGAGAATCCCTAACCCAAAATCCCAGTCTGAGAAAGTGAGATGACCCACTGAGTGAGGATACATGAGACTAATGATGGTCAGAGACAGAATTCACAGCAGCTTTTGTACAAGCATTCATCAAAATTACTCAAGCAAAATATTAGTGACTGGATTTTATTATGGGACTCATCAAATGTGGGATTTGATGAAAATTCATCATATTATATTAATTAATTTGAAAAGCAAAATAATTTATGGGAAAGAAATATGAGACTGTACTACAATATCCAAGGAAAATGTGTTCTCCACCTAAATAAGGATGAAGATAACAGTGTGTTGATTGTAGTAAATAACAATTAAAACCAATCTGCTGTGGAACTATGTTCTTGTACACTGTAAATATTGGTTTTATAAAACACTGGTTAGCCAGCAGCTAAAATAAGCCTCTGTATGTTTATCTGGGACTGTACAACTGCAGGACTGGCAGGGCAGGACACAGAAACTTCTGACTGCATATGGCTCCCACTGTTGGACATTGATCTACATAAAGCTTGAGAAAGCTTAAAAATGGTTTTAGAACACAGAAACAAAGCCAAAAATAGATTCTTAGTTGTGTCTCTCAAGTGGTATGCAGACTTGAGCTACATAATGGCAGGTTTGCAGTGTGCAGCTTGAGCTGCAACATGGCCATTCCCAAAGTCTCACAGAAGCCTCAATACACACAGGAACAGCATATGACAGATTTAAAGTTTCTGTTCATACAGACAAAAGGGAACAGAGTAAATCATGGCTTCCTGGTAGCAGTGTTTTCTTGGGTTAGCTCTGTGGGAAGCAAGCAGAGGTGTGGTTACATCAAGAGAGGCTTAAGCATTAGGGGCAAAAACTGAGAGGCTCTTTTAAGAGGCCATGCACCAAACACTGTTTATGAGCAGCAGATGACAGTGCTCTACTTAGTGGCAGTGTAGACCCTAAAATTCCCCAGAATTGGGGTGATAAACATGGCTTCTGCCAGTACCTCTGCCAGAAAGCTAAGCTCTCACAGACCAAGGAGCTAGGTATAGCTAGCCTCCATAACCAAGGCTTTAATCCTAGCCACAAGGCTTAAATCTGATCCATGCCTTTTAGCAGATTAAAGGTATGGCCAGAAAAATAGAGATATACAGTATAGACAGATTCAGACAAAAAAATTAAAAGCCTTTAAATGGTTTACAGTGTGTTTAAAATATACAGAGGCATGGGAGAGAAAAGAAAATGGAAAAAGGATAGAGAAAGTTCTTAAAAAGTAGACTAAAAAAATAGCCACATAAAGATGGGAAATACAGAGCCTGGATACTATATGTTACCATGTTGTTTTTTAGTTTCCTGACTGCAAGAAAGTAGAAAAAGCTGCTGAAGGACATTTGATTATAAAAACTGCGAGATAATCCAACCTATATATTCTGAAAATAAATTGACTTCAGATTTTAAGTCAAAAGATATGTTACTTTGGAGAAGAGATTTTCTTTGTATTTCTACAGAAAATAAGAGGCCGTGGATTAATTCCAGCTTAAAGAAAATGAAGTTTGATTGAGAAGATCCCTGAAAAATTCCCAATGGGAACAGATGGCCCAGATGATCCAACACTGCAGATGCTCTCTGTTCAGTTTATTCTGAGTTCTGCATCTAGAATAGCTGCATGGCTGCTGGCAGAAATGATCCAGCTTCACAGACTACTCCAATCAAGACCTGACCATAATCCTGAATATTCTTTGGGTCCTCATAAGATTACCAGGGCCCTAAATCAGCAGGAAGTCGTCTAGAAAAAAAAAGGGGGATGTTGTAGGACTGTGCACTGTAAATATTTGTCGTTGTAAATATTGGTTTAAATAAATCACTGATTGGCCAGAAGCTAGGCAGGCAGGACGTATAGACGGGGGAATTCTGGGAAGAGGAAAAGCGGACACTAGGCGGAATCAAAGGAAGTAAGATGAGAACGCTGCACGGAAGCAAAGGTAGCAAGCCACGTGGATAAACATAAATAAGAAATATGGGTTAAGGAAAAGTATAAGAGCTAGCTAGCAATATGCCTGAGCCATAGGCCAAAGAGCTTGTGATTAATATAAGGGTCTGTGTGTTTGGACTGAACGACTCAGGACTGGCTGGGCAGGACACAGAAACTTCTTCTACACCAGTCCTAGTAAACAGTTACACTTGATATGTTTAAAACAAAATCACTGTTTAAATTTCAACATAAGAAAACATTAACATACGCGAGGAGAAGGAGACAACAGAGAACGCCCCTAAAGAGTGCTCCCTCTGGGTTTTTGATGAGCACAGGACAAGCATGTCCATATCTGCGATGTTCCTAAGGGACCCACAGGGACTGTGGACAGCAGAACTCAGCTATTTTCTCTTTCATTTAAAGGTGGGAATTGTGCAAGCCGTTCCCTGCTGTTAAGCATCCTACGGGTTCTGAAATCAGTTTGCTAGGACATTGCGAGACAGCAAATCATCAGACTCTCCTGGCAGTGCTTTGGGCAGGGGCCTTTATTTCTATTATTGCTACATGATAAAGGAAAACTAATGTAGTTGCTCTGAAGCAAAGCCTTCTGATGCTTCTATCTCCAAGGCTACCCACCTCTAAAGTACACATGGGAGAACACTTCTGGAGATATCACTATCCTCCGGCCCTCCGCAGCAATGTGATGGGACCAGTGGACAGTGCCGCCTTCATGCCTCCTCCAGTGGAGGAAAAATGGACCTGTGCTTGCCTCAGAATGAAATATGAACTACAATCCAGCAGGAGTACAATGTTCAAAGCTTACACTGTACAGTGAACTTGAATATTTTTTTCATCTGAGAGACACTAACTAACACAACACAGTAAACATAACAAAAAGGGCAATTGTTTTCACCTGCCTCCTTGATGGAAATACTGTGAGATTCAGCTGGGAGTGTTCCATGGAGGCTGCAAGTATTTCAGTTCATTAAATGGAGATGGCTGCTTCCCCATAGAGTTACTTTAATAAATTATACATCATTCCCCTTCTACAGTAATAATCCTTTAACAGATGTGACCCCATATGTTAAATTAGAAATTTTAGACACTAAGTGATGTGTTTTTTTAAAATGTAACAGAAACTCATCAGTGCCCAGGCAGTCCATATTCCTTCCTATGCACAGTCATTATGAATGCCATTTCCATGGGCACTGCTCAAGAGGGTAGAGTTCAACCCTGGCTTAATTCCAGATTCAGCTTGAACAATCTTGGTCTTCTGGTTCTCTAACCATTAACTGAGTATCTAAGCAACAAAAAGCAGGAGGCAGCCCCAGGGTGGATCACATGCTCACACAGGGAAGGTGCAGGTCCCATTTTCAGGAAGTAAATACATAAGGGTGAGGGTGACTTTGTCAGGTACATGCTCAACAGCAAATACAAACTGATACATCAAATACAGGGATGGCAGAAAGGCCAGCACAACAAGTACAGACTGAGATAACATCACGAGGTCAGTAAAATATATCAGGTGACCCATGCTAACAACCCCCCAAAGCATTACTGCCCGATATAATAACTGGTGGTCATTAAAATCGGATTTGTAGTCTGTAATTGCCAGCCTTAACATTTTGCACAGCATCCACTTCCAACGAGCAGAAATGTATATAGGATGCATGTCAGAAAATTATCTATCAAATTGCATTAATTTTGTTTAAACATTGCTTAAAGGTACTTCAATTCTTCCTTCAATAGCTTTGTTTCTATAAAACAGTGATTTCCTAGTAATGTCAACACAATGTCCTTTATATAATCTCCTCCACTGGCTATGCAGGAGTGTCTCCCGAGAACCAAAAACAAACAGGAACTCTCAAACCCCGGGGATGAGTAAAGCCCAGAATCTCTGGTAGATCTAAAGACAGGGCAGAGCATATTACATCTTTAACAATTTAGGAACTTACAAGGTAACTTTTAGTGCTTAATTTTTATCGAATTTCCTCACTATCAACAGGTTCTGAAGGTTTAATAAGTGTTAAACAGTACAGTCGTGACTTTCTTTATTGCATATTTTAAGAAAGAAGTTGCATAGGATTTCGACATATATATATATATATATATATATATATATATATTAGAGGAGATTTCAGCATCAATTTCTAAAATCAATCTGATGAGCACAATAAGAGAAATCTTCAAATTTGTCCCTGAAACTAAAAATGAATACCTACCTGATATTACAAAGTTATTTGGCTTTGCTTATTATTATTTTTTTTTTTTTGAGATGGTTTGTAGGAGGGGATGACCAGAGAGACCTTTGACAAGCAACCCAAGGATGAGTATCTTTGTCTCCAGAAATGCTTATGCTTATTTGGTCAACTGAAGGAGGATAAAAGTCTTTCTGATAGTTTAACAAATAGGAAAAAAAGATACATGTTTAACTGGTACATTCCTCACTATAAACAAATATAATTTTAGCTTAGACTAGAACTAGAAACTTGAACTTATAACCCAATATAGTGAAAAGGCAAGCCATTTCTATTCCAGGCAATGGTTCTGAGAGCGACAGTACGGTAGAAGGGGATTCTTCCTTCAGATACTAACGTTATGATTAAAAGCATTGAAATGGCTTGACTATTGCATAGACGACGTGTGACAATGGTTTCTTAGAAAGTGTACATATGGCATTGAAAGGCAGTGACTGTGAGGCGCACAAATAAAGTTTCTCAAGCTAGTTTTAAAAAAGAGAGCCCTAAAAGCAGTCACAGCTAACAGGTCATATTCAAGAAAACGGGAGTCGTGATGGAGAATAAACGTGTAAACACACCAAGCAAACAAAGTGATCTAATAATTTTATACCCAACAAAATGTTCTTCAAAAACCAAAGAGGAAATGAAGTTCACATATGTCAGAGCAGAAAGAACTTATGAGAAGTTGAGCTACTCTTTAGGAACTGCTGAAGAACACCGTATGCTGAAGACACATTATACAAGGTGGAAATGTACACACAGAGTGAAGAATTAGAAACTGTGCTTAACATGAGTAAATACATTTCATTTTTCTGTTAAATATCTTCAAAAACCTTATCTTTCAAAGATAATAATTTTAAACAATAATCTGTTAAGAAAGTCAATAAAATGTTGTGTGGGCTTTGGTGTACATGCAAAAGACGCATGAGGGAGAATGAAGTGGAATAACTAGAGGGAGAACTGGAAGGATCTTAGGGCCAGTTCCTTGTGGTACCCAGGAAGTGATGTCACATCCCTTGAGGTACAGACTGAGAGGCTAAAGGCATATCCTATAAACTCTAAAGAACCACTGTAGTTATCCAGCAAAGACATGATATAATTATAAATATTATTCAAATAATCCAGACGAGCAGAAAGAAAGAATGGAGAACAGACAGATAAGTAGCAGAAAACGGAACAATATGGTAGATTTAAATCTAAGCATTCTAGAAGTCACATTAAATAAATGCTCAGATTATTGTGCCAATTAAAAGACAAAGGTTTTCAGGTTGGGGAAAAAACAAAAGCAAGCCAAGACTTAATGGTAAACTGTCTTCAAGTGTAAGGGAGGTTACTTCCTGGGGTCAGTCCAGAACACATCCCAACACCAAATTCTTAGCACCAAGGATATTTATTACCCCAGAGGGGCAAAGGCAGGCACCACACAGCAGCAGTAGTATGAAGTAGTAAGAAAGCAGATGTTTTATTTTTTATTTAATTTTTTTTTCTCCAAGAGTGAGTTTTTAAGGAGGGAAAAAAGAGTGGGGAGTCTGTGCTAGGGTGAGTTGGTAAATCATAATGGGACATGTTAGCCAGATAATGAATTTTGATATTTGGACTTTGATGATTTATCTCAGAAGTGAATCAGTAAAATCTGTCACTGCCAGGTTTGCTAGGCTCAGTCTGGAGCCTTCAACAAGAAATTCAGCTGAAATAAAAAGACACAAACCAGTGAAAAACCACTGGATGCGGAAATGGGATGTTATTCTAATAATAATCAAAAAAAAAGTATGGGGTACCTATGTGAATGTTCAAAGTAAATTTCAAGCCAATGAATATTATCAGCAATGAAGAGGGCTATTTCAAATTGATACAAAAATTAGTCCATAAGAAAATATAATAACCTAAGTGCTTAATCATCTAATAAAAGAGTTAAGAAATATATAATTATCCTGACAGAACTATAAGATTATAAAAACCTGCAAACCCATTAGAAATAATGTTTGATAATTCAATTCAGTACATGGTGGAACAAGAAAAAAAATATCCATAAGAACACGGGAGACCTGGGCCAAAGGATGAAGCAACTTGGCTTAACGGCCATTTCTAGAACAATCCCCAGTATCAGCGACTTATTACTGTTAATGCAGAGTGTTAGAAGCTCCTGCTTCACAAGAAGATCTAAACCGTAGGAGGAAGAAAGGAAATAACAGGGATGAGAACAGACGCCTCCAAAGCACAAAGGGATAACCAACAACGCGGAGGGTCATTTTAGGGCTTAAATAAATAAGACCCCACCGGAGGGAGGACCGTTAAAGGAAAACAACAAATGGCCAGTATCAGAAAAGAGGCACCGCCATTCTGGCCTTACTAAGAGGATGGCAATGTTGTGTGAATTAATTAAAGCACTAGAGAGAATGAACCAAATTCCTGAAAGCCACGAACTTAAAACAGAAAGACAAGAAGAATTAGCTGAACATCTGTGCCCATTAAAAAACTTGAACTTGTAGTTCCAAATCTTTCCACAGAGAAAATTTTATGCCCAGTAATCTTTTGGGGGGAATTTTATTAAATATTTCAGAAGTAACTGCACATAAAAAACAGACAACAGACTGTTTCTCAACTTATACCACGAGTCAGTATTATTCCTGAGACCAATGGTAGACAAAGGCATATATGCAAAAACACTAAAAACAGATGTGCTTTAAAAACACAGATGTAAACAATTCTAGGCAAATACCTGGCAAGTCCAACCCAACAAGACCATAAAGAAAAATGTATAGCAAGGCTTAACCCTGAAATATATACTCTTAGCCTAACATTTGAAAAATCAATCAATGCAATTTATACTATCAATACAAAAAAATAAAAAATGGGAGAAACATTTGCAAGATACCTTAAAAAAATACCATGTCAAAAATCTCCAAACTAATAAACAAGCATACTATCAAAATATAGGTAATGTTTGAAGAAATACTTCTTCCAAGATGAGATAGCATGACAACGTTCAACAAAAATGCTCAAATCATTTGTCAATAGAAAAATGAAAGTTCACACCAAATGGGAAATGAACACAGACCTAAGGGAGTGGCTGAAATGGCAGCTGCCATGTAGCAAACGTTGGCAAGGGTGGAAGAACCGACATACTACCAAGAGAGTATGAAATTAATGTGCACATCTATTTGGAATAGTTCAGGGACTTCTTAAGACATTGAAGATATAATTCAACTGTTCCACTCCTATATACCCCAAGGGAAATGAAACCAAGTCTCTTCGCAGAGACTTTTACACAGATTTCTTAATGTATTTGTAAGGGCTCAAAGCTGGAACAAATTCAAATGCCTGAAAGTGGATAAATAAACAAACTCTATTGTAGCAGTAGAATTAAAGTATTTGTCAATAAAACAAATAAGCTATTATTACATACTGTTGCATGAATCTCAAAATAATTGCTCAATGAAGCTCTACCCTCAAATACTGCACACTTTAATTCCACTAACTCAGACCGCTGGGAAATGAATAACCCAGGGACCTGGGGGACCAATGGCTACCTGTCCTGTCGTAGATGGACCAGTGGCTGCCTGTCCTGTGAAGGATGGACCAGGGGCTGTCTGTCCTGTGAAGGATGGACCAGGGGCTGCCTGTCCTGTGAAGGATGGACCAGTGGCTGCCTGTCCTGTGGAGGATGGACCAGTGGCTGCCTGTCCTGTGAAGGATGGACCAGTGGCTGCCTGTCCTGTGGAGGATGGACCAGTGGCTGCCTGTCCTGTCAGACATGGACCAGTGGCTGCCTGTCCTGTGGAGGATGGACCAGTGGCTGCCTGTCCTGTCAGAGATAGACCAGGGGCTGCCTGTCCTGTGCAAGATGGACCAGTGACTGCCAGTCCTGTTGGGGATGAACCAGTGGCTGCCTGTCCTATGGAGGATGGACCAGTGGCTTCCTGTCCTGTCAGGGATGGACCAGGGGCTGCCTGTCCTGTCGGTGATGGACCACTGACTACCTGTCCTGTGGAGGAGCACTGGAGTACTGGGACACTTCCGGGTCCATGGATATATATGGTTATTGTCTTGCTGGTGGTAACTTCCTTGCTTTGACACATGCCAAAACCTCAGATTGCATTTAGTCATTTTCTCTGTCAACTAGGTATCAATAAAATTATTATAATAAACATATAAAACACAATTACAATAGGATTATGTATTTAAAAATTTGGAATAATTCTTAAGGGCTGGATAGGGGGCTCAACAGTTAAGAGTAAAGGCTGCTCTTCTAATTGAAGCTTTGCTTCAGATAACGAGGAGATGGGTAAACAGTAAAAGAGCAAGTTGAAGACTGTGAGCCAAGACAAGATCTATAGTGTCTAAGGAACACAGAGTAGCTTGTACCCGTGGGTCAGTGCAGAAGGGATTTAGGAGGAATCTGATGTCTGGAGTGTGTGAGGGAGAAAAGGAAAGTGTGGCAGTAGAGATGGAAAGGAGGTAAGTGCTAGAATTCAGAGATCACAGAGGGATTCCCAGGGTGACAAGGTGAGTGAGAGCCACAGCCACCCAGTGCCCTGAAGCCAGGCGGTGTGTTTCTCGGACAGTGTCTAGTGCTGCAGACAGTATGGTGCTATCATGGCTTTAATGGGTGGCCATAATGGTCCCCTGTGAAGCTTCTCTGGTACGTACATAAGCCCAAATAACATAGTAGTAAATAGATCTCTAAAATATGATGATCCCAGGGAAATCACAGGGCCAGAAGGTGGCAATGAAGGAAGAGGAATAATTAAATTTCTGGTATAAGTGAAATGATCAAATGTTAGGAAAAAGACAAAAAATAAAAATAAAAAATAAGATTCAATTTCCCATGTTTATACTCAGTCATGTTTACCATGATGCATTAGTGAACATACTGTCACTTAGAGAGAAGGTGGTAACATTCCAAAGTATCACATATTATTGCCACTCCAAAGATATATTAAGCTGTGATCCTTTATATGAATAATGTGTGGTTTATTTTTATACAATAGCACACCGCGTGTTTTGGGTTCTAACAGATGGCAAACTCTTTATACCACGGTTTTAAGCTTGCATATTGGGAATGAAAACTATTTATACAGTAAACGCTTTAGCTGATCCTATCTTTGGACAAGTTTAATTAAAGAATGAGATGCCAATTTCACAACCAAGAAGATTCAGGAGAGGAAGCAGGAACTTGCTTCTTTGCCGAATACATTATTTCACCCCAGCAATTTAAAGTGTACATGGAAATTAATGGCACTACTGAGTCTTACAATAAATCCCTCGAGCATTTAGCTTTTTCTGTTGGCTGTTTTCAGACTCTCTCTTAACATCCAAGGTAGAAAGAAAATTCGCTATTTATTTAACGAGACACTACCACACACGTTCCTCTAATGGCTCCCCAACATGCTTACACCTCATTCCGCTTGTTGGTGTTCACGTTCCATAAATACACACTTCATAGAGAGCCAGTCCTGGAGAATTAGCATCTTTCTCTTGCAATTAAGACATTGAGAACACTAGGGTGTCACGTCAACAGTTTATCACATTCATCAAGAGCCTTATGGAAAAGAAATAAATACAGGTCACTAGATTTCTATTTTAGAGCACATGAATTTGGAGATTGGGTGACTTTTATTTTAAACTATATTTTCGTTTGCTTGTTTTCCCGTGCAGCAGGATCTCTCATAGCATCGGCTGGTCTGAAACTCGATGTAGAGCCAAGGTCCCTATCCCACTTCGCTTCTCAAGAGATATGCACCACTATGCCAGATTTCTAAGCATTTTATGGTTTTGCTGTCTACCACAGGGAAAAGGATGGTAAGAACTGCTAAGCAAGGCATCAGAAACAAGCAACACAATTATGCCCCCTATGAAGAAACTGCGGGAACCAAAAATATGCATTATTTGACATGTGGAAAAAGAGAACTTCCCAGCGGCAAAGTGCTGTGTTCTGAGTCAAAGGACAAAGAAGCTAGCAGTAGATCAGAGACCCCCAGCTCTGCTCAAGAACGCTTTGTGTTTCACGGCAACAATTCTTTTTTTGAATAAGAAATTTCATGCACAATAGTAGTAGCTCCAGTGCTTATGAGCAGGGGAAAATTGGCTACGTTAAAGACTGAACAGGTTAATACTCTCAAATCTCCCTCACTGCCAGTGAGGCTTTGAACACACAATGCCATGTTCAGCTTCACTCTAAAAACTCAACAGAACTCTTGGTCCTGGTGCCTGTGAAAGCAAAAGTAAGTACCCCCCTTTACCCCGCCCTTTCCACTGCTAATGTACCAGCTAGGCCTGACGCTGTTAATGTCGAAGGCAATTTAAAGATACTTCTCTCTCTCTCTCTTTTTCTTCTTTCCAACAAGTCTCTTGTATTTTATAATCACTGAGAAATACTCAAGGAAGTGCACTGTCAAGCTATTATCATACTTCTCAGGGGGTAAAAGACAATGTGCCTCTGGCCTCCTTCCTCACAAAACACAGAGGCGTGCAATTAATGGTACAAGGACACATACCCTGCTGGGCCCTACACTGCCTGACTCTCACAACTGTCTGCAAATGCCATGGAAAAAAATATACTGCAGAGAAATGCACACAGGGTTCACGGAAGCAGTTAAGAAGCAAGATTCAGTATGAATCAAAGTGACAAGGCACACAAATTAAAAGCTCACCCAAGTTCATTGGTTTATGTTGAGGCTATAATTTGCAATTAATGTTGTGTCCAGCCTCTGGCTAGCTGAATAACACCAGTAATAACATCACTAACCTGTCCATGCACACGTTCAGGAGTCGGGATCTTTAGGAAAAGCAAATTTCCATGAAGCGTAAAAATCAAGGTTGTTACCTGAAACAGGGCTCTATCAAACCCCTGGCTTTTACATACAGGATGACAACTGAAGGTATCGTGCTATTTAGGCAGATTTTATCCCAGCGGAGGATTTGTTTTTTGTTTGTTCCGTTTTGGTTTGGTTTTTGTTTTTTATTTTGCTTTGTTTGTTTGTTTCTCTTGAGACAATGTTTCCTGTCTAACAGCCCTGGCTGTCCCAGAACTTGCTCTGTACACCAGGCTGGCCTGGAGTGCACAGAGATCCGCCTGTCCCTGCAGGGATTAAAGGCGTGTGTCACCACCACTGAGCTCCAGCTGAGTCTTAAGTGTGCTTCAAACTTGAGCAGAGTTGGTATGAGAGTCACATAGTTCACTAAGTTCCAGAAAAGACTACTTAATCTTAAAGGGGAATGCTAACAAAATCCAGCACAGGAGTCGGGGACCACAACAGGCAGGGGGCAGTCTCATCAGGACCATAAGGACTCAAAGTAGAGAAAGTATGTAACTAACTCACTGGAAAGTGGAAAAAAACATAAGTAAGTTTTGCTTTCCAAAGAGTGGTGGCTTTAGCCACCAAGTTGAGGGACCGGAGCCTGCAGAAGCTGTAATGTGGAAATCACTGTCTCTCACATTCCCATAGTAGGGATGAGGTTACTGCATATAGAAATGTTTACTTACTATCCCACCATGAAAAATAACTGGGTATCAGACTTCATGGAGCTATTACACCCCCTTGCTGGATATTTGCGGAACAGACCACATAGCAATGTCATGCAGAATGGCTGTGGGCCCAGACACAGTGAAAGGAAAATGTCAAAATACATATAATTTCTACTCTTAAATCCCTCACCAATACATAAGATGTCTTCTTAAAAATAATAATAAACTCTGTACTCTCTGCTTCAATCATAACCAACAATCTGAATTCAGAATGACAGCAGAACTGGAGACGCATTTGCCTTAAATGGTCAATACATCTAGTAGTGAATGATCTGTGAGAATCATGAAAGATATTTTTTTATTTTTACACCAGGTTGTCCTGGAACTTGCTATATAATCCAAGCTGGCCTCAGTCTTGTGACAACCTTCCTACCTCTGTCTCTGAGATCTGAGATTTCACGTCTGTGCCACCATACCCAGCTCCCCAGTTATGCTTTCTCATTACTTCGGTATATTAAAAACAAACATCAGACAAACAAGAAGCAGTTGTCTCCAGAAACGTAAAAAGTGTCCACCCTAGAGGCTGGATGTCTCTGAGTGGGAGACACAGAAAGACCCCATCAGGAACAAAATGTGTAACCGCAAAGTAAAGGGCAATCGTATCTCCACGAGGAAGATAAGCATCTTCATCCCGGGTAGGAACATAACTTCAGTATCTGTTATATCTGTGGTCCTCAGATAGCCTGCAATGAGAGCACTAGCAGTACTGAATCAGTTCCTCTACCAGCAAACAAAAAACGGCCCAGACAAGAGTTCCTGCTACTGGATGGACTGGAGAGTGAGAAGCCCACTGTGGAGTAATGACCATCACACAGCCTGCAGCCTCAAAGTGAAAGTGGATGTCTCCCACTCAGATGCCAGAGAGCCTGGGTCCTTCCCCAGATGGAACATTCACAACACTAAAACAGCCTGAGGATCCCCTCCCACACTTCCAGCATCAGCGTGGCCATCACCACTGTGTCAGAAAAGCTGCACCTGAGAAACGCCGTACACACCTTCAGAACTCCTCAAGCTGGAGTATGTAAGAGATGGCGGCAGAGAATTTCCTAATGCCATTCTCCCTTAGCTCTGATTCAAATTTGTGAGGCTCAGGAAAGAGACGAGGTGAAGTCTAAATGCGAGACAGGACTTGGTGACAAAGGGGGCAAAGGGAGAGAAGGGAAATGACATTCTAGTAAAAAACTGGAGACATTCCATGCTGCTATGTAAGGTAGTAAACAAGTTTCTTCCCAGGAAGAATGTGATAGATTTCTCAGAGTGAAACAGCCAGGACCCCATTTAATTTCTCTATTATTGGTGGGACAGCCAAGCCTCAGCAATAGGGAATATGTCCCAAGGGGAAGGCTGAAGCTGGGGACACAGCAACCCCATAGACAACGCTTTTTTCTGTATTAAGCTCCCATGATGAAGTCTAACTCACAAACAGGCACACTAATGAGTTAGCAAAGCGATAATAAAACAAAACATGCTTTATAATAGAAGTTACGGCAAGATTTTTATCCTTCTTTTATCAAAATATCTCAACGTACTGTACTGTTCTTGGGACGATGGAAGCTGACCCAGTACCCATGTGATGAGAAGTGAGGTGCGTCTATTGGACCTTGGGCCACAGTGACCTTCAGGTGGTAGGGATTTCTGTATCTGGGCATCACTCTCCATGAGTAAGCCAAACTACAGATAAGGATTATGGATTTTCTATTTTAAATAACACTTTTATGTGTAAGGGAAAATATAAATTTATATGGTAAGAATTATTACTCAAAATCCCAGATGCTTCCAGTAAATCTGTAATATATACAATTCCTGTTTGGAATTCCAAACAGGGCAATTCTCACTTCCCCTTTTGAGCCAACAAGCTACCCAATTTTATGTTTCTTTACTTAAATAAATAAACTAGCCATAGCTTCAGCTACTTCTAAAAGTTTAATTTTGTTAGTCTGGGCATTCACAACTAATATGTTAATCTTTAATCGATAGGTATAGTGATAGGAAAGGTGTTGATAAAGTCATGTGAATTATTCAGTTTAAAGATAGTGTCATGATTCTCATCAGTTAAAGAAAATCAAGATCCTAACAAAACATTTAAGATAATCTAAGGCTTTATTTTTCTCCCCTCAAGAAGCTGTTTTCCTTCCCCGCTCACATTGTCACAATCATTACACAAATTAGTGCTGGCGAATGTGGAGCACTCAATGGGAAGCAGTCGAATGGGATTTTAATGATAAGGAAGAAGTTGCTATTATGTTCCTGCAGAGTGTCTGGCCGGAGCTGCGCTCTGGTGGAAACAGGTGTCCTGGATTATCACATGTTCTACACTAAAGTTTAAATCCTGCAGTGAAAAATAAAAACAAAGCAAATGTGTATTTCAACACAGCTGAAAACCTCTACTATACTTCCCGAGACTGGTAATATATGCCGAGCTTATTGAAATCACTAAAATTGCTGTAATTAAACTTCTCTCTAAATCAGAGTTATATAAGAGTCAGAAATCTCCTATAATTAACTTATCTGCAGAAGTAATCAGACAATAACTGCTGGTGTATTTTAAGAACCACTAACACTACTGTAGCTGTTGAGGGTAATGATGATAATAAATCTTTAATGGCAGTTATCTCATAACCTCTTCTCACAGCTGCAGGGTGGGAGCAAAATTGTTTTTCAAAGCTTTTTGACTGAGTTGGTTGAAATATGCTATTTCTGCATTGCTCCTCTATAATATGGGGCAGATTACTAAGGCAGAGTGGTCGGGCCTGCATCCAAGCACCGGCCAGCACTAACAACTCCTAGGTGGGATGTTGGTACCAATACTGAGGAATACCTTATGTCTGGGGACTTTTAAAGACAGTGAGATAAAGCATCTCTTGGGTAGCTACACTACACAGTCCTACCTGTACTGACCAATAATATGTCCATCCAAGGCAGTGAGGACTTGACTAAGCTCATGCATAGCAGATGACGGATCTACATAGGTGGAGTGAGTGTCCCTTCATGACTAGTGTCTTCACAGCCAAGTACACAGTTCTTCTCTCCATAGGTGAATTATTTAGGAAAGTACCACGCTTCTCGCTTTATATATGCCAAACTTTCTAGTTCATCAAGCCTGTTAGTGTCCTTATATTAACTCTGTTACTATGGAATAGGCGAGTATGTGAAAACCAGGAGATATTATTAAGCCTGGTTCAAGTTCTCTAGCACAACAGAGAATGTAATTCTTTTTTGAATGATACACCTGTATATTGCATCTATAAGTCATCATACATGAAGCTAGCACATAAAGAAATAGAAAAAACACTGCAATATCAAAAGCTAATGAGGGGCTGTTATCAAAATCCTTATCAACAAGAAGAAACAGTACTCCAACAGCTCATTAAAACAAAAATAGTAAAAACACATAGATGCATAATTCAGTCGGGGAAGTTCAAACTTGAGATGTTCAGCCTGCTAAATACTCAGCACATCAGTATAAACACTTCTTTAAATTGATGAGGGATCATCGCAACATTTAAAAGCTTTCTGAAGGTAATGGGGAATGACCAAGGGTGGGCAGCACCTGGAAGGTGTAGTTCTTAAAAGATTCCTTCTGCTCCTTTGTGGAGTGCTCTCCAGCCATGCATGCCAGCCAAGGAAATCCTCTGTCTTCAGTTTCAGAACAGAAGTTAGAGGAAGCAGCGTAGGGTTTCGGTTGTTTGAGTGCCTGGCTGTATGGCCTTCATGGGCAGCCTCGAGAAGCACGGGACAAAGCAGACACTCAAGAGGGTGATACGTGACTACACAAATGAATTACATGCAGAGACTTATGACACCTATAATGACTGGTTACCTTGTGCAAGTTTCTACACAAACCAAATTGTTTGCATATAAAATAACAATAGTTTAAGTGAAATCACAGGAAAGAAAGCTGAACACTGTGGCATTGCATATGTTATCCTTATTGGAGGCCATCTCTGTCATTTCTGTCCTATGGATTATACGGTGTCTTAGTTTCTTATCCTTTTGCTATAAAATAAATAAAATACCCTGACAAAAGCGACTTAGGGTAAGGGTTTGTTCTGGTTCACATTTCTGGGTACGTCATGAAGAGGAAATAAAGGTAGCAGGGCTGGAAGCAGCTAGTCACATCATATCCATAGTCAGGCAGCAGAATGACGAACGTACTGCTCAGCTCCTTTTCTCCACTAGGCCAGGGTTCAGGCCAGGAATGATATCTCCCACAGGCAGAGGGCCCAGACCACTTCTATGGAGAGGGCTGCATACAGAACGAATACACAGTCATACTTCTTGGAGGTGGCTTACTCTAGGGATGTACCCTGGACAGAACTGCTTTTGCCGAAATAACCCAATTACATTTCCAAGTCACACACAGTGGGGGCAGAACACACGGACATATAACTGGCCTTAGATATGGAACTAAGAGCTGGTAAAGCAACTAGGAAGCCAGACGGCGACGAACAAAGACAAGGAATCATGTCTTTCATCTGAACTCGGCCCAGATCCCTAGCAGATCAATAAGCTCTGCAGTCAACCCCATCTCCAGAGCACTTAGACTTTGGGAACAATCAGAAGGTAAAAAAAATCTGGGCCAAGACGCTAGCCCCTTTACAGGAGACGGTTGTGGCTTCTGTCAGTTTGAATGAGGTTGGGTTAGTTCTGCACTGCACATCAATTCTCAGAAAGAAAAGAAGAGCCGACTTCAGAATTGCCAAACATATTGGAAACACAATCTAGTTTTTAACCAAAAGTTTTGACACATTCAAAGAAGATAGGAATCCCCTGACCATGAAAGAAAAATCCACTCATTAGCAATGGCTTCCTACTGGGCTAAGATGGTGGTCTATTAGAACAACATATCAATATAAATATCCATGTTTAGCAAAAACATAAACAATATTAATGATCATGAGTGACAATAAACAAAAAAGGGGATGGGCTGGGAGAAGATGGAAGGGAAACAATGGTCTGGTTGTAGAGACAGAGGGAGGGAGGGAGAAAGGAAGGATGAATCAAGGAAAACTGAGGCATTAACTAATGAACAGATATGTTGAAATAAAAACTATTTTTAAAAAGCAACTGCAAATCCAGAGATGAAAAGAAAATAACCTAAATAAAATTTGTATTAGTGGGCCCAACACCAGATTGGAAAAAGAAAAAAAAAATCAGTGAACGTGAACATACTGTGCAGAAACCTTGCAATCTAAGACAGAAAGGGGGAAAAAAAAAAAAAAAACAGCAAAAATCCCATCTCAGAGACTAGTGAGATATTATCCCAAAGTCCAGCACACATGTAACACATGCATATGCACCCGAAACTCCTCATACGAACATACATGCAAGCACGCGCGCACACACACACATACACACACAGAAGCAGAGGCTCAGAACGAGGCTTGGTTATTACTCATGTTTGTTCCATTTTTACTTTTGATTATGATCATGAGAAAACAGGAACTCTCTATGCAGGTGCCAGTTGCTCTACACTGATTTCCTGGGTACAACTCAGCTGCCTCTGCCTTTTCTTTAAGCCGGGTTTCAACTGAGACTGTTGGTTATAAACATAACTTATTTTCTACTGCCATCTGGTGTCTGTCTGGGGCACTGTCTATTTTAAAATACTATAAGGACAGAAAACATCTAAATTCATTTCAGAAATCTTCCCAATATTTACTGTGAAAACACATCACTAAATGCACTAATGGGTATTGGTCTATATAAATTGAGAATTCGTATAAATCAAAAGGAATTACAGAAAACTCCATGATGAGAACACCGTTTGAAAAACACATGCTTTCTCTCACTCAAGTCCTGATCATCACCAACACCTGGACGTCCATATCAGTCTCCTAACTACCCTTCTCGTCTCCATCTGTACCTGCCTGGCCAGCTTGAGGCCCTGAGAACAAAGCAGATCTCATGATTCCCCTCTCACCGGAGACTAGATGGATGTCCTCAACCCTTACTTCACCCGCTCCAACACCGGCCCCTAACATTCTTCATCAGTTAATATCACTAACCAATAGTCGACTGCATTGAGCATGAGTGCCTCCCCTACATGGAGGACAAAACCTTTCTCTAAAGTCTTCAAAGCTCCATTGACTTGTCCATAAGGGGCTCCATTTACAACATTTCCTCCTGCCCACTGATGTTTCCCCTGCTGTATCCCCACCAGTATACATGCGTGTGTATATATATGCATGTGTGTGTGCATGTGCATACATGTGTGCATATGTGTGTGCATGCGGGTGTGTGTCTGTATGTGCGTGTGCATGTGCGTGTGCGTGCGTGCGTGTGTGCGTGTCTGGCTGGCTGACACATCTCCGAGCCATCTTCCCTGCCCACTTTTCACTCTTCTAATTTCCTGGCATACTTAACTCCTTGCTCGCCTCCCAAACACTCTCCATGTGAATCCAGATGAAGCATCCCTAATGTGAACGTCTAAAATCATCAGGATGCCACGTAGGTAGATAACAAAGCAATATTATGTTACCTCAAACAATGCTCTCTGTAAGACACATGAAACTCCTGAGTGTGTGTACACACACACATAAATATAAAAACACATAAACATATGGATTTATATAGAGATGTAGGAATAATCACATATGAAAATATTCTAAAATCTGAAACAGTCCAAAATCCAAAATACTTCTGGCCCCATGTATTTTGAACAGGGGAAATAGCCTGTGCTGTGGGGGCTGTGACTTATTTTTATTACTCTTGTAATAAAACCCTCGTGTCCTAAACAGAGCCTGGCAGCAAGGCCTGAACAGGTGTTGACTGGGTGGGTGAATAAAAAGTTGTCTGACTGTGACATGTAGTAAACTGTCCACTGCACTGGTTTGTAACTCACACTTGCATTTAGGCTCTGGAATATGAATATGTGGGGAAAGGTGACATCCAGTGGAGAGAGACTGATAGAGCAAATTTATCTAAAGCAGAAAACAATCTGATTGCATTTTAAAATCGGGTATTCCAGGCTTGAGGAGTCCCTGAAGGGTAAGTGTTTGGCCAGAACTCTAGAGACCTGAGTTTAGATTCCCTGTAACCATGTAAAAGTAGCCCATGCCTGCAACCCCAGTGTTGTGGGCAGGCAGGCAGATCCCAGGGACATGCTGTCCAGCCAGCCCAGCCCAGTGGGTGAGCTGATGTGGGAATGCCTTTCTGTATGCTGTGAATATCAATCCTTATATAAAGGAGCTGTTTTGGCCCTTGACAGGCACCGTAGAAAAGGTAAGCAGAGGAATCAGAATAGGTAGGAAAGGAAGGGCGGAGTCAGGGGGCAGATCGAGCAAGCCGCCCAAGGAGAAACATGTAAGGAACACAGGTGAGCCACAGGCCACGTGGCAGGAAAGATTAATAGAAATGGGTTGATTTAAGATGTAAGAGCAAGCTAGCAATGTGCCTGAGCCATAGGCCAAACAGCATGAAGTTAATATAAGTGTCTGAATCATTTCTGGGGGCCTGAGCAGCAGCAGCGGCGGATGGCTAAGGGGTCTGGCATGGCAGGGTCTGGGCCTCTGGCCGCCTGGGACCAAGAAACCCCACTACAACAGTGAGCTCCAGATTAAGGAAGAGATTCTGTCTTAAAAATAAAGTAGACATCAATAGACAGACATCTCACATCAACCTATGGCCTCTATATATAAAACAGATGAGTGTGTGCACACAAAAGCATAGGAAGGCACATTTGAGTGCACACACACACACACACACACACACATAAACCTAAAAGTAAATTGGATTCTCTAAAATGGTCTCAGAATTATTAATCCTAAGTAAAACAAGAGTACAGCTTATTAGCAATGTTTTTCATTTAACTTTGTTTTTTTTCTAGGCTACCTAGGCTGACCTCAACCTCACGATACCTCTGCCTCAGTCACCTGAGTGCCAGGATGACAGGAATGACACACAGTTGTCACACATCAATATTCCTAGTGTGAGATAAGATAAATGGAAAAATAGTGAGCCTGATAATGTTAAGACAAATTTATTATTGCCACTCAAATTTCTGCTTCTGTTCCTATAAAGCTGAAGTACAGTCATTGAGTACATTCACAGATTTTTACTACATATTACAAAATGGAAAGCCTCAATTTCCCTTGCAACTGAATCTTTCTGTGCAAATATATGGAATTCCCACATATGAGGATTTTCTCAATGAATTGGTGGTGACATTGTTTATTCCTGTTTTTCTGCCTTAGTAAAATGTTAGTTATAAGCACTTTTTGGTTGGAACTGACCTCAACTCCTACTTGACTTTTTGAGACAGAGTTTCCATATCTCAGGTTGGTCTTGAACTTCTGATTTCTCCTGCTGCTGCCTTCCCCACTACTCTCCCCTAATAGCAGAACATTACTACAGGTGTGAGCCATCAGCCTGGGCCTCTGGTCCCAATGAAATGGAAGATGCTAAAATAGGCAATAGAGGCTGCTGCTCCAGAGACCCCAGTTCCCACAGTCCCCTGGGAAGAATCCTTAGGACTTACAGTCCTTGGAGGATTGATCTGTGCAGTCAGTATACATGGGATCGTCTGAATGGAAGGCAAGCCTAAATCTACAGCTAAGCTATACAGGGAAGCAAGGCTCACCACAGCACTGAGCTACATGTTTCCAAACATTCTTTTATGTCTTTAAGAAGCCACCATGGTAGTCTCGATTCTCATGTTCTTCCTTCGTTAAAAAAAAAAAAAAAAAAAAAAAAAGTACAATGGTGGACTTCCTAAAAGCACATGCACACATATGATGAGGAGAGAGAGCAATGACAGACAGAGCATCTCTCCCATGGAAAAAGCATTCTTGCTACCATGTTCTGGCCTTGGACTTTCTCTAGCTTCCCATCTCTAACTCTTGGTTTGCTCAGGGTTCTGGTTCAAGAGCCAGAACATGTGTGGGCTGTACACAGACTTCTCAGTGGTGTCACCAACCTCGGGGATCTGCCTCTCTCATGCTTGACAGCCTACTCCTGCTGTGTCTTCAAAGAACTCAGTTTCAGCTCTGCTGTGTGGTTCTCCTGGGAGGTAACACCCAAACAGCACCACACTGCTGCCTACTATCAATAGCACCCACTTCATAGAAGTGGTTTATAGCAGGGAGAAGATATTTATGAAGATAAAGACAATGACTATGCTTCTGTGAATGCCACATGGGTATCCTCATAAAAATAGACTTTCCAGTGGCCTAGTGTGGTGTTAGTGATGACTGCCAAGTTAGCAGAATCTGAAATCACCTAGGGGCCATGTCTCCAGGCACATTTATGAGGGGTTATTTAGATTAAGTAAGCATGTGGGCATGCCTGTGGAGGTTATTTTGATTAGGTGAATTGAAGAAGAAAAACCCACCTTAAAGGAATAGAGCACCCCTCTAGGGGCTTCAGTCCTGGACGGCATATGGGGGAGGAAACTAGCCAAACATGGGCATTTCATTGCTCTCCCTGAAGGCAGACAAGCCAACATGCCTGGCTGCACCAAGCTCCCATTACTGATTTCTCCACCAGGACGGTCTATACCCTTGAACTTTGAATCTTTTCTTTCTTGAATTGCCTTTTTTCAGATTGCTAGGCCACAGCAAGAGGAATGATAACTAATATACCTAGTGAACTGCTTCTTATCAAGCCTTAGCCATGACTCTAATGAATGCTGGGTGTAAATTGGGGATAAGATGAGTAGAATACTGCTCACAATCCTTAACTCCCACTGACTTTTGATATTTACATTCTCCCCTTCTCCTTCTTCTGTAACGGCACCTCTTTAACAAATTCTGTCAGTTCAAGGTAGCTCTTCTAAGAAAGATGCTTTTTCTCCAGGCCTCCTGGTTACGTAGGTGTGGCTCCGATGGCTGGCCAATGATGGGGAATAGCAAGGGAGGAGGGAGGAGCAAGGTCCCTGGGAGATGCTAATACAGCTGTAGGTGCATCTGCACATCATATAAACTATTAGATCATTGGAATTAGAACTTCTGAAATGAAACATAACTGGATGGAACCGCTACAGGAATGTTGTGATACCCAGAATGGGTTTGACTGTGATACACAGCCCTAGCTCCTAAAGATGTGGGAAGACACAGCTTGGGGGCTGGTCAGAAAACCGGAATTCCTTAAAGAGAATCTTTATCCTAAGGATGGAGAACCACAAACTGGAAATTAAGGACAAAGAGAGCTGTGATTTCTCCTTCCCATCCTCTAGGCCTCATGAAGATTCAAGCGGGGCTGGCTCGGGACTGACAATGACCTTGTTTCACCTCTGCCCTGGAGCCTTTTAAGGACACGGTCAATGCGGAGCACTGTGAACACACTGGACATTGTCTTATAAAGCTAAACTTCGTCAATTTTTAAAGTTTCCTTTATTCTGAAATTAAGTGGTTTTTTTTTTTACAGTAAAGGCTAAAATACCTTTGTGACGCTTTGGCAGACACGAATCTTTAAAAGCCTGTCTTAGCTACATTAGAATGTTGGAACAGCTAAATTAGACCACGAAGCTAAGTAGCGCACAGACTAGGGCTCTGAATAACAGTAGTTGACTGAATTCAGACAATGACAACAGCAGCAACTACTTTTTACAGGTACTTGTAGAATGCACGATGTCATTTTTCTTACCTGGATAATGAGAGCAAATGCAAAGTGTGAGGGCTGAGTACATGTCTCAGCGGTAGAAAAATCTCTCTGGCCTGCACCAGGTCCTCAATTCTCTCCCCAGCACCACAAACACGTATGCATAATCAGTCAGACTTTTGTGGTTTTCTTTTCCATGCTCCAGAACGGCACAGTACAGTGGCGTCACATGTGTAAGTCCTATGCACCCACACATGCTCAGTCACAGGAGACCAAGCCATTGAGCATCTCCATTGTCTCTGCCTCAATCTTTTCTCCCGCCTTTTCCCCCTCACCTTCTTTTTAAGACAGCCTCTACATATTCATAGCCCAGGCTTGTCCCAAACACGATCTTGCGTTAGCCTTCAAAGTATTAGTGTTATGAGTATGCACCACAACATCTGCCAACAGCAATCTGTTTGCTCCAGCATCACCTATTAACATCCCCCAAAGAGTCACAGGCTAAGAGTATGATAAGGTCTCTGGCTCATGCCCCTACATTTTGCTCCAATTCATATTTTCCAAAGCCTTTGATGTGAATGCTTAATAATAAAATGGTTTTCTCAGAGCCTAAGGTGTATATATAGTGCAAAATGAGCACTAGATACAGGAGTATGCCAAGTGCACACATGGGAAGCTTGGACAGTAAGCTCTTCAATTATTAAATTATCAAAAGTGTCAGCAGGGGCAACAATGCAGTAGAAAAATGAGGCAAAACATAAGATACAGAAGGCTAAGAAATTGAAAACTTGAATAAGATCGGAGTCTGGGGCTCCTCCTTGAGAGGGAAGCAGCTGATGAAAGATGGAGAATCAAGCATATGGAAAAAAGGGAAGTCAGTCAGTCTGGAGGGTGCAGCCTGCGGGGTGTGGGAGGCCATGGAGGGAGAGGATGACATGATGGGCAGATAACCAACAGACAAAAGGACAGAGAAAGCAGCTGCTTTGAGGCTTAATAAACCTCAGAGGGGAGTATTATGTTTTTACAGCGATGATAATAAGATTCTAGAGGGCTCAAGTAGCACATGGTAGGCTCTAAGAGAGTCACTGTGGCTACTGTGTTGAGAACAACCATAGCACCATGAAAGAACCAGGAAGACCAGCTAGGGTTGAGGAAAACCTAAGCAAGCGACAGTCGTGGCTTGGACCTGGTGATAGCAGGAAGAGGATCAGGAAGTGGATGGATTCTAAAGAGGTTCTGAAGTGAAGGCAGGAGGGAGGGGTTTGCTCATGAAAGAGAAGGCTCACAGAAGAGAGGGAGCTCAGGAAGCCAGCTTCACACCGGCATTGTTAGATGTCAAGTTGAAGTCAGTATGGAGATGCCAGGTAAACAGCTGGGCACTGCATCTGGAAGGTGAGACAGACGAGTGGCATCTATGCTAACAGCCTGCGCAGAAGGGCAGGCATGCTTGCCGGAGAGAAAAGACTCAAACACTCAAATCCATAGCTTCAAGATCACCCTTCCTTCTTGGATATCAGCAGTTTTCTTATCTGGTCAGAAAACTGTCCTGAGAGAGAAGTAAAAAGAACAAGTGTATGAATCTGAAGATGGAGCTCATCTAAGCCACATATCCCATAAGTGAAGTCAAGCAGCCGCCTTCTTCGCTGGGAAGGAAGCCGCACAGTTAGCAATCATTAGAAATATGTAAGAAAGCACTAGATGGAAACAATGTTTAAAAGTTGGTTTGTGCAACTCAGAACAGAGTATTAGAGCAAGGGGCACTTTTTACACTGACCTTAAACCATGTCTTAATGCTACTTTAAGAAAAATTAAAAACTCATCAGAAAACAAAACAAAACACACAGAGGTGAGCCATATAATTCATTCTCAACTTTGGAGCTATGAAACAGGCAGAGCCCAACAACTCAGCAGAGTCATCGAGTACCTTGTCATACCAAGGGAAGTCTTGCACATTATACACATCTGACCTACTCTAATGCAGACTGCTCAGACCACACAAGGACATTTCTGAAATGCTGACTGTCTCTAATCATTACAGATGTTGGCATTCACCTGATGCTCCAAGTGTGCACAGTCTTCTACGTCTGTGTGATATCTTCATGCTAAATTTTGTTCTTGCTCTGAAGTAAGTTTAGGAACCTTGTGACAACTGAATGATAATTCTCTTGGACTTTCAGATTGACTGTGCCTTTGTAACAAAGCAGAGGAAATTCCTTCAGTGTCTGTCATGATGAGTCTTTCTTGCCAACAATTCAGGTCACTGAAAAGCTCATAACCTTCAGCTCCTCCACACACAGCAGAGGTGTTGGCGTGTTGACAAACATAATGTTGCCTACATAGTTGGCATCTCTCGGATGCTGTTTAAGAGCTTCACACATACTCTCATTTAACCCTGAATCTAAAAAAACATCTTTTCAAGCTGGTTCTCAAGTAGCGTTTCTATAGAAGAAAAAATATAAGGTAAAATAATTCTCCCAATAACCCACATGTAACCAATAGCCAAGCTAAGCAACCTGTCTGTCTTTGAGCTGCCCTTGCTTTTGGGGTTTTGCTGTTGTTGTTTATTTATTTACTTATTTATTTGGAATTTTTTTTAATAGGCAAACGGAAGATGTATTTTATGTCATGGGAAAGAGGTAGGTAATAGCAGCTCATGGGCTGAAGAATGCACACGCGCACATACAAAACAAATCAAAAAAAAAACATTTCATTACACTGTAAGCAAGGTGCCCTGGTATTTTAAAAGATTTATATATGATAGGTTTCCTGAGTTCAAACTTTACATTTTTATACATAGTTTGTAGGTTTAGTTTGTATTGCTATAACAGTTTGGTGATAGACCATGAGAAAGGAAAGAGAAGGAGATGGAGGGGGGGGGAAATAAGCAGAAACAACAGCAGCAGCTGTTTTCTAGTTTTTAGTATGATTTTCCATCTAGTAGACTGGTTGTCATATCCCTTCAAAGCAAACAAGATGTTACTCATGTTTTAGTGATTATACATGATCCTGAAATAAAAACCCCACAGTCACTGTACATCAAGGCTGTCAAACTGTCCTGCATGAAAAACATACTTAAAAACCGTGTGGACAGAAGGGAACATTATTGTGTCTAGGGAAAGAGTAAAGTGGCGTGGCACGCCCTCTCCATGTGGTACTCACTCTTGGAGACCCCTAGTGTTGGGATTTCTGCTTCCGCCCTTCCCCTCATTACACTGTTTCTACCCAACAGCATTCATTAAGGCAAACAAATCTTCTGTGAAGCAGTCTCAAGAAGCAAACTTTTGGCATTAACAGGTTAACACAGACACAGCCTTCAGTAATACACATAAGCTTATTTTCCTTGGACGAGCGACGAGAAAAGATGAACATGCTCAGTAATGATGCCACTGTCCAAGCAATTCCTAACAATGCTTCTGCAGCTTCAAGCTCCGAACAGTGTAGACTTTATGCAAATGCATTAGACTTCAAGCTTGGAAAATCACATCCACGCAGGTTATTAAACTATATATACAGAAAGCAAATGATAAGTACAGAATTCAAAATCTAAGGGGTCTTTGCCTTTAATAAAATCAAACAGCATTAAAATGTCTATTAGTCACTTTGCTCTTATTTACTCTGTTTTGGTCTTTATACTCTGTGTTTACTCAGCAGCATTCATCCAGACAATCAAATCCTTGTCTGAAAAGGTGCTAAGGGAATTTTGGACAAATGGAAAAAGCTTTCTTTTTTTCCTAAAAGCCTTGAAAAAATGACCAACTTCCTGAGGACAGTCCTATAATATTAAACGTTGGGTAAACCACAAGTGTTGGGGAAGTGAACTGAATAAAATGATTTAAAACACTCCTCACAACTATGTAGCATTTGGGCTCAAGATAACATTTAACAAAAATCATACCAATTGCCTTAGAAATCAAATGTTAAACAGTATGAATACAAACTCCAAACTCTGTCTTTCTAAGTAAACACTAACCATCAAAGTTATACAGAAATCCAAAAGCCTAAGGTCTTCAGTGACAAAAAGGCATTTCAGATAGTTCCATTCTCCCAGCATGAGGAGGGTAGGCTAGACTTTCACAACAGACCCAATGGCATTCCCCTGTCCCAATCCTCTCTCCAGCCCACCCCCACCTACAGGCATTTCCTGGTTATCTATTCTGGTTCCAGGGTGCTAAGAGCTAGTTTTAATGTGTTCCTCCTTATTAAGGTCATAGAGTCCTTGGATTCTTCAGAAGTCTCTCTGGTTGTCTTAGTGACTGTGCCGTTGACAGAGTCCTTGAAGATGCTTCCCTGGAAATTAATTCCTTTATTTTTCTATTTCTCAGGATTGCACTAAAATTTCTTTTCTCTCCAAAGCTTAATTAGGATACTTGAAATTGGGGTGCTGGCAGACATCATGTAATTATGTAGTTGAATGTGCCTCTGCTTATAATACCATATACTAGTAAAGGTGCCATCGCCCCTCTGCAAGACAATCTTCAAACAGAGCAAAGCCTTCCTGCCTCGGCCTGATGTGTCCCAAACCTAGAGTTTTATGCTTCCCATCATTTGTTAGTATTGGTACAGCGACATAACATCAGTTGAACCCTCCATAGAACAATTCAGGGTCTAAAAAGAGCGGTGTTTCCAATGAGCATACATTACAAGAGACAGGTGGTCACCCTGGCCATGGCCACGAGTTGCCAATGTTCAGCCAAACTTGCTTCTCTTCTCTCAGTTTCCACATTGGAGCTTGAAGTAATAGAGGCAGGTGCATTTCTCAGTCACATTAAAACTTCTCAGCACCCACTCTTTCTAGGTTAATATTCTCCTTACATTATTTTTCTCCCAAAATTAAAATGTCCCATATCATATCTCTAGTAGTGATCACATGCAGGATTAAAAAACCAACCAACCAGGAAAGTATCCTTCTTCCTATAAAGCCATTGTAGATGGAGAAGAAATTAAAGATGTGGCCATCTTGTACAGACGTTGCTGAAAAACAGCCAAGGCAATCCTAGTTCACACTTGCCAAATATATACGGCTCCCTTAAAGGCAACGGCAGTACCAAGGCCCACAGCCAGCTGTCTCTGCTGGCCTTGCAATTTCTTAGGATAGTTTGCTCTTTAGTTCACAGCTGTGGTTTCTTTTATTCCCTCATCTGATAGGGCTTGAGGTGATCACTGGGCAACACAAAGCATCTTCAGGTCCTAGCACTGGAAAGTTAACTAATGCCAGACTCCTTCCTCATCATGTTTCTCCACTTTTCCCACTGAAATGAACATTCTCTTAACTTCTGAGGCTGACAAATTCTGGACTTCTGCCCCTTAGCAACTAGCTCCCCATAGCTCTTCACCAGACCTCCTCTTCTGACCAGTCTGTTCTCTGGTGGTCCTGAGCAGAGTCCATGCACCTTCTGCTCCAGTTGCTTTTCCTGTATTTATTTGTTCAGCACAGCGCTGGGGTTCAGCAACTTTGCTTCTCCAGCTGTGAGAGGAAGTGCCTGTTCCTCCACCTGTGTGTCCCGGTTCAGCACAGCACTGGGGTCCAGCAACTTTGCAGCCAGCCCTTTTAAAGTATCTCCTTTGCCATTCTGCAAGCAAGTCTGCTCTCAGAGAGTTCTCAGAAAGTCAACGGAATCCTTTACACTGACTTCTCTTTTTTTCCAGAAGCATTATTTTAACTTACAAGCTGTAAGGGGTTGGGTAAGCTCAATAGGAAAAGCACCTGCTATGCAAGAATGAGGACCTGAGTTCCCACAGGCAGAGCCAATGAAAAAGCCAGACTTTAGACTTTGTAGCATCTGTAATCCCCAAATTCCTTTGGGGAAATGAGAAGTGGAGACAAGAGAAACGAATCCCATGGAAGCTCTGAGGGGTGAAAACTGATACCCAAGCCTGTCCTCTAACAGCCACATACAAGCCACAACATATATGTACTTGCTGTCACACTACAGGCACGTGTACACAAATTACACACACACAGAGAGAGAGAGAGAGAGAGAGAGAGAGAGAGAGAGAGAGAGAGAGAGAGAGAGAGAGAGAACGAACACGTTGGGGAGAGATGGCATTAATAGGTAGGCATAACTCCTATCAAGCAAGCTAATGACCATATGTCTGGTTTCTCATTTTTGGGCATGGTGTTCACTTTTTTTTTTTAGATGTGCCAACAAATGTTTCTGCAAACTTGTATCATGATTTGATATTCTAGCTAGCTCAGAGTCTTCAGGTTTGATTGTCATCCAGGAAGATTCTGGCTCTCTTCACCCTGAACCAGCACACCATGACCACTCTCATTTGGTCTGAAGCAATCTTTCAGAACAATCATTACCTAAACTATCACTGGAAAAACAAACTCTTCACCTAAGTACTCTGTAAATTGTCCCATTTGTCAGGACACTAGCCAGGTCCTTTCCTTCAAATATAATGCACAGGGTTGTACTGTCTGGGACAATAGCTTGATCATAGCAGTGGACAATGGTTTGGGCATTTCCATTTATGAAGCAAAGTCACTTGCAAAACAAATATTTGTTTCTCACCTTTCATCATGGAGCACAGCCAAGTTGATACCCCAATTATCTTTGACACCAGCCAAAGGAGCCCATGCCTGGGCCCTGTTAGAACTGCATAGTCCTCTACCTGAGTCACACTCCTAGCTGAAGTCCAACCATTTATGCACTGAGATCACCCCACTGCCAAAATCAGCAGCCACTGCTCAACCAACACTTAGCTAT
This sequence comes from Phyllotis vaccarum, assembly GCA_033318265.1. NCBI lineage: Eukaryota > Metazoa > Chordata > Mammalia > Rodentia > Cricetidae > Phyllotis > Phyllotis vaccarum. The sequence goes on from JARWLC010000012.1 coordinate 3,137,067, forward strand.
CGATGTCCGACTCTCAACACCTAACAGCTCTGCTTAACTGCCAACTAATAATGCCCAACAGTCCCTGCCCTAGTGAATCATACGCGCTCAAGCATTGGCTTAACCTACCACTGGAGCCTAAACTCTTAAATGTTTATGTAGAATGTAATAAAATATTTCTTGATAGAATGATTAAACAAACAAAAAGGCAGTGGCTATATCTTTTAACTTATGATACAAAATAAAATATCCTCTTATTCTTAAATAGTGTGATGTTTTTCTGTATATATTGTAAAGGCTATTTATTAGACACCTTTTTTTTTTGCTCTGATCATCTGCTTCTCTATTTGTTTCTGAATACTAAAGACAAAGCAAATTAAGTGCTGTGCAATTCACTATTCTGCATCCTTGACTGTTCTGTATATTCTAGCTATATATTTCAATAAAGTCTAGTGAGTATAATTTAAGAAAATTATTTCTAGTCATATAATTCACTTTTCCTAAGACCTGAATTCTTCACATTTAAACTTCTTTACAGAATACCAAGATTTGTGTTCATATGAATCACTGTAAAGTCACTGAATAATGATTAGGTCAAATGTCAGGCTAAGCATTCCTTATGTATGAAAGCAGTAGTGTAGGCAACATCTACCTACACTAAGTATCTCTGTGAGAAACAAATGTGCATCCCAAGGAGAAGCTTAGGGAGTGAGACACCATTACCAAAGCTCATTCAATATTTTCATTGTCTTGTAAAACCCTGACTACTTTGATAAGAGCTTTAAGAGAACATGGCATAGGACACTACTTGAATATTAGTCTCTTTACTCAAGGACTTGATACATATGCAGATGACTCTATGGGAGTGCCTACATTGAACCCCAGGTGTACACCATCTGTTTACAGTGAACCCAAAAATCTGCCCATATCAGCCTCACACAAAGCAACTCCTAGATATAAGGGGTGAAGACTGACCACTTCCTAGGATAGTAGATGAAATCCAATCCACCTTTCCATGAACAACAGGAAATGAGCAACCATATAATAAAATGTCTTTTCTGCACATACCATCTAAGAGTTTTTCTAATAAAAAACTGACTCAGCTAATTCTCAAGGTAGATTAGTTACTTATAGCTACCGTGGACACTACTCGTCCTAGGCTGTGTCTGGAATCGTGTGTATAGATATATGTTGACCTAGGAATAAGGCAAAGTGGGTAAAGTCTTAGATTTTGTCCCCTTCCCACGGTAGACATGAGCAAGGGCATGGCTATCATTAATGACGTGATCCAGAGTATAGTGACACAGATCACTTGATTTGTGGTTCTGTATGTTTAAGATTCATTCACAGAACATGTTCCCATATGGAAACGTTAAAAAACAATTAAGGCAGGCCTTGATGAAGGGAAGAACTTTTTATAGGTCAATCATGTTTTTGCTCCTTTGAGACCTGAAATAGAGGAAGAGAACTAACTTTGAAATGGACAGTGTCAAGTCGGAAACTGTGTGCATGGCTCATATACTCTTGTCTTCTGAAAAACGTATCTCCCTGCAAAGAAAGAGGTAGATACTGAGCAATAATGGACTTTCCCAAGCTGTAGAGGCTCCCTGTGCCCCTCTATGCCTTTTTCTGAAAGAGGTATCAAAAGGGCAAAAAGGCACAAGTTTCACCACATATGACTCTTGCTAACGCTACAAAAAAGTACTCAAGATAAATAGGAAAAAGGGAATGTCTCCTATATTTCTGTTGAATCTCATATAACTTTGTAGCTTAATTAGGTATCTTCATAGATAATTCATTCAGTAGACAGTACCTGTATTTCTGCAGTATGTGGGTGATATGCATGTCTATGTACTTATGTATGTGTACACATGCAAAAATACATGTATGTGTACATGCATGTGAAAGCCCAAGATCAGCATTGGGTGTCTTCCCCAGTCTCTCTTCACATTATCTTTGAGGTAGAGTCTCTCAAAGAACCCACAGCACAGTAATTTGGTTATACTCATTGGCCAGTAAAAGCCATGCAGGAATCCATCTATCTCTACCTATCCTGGTATCAGGCAGGGTCTGACACATATTATCATGTCTGGGTTTTATATGGGCACTAGGGATCTGAACTCAGGACCTTTGCTCACTCAACCATTCCCCTATCCCTAACAGTACAAATTAACTGGGCACAATATCTGCCTGGTATTCTTCTAGATAACAGAGGGACAACAAAGAAGAAAAATGCTAAAAAAAATAATAAAAAAGTCTGTCCCCATGGTGCTCCTTTTTGAAGGATCTATAGTACTACAAGAAGCCCACAATACTACACCCTAGAGTCACCACACAGGATTAAAGTGACTTGAAAAATAACATACAAAAAACACAACTAGATAAATCAGGCGAATGCTGCTGATGAAGGGTCCAGAGAGCTCCTCACCTTTGGAGAGAAAAGGAAGGAAGGAGTTCAGGTGAGAACCTGTAGGAGGGACACATTCCATGTGGGTGTGCCCTGGCTCACTCACAGAAGGTGTTTCAGCACGGAAAGGTAAAAAATGATTGAGGCTGGCTGCCTGGCTCTTACTGGCCTTAAGTTGTCCGGACTGAGATTGCCCATGTACATAGAAGCAAGTGTGACTGACCATGTTCAGAGAGCAGGATCCATCTTTCTCCCTTCTTGTATGCACTGCCTAGGGTGGGATAAGAGATCTAATTTTCCAGGCCTTGGGGTAAAAGCCCTATTCCTTCTTGTGCTTCCCTGTCTTTCATATCACATCAACAAGCTAGTTAGTTCCAAGACTCCAGCTTGGATACGGAGAAAACACAGGAATAAGCATTTCACCTACATTTATTTTAGTGCTTAAGGAGTTTCCTGGGAGATCCAACTCATCTTCCAGCCTTGTTCTGTTACTATCCTATGCTTCTCTAGGGACCTCATATGGACCTCTCTCTGTCTAAGAAGGCAATGGCTTTACTGTTTGCTAGACACTAAACACATTGTGCATATTACCCCCATTAACTTTCTTATCAGCTATGAGAAGTCGTTATAATTCATACTTAAGGATGCTGAGGCAAAAAATAGCTAAGGAGTGTTGTTCAGGGTAAGAAAGAATGGTTTCAGAATCCATATTGTCGTCTTATGACGTTAATCACATAATAGTGAACATTCCAGTAGTAAAGGGGGCAACTGCTCCCAAACCTGACAGCTCTGATATGTAGTGTTTAAATTCTCATGTCCAAAATGGTGCTACACATTCCTCTTCTGTCCTGATGTTGCTCTTGCATCCCTGGCCACATTGTTTTATCAGTCTGAAGAAACCCTAAAAGGAATAAAATCTTGATCTTTAAAAACTTTCAAGTAACCATGACTGAGTCACCCATTGACGGGATAGCCTGTATCTTACCATATCCCATCTACTGTATGAAGAAATGTCCATTGAGTCCAGCTGTCAAAAACTAACTTACCCCAGGCTCACCCGCTCACTCAAGAGCCTCATCCCAGGTACCTGTTCATTCTAAGACCCAGGAGCCTGTTTCTGCTTCTCAGGCCGCCTGGTCTTCGGGTCATAACCATCCATTCTCTCTTTACTAACGTTGCCCCAGCTCAGGCTGAAGCATAGCATTGCCACCTTCCTTTACCTGACCTCACGTCCACCCAATGGCTCTCTCCTACTGTGACCACCTTCAACCTGCATGCTCACTTTGGAACACCAACAGCCACAAGCTAGCCATCTTTTCCAGTTCTCTGACTCTGCTTATTATCTGCAAGCAGGGATAATATCCAGGCAACTACAAAGCTCAGCTCTCTAAAGGATGTGTGAAGTATGAGCAGAGGGAGTTAGGCGTGCTCACACACTCAAAGGGTTCCACTGCTTATCAGGCAGATCTATTTTTATAGTTTCTTCTGAACCTACTGCAGCTGAAAACAACCTTTCTCAAGCCCACGGAGTATGTTCCTTACTCATATGACACGTGAAGAATTAACTGTTGGGAAATAAATATTGAAAACGAGAAAGAAAAAAGAAGCACCCATTCTTCCCTGACAGGTGATCCCTCAGGAACTTTATAACTTCACAGTTTGGTGACCACAGGAGTTAAGAGTTAAGACTTTCCACAGGAAGTGAGAAAAATTCCCTAATGTGGGCAAATACCTACTATGACGGCGAGGACATGCACAGCATTTGAATTCTGTCCTCTGTCAATGTAGCACAGCAGGACATGCTAAAACCAACCATATCACGTCATGGAACCTGAATGAGAAACAGACGGTGACATTGTCCCTTATAGTCCTAGCAAGTGGAAAGTCTAACACAAGAAGTTACAAGTTCAAAGCCAGCCTGAGCTATGCAGAAAGCTCAAGGCTAGAGAGATAAGTCTCAAGTTAAATAACTAAAAGACTTGGTGTGTGTGTGTGAGAGAGAGAGAGAAAGAGAGAGAGAGAGAGACAGAGAGAGAGAGAGAGAGAGAGAGAGAGAGAGAGAGAGAGAGAGAGAGAGAAGGAGGAAAAGGAGTGTGTCTGGCACACACCAGATCCTACATTAAATTCGTAGTATTGAAGGAAAAAAATACATATGTTAAGAAGGGGGTTTAAAGGTGTTTGTGATTTTGGTCAACAAGTTTGCTGTACATCTAAAATACTTGTAAGTACAATATATGCCAATTCTGTCATACAAAATTTTTAAATACTTCAAAATAATGACAATATAGAGAAGAGGTCTTTTACATTTTATTGCTCTTAAGCAACACTGCACAAAAGACACATTATTTTTAGACAACCCACCCCTGTTGCACAGCATGGCACATATTTGTAAAGACAAGGCTCATTAACTCACACATTTGTCTTATCAAATAAAAGTATTTGAAGTTGGCTACAATGAACTCTCACTTCCCAGAGCTCTGGGAATGATTACATATAAAAGTTCAGTGGAACTTATTCCAACCATTTATCAATAATATGTCACTCCTAATTGCCCTACAAAAATATGGTTTTATAAAAAGTAGTGTTTTATAAGTTGCAATATTAAGAGATTTATTATAATTCAAGTTTTAATTCTATAGCATCCATATCACAGCTTTAAAAAGTTATTGCTTATTGACTTATCTGAGGTGTAATTACACACTGAGCCCGCATGCAGAAGCCAGTACACTGTGACTAAAATGAACAATGACAAAATTCATTCTGCTCATATCCTAGAGGAAGGGAGGGGCACGCCATCTTAAAACAGTGTTAACGTAACCAAGAGCTACCCCGGGCCTATAAATGAAACAGCTTTATGGCCTTTTAAAAAACTGGCTGGTGGCTCTCCTCCTTTTCTAACAAATCAGTTTCCATCGCTGCACTGTTTCTGAGCCGCAAACAAAGCTCACTAAAGAAAGGATGAAAGCGTCAGTGTGTAAGAGGAGGCTCACCCTATGTACCCAGCAATGGACACTGGGCTCAGTGACTGCTTCTCATATACTCTTAATCCTCTCAGCCTGAGGGACCGTGGACTTGTGTGAGCCCTGAGCAGATGACACAGTGGAGAGAGTACTGATTGGGAACAATAGAGAGCAGCCATTAAACTATGCATCAGTGATTTACAGAAGTTTTCTGAAATGTAAATAAATACTGACTGGACTTAGGTTGTTATGTTATACGACTGATCTAACATGCTGAAGTGTGAGGACGTATATTTTGCGGGCTACTGCTTACTGTGTGTCCCCACAAGTAGTAATTTAAATCTCCCCTCAACTGAAAAGTATATTAGCGGGCATTTGCATATGAAACGAAAATATTAAAATTTAAAATAAACCACTATAAGCTACAAAAAAAAAAAAAAATTTCACAGTCAGTGCTGTAACCTGACCACTTACTTGAAGCTAATGTCAACAACCCTGGTAAGAACAGCAGTGCAGTGTGTAGACAGGACTCGCCTCCTCTGCACTCCAGGGGCTCTATTACAGTTTTCAGGATGCTAATAAAAGGCGCTCACAGTGGCTGTTATATCCCAATTAACAGTGTTCATCTAAGTCAGTTCAACAGTTAATGCTAATAATTAATAATATATTAAAACCCTGTCATGACAATTTTTGCTACATCATCAACATAATCATCAAGTCTTCTGTGGAAAATACACATAAATGTAGAAAAACGAAAACTTTATCACAAAAGAAAAGGAAGCCTAACAGAGTCACAGCTGCCCTCAATAAGGACATGCAGGAATGCAAAGTAAGAAGTTGTCGAGAAGAAAAACACACTAAAATGCCAGTGGACTGTAATTCACTCTAAACATCGTTAGTGTTCATTCCCAAAGATCTCGATCTGCCAGTAACTACATCACGAGATCTAGCACAGCCATCTTTTGGAGCGTATGGTTAGTCTGGTCCTCCTGTGGTAGTAGGGGCAGCCTTTGAAGCTTTAAGTATCTGTAAAAATAAGGGGAAATCTAAATTAAAGGACCAGTCAGGCCGACTGTGAAAGTGCTTTATTTTCATATTAAACATACACATCAGCTGAGGTAAGTGTTTCCATTTGTTTTTAAAGGTAACTTAAATATCTTAAATTAACAACCCAGAAGTCTCTGGCCATCACTTGATGAAGCTAATGATGAAAGCCTGGAACTCCTGAGCATCTGGCAGCACCAAATAGAAGAATCTCAGGTTTATGAGAAACACAGGCATTAAAATTTTTTCTCCTACCAATGATTTTAAAGAAATACAACAATAAAAAAAGAGTTTGTATTTGAAAAATAAGTACATGAAGAATTTCCAAAGGTATTTATGTGGGATCTAAAATATAGGGAGTTGGCACAGGATTTAAGAATCCTTGCTTTTCTTCCAGGGACCTGTGCTTAGTTCTTGGCACTCATGTAGAACAGCTCACAAACACCTGTCATTCCAGCTCCAGGGGATCTGAAGCCCTCTTTGGGCCTCCCCAGGCACCCCCCATATATATATAATATTATATATACAATTATTAAAGGAATAAAACGAGTAATTTTATGTTAATTTTTACTGCTGTTGACAAGTATAAAGTAGCTTAAGACAAGCAAAATCCATTCCTATCCAACTTTAGGTGTGTATTTTTGCTCCAGATTTTAGTGTGTGGTTTGTATCTCTGCATAGTATTGGATTTATATACAGAAATGGGTAAGAGAGAATGTGGCTGCCCCTGGTGGCCAGTCAAATGCTGATATAATTCTAAGGCCAGATTACTGTGGAAACTTGAGTGTGTTTCCCATAAATCCATGTGTCAGAAATTTAATATAAAGTCATATACTGGGTGGTTTTTCAGGAACAGGCCACTTTGGAAGAGGTCAGGAGATTGAGGACGGCCTACACTATTAGTTTTTTTTGAAAACAGGGGGAAAGGGGCAAATTTGCAGGCCTTCCTTGCTTCAGCACACAATCTCCTCCACCCTGACACAATACAATGAGATGACATGTGCATGAGCATCCTGTAGAACTGTGAGTCAAATGCATATTATTTATAGATTAGTTAAGATATTTTATGACTACGGCATTTCCTTCTGTCCTGTGAATATGTGTGTATGGATTCAGGAGTCAGCTGATAAGGTCTGAAGACGCTTATCCAGGGTCCCGGGCTCCTGAAGGAGGAGTGGTCAACCCCATTAAAAAAGGGCTGCTGAGACTTTAGCGCCCGGTTTTTTGGTTCCTGACTGCTAGAGAGACCGGTTCGGCTTCCATGGGCCATGGCGTAAATAATCCAGTCTATCAGGTGCCTATATAAGCTGTTACCTATATCGTGAGTGTTGGCTTATATTTCAATAAATATTAATCTTAAATTAATATATTTTTAAAAAACTTCCGCCATCATATGTTTGTATGTGTGTGAGTGTATGTATGTGTATATGTGCATGGATATGTGTGTGTGTGTGTGTGTGTGTGTGTGTGGGTTGGTTGGTTGGTTTCTGTCAAATGACAGGAGCCTGGACATACATTGGAAGAAATTTTAACTGAAAAATCCCTTCAAAAGATTGACTTATGGACAAGCCTGTGGGTATTGTCTTCCTTAGTGACTGATGTCAGAGGCCCAGTTTACTTTGAACTAGGCCATCCCTGGGCAGATGGGCCTGGAGTTTATAAGAAAGTAGGCTGAGAAAACCATGGGGAACAAGCCAGTAAGCGGTACCCCTCTGCTGCTTCTGTTTTGTCTCTCTTCCTGGCCCGCACCCTCCCCTGATGGACTATAATCTGTAAAGTAAAATAAGCCCTTTCTTTCTCCCAAGTTACTCCTGTTTATAGTAGTTTATCACAGCAGTAAAATGGAAAGACACTATCTCCATCCATGCATTCATCCATCCATCAATCCACCCATTCATCCATCCGTCTATGAATCCATCCATCTATCATCTATTTCTGTATGTAGCCAAAACAAAATCCATTATATAAGCAAAAACTGTTGTTATATGGAGATATATATATATATACACACATATATACATACAGACACACACACACATCTATAAATCCAACAAAGATGCTGTCTAATAATCATCTAAAGGCATGTACAAGAATATAGCAGTTTTCTTCATGTAGCTAAAAAACTAGGAATAATTACTATATTCATCAACATCAGAATTATGAATCATTATTGCATGTTCGTAGAAAACAATAATGGTTAAGATTAAATCATTGGACTTGACAACAAGGTAATCTGAAGCTCATAGGTGTCATGTTGTGTGTGAGTGTGTGTGTGTCTCCACTAAATTCAGAAGCAGACAAATCAAGATGCTGTAGGTAAGAAAAGCAGTTGTGGAAACTGCTGAAAAAACCGAGACTTTGGGGTGCAAGATATTTTCTAGAATATGGTCTGAGTATGTATAAACATATATATACATGTAAAAATGCAACATTTTAGCACTTCTCAGTTTGCAAATTATACCTCAGTAGGAAATATTTAAAAACATTAAGTTCATATAATGCTATAATTCGGAATATAACAACTAGCTAGACTTTGGAATAATAAGTAGTTTTGAATTATATTGAGACTGTGGGAAGCTGTTCAAAGTTTAACAGTAAATGCCTACTAAATAGTAAGAGAGACGGGATCAGCAGTTAGGCGCTCTTGCTGATTTTGCAGAAGACCCAAGTTTGGTTCTCAGCGCTGGTGTAAGCAGGCTCACAACTGTCTGTAACTGCAACTCCAGGAGATCTGCTGTTCTCTTGTGACTCCATAGGTATCCGCACACATTTGCATGCTGCTCACACATACATGCACACAATTAAGGATAAAATAAATCTTTTAAGATACCTAGCCCTCCCAGTGCAATCTTCAGGGCTTCACTAAAGAAGCTTTACGAAGATACAAACATCCTGAAGCACAAAGCTGTCCCACTGCCGTCCTTCATCTTCCTACCCTATGCATCTCCATTAAGTCCCAGTGTTCATGCACAGGACCTGTAAACACTTTTCTTCAAGGCATTCTATCCTGTCCAGCCCACCACTCCTGACTTATCTGAACTCAACCCTTTTAAAATCTAGACTTGATTCTGTAATTTCTCCACTTGAATTCTTAGTGGTTTTTGGCTACTTCGGGGTCCACATCTACACTTCCAAACACCATAAGGAAGACACTGTGAGAGTCTTGTGTGCTTCCCACCATGTCTTCTGATATCCTAGATGACACATTGTCTTAGCCTTTGTCAGTCAGCACCTGTCCCCACCTCCCTGCCACCTGGCAGTGACAATGACCAGTGGGAGGCCAACCTTCTTTGTGCACAGCCCTTTGTAGACCAACTGAATAACCCTTCCTAGACCATCTTTCATGCCACTCTGAGAAGTCAATACCACTGTGTTTGTCCACACTGTACTCCTACTAGACTCTAAACCATGCAAGGCCAAGTATACTATCGACTGCTTTAGACAATACAAAACTTGTGTCATAGTAATTATTCAATATGTGATTTTTGAATGAATGATCAATAACAAAAATGAAAAAGTATATAGTGATTTTTCAACACTGGCCACTGTGACTATGAAACTATCTTCTCTTGTGCCTCAGATTATTTCTCTGTACAATTATATAATACAAACTATAAATATGAAGCAATACTAAATCCAGGATACAGGAAATGAGTAAGCCACATGCAAAGGCTCTAAGTGACCAGTGTTGATTTTGAACCTCATACTTCTTGTAGTAAAATCAAAATACAGCCATAAAGAAGTTCTAGGGAGCTTTTATAAAACCTCATCACAGGGCCAAGTTATTGCTTATTTCCTACAAGGTTGCAACTTCCCTTGTTCTACCTTACAGATCAAGCCAGTTATTCCCTGAACAGAGACAGCCACATCCACCATTCCCTGAGACCTTATCACACCCTGGGAACTCTGCCAAAGATCACATCGTAAGTTCCATGTGCTTTTATTGAGATTGGAAAGTATCTTTTTACAAAGTACTTTATGCACTACCCTGGTAACCACTTGGTATATTATGTGCATTTTCCAATATAATTAGGGCATCAGTTTGTTAAAACATTGAAATAAAAGCACAGAGATTTATAGGCTCAATTCCTTCACTGTAGTTAGGTCAATAATAAATTTAAAAGTATAGACTACAACTAGAAAAATACTCTTTGGAAATTCATTATTTCTAAGATTATTTATCCAAATACTTTTCTTTAAAGATTCATAACCACTGGAATGCTAACTCCTATAACCTGCTCTACCTGTCAGTATCTAGCAGTGTTCATCAAGAAACAGAAAAACAATAAAGTTTCAGTTCCACTTGCCTCACCTGCCTTTTCTAAGTAACAAAATATACACTGTTCCATAGTCATCATACTAATGTCTCCATGATTATCTTTCCTATCTGTACTGTAACAGCAGTGATTCAGGTCTCTAAATCAAATATTTCTGCATATTAACTAACATACATGTACATGGTATGAAAACTACCCAAACCTACAATATTCCATCCACTACATACTGCGGCACAACTAAAAGTATTCATTATTTGATTCATTTATTTGTTGACTAATTTTTATTCTGACACTCAATACTCAATTTATTTTGGCAGGTATAATTACAACTACCAAAAATCTATAGCAGTTACCCACATCACTGCTAAAGATTTGCATTGCACACAGTCTGAAAAGGAGTAAAATGTGAACCAAGATGACACAAAGAGAAAGCAATAGAATATAGAAATGGTAAGAAGTATGGCTGGAGAAGAAATGTGAGAGGAGATCTAGCAAAGCATTCTTTCCCTTGCCCACAACAATCCCCTGTGACCTCTGGAAAGCAATAGCCTTGGCTCAAGGCGCCTGCCATCTCTGAATTCACTAGTGTTGATAGGGGACTGTGGGAGCAAAGGAGAGTGGGGGAAATGAGTTCTAACATGGGCTGCTGACCGCCCTGAATAGTCAAGGCTGCATTGGGCACTAAGGGTGCCCTCCAGAAGGCTGGGAAAACAGGAGCAAGAGAGGCAGTATCATAAAACACAGGCCATTTCACTTCACCTTGAGATGCCATTTCTAAAAGCACAAACACCCTGATAATCAAAATGGAAAAATAAAAACCACAGATCCCTAACTCAGGCTCTGCACCTTATCCAGCATCTACATGGGAAACTCATACAGAACTTTGCTAAACACTTTACCTTCCACACAGCACACATGTATTAGTCTAAACTGGGAATGTGTTTTCCATGACTCTGTCATGTCATGAAAACACGAATGTCTTTTTTTTAAATATAGAAGTCATCTTCAAGATTTGTATCCACTGTAGATCTGTTTTATAAGAAACTTTATGAATTTGAAATACCAAAGTATTTTAAAATTTAAATTAAAACACCAATTTGAAAATTTTAAATACCAACAGTATCTTAAATTTAAACAAACAAAACACACTAGATTTAAGGAAATGCCATACCTGGTGGTGTGTCTTGCTGTTCTTCCACAGAGGGGACATTCATTTCTAAAATTAAACAAAGCAACAATCCATTATATGCTGCAGATCATGGTTATGCTAATCATTTTAGAGAATTCACCTATGACTGTCATAAGAACATTAGGTTCTCACACCATGACAAAAAAAGAATTAGCTATAGTTGAGCAAGGCAACATACTTCTCAACCATGTGCAAAACAGGATCCAGGATGTGACCCAGCCACCCACCAGCAGATGGGCATCAAGACCCAGATTTTCACCACAGATTTGCATCAGATTCAATATGCAAGTGGAGGAAAGATTAGCCTTGCACCTTAGTTCTTCCATAGAGAATTTGTCACTGAAAAATCGTCATTGTTCTCTCTTGAGGACAGTGGACATGATCAGGACCTTACATATGTGTATCACACTCCACCTGCTTCTGCTCTAAGTCTTGCCTCATAGTTGTAACACTAATTTAAAATTTAAATAGTAAAAGAATATTAAAATCTAACATCATGTTTAGTAAAGTTGTTTTGGAAAAAGAAATATCTTCAACAGGAATCTGTACTTTATGTTTTATGCTTTGGGTGCTGTGCACTGTGGAGAGTAAATGATCTGAGTCAACTTCTGGGTTTGAAAATTCACAAAAACCCACCAATCCCTGAGCTCAAAATCCCACCAGTCCCTGGGCTTGCCTTGAAATCCCACCAATGTCCACCCTGAAAAACTCTACCACCAAGAAACCTATAAAGCTTGCAAGAAGCTCCCCGCTGCTTCTTGCCAGAGCAGAAGCAGCCACCCTCTTGTATTTCTCCCAATATAGCTCCTATGTGAGATTTGTTGTGTTGACACTTGACTTTGTGTTATTCCTTGGCTCCTGACTGCCAGGATACCTTTCTCTCAGGGCTGTAAGACGTCCACACTGAACCTAGAGCCTAGCACACCAGCATGAGGTAACCACTGAACACTCCACCCCACAGGAACAGAATTCTAAGATGACTTGACTCAAAGATGTAAACTTTAACGTCTTCCTTTTGCTGCTTTGACTTAAGACATCTAGGAAGACTGCAAACATCAATCAGCCTTCTGAAAGATGGCAGGTATCACCAGTCAATCAGATCCACTCTATAAATTACGTCATGTACTAATTTCTTCAAATTTCTAAACCCATTTAACACCTTCTTAGACATAACACTGTTCACTTTTGTTTCCTAAGAATTGTAAGAGGCCAGGTGATGTGGGAATGCTTTTATGTATGCTGTGAATCTCAATCTTTAAATAAAGGAGCTGTTTTGGGCCATGGCGGGCACCATAGAAAAAGTAGGAGGAGAAATCAGAGCTTAGGTAGGAGAAGCAGGGCGGAGTTAGGCAGATCGAGCCAGCCGCCCAAGGAGCAACATGTAAGGAGCACGGGTGAGCTACGGACCACGTGGCCAACAGACTGGTAGAAATGGGTTGATTTAGGATATGGGAGCTAGCTGGCAATGTGCCTGAGCCATAGGCCAAACAGCATGAAGTTAATAGAAGTGTCTGAGTCGTTTCTGGGGACCCGGGCGGCTGGGCGGCTAGGCAGTCCCGGGCGGCAGGTCTGTGGGTCTCTGGACCTCTGGCGCCAGGGACCCGAGAAACCTCACTACTACAGCCAGGTGTAGTGCATGCCTTTGGTCCCAGCACTGGGAAGGCAAAGGCAGGGCAGCCTTCGAGTTCAGACCACATTGGTTTGCTCATCAAGTAACAGGACTACGAGGTCTATATAAAGAGATCATACCTCCAAAACCAAAGAGCAAAATAGAAGGAAAAAAGTGAGAAAATTAAGTTTTAAAGTTTTCATTACTAATATTCAAAATATTGATACGCCTATTTTATTCACTTTTGATCTTAGTGCAACTTGTTTTTAATGATAAAATTATAAGCTATTAAAATATTTTACATAAAAGGAAACAGAAGGATGAACAGATTATTGATGGTCTATATATAAACCCAAATCCCAACTGTTGCAATGGGGTTTCTTGGTCCCCCGGCGGCCAGAAGCCCAGACTCACAGACCTACCGCGCCAGACCCATAGCCACCCACCTCTGTTGCTCAGGCCCCCAGAAATGACTCAGACGCTTATATTAACTTTATGCTGTTTGGCCTATGGCTCAGGCACATTGCTAGTTAGCTCTTACATCTTAAATCATCCCATTTCTATTAATCTGCCACGTGGCCTGTGGCTCATCTGTGTTCCTTATATGTTGCTCTTTGGGCAGCTTGTTGGATTTGCCTGTCTCCGCCCTGCTTCTCCTACCTATGCTTTGATTTCTCCTCCTACTTCTTCTATGGTGCCTGTCATGGCCCAAAACAGCTCCTTTATTTAAAGATTGATATTCACAGCATACAGAAAGGCATTCCCACATCACCCAACATTCCCCTTTCCTGTAAGAAGTTCACTATGAGTTTCAGGCCAACCGGGGCTACATAGAAAAATCAGTCTTTAAAAATAAATAAGTAAATTTACACCCTCTCCCTTTTAAAAGTAAAAAACAAAGTAAACGGGAGTGGAGAAATGGTTTAGCCGGTAAGAGTATTTGGTGTTCATACAGAGGACCTGTGTTTAGTTCCCAGAACCCACATGGTGGCTGACAACTGCCTGTAGCTCTAGTCCCAGGACACCTGATGCATACTCCTGGCTTACACAAGCAGCAGATACAAACTGTGTATACATATATGCAGGCAGCACACTCATACAAATACAATAAAATTTAAAAATCTAAAGATAAAAAGAAAATAACAGCAAAAATCACAGACACTGCCATCTGCTGTTAATGCACTAATACCTTCCTTTCTCCCTATCACTGATGTCACACTGTCCAAGTGTTATTATTCCAAGTTAAATTAAATTTTCAGCTAATCCTATCCTAGAAAAAAAATTACATCCAAAGGTTCATCTGATAATTTCACTGAAATATTATGTATTTTGGCCTGTAATTTTAAACATTAAACAGCTGATTAGATCTAGCAGTACAATCATGGCTACTCTCTGGCCTGTCAGCTTGCTATCCCTATCCTAAGAGAAACTGGGATTTTTTTCATGTGTTATTGGAATGGCTCAGACACTGAATATGTAACTCAGATATTGTCCAGAGTTTTGCAGTTGAGCTGTGTGCAAAGAGAGTTGTGCATAGACTAGCTTTGTAGAAGAGAGAGCTGCATAAAGAGATGGAGCAGTAGCTGTGTAAAGATGTGTGTAGGAAGAGATATATAGAAGAGAAATATGCATAGAAGAAAGATGTGGGTAGAGAGATTGGAGCTATGTAAAAGAGATGTAACCATGTGTGGGAATCTACGGCTGTGCAGTAGAGAAATGTAGCTGTATGGAGATATATGGCTGTAGATAGGTGTGTGGCTATGTAGAAGAGAGATGTAGTTGTATGGAGATTTTTTTTTTCAAGTGGAGTAATAAAGTAATCACTAGACAGTCTATTTCCTTATTTTCTCCTCAGATAGAAAAGTCTAGCTTTCACCACATTCATGGATTTTTTGCATACTGGGTGTGGTCTTGGAGCTGGCTCTCCTAAAGGCCACCACTTGACTGAATATGGCTTTCAACCCACCCATCACTCTAAGTCATGCCACCTCGAGACAATTAGATTTGTTTCTATTTATTGTCTGCAGTGAGAATAACCTTTCTGGCACACCTGGCCGATAGTAAATAGGTGCATAGGATCCCCCAAAAAATCTGAATTTTTATGTAGATCATCCTGATGGATGTGGATCCAAAGGCGACAGGCACACTGAAAACATTGCTAAGTGGGCTGCTGTAGTTTACCAGAGAAGGGCTGTACCAAACAATGGTCCAAAGGATGAATTAAAGCAAACAGCATTAAAGGATTTGGGATTAGCTATAGAATAACCCTGTGTTAGCTATTCTAACTGTTGTCTGAAATTCCAAAATAGTGATATAACCAGCTACAGCAACAGATGAGGTGAATGAAGTGGCCAGGGGCCATAAGGTGACAAGCAGTTCAGCAAGAGCCATAGGTGGCCTCACAGCCCTCCTGTCTGTCAGAGAGAATTAGGAGTCTATCATATTGTCAAAATATCTGAAAATTCTTAGAGAGGAACCATACTCCCAAGCCTGGAATGTGTGGCTTAAATCACACATGGTGACTGTGGTGGTCCAGTCTTGACTGTTAACTTGATTGAATGTGGAATCAACTAAGAAATATACCTCTGGGCACACCTCGGGGGCGATAAATGAAGGGGGTTCGATGCGTCCACAAAGACATGAAATCTTCAGCAGCAACCCCGACAGACAGAGGCAGCGGGAATAACAGTGGCACCTCCTGCCAGTGAGCACAGCCATCACACTACCTCCCATTCTCTGCCAATCTGACAGACAGCCTTTGTAATATATATGCATTACATCATTCTCTCCCTCTAGAGAACCCTCATGTTAATTATTTTCAAGCTAGGAGGATTCTATAAAATTTTCCCTCAGGGTTTTAGTTTTCTGTTTTCTGGTCCTCGCTGACTCAGAGATGTTCAAGACGTTGATGGGAAGTGAGAGAAAATCTCAATGCAACTGTCACTGGTACCTGAGGATGACTCCTATCTGAACACAGAGGGTATATCTGTGCAGGCATCTCTATGGATTACATGTGCACAGGAAAGTGAATCTAGACGCCAGTCCTTCACACACAATTCCTCAGATTATACTTCACCATAGTCTGCCAAATTAAGTCCAAAGACACTAATATTTAGCTTCAGGGTAACTCAGTAGTGTGTTTACCCATGGCAGGGGCTCTATTTCCAGCCTGAGAGAATATGTAACTAAAACCTCGAAGAATACGTCTTCAAGAAAATGTTTCCTCATTTCACATCTCCTGTGGCAGCCTTTTGCTGAGAAAGCGTGTATATTCACACAATGAACTTCAAGAGTCCAGGGAGAGAGCATTCAACCACTCATTCCTGAGGAGCCAAGATCAACCAGGACCACCCAGCTCTCAGTGTGTTCTAATTTCAACACATTTGTATTTAAACAAACAGACAAACAAAAAACCACACAAAGATCTTTGCCTCTATCTCTCTTCAGTGTCTACCGTGAGGACCATCCAAGACAATCTAAGTGGAACTTTCTGTACATTATTATTGAATCTGTTGTGCTGAAATAAAGCTACTTAACTGAGTATAAGCAACAACTTTTACTTTTCAGAAAACACCCCTTCATTTCTAAGAAAACCTATCAACCAACGAAACAAGCAATAACTACATTTTCCCTCCTTTGCATCTAAGTAACATCATGAACCATGTAACTTCCAGCCAACGTCCACCCAGACTATCGCCAGCATGCCTTCTCTGAAGTTGCCACTTACTTGTAAACAAGGGTAGCCCTTCAGCACACCTATTTTTCTCACAGCAGCCTGTTCCCGTCACTGTCCCTGCACCCCTCTCTTAATATGGACCGTCAGTAGAATGGCAGCCTTGTGGAAAAGAATCCTATTGGTTTCATCCACCCCAATGCCACTCACCCCCGAGCTTAGCACATATGTTTTGAATAAACTGATCTACTTTAAGGTAGAGTATAAGATCGTCTCTACAGAAATAAATTACCTTCTGAAAGTAGGCTGGAATCATCAATGGCATTGTCTAAAATTAAATAAATAAATAGACATTACATTAGCTCACCTTCACTTAAATCAGTAGTTCTCAGCATCCCTAATGCTGTATCCCTCTAATATGGTCCCTCACTTTGCTACTGTTATGAATAAGGTAAATATCCGTGTTTCCTAATAGTCTTAGGCAGCCCCTGTTAAAAGGGTCTTTGGCCCCTTAAATGGATTTGTGACCCACAAGTTGAGAACCACTGACTTAGATTCCTAAAATGGTTAAAATTTCTTAAAGTTTTGTCTTGACTGGATCTCCTTATGGGAGGCTCCTGGGTATTTATACCACAAAATCAACTTTAATACGAAATTGTACTCAAAAGTGTGATCAAAGAGACTAATCTTACTCCTGCTGATATAAGATAAAAATCCCTCTGTGTCCATGGGTTCTACACCCTCACATTCTCCAGCCAAGGATCAGAAACATCCAGGGAAAGAGCAGTAAGCACATACAGACACTCTTTCCATTGTCCCCTTCACTACAGAAGAACTGTGAGACTTCCTGCATTTAAATGGCATTCCAGGCAGGTGGCACAGTGATGGTCTGAAGCGCTTGGAAAAACAAACACAGGTTGCGGGTTGTAAATGGTGTGCTGTTTTGCACAGGGCCTAGTGTATCTTCAGGTTTTGATATGTGTGGGCTGTCCTAGCACCAATTTCGCTGTAGACACCATATTTGACAATTCCTAATTGCTTTTTAGTGCCTTAAAAAATATACTGGACTTGTCTTATCCCCCCTTTGCTCTTCAGCTATACAGGTAAAAATAAACAGTCAACATTGGAAAAACTCACCTGAAATCTCTATCCCTTCATTTTCTGATTGGTCATATACTATGAAGTAAACAGAAAAAGAAAAAAGTCACATCACACTGAGTAACAATAAAAACAAATGATTGACTATGTCTGGCCTATGCCCTTCATAAATGTTTTAACTCCCAGGCTCTCTCTAACAACGTATATTACAGAGCAGGAATGGGAAGAGTTTGGCTAACAGATATAAAACAAACAGTCTGGGTTCAGATTCTAGCCACAGGGTAGCGATGGGAGATGGCACCTTCATATGCTCCCTCCTTCACAAAGGGAAGTACAGGCTCTTCCCCCAATCATTTGTCAGCAAGATTCCCTGGCTGAGGCTGATTCTTCTTTCTGTGTGAGCTCTAGCCTGCTAATTATCCTGGATTTCAGTTCTTGCCAGGCAGTCTCTAGTTGCATAGGGATTGGTTCTCAGATGGGAACCTGGGGACAAACACCCCTGCTGCTACCCTCTTAGCAAGAGCTGGTTGACAGGACCTTTGATATACCATGGTAACCAGGCCCAGTGCCCATCCCTGCTGCCATCTGTTGACACAGGGCCTGGAGTTTCTGCTCTTTGATGCAGACAGGGGGCTCCCATGGCTCTCCTCCACACCCAGCTAGTAATTTTCTGTCAAATGACCTTCTAAAATGCTTCCAATGTCTATTACACCAAAAACAAACCTCCTAGTCTGCCTTAATGGTAATATATCTATCAATTTATACATTAACAATGAACAGCTTCTGAGTATTGACTATTTTTAGACATTATTCTTGGTATTGGAGTATAACCATACCCTGCAGTTAGCACTAAACCACATACCAACAAGCCTCTACAGTCCCCAGGAGGGATGCCAGCTCTCTCTCCGGACAGGTGACTTTTGTCCTGCTGCTTCTAACCTCAGTCAGATTTCTTCGGTAACTGACACTGGATCTTCTCCACCCACTTCCGCCAGTGCCTAAAACAACCCCCATGCGCACAGGGACCGTATTAAACCCAGGATCTTAAAGGAGCACTTAGCAACAGGCCTTACAACAGTTAGAAGTTGGATCTCTTCCCCCTGGGGCCCCAGGGCCCTCCTTTCTCTTTCATGATCTTCTCCATCACCCAGTCCTTTTAAGAAAAGACAGTACTGCTCACTAGGCAGTGCAAGTGTGCCCCCAAACACAGGACCTACCCTTGGCTCCACTGTCCTCTCATTAGTGGATTCCCAGTCAGGCTCCAATTACCAGAGAGAGTGAGGAATCCCACATGCACTGGACTCCACTGCAAGCTGAACACCATAAAATAGCTTCTCCAGGCTCACCTCTTAGGTAGCACAAAGCACCCTCCTCACTACTAGTTTGTATGAAACTTGGCTCAAGACCCCCCTGTCTCCTTGCTTCTCTTTTCTTAGAAAAAGTCCACCATCCATCAAGCCAGCAGAAGGCTCAACGTTCTTGGCGCCTTGTTCTACAACTTACCATCTACCTATATGCTGCAAATCCTAACAATTTTACCTACCAGACATTTCGCAAATATGTTCACTACCCTGGCTTCCTGGCATAAACCACTATCGCTGCCATCCACGTATGGCTGGAATGTAGTTCCTAAATGAGCCAGGCCCCACAAAACATCCCTTCCTGGAACTTACCTCCTTTGGGTCCCCCACTGACCTGAATATGACTTAGGGGAGAGTCAGATTTCAATAACTACCATCATCTAACCATCTCTCCAATATCTACCCTCGTGTATCTCCAGTTCACTACATGCCAGACACGTTAACATATTTAGAATGCACATCTGACTTTGCAGTACCCCTGTGTGGTACCCCAAGATGAAGGTGAAGTTCCTGACCTCATCTGCACATCTCTAGACATGGAGCAGGGAGCCATTTTAGCCCCATCTCTCACGCCAGAGAACCTACAAACAGGCATCATCAACGACATTCATCCCCAGGTACCTAATCCTCAAGTCAGCCTGTCATATCATAGACTAGCCACGCAATAAACCAGCTCCCATGAGCACCTGCCACAACAGGCTGCACTGCAATCACTGGCTAAATTCTTCCTTCTGCTACACTATAAAGTCAACGAGAACACCAAAGACTTGTCCTTTCTAACTGCTGCTCTAACAGTGTGTGCTACTAATAGGTGACATGTAAATAAATAGCCCAGTAGGCGAGCATGGCTGTGACATCACTTCCCAAGTTGTGCACTGTAGGCTTGATGCTTTTAAGGGTATCTGTGAGGTGGAAAGGTGGTACCTGTTCTTTCAAACCATGTGTTTGCCAGGTTCTGGAGGGTTTAATGGAGAACGGACACGATGTTCTCCCATCGTTTTTGCCTGACGTAGCTTCACTTACAAAGGATCCTGGGGTCCATTTAGGTCAGGTCATAGTCACTACCTTTTGTTAACATTTTAAAATATCACTTATTATATACTTCTTGTGAAAAATATCACCATTAAGTATGATATTCAATTTAACTCTTCTTATATTTGACTTTAGATTCCTGTGGAGCTTGTCTGACCATTGTGGACCAACCATGTTTTTAAAACCATAACAATGATTGGAGAATGCTGAAAAATATTCCATATCTTAGCTCTAGAAATAGTAGTTAATGTCTAAATTCCCTTCAAACTCAAAACTGAAAACTTACATGCTATCTCAATGGCCAAGGTTTTTAATTTTGTAAAAAACTGTATGTAAACACAACCTAGGCTGATCATCTATATCCCATTATAAATGGCCATTATAGACAGTGACCTTGTACTTTCCCAAAATTTTTAAAAAGTAGTATGTCAGAACTACATACAGTCATTTTTCATTTCTCTGTGCACTTTGCCAGCTCTCAAGAGCCTCACAGCTCCCAGGTCTGAGTCTCAGTGCTGCAATCACCTACAGCACAACAGGTCCTCATACTGATCAGTCCCAGCCCATGTTCTCAGCCGTCCCTCTGTCTGCTCAGTCACTCTCAGTTGACTTCCGCCCTCACACAGTGGTGTTGTAATGAGGTTTCTTGGCCCCAGGCAGCCAGAAGTCCAGACCCACAGACCTGCAGCCCCAGACCACTTAGCCGCCCACCATTGCTCAGGTCCCCAGAAATTATTTAGACGCTTATTTTAACTTTATGCTGTTTGGCCTATGGCTCAGGCACATTGCTAGCTTGCTCTTACATCTTAACTCAACCCATTCTCATTAGTCTGTCTGTTACGTGGCCTGTGGCTCACCTGTGTTTTTTATGTTTTTTTTTTTTGGGGGGGGGGGCGGCTGCCTTGGTCTAGTGATTAAGATTTGGCGCTCTCACCACTGCAGCCTGGGTTCGATTCTCAGTCAGGGAACCAAGAAACGGGGCCTCTCAAGATCTCAGCAGTCCCTTATGAATGGGGTTGGCCACTCCCTCTTCAGGAGCCTGAGACACTGTCACCTGAATCCCACCACACAGTGGTTCTGAAGATGCTCTAATTAAAAACAGTGCATCACATACTCTATTTCTTACTCAAAATATCTTGAGCAATGTATCTACCTTCTCCAATCTTACTTCCTTGCCCAGAAAGCAGGGAAAATAATTTATTGTGGAATTTAAGAAAATAGTGCTGGAGGTACCTGGAGACAAGAGCAGTACAGCCATCTAAACACTAGCCTGCCCGACTTCCACCTGACCTACACATGGACTTCCAGCAGAGCCCAGCTCTAAGTCTTCCCCACCAGGACAAAATGCCACACAAGTCACCTCCAAGAGAAGGCTGCTTTGTAAAAATAAACTCTGAGTGAAGAAATCATTCATTCATGTGTCCGTCAAAAGGGTGAATGTAAAATTGGGTCAATGCTTTAAATGGCTTATATTGCAATTTGTAAATATATATATGTGTGTGTGTGTGTGTGTGTGTGTGTGTGTGTTATATGTATATATACATATAAAACAAAGTATTATTTATACCATTGAAATAGGTGAAAATTTTCCCACATAAATTCTCTAGAGATGGTTGTTCTTTTGAATGTTGCAGGATAATTATAGCTTGGAAAATAATTCTCCATATTTTATACTTAAACTATGAATTAATTTTTAAACAAATGAGTGGCTTAGGGCTAAGAAATATTTACAAACCTGGTTCATCATAGTCTTGGTGTGTTGCTTCCTCTGCAAACAATGGAGATTTAAGACAAAGTAAGTATTAAACAAAATTTTGAAGCTGTGTAACAAAGGAAAATAAAAGAAAACACAAATCCTAGAAAACCTTATCTAACACAAATTTCTAATTAACGTTGTGGTTACAAATGTGTGTCCCTGTCCAAGGGGGATGAATGTAACAGAAGGAAAATAATTCTCATAAAACTTCCTTCTAATAATCTATAAAAACTTGGCACAAGGAGTTAGCGGCCTGCTTTGTCACAGTGAGACTGTCAGGACAGGAGACAGAAGCACACCATAGTCTTAATAAGCTAACTTTGGTACAGGACAAAGAAGCCCTACTAAAATTGCATCAGTATTCTTTAAGAGAAAAAGCCACCAAATAAACACCGAAACACACAAGATTCTTCCAAGATTTAAAGGTGAATGGCAATGCCCATCTAATACCTGCGCTCTGCTGAGGCTTATCACTGTCTGTTACTGCTTCACTGGCATCTAAAAGAAGAACAAGAAAAGATTTTTATCTAATAGCAAACAGCATACACAGTACAGACACCACTCTACAAGAGTCACAAATTAATTTTAACCCGAAAAATCTTAAAAGATAGATACTGTCATGGCTTGGATATAAAATGTCCCCAAAGGCTCGTGTTGGAGGCTAGGGCCCCAGTCAGTGGCACTATTGAGAGGTGATTGGATCATAAGGTGTTAACCTCATCAATGGATTAATCCATCAATGAATTCATTGCTGAATGGGCTGTTAGGAGGTGGGGCCTTATTAGAGGAACTAGGTCACTGTGTCTCTGTGATGGGGAAGTGTCTTGGGTATAGCTTGTCTTGTTAGTCTGTGACGCCACGCCCTCCTCTGAGCTCGGATTCCCACCTCTGAATCCCTCCTCCTCCTCCCTCCCTCTTCTCTGTTTTCATAACCTTCTGTTACCACAGCCTTCTCTGTTAATCATAACCATATCCCTCTAACAATAAAGTCTTTCTACATAGAAACAGCTTCTAAGTTTCTCCTGCTATCCGCCACTGCCTCCGCTGCGTCCCAGTGAGGCCTTTGTACTTATAAAAATCTACCGCCACACAATGGGGTAAATTCATAATCGAGCCATGCCAAATCCCCACAAGACCCTAACAGTGCCTCTTTCACAAGCTTTTTGCTTCCCAGCTACCATGATGTGAATAGCATCACTCTGCCATCTGCTCCTGCTGCATAATATTCTGCTTTGCCTCAGACCCACAGCAATGAGCTAGCAAACCTGAACCTGAAATCTACAACTCTGGGCTGGGAAATAGCACAGCAATACAGTGCTTGCCTAGTACTTAGGTGGCCCGGGTTCAAACACCAGCATTGCCAAAATAACAAGGGGAATAATGAAAAACTGATTCTCTGAGCAGAGACATCTTCCCAGGATATATATCTTAGGGAGTCTAGGTCTATATACAACAGAGATACCTGCACACCTACATTTGCTGTGACCCTCTTCACAATAGTTAACTCAGGGAGTCAGTCTAAGTGTCCATCAACAAACGATTATAGACAATGTGGAATAAAGAAAAGAAAAGACAAAATGCAATAATGGAAGGGGGATATTTGGAACAATGGAGGAGAGTGGATGATGGGAAGGCAGAGAAGGATGGGCGGTAGGGGTGTGTGAACGTTATCACATATACTGTATACATGTATGAAGATATAATAAACCAATACGTTAATGAAACTGAGAAAGGTTTCCATCCCTTAAAAATTACCTCAGCTGTTTTGTCACAGCAATAAAGCTAGAGCATCTACAACTCTCTTTTCATAAAATTCAACACATAAAAAAATCCCGCAAGTCGCTGTCTGATTACAAAGATGGTAAAGAGCAGACTAAGGTTTGTAGCTTCTTGCCTCTATGACATCCCGTTCTCTTTCAAAAAAAAAACCAAACAAAAGCAATGGCGTGAAGAAGGACACCCTTTTCTCTTCATTTACCTTGTAAAATGATATGCAGAAACTGTAATCTAGGGAATATGGACAACTACGAGAATTATGAAGACATCTCTGTAACAAATCAGAATAAACCACTCACAGACTTGAGCCTTCCTAAGTCACAACCTCCAACCAAAATGTACATTGAGATTTTAATATTTACAAACCCGAGCTTTCTTGTTCGTGCATCATCTCCTCCACATCATTTGGATGGTCCTGAGATGCTATAAATTAGGAAAGAGGAAGTTAGGTTTGCCTCAAATACAGCTTATATATGATACTTAAAACCAGTAAGCCACACATCCCGGGATCTACTATGTTCACTCAGAGAACAAATGTGTATGAACTGTACCTAGTGCCAAATAGTGCATTTATAATCAAAGCATAAAGCAGCAGAGCTGCAGCTCATACGGCATACACAAATCTGACTAGTCAGCAACTCAAACACAAGAGGAGAGACCACCAAAGAAGCACAGGGGAGTCTGCCTCTTGCTATAAAGAGCACCTGCCACAATGGAGCACTGTACGTGGGGTCTTTCCAGAGTGGATCCAACTGTAACACTTCCAATGTTTACAGGTTCACAGCACTGAAGGGATTCAGGTCTTAAAGGCCACTCAGGAAAATCAAGCAGGGCTTAAACTCAGAAAAGTCATTTACCCTGATACTAGAAGGAAAACAGTCAAGACGGGTTCCCCGAAAGATGATGAATCCAGCTTGAACATAAACACGCTTTCTAGGGTATTATGACATCCAGGAAAACATAATATAGATCTTCAGCCAGCTTCATAACCTAAGGCTATAAAGCATGCATGTACATTGTATTCTCTCTCTCTCTCTCTCTCTCTCTCTCTCTCTCTCTCTCTCTCTCTCTCCTCTCCCTCTCCCTCTCCCTCTCCCTCTCCCTCTCCCTCTCCCTCTCCCTCTCCCTCTCCCTCTCCCTCTCCCTCTCCCTCTCTCTCTCTCTCTCTCTCTCTCCCCCCTCCCTCCCTCCCTCCCTGTCTCCCTCCCTCCCTGTCTCCCTGTCTCCCTGTCTCCCTGTCTCCGTCCCTCCCTCCCTCCTTTGTTTTGTTTAGGACAGGTCTGGACTTACAGCTATCCTCTTGCCTCACCCTTCCAGATGCTAGATTACAGATATGAGGTACCATATTGTTGTTTTTGTTTTTGTTGGTAGTGGGGTATGTGTGTGTGTGTGTGTGTGTGTGTGTGTGTGTGTGTGTGTGTTGACAAGGCTTCATTATATAACCCAGGGGCATTTTCAACTGATAACCTTTCTGCCTCCACTTTCTGAGTCTGAAATTACAGGTATATATCACCAAAACCAAACTCAGTTCCTTTGTATATTTTGACAGAGTAATTCCATTACTGGGGATTTACATTTGGAAATTAATATAAACAAAACACAAATAACATTATTAGCTATACATCATATGATATGTTGAATAATTTAAAAATATTAATAAACAGTACTTTATGTAACTCATGATGATTCACTCTAATTAATAAAGACTAATAAAAATCTTACCTGTCTCTTCCAAATGGTAACTATCCTCAGGTTCTGGAAAAAAAAAAAAAAAAAAAAAAGCATTAGGCTGATATTACTACTGTCTCATATACGGTATACATATCTGCTATACACTTATCTGTCTTTTTTGAAAGATAATTCAGATAATTCCAATGCTTATCAATGACTTTATTATAACACTATCAAAATAAAGCATGGAAATATCAATTAAGTCTCAATCATTTAATCCCCATTTTACACCACAGGTCTCATATATTCTTTCTTTACCCCACCCAACAGTTCCACACACTAAAACCCAGGGTACAGAGAGAAGGCAATCCACACAGTGACCCACAGGGACAAAGGCTGAATGTAGGAAAGGTGCAAATTGTTAATCTATCTCACTTCTACTGTGGCACTCCATCTCCCAGCTTTCTCTCACTGTTTTTAAATGAAAAAGCATGTTGAAAATACAGATGAAGACAAGAATGGAGAAGATTTGGAAAGTTTGCAAAGCTTAAAAAAAAAAAAAAAGTGGCTATATAGCTGGTGCGGAACTGTCTACAGAAATCAGGCTGGCCTAGAACTCATAGAGATCTACCTACCTGCTTGTGCCTCCTGAGTGCTGGCTTTCAGTGCATGAACCACCACACCTGGATTTCTATTTGTTTTTGAAACAGGGTGGCATCATCAAGCCTGGCTTCTAGTTAATGGACTGTGGGTGTGTGTCACCACACCTGCGCACCATACCGTGCTCGTCACACTGTGGCACATCATGCATGTGCCGCCACACTGAGCTCACATACTGCGACAATGAAAATGCCATCCTTTGATCCTCGCCACTACAACCTTTGTGTATTTTAGACATCCTGTGATAATTTTGTTCATGCACGGAATATGGTCTTATCATGTGGATCCTCCATCACCTTCTCTCGGTCCTCTGTACTCTCTACATAGCCCTTCTTTCCAACAAGTCCACTCCATACTCTCTTACCTGTTTTCTTACGATTCAGTCTTGGAATATTTTATTTGACAGATTAGAAGGTGCAAATATTTTTAATCTCTAAAGACTTTTAAATTTTTTCTAGTTCAAAATTGATGTTTTTAATCAAAGATTATAGGAGAAATAGGTTTTTGATTTACAGACTTCTTAGAAGAATTTCTTCCTATTCAGAGCTGACCTCCTAACCTTCTTGATATTAAATCCTTCCTTCTGCAAATGATATCAAATCCATCTGAACTCCAATCAGCAGTGTACCTCAATAAAAATTCTGAGCTACTATAAACCACTCTAAGCCACGTTAGCCAAAGACGAGAGACAAGCATGATACCATGAAAACGGGGGCACTGTTGCTTGAGTATCTTTACTCAGACATTAGAAACATGTTCCTATGGAAATCATGACACAAAGGATGAATTTAAAAGCTGTAACCTGTCTGTCCATCGACACTTATCTTCGAACGCAGTTGAAACCATATTTATGTTCAAAAGCACTTTAGCCTACATTTTTGAAACAGCCACAAAATATTTACTATACATTTCTGATTGTTGACATGGATGCTGCCCATCAATGCTATCACCTTTTCAACAGAGAATGCCTCTCCTGCTCTAAGTAGGCTTAGATGAAAGTGTCCAGAAAATCTCATACATAAATTAGAAGTTGCATACCATTAAAGGAATTTCCCTGCATATTAAGTTAGAAGTGTATAAGCTTTGCAGTTTTTGCAACCACTTGTTAGCCAGTTTTGTATATAGGGGTTCATGGAAACACAGACATGTTTATACCCAGCTAATTATTGCTGGTTATTGTATTTGTGTTACAATAGCAGCTGAGAGTTCTGGCACCTACGGAATTTCTCGCTAGTTGAAAACACTCACTACCTGACTACTTACAAATGATGTCTGGGAACATGTGCTATGGGAGCTACAGATTGCATTCTGTTCAATGTAGAAACACAGAGCTGTTAGGAGAAAAAAAAAAAAAAACAGTGACAGACAGCAAGCACAGCGGTTCTTCATGACTTGAACCTCACATAACACATGGTACCTAGGAGGAGAAATCTAGAAGAAAAAAGTTTGCTAAAGTACTGTACTTACAATCACAGGAAATCCACTCATTTATGAATTTTCTTCAAGCTTTGAAAAAAACTAAGTATCATTTTATTTTAGAGGAAAGTTAATTCACTTTAGAGCATTAAGCTTCCCTCAAAATATTTAGATGAAATTAAACATTGCTCTTAAAGGAATTTTAGAAATGATTTAATAATTACACTGTAAACTATCAACTATTTTATTTATTTATTTGATGTGCATCGGTGTTTCGCCTGCATGTATGTTTGTGTGAAGATGTCAGATCCACTGGAACTTGATTTACAGACAGTTGTGAGCTGTCATGTGGGCGCTGGGAATTAAACCTGGATCCTCCGAAGCACTGAGTCACCTCTCCAGCCCCTCATCTACTATTTTAAAACAAAGGTGTTCTACCTTCGGGAAGTGCCCCAGGTTCCAGGGCCTCCAATCTGTCATCTCCGTCAGTCACTGGGAGGAAGTCCTCAGCCTCTGGCTGTGGTTCTCCTGCCGGCCCATCTGCTTCCAACTGTGGGTCTTCAACAAGGAGAAACGGTGAGCAAGAAAAAAAGTAAGCGCCCACAGCAGCAGCAAACCTAGACAGGCCCATCTGCAGCCCCCCTACAAGCCTTGGCCATTGTCCCCTCTAAAGCCATTACTAGTCAGTGCCATCGCAAGGTGAACTCGTGAAGGACAGTCACCTCACCGTGTTGCTCACGTGCATACTAGGCAGGTAGGACCATGAGTAGCCAATGGAGGAGCTCCTAAATACTTGATGAATTAATAAAGGGATTTATAATTATTAATACATACATCTCTCTTATGATTCCTGAGTCAAGAAAAAGCTCACAACAAGACCTTTCATTGAAAACTATTCAACTCCATGTAGCAACTATAATCAACAAGCTAAATGCTTTAGTGTGGAGAGCAGCTGGTAGCAAACTAAGTCATATGCTGCAACCCAGATACATTTCACATTATGCACTGAAACTGACCTAGCCTTAGCTGTTTTAGTTAGCAGAGATACAGTTCTTTGCTGAATTTTTAAGGATATACTGGGTGAACATGCTACATTATTCCATTTCAATAAACCTCGGATTGTGACCCTGCTCTCAGTGACTTGCATGGTTCTCAGCAGATTACTCTTAGTAAGCAATTTGGAGAACCTGAGTGAGGTGGACTAGGCTCTAGTTGGGAGTCTGGAGTTCCAGGAGAC
Source organism: Phyllotis vaccarum (assembly GCA_033318265.1). Taxonomy (NCBI): domain Eukaryota; kingdom Metazoa; phylum Chordata; class Mammalia; order Rodentia; family Cricetidae; genus Phyllotis; species Phyllotis vaccarum. The sequence goes on from JARWLC010000012.1 coordinate 3,166,212, forward strand.
AGGCTCTGAATTTAGGCTCTTTATATCAGCTGTCTGAGTGTAGACAAACTACCCACTCCATGCCTGGGAATAAAAATGAAATAACAATTATCTATTCAGAGTATTTAAGAGGATGAAAGTACTCAGGAATAGGCCTGGGCCATTACCAATCTCTAGCGTGGTTATTACCAATACAATATAGAAACAACAAGATTCTCTCTACTGCTATTGGGCTAGCCCTGACCACAAGAAGTCTTTCTTAGTTATTCTACATCATGTGGCATGGTGATACTCAGTTTCACTAAAGAGACCTCTTTGTGTAGATACTTTTATACGAGGTGCCCACTAGCTGTAGCATTGCTTTCTGAAGTTTCATTTGCCTGGGGTCAACCACAATTTAAAACTCTAAAGTTGCAGCAGCAAACATTTCATTTTTACAATATGTTCAATTCCTAATAATAAAATCCTTCTTCCTCCCTGTTCATCCCATCTGGGACATGAGTCACCCTTTGGTCCAGGCTCATCAACGCTGCCCATTAGTCACCTAGCAGCCATGTGTCATCAGATTTAGTATTTATGATACAGGAACTCTTATTTAACTTAAAAATGGCTTCAAAGCACAAGAATAGTGATGTTGGCCATACCAAGGAATACTACTCATACTTTTTTATATACGATTGATTTTTTTTAAAAAAAAGAAAATGAAGACATTTGTGGTAGCTACAAAATCTTCATGTTGAGGGGAAAATGTGGTAATTTTGCCATCGCACCTCCCCAACAGCAGATTACAGCCATGGTATATGAGAAGGATGAGGGATGGAGTTCAGAGCTTCTGCAGAGCCCAGGGATTCTTAGCGAGCTGTAGGGATGCACACTGGATCTGCTTTTTATCTTTATCATCACTGTGCCAAAGCTTCTCCTCCCTTCAGATCTGCTCCCCACAAACCACCCACCAAGTCCCACCGCGACTGGGGACCATGACTATCCACTGATAACAGTCCCCTTTTCAGTTCCCATTATCCCCTCAAGAGAAGTTCTGGGATTTTTATCACAAGCAGTAAATACTGCTATTCTCCGGATGTCCCACGTCCCAGTTGGCTCTCAACAGACGTTATGACTCTTATGCCTTAGCTTTATCTGTCACCTCCTGTCATGGCTCTGCCGTGGCAGCCCTCAAGGCCTGTTTCTGATCTAAGGGTGTGGCCTTAACAGTTATGCCTTGTCAGTCTCAGTCTTTGCCTCTTGCCCAGCACTGCCATCACTGTCCCCTATAACAAATCCAGCTCGTGTGTTTCAAGGCCTTTGCATTTGCTGTACCATCTGCTTGTGTGTGCTTCTCATCTCTACCTCATCATCAGACGGAGCATGGACATCCCTGGACCTTTTTTCATAAACACCATTGCTATCCTGCATCTGCTATTATTAGCTGTGGTCTGAGCAAAGTCCCTCACATCTCAGGGTTGGATAGCAGCATCAGCCATACAGGGAAAGTAGAACAGCTCAGAGAGTTGGCCATGCCTAGTGCAGTGAGCCCCCAGGATGAGCTCTTTTTCTCACTACAGGTAAAATTATTAATGGAAGTATAAAAAGCTCAAATAAGAGCAACTGGCATGGGGAGGGGCTGATGGGGAGCCGGGAGGCTGTGCAGTGGAGCAGAAAGCCCTTGGTGCTAGGCACAGCTGTAGCCTGAGTCACCCAAACACAGCTGTACTGTGTGGAATGGGGTACAGCAAGACTTTAGATAAGTCACTCGTGACATTTGCAGGAATAGCAACACATAAATAATGTTCGAAGTCACGGACGATGCATGTAACGGCCTCTCTTAGGATATAAAACAGAAGCAGGAAGGCACAGCAGGGAACTCGGCTCTAGGGTTCTGTCATCTTCTCCTTAGCTGTTCATCACACACCTTAGCCACTGGGCCAGCAAACACTTGTCTGCACCTTCCCCTCCATTGCCTCCCCATGAGCCATCTTAACTTGGTCTCTCTGCTGCACATAGCAATGCTCCTACCTATTCTGCAGACTGTAGGCAGAACAAACTATACTCCTGGAACCTCCAGCAGTTTCAGCTCCTCTTAAATGACACGTCTTTTTCTATCTTCACTTTCTCCCAGTGAAAGCCATTCTGACTATTTTCACATTATTGCTGTCCCTGAGCCTCTAATTACAATGATTCATGTGCTCTAAGAGGTGAGGTGTTCTTTCCAGCAAGCTGCTTCTTCTGTGTCCTCTGCCTTGTAAGCCTCACCGAGTACCCTGTCAATCACCATGACAGTTCTCAGATGAGCACACTGAGTGCAGTACGTAGATTTCATCTTCCCTGTGCTTGGACTAGGCTACAGAGGTGGGGCGGGAAGAGTTATAGCCTGTGTGTGTTATGGGAAGAAATACAATCAAGTGACATAGACTGCAAAGAGTTATAAGGGACAATCCTTCCTCCATTTCCAGCAGCCATCAGCAATATCCAGTCAAAATGTGACGTGTTATTTTCATGAGAGAATACGTTTTTCCTTTAGGCTTCCCTCAGATCTCACTAAGACAGAGTGTCAGCATCCTGCCCCTTTAAGACCACAGGTTACATCATGGGGTCATGTCCTCTGCTATGGAAGTTTTTCCAGGAGGATCCCTATGAAACCCTGGCACACCTATTGTCGGATTAACATTCAATATTCCCTAACAGAACCCACTATAAGAAACCAGAGCCAAGTGCTGGGAGGAAACTTCCCAGTCTCTTTGATCTATAGAATTGTTTCTCATGCTTTGCTTGGGTAACCAGTCAAACATCAAGAAAACTAAAAGAAAGATAGACCACTCCAGTGGGTTCAGCATCATTCCTGATAGCTGCGAAGCTCCTGAAAGTAGAGGCTCACTTTTGAAGGTTGGGATAGATTCTGAGGGTGAAGCATCTCTCCTCAGGATGGAGAATGGCTCCAGAGGGTGGAGGACCATGATAGGACAAGTAGCCAGAACTCCCTGGTTTGTGTTGGTCACTCCACTCTGACTCTCCCATTTATTCTTAATTGAACACCAGCCTTCAATTATTTGTGTTCATTTATTCCTATGATTTTAAAATTAAGTATGTTCATAAAAATCCTTCACAGTGAGGTGGGATATGACCAGTGCCCCCCCAAAAAATAATAGTTGGTGTATAATTACTTGGAATGTACTTATAGAAACTCAACCATTTGAGTAACTTGTGAGAAACAACATTGAACTCATACCATATTCTGTGTGTGCTGATTCCTGGAGAAAGGACTGGGACTGGATTTGCTCTTTTACTTCATCATCTTCAACATCCTGGACTTCTAAAACAATTACAAAGTACAACAAAATGATGCAACACTCAAGCGTTAACGGGAAGTCCCAACACTTCAGTACAGCGTGTGCACACAAATTAAGATGACTTACACTTGGCTAAGAGGCTATGTATTTTTTCCATATCCATGTGTCACTTACTCTCCTACTTTGGCAAACACAGTAGATACTTAAAATTGCCCTTATTTGCTCAACAGACATAAATATTAAGAGACTTTCAAGAGGACCTTTTAAAAAACTAATTCAGGCAACAGATATTTTTTTCTTTTAAAAAATAGTCTTTCTAAAGAATAAATGTTTTCAGTTTCTAATTAATAAAATTCTGGTGTATGTTAGAAGCAAGGAAGGAAGTAACTCTCATAAAGAAGGATGCTAAAAGGCCAAATTCCATACAGACTAAACAATGCCCACAGTCCGGACAGTCAGGAGGAAGGGTACCACTGGCGGAGTGAGAGCAGAGTGAGGAGGTCTGGCCGAGTCTGAAGCTTCTGCCCCAATGAACACCCTGTCAGCTTTGGAAAGATGTATCCAAAAGCCAGACCCCGAGGCTCAGGAAATGACGTACAAAAGTGCATGTTAATGATGAGATTCCAACAACCAGTACTCATCAGACTGTTCACTGCACACAATACATAAACCGGGGCTACAATGACACTGTTGTGGGTGTGCTGACATAATCTAGACTTCCTCTCAGTGAGATAATACCAGTGACAGCAGCTCCATCAAAGTGCAGATCTTCAGTGACAGAATAAATTCAGGCAGGGGAAAAGTCTAACATATGTCATGCTAATTGCTTTATGAAACAATTCTAAAGCACAAAGGTGTTTTCTTTCTAGTTCACTGGTCATCTGTACAGCCATCCTGATATAAATCACACAAGTTCCTTGTCTCTATTCTTCCCTCACTGTCTCCCAGTGTTTGTGACCGTCTCCTCCTTGGAGCCCATTCCACAAGGGTCCAAGTGCTGAGAGTGGCATCCAATGGCAGTTTCTAGCTGTAGCATGGGGTGTGCTCTTTACTGATTTCCTAGACGGGAAATGGAATCACCAGGGATTGAGAACTACAAATGTGGATCCTCCCACACTTGCCCAAACTTGTATGTTACAAGCACCCCGTACGCCCTACCACTTCATTTCTGATTCTATTCATGTCTTTCTGTTTCCATGGAGATGGCTCAACGGCAGAAGCTAGGCCTCAATAGGTTAAAGAATGAATGGAAAATGAAGTAAAGGGGTAATTCTGTGTGGTGTGTTACTTCAAAAGTGTGGTTATCACAGTGAAGAGAGGGTCAGATGGGAGTTAGGAGGGCATCAAAGGCTTTATTTTACTGAGAGATAAGTATCTGTATTTGCAAAACAAGGGGAAGGGGCCTAAGTAAAGTCCCAGCAAGAGAGAAAGAGAGAGAGAGAGAACAAACCACAACCTGAAAATATTGCCTAGAAGCTAAGAAGAAAGGGTAGCTCTAAACCAGTGGGTCTGGTAGTTAGCAATCATTTGCAAAGAATCACATTAACAACAGAAATAATGGGGAGCATATGGCACATCTCAGATCCAGAACTCACTTGAAAACTAGATATTTTTGAGTTACAAATATATTTAGTACAAAGTAAAATATTAAGTGTTAACTTCAAATTTTTAGATTAAAAACCTTTTCAAAAAGGCAGTGCGGATTCTAGAGACATATGCCAATTCCATAGGTGTGAGAAGAGTTCTGAAATGAACAGATAATAAAGCTTAGACTAATGTATTGTCCCTTGAATGAATGAAGCAAAGAAAATCAAATGGTATTTATTCATCAGCACAATGTAGACCATAAACTGTTTCCAATAAACATGTCATATCTAGCACTTCCAATAGGGGGCGCAAGGAAACCACCAATTTTCTTAAGTATTGCAAGAAAGACAAGCTTGGAGGCTAATTGCAATCTACAATTTTCATACCACAAGCAAAAAACAGTGGCAATAGATTTAAATGTTATGTGCCTATTTATTAAAATGCCTCAACATTTCCAAAGTCGAAGTCCCTTTATAGAAATACTACGACCTGCTCTATGATACCACAGGAATGGGCACCATGAAGAATGACTAGGTCTAAGGAGGCTTTTGGTGTAGACCAGGCCCTTATATAAAAGAGCCAGAGCTCATTCCTCGTGCTGGTTCATTTATGTGGCAAACGATGACCAGGCCGTGTACAGTCTGTCTGTTCTTACTTTGAATGTACTGCGGTAAAAGTGGGGAGCTAGAGACAAGACACACTTGACTACTGTTGTTCCTAAGCATGGCCTTGGGAAATGCGCAACTGTTTATGTCTTGGAATCTTGATTACAAAAATTAAAATGAGTCTGCTTATAATCTTGCTACAAAATTAATGATTATAATTTTGGAAAAGAAGAAAGTAGAGCTCATTTTATAAACAATGTGAAGAACTGGGTGAGCCACAGCTGCTTAACAGCAAAGACACCTGGGAGCTAAGCAAGCCCTAGAGTCTTGAGTGACACTTACCTGTCCCCTCAGGAGCCTGTTTCTCCAGCTCAGCCAGCGGCTCGACCTCCTCCGGTGGCAACTTCCTCTCTGAAGTAGATCTTTCTTTAAGTCCTGAATTTTTTATTCACAGTGTTAACTGGTGTTTTTTTAAAAAATCATTTTTACATATTAAACCAAGAAAAATAAACTTTCAAACATTTGACTGGTGGTGCAGGATCTCATACCTCCCGGTATTGTGTTTAAAACAAGAAAGTTTCCCTTCTGCCTAGCCAGGGTCTTCAGTGGACCTAAGACTTTGTAAAGGGCATTCATAAATATTTACATCATTAACCTCATCTAGCCCTGCCCAAGGCAGCAGTGTGAGTACCAGCCACTCTCCTGGTGAAGAGGGTGAGACCTTCCTCGCCAAAGGCTGGAGCTCAGCACCAAGTATTAGTCCTGAAGCTGACCGTGCACTGGAATTCCCCTGGGATGTTTATTCTCCTGGGGATACTAGAGTTTTAACAGGATTACACATAACTCACTATTTGTAATTTTCACAAGGAGCCACTGATAAGCAACCATATTGGTTTTGGTTTTTACTCTCGAGCTAAAATTTATCAAAAGTCCCTTGTTTAAAAAAGTCAGGAAAATAAGCAGAGAGGAACAAGCTATCGTGAAGCTTGATTTTAAAGCCACATAAATACAAAGTTAGTTCTCTAACGTCTTACATGTAGAACAATAGGCAAAACCTCACTTAAGTACAGCTGTTTAGGAAACACAGACATGACCAAGAGTCCAACTATGTTTGCTGAGCCCTGAGCTTCTTTCTCTGCTCTCACTGAGGACTAAAGGACTGTGGCATCTGGGAAGGTGTGTGCACAGTGGCCCTTGGTGAGGTCAAACCTGTGATCAGTGCTCTGGGAATACCAAGGTCTACTGAACAGCTAATGTCCATGTTTCCCTTGTCTCAATTCAATGCATCTTACATCTTTATTCTTTGCGGGTTCTCCTGTTCCTCTTTCCACCAAATGACACATCTGAAATCTTACAGAGACACTGGAAAGGCAGCCCACAAGACTGGCTATCTTCTATTCCCTTATTTTTAACACTCTGCACACAATGCCACCCACCATGCACGGCTGTGTTCAACATGTCAGTGTAAACTTACCATAAAACAGATTTCAAACTAGGTCACTTTCCAGAGTGTGGATAAGGAGGGAGACCTTCAACACCTCACATCTACTTGAAATACGAAATAGAAACTACTCTGCTCTCTCGTTTAAATAACCCACCCTCTCCCTTTGCACCTGATCAGGAACCATCACTAAATAAGCTGTGCTAAATCAATGAGGAAAAACTTTGGAGTCTATAGACTCATGGGATTTGTCTTTGCATCAGTTGGCCACAGCAACTGCCCCAGAAATGCCTGCTGAAAGGCTAGGGCATGGGGAGGGGGAAGGAGGGCTCCCCACTAGCCCTCTGCTGGAAAGGTTCACTGAAGGGTCAAAGCTCTATCCACCTGGCTGACATAGGATGTAGGAAGAATGAGGATTGCATTAATCTTGCTGTTACGATTTCTGCAGGTGCCCACCATCTCTGTAATGTAGGTGCTCTCCAGGGATGGTACCAGTGTATGCCAGGTGCTCAGTGATAGCCATCTTCTCCTAAGTGTCTCAGTGAATAAAAGGTTACAACCTCACCTTCACTAATATACACTCAACTAGCTTTCACAGTGGCCTCCATTTGTGCATGAAATAGTCCCCATCAAATGGTAGACTCCACTGCCTGAAAGTCAATTCTTATCAAATCTGGAAACGCCCATTACATTTGAAAAAGAAAGAAATGATACACGACTTTGAAAATAATCAAAAGAGCCAATTTTCTATAACACAAGGAGGAGTCATTTGTCATTTGGATAAAAAATGGAAAATGTAAGAAATGACAGGAAAAAGACTTAAGCAGGACTTACTGAATGGCTTCATTTCTACCCCAAGCATCAGTCAAGGACATACCTACTGCAGCTGGTCAGCACTAGATCCAGAGGAAGCATCAGCACAAATAAGTTTCATTATAAACCCCAAAGCAGTGATAGATTGTATTTGCACAATTCCTTCACTGGGCCCCTATAAACTTTAAACATTTGTCATCATAAGCCACACAGAAATGGCTTTAACAACCCAGGGAGAAGCATTGGCCCTGTACACTGTGGACTGGATCTTCTGCTTCACAAAACCAGAAACAAATGAACACACGTGACCAACTCAGAGTTAAAGGAAAGGGTTCTTGCTTGTGTGCTTCGGTTACAGCTGGGTTCGTTTACTGAGAAGTACAAACGACAAGGGCTTAGGCTGGAAATTTGCAATGAAGATTTAAAGTTACATTCTGAAATGTCACGTGCCTGTTGCTTAGTTCCCATGACTGCACACAGCCAAACTATAGTTCACACCAGCTTGAGCAAGATTTGCCTCTAATGTAACAAGTAGAGCAGAAGTAAGCATGCTCACTCTCTGCCCCCAGTGAGCCTCTGACAGCAGCCCAGCTCCCAGCTGTAAGCCTCTTCCAGACAAGATATTCAGAAGCAAAAGGAACGCCTGCCCTGCTGGGAGTCTCGAGTACTTCCAGCCAAGATGGTGGACTCCACTGCAGCTGCTTTAGATTTAAATGTAACAATGATGGGGAGGGGTGGAAACAAATTATTTTTTTTCCTTACAACACCTTGACTGTTGTTCTAGAGACTCATTAGGCAAGTCAGGAAACTTTAAAATTTACATTTATTAATAACTGTTTTTCTTATTTTAATTAAAAATGCAAAAATCCATCAAAAGTAAATGCATTTAAGCCATAGCACCCTTGACCATTGAACACCATTATTAACCTGCTTTGCTTTACTTACTGCTACCCAACCATACCTGACCAGAATGAAGACAAAATAACATGTTTATCTCCATAAACATGTAATGGCTTTAAGCTCACCAAATGGCATATATAAATTCATCAAACAAATCTCCATCATCTGTTAATGTGCAGAATTCTTCCACAGTAAGTGAACATATGCAGTGCAAGCTGTCCAGGAGAAGGAACAGGTGGAAACAGGAAACAGAAACTGTTAGGTTACAAGGTGAGCAAATGTTATGCAGAAGATGTGGGCAAGGGGGGCAATGTCAGGGCAAGAGGGCAATGTCAGGGAAAGGGCTCAGCAACTAGATCTAAATTGGACTTCCAAAGGCCAGGGGGCAAAACCTAGAGCTACACAGCAATCCTCCAGCAAAGGAAGAACAGGCTTAGAAGCTTGAGTCATGAGCCAGGGAAAGAAGGCAAGGTTTAAACACAGCACATGCTGCAGGACACTATGTCTCTCCAGTCCACAGTAAAGAAATGACCTTTCCTAAGAATTACACTGAAACCCGACAGATATGCTGAGAACTCAGTACTCTAAAATGGCCTACATACAAATCAAGGAATGCAGAATTTAAACATAACACATGCCCTAGGACACGATGTCTCTCCAGTCCAAGATGAAAGAACCGCATTTCCTAACAGTTACACTGACCCTCAGTATCAAGGAGGATTTGACCTAAACTTCTAAGACACCAAGAGCCTAAGACACTCAGTTGCCTTATGAAAATGGGGCCCTTCCTCCTGGATATTTCCCCTCCTCTCTGGGTTACTAACCATCCTTTAATACAACAGAAATACTCCATAAATTAAAAATACATATATTCAACCTTCAGTTTATTAATATATGGCACAGATGCTGATAGAGATGCTGATCTTACCCCCGATGTCGCTCCAGCTAATGTCACTTGTGAAGTATCACTGCAAGGGCCAGCAGCTGCCCCACATGCTGATGTTTGAATAGCTTAAATCACTACGTCCCAAAAGCAGGGATGACAAAACCCAAGGAACCAGATGGATATTCCGAGAACTCAACACTCCAAAACGGCACATAGGCTAATCAATCACGCTAAATTTTCTCCTTGTTCCCGCCTTGTACAACTGGCAAATATGAATTTTAGTAAGTACACCAACAGTTTCAGAACTAAACAAGACTCTGAGGCCAACAAAACCAAAAACTCTCCCTAATAAAATAGTGTATCTCTTATTCAAGGGATCTTGATGCAACCACCCTAGTGTGGATGAGCTCTGATGCCTGAATTAAGTGGGGATGGATTTTAATCTCCCCTCTAGCAACTGGTCCCAGACACACCTTTGTTTTCCACCAAGAAAGAGGAGGAAACAGCATCCCTTAAGATTTTTAAAGACAGGTCATTTAAACCTAGTAAAATTGTGGGGGTTTGCACCATTTGCTTGTTCACTTATTCAAAAAAGGGAATCTCCTGCCCCACCTCTTGCACATAGCAATGGATTTAAAAAAAAAAAAAAAATGAGTTAAGAACAGTTAAAAATTGCAGTTACTAGAGAATTTGTTTGGTTTTCCTTGATAAAACTCAAGTTTTTTTTCCTCTTCTAAAAGTCTCTAGTGGTGTTAAAATACCTGAAAATTTCAGCTCATCTGCTGTGTATACTCTTTATTCAGGGAGCAAACACTAGCTATAGACTGTTGGTTACTGACCAGGTGCTATATAAATCAGTATGAGACCAAGGAGGGAGCAGGTGTGGGACACAGTGGCTGTGGCACAATGCCCCTGAGTGCAGATGCATCGGCTGGGCTGGAGCCCACACAGGCCCATCTTAGGAGAGGGAACAGCCAGAGAAGCAGTAGGTACACTCTGTCTTCCTCAACCCTTTTTACTTCACAGCACTGAACCTTCAGACTCCCTCCTCCTGATAGCCTGTCTCCCTGAGGCTTCGGCACTGACACATCGCACATTCCCAAGAGTGTGTGTGATAAGTGACTCAGTGAGTGAGAAGTATGGTCGTGGCGTCACTGGGTAGTTAGAAAATACCAAAAATCTTTTAATAGAACTTACAAATGTAAACCTTCTGCAGAAATTGATATCAATGAAAAAAATGGAACCAAATCAAAATAAGTCAAAAATAAAAATCAAGTTCATATGGTTACATCCTTGGACAAATGGAAAGGAAAGGATATAGGACTGCCGTTTACTAAGGATTTTTTTTTTTTTTTCTGATTTTTCATGATGATGTTAGGGTTAGATCAAGGCCAGCCTGAGGTACAGTGAAGGTGACAGCCAGCAAAGCAACTTAATGGGATTCTGCCTTAAAATAAAATCAAAAGAATTAAGGATTAGCCTGTGTAAGGCTAATGTCAAGCATGTGTAAGGCCCTGCATTCAATCCCCCATACCTTAAAAAAAAAAAAAAAAAAAAAAAAGTGAAAATACCTGCCATATAATACTGATCCTTCAGTTTCCTAAGAATAAAAATGTTTTCTTTGGATAGACCAGGAAGAGATGCAAAGACACAGCAAACAAACCTGGTTGCATTTATCATCCCACTGACATTCTCTTACATTCCTTTCATTGTCTAAATTGCTGCACGTCAAGGGTCAGAATGGAATCGCTGTCCCATGGCTTCTTATAATAAAATGTCCATTCTGGCCAGTCCAGTTCAACTCTTTCCTGGGCAGAAGCAAAGGAGGAGGCAAGAACTGGAAACCAACCCAGAACCTACTGGCTTGTAATGCACTGGAAGGGCAGCATGGAATCATGGCTTGCCTAGAGCCTAGCCACGTCCCTTAGTGAAGGAAATTTCCTTCCAGGCATCTAGGGTCCCTTCACCCATGCTGCAAGAGTGGACACTGTACACAGAACATATCTCATCAATCCATAATGATTCACCCGACCGGGATAGCGTATGACCCTATCAGAGAAGGAAAACAATACTCAGGAAGTGTCGAATAATGCTCATGTATACTGCAAAGACTTTTCATTTGTTCTGGTTTAATAAAAGGCTGACTGGCCACAAGATAGGCAGGAAGTAGAGGTGGGGCAACCAAGTTAGGGGGATTTGGGGAAGAGGAACGGCAAAGAAGACACCAGCCAGACACAGAAGAAGCAAGATGAGAATGCTGGTACCAAGCCATGTGACTAAACACAGACAAGGATTATGGGATAATTTAAGTGTCAGAGCTAGATAGTAATATGCTTGAGCTACTGGCCCAGCAGCTACTATATTAAATGTCCAAATCAATTATTTGGGAAGCAGCTGCCGGATATTTGAGAGTTTCTGGTGGGACAGAAATTTCCAAAAACAAGGAAAGAACCAGAGACGGGCACAGAGGTCCAAGGTTTTAGAGCTGGATCCAGAATAGCCACCCAGGCTCATGCTCCCAGACCTCACTGTGGCACGGAGTATCGGGGCTTTCTGTCTGTGTAAGCTACCTAGAATGAACACACCACATGTAGCCATGAGAATCCATGAGAATACTCCTAAGTAATGGCAAACACCCAAATATGGTCCCACTTCCTGAAGAACAGTAATAAATAGGCTTTTCATGGTGACATAGTAACTGGGCAATGCCTAAGCTGGCACAGTGATGGAATCTGTTTTCAGGAGCACAAGGTTGCTTGGTGGAAAAATGTGTCCTGGGTACAAACCTTAGATTATATGACACATGGCAGACTGGAGGTCTCCACTGTACTGTACTGCTAGAATCATAACTTACTTCACTTTTCCATTGTCCTTCCAAATTCTGTTTCCTCATTGCACTTACAGCACGTAGATGGAGCTGAACATTCTCAGGCCTCCCATGTGTGGCATTAGTAACTTTTTCCCTCTTGAGCTCAGGAGAAAATACAGATCCAAGTAAACCCTTTATGAAGGGCATGTGCGTTACAAAGAATTGACACCTTGGGCAGTTGGCTCACATCCTGTTGAGCAAAGGAGGAATGAGAGCCATTGCTCCTGCCTGCCTCTCACTGAGATTCCAAGGGTCCACCAGCATCAGTGCTCTGCAGAAAAGAAACCTGAGGAGCCAAGAGCATTGGCTGATTCCACACATGCAGCTTCCAATGGTTCTTACAGCCGCTCTGACAGAGGTGTCACAAATGACCAACACATAAATGACCACCATCAACATGTACATTATGGTAAATTTAATCCACAGCATCCATTTTGAGAACGTTTCCAAAGGGCATTAGCAGATGATGAAATAGAACAGGAGAGAAGACCCACCCACTTAACTTAATAACATCATACTAGTTTACTGCCTTTCCCTCGTTCAGTGGAAAGGAGGTTCTTATCCTCACAGGCATCAGACCTGCTGAGGTTAAAAATCTGTGAGGATAGTGGATTCTAGCCTAGCAGGCTCTCCATGAACGTCTAGAATTCACTGGACTCTGCAGTGACGCAGGCATCTCTGCTTACTGATGTGTGTCTCGTTAGAGATGTAAAGAAACACAAAGAGAATATGAAATTCACAGTGAACAGGATCTGTGAGCGAAGTGCTGATGAAGTCAATGTTACAATGCTTTGAAAAAATGTCATCTGAATGTTAGACAAGGCGAAAAAAGGGTTCTGAGAAAAACTGACAGGCTTTAAAGCATTTCTATAAAGCAAGCTTTAAGGATATCTGTTCTCCAAGGTTTAAATAAAATTAATGCAACAATGTTCTTTTAAAAAAAAAAAAACATTATTTCTGAAAATGTAAAATGTTAGGGACATGACAAAAACTTAGATACTTCATTTTGACAAGTGTTTTCCCAAAATTCTTCTGGTTGCCAGAATCTATGTAGAGTCATAGATTATTTTTTGCTGACTCCTTTCTAGGGTGACCTTAGGATTTTAGTTACTTCACATAACAATACGATGAAAAGCAACTACCAGGAGAAATTGAGTAAATGTGAAAGCACAACAGTATTGAAAGCCACACTCTCCACCAAGGCTCGGCGCTGGCTTTGGCTCAGCTGCGATTTTTAACTGAACTCTGGATGGAAATGGAGGGGAAGTTCAGTATCACCACTGTATGCTGGAGAGACCAGCAGAGGAAAGACGAGAAAGGAAGAATGAACCAAGTCCCAACTCACAAACATCCCCCGTAGAGTGATCAGCAACATTTCAATATTTCTGCTGGTATAAGCCACTTGTCCTGTGGCCTCTGGTGGCCAGGAGCTCCTTCAGTCCTTGAGTACTGCTGTCCAAAGGAAGAAGTATTTCTAAATCTAGATACGAAACAGCTCACTGCACCTCCCCAAAGTACAGGCAATGCTCACCTGATTATATTTTTCGTGTTCCTAAAACCCTCAAATTGCCTAGAATTTAGCATTTCCACACAAGGTAAAAATCAATTCCATTAAATGCTTTGCCCTTCTCTAGCAAGGGGAGGGAGAAATCACTTTTAGGGAAATTATCATTAAATTTCTTATAAGTAGTTTTTAAATTAAATCATGTATCTCAACAGAAAGATAGCATCATGGAGAGGTTAGTCTCACAAGTTCTAAGGTGTCCCAAGGTGTCCCTTCTTAAGGGATTATGGTAAAAAGCTTCTGTTACTCATTCATGCTCCAAATTCCTGCTTAAATAAACAAATAGTCCACCCAAAAAAAAACAAACAAACAAACAAACAAACAAACAAAAAAAAAAAAAAAACTAACCAGATTCTCCTAGGGAGTTTGTTCCTCCAGAAGCCTACAGAAAACTAAGACAGTGTCTCTCAGGCCTGTTGAACTCTTCTTGTCTACCATGTACCTGCATTTTACAAGGAATAAAAATGGGCCAAATTAGCAGGGCCAAAATTTTGAAAATCGAAGTAGGAAGAATCTCTTATCACATATCTGAGTCGGAGAATCCATCATCCTGAAGCTACAGTCAGTCAACAGAGCCATGGACCCCTGTTTCTGTGTGTATGTGTTTGCTATTTGATAAAAACAAAATAAAAAAATAAATAAAACAAAAACAGAAGCTCCTGACTACCAAAGTCATCACATTCTGTAATTTCTCCCAAGAATATAAAAGAGATCTTGGTGTGTGTCTAGAAAGTCTCCTTTGCTGTGATTCACTTGTGTGAGCTGTGATTGCTCAGGGTTCAACGTTTAGATGTTTATAAATAGCAAAAGCTGCTGGCTTTTAAGAGGAAAAAGAAAGAAAAAGAAATGTTAGTTCAGAAAACATACGTTTACTCATATCCAGTGTCAGTACCCTTGAACTAGAACAACAAAATGTGTACTTATAAATTCTTCATAGAAAAAGTAAATTCTTTTTAAAAATTAAAATCTTCTTGATAGCATTTTTATCTTATTATCAAGTTACTTTTATTTTAGTTTACTATTACTGTTTGTTTTTTTGAGACAGGGTCCTAATGTGGCCCAGGCTAGCTCCCCCATGTAGCCCAGGATGACTCCAAACTCCTATTTTTCCTGCTTCTGTCTCCCAGGCTGGGATTACAGGCATGAGGCCCCACACCTAGCTCATATTTTTTAATCAACACATAATCTAAAAATAGATTTAAACACTATACACAGACCAGCACACCACAGAACGTCTCTCTCATTAAGATTTCCTTTATTAGTTGCTTATGTTGAGCTAAATTCTAATCTCAGATTTGTGATTTTCTTTGGAAATGGTAAATAATCTGGTACACACATGAGAATATATGCCATCTATTAATCACAACTGAAAAATAGGGTACCATACAAAGACCACAGCGAAGGGAAAACTTTTGATCATTGGGAATCTATGAAGCTAACATAAATTAATGCATTTGGAAATGCTCTCCTTAATAAAAACTCTTTAATTCTGTTATCAGGCAGAACTCAGACTGGCGTGTCTGGTATGGGAGAAGCAAGCATTTCTGTTTTGTTTTATGTAGCGGAAGGGAGGGGTAAAAACAGGAAGACAGGGAGGGAGGATGATGCTAGGCAAGGATGCTAGGCAAGTTATAGGGATGGGAGAGCTGAGCCTTGACAGGAAGTGCCAGGGATGCAGGTAAAGGGGGAAGGGATCTTGAAAGGAGCTAAAGGGGGAATAGGTAAGGAAGGGAGGGGTTCCCAGGCCGTGAGCCTGGGGCTGCTGGGAGATCCTTAGGACAAGCAGCAAGGGAGTAGAGCAAGCAGAAGCCCCCGACCTAGCTCAGTAACTCCCTGAACAGGCATACTGCTCCAATCTACAGATTTTCTTACTCACTCCCATGGGAGTATTTAATATCTTAATAAAACCATTACAATTCATATTATACACATTTAATCTGAATACATGGTCAATAAAAACAGAAGTTATTACATTTTATAACAGTTGCAAAGTTTCATTTCTTTTGGACTTAGAAGTATGACGAGGTCTGTTTCACAGAATTTACTTACTGAGCACCAATAAACACATTCAGTGGCCAATATCTATCATCCTCCCCGCCTGGGCAATCCCAGGTCTTCTCGGTCTTTTAGCAGCAAACCTGAGTCAAGACCGTGAGGCTGTCACCTGCTGGTGGTGACAGCAGGTCTTTCTCTCAGTTATTTTTCTTTGCTACGTGATCGTGCCCTGAAGATCTTGACTTCCTGTCACTTTTATCTTTACTGGGAACAGCCTTCACCTCTGCTGCTTTTCTCCAGTTTTCCTTGGATCTGGAGCTTCTGTCCGAGTCGGCTCTCTCCTTCTCTCTGTCTTTCTTACCTCTGGGGGATGTTTTCGGGGACAGGTCTGACTCCGCCCTCTTCCCCTTCTTTTCGCACTCCTTCTTCTTGCCCCTGTTCTTCTGTTCACTCTTGCTAAGCTCTGCTTTCTCTTTCTCCTTCTTCAGCTCTTCTTTGCTGGGTTCTTTAGCTTTCAGGTTTTCCAACCAAAGGAAAAAATGTTTACTGATGATACCACTTAAATCCTGAAGGGAGAGTGCAGTCTTGTCCCCACCCACTGGAATGATGTCACTCAGAAGTTAGTCTGCCAGCTCGAACACTGTCTACAAAGGTATGTGCATATATATAAACCTCTATAACATATTAGCTAGGAAAGAAAGTCTGGGACTATCTCACCTTATTTTTCCAGTTTAAAACATGGTCTGACTTGTGTTAACACAGGCTGGCATGCAATATAAATAAAGGGAACCCGTCCGTAAGGGCAGTTAAGAGTTAACTTCTAACTATACTGTCAAAAAAAGTAAAGGGGCTGTGAAAACACACTTTAACTTGTTTTTTTATACAAAGATAATTAAAATTTTCAGCTTAAACAAAGTGCCATATCCTTAACAGTTAACTTTACAGGCCCTTAGAGGGGAAAGCTGTAAAAATAAGTTAAATATCATTTCATTCTTGGCAGAAAAGAAAACCACATATATAAACTTTAAAATTTATCTGTAACATTTACAATGGCAAACAATTTTTTATTTTTACAGTCAATTTCATCAAATCAATATTCTTATGAAAAGTTACACAAGCCAATGTACTTCTGAGTCTCCCATCATATACTGCTTTCACATTACTTTTTAAAGGTTAGCTGAGCAGTCAGCAAAGGTTTCACATGTCAATCCCTGCTCTCACCAGAACATTATAAAAGTTTCTTGCTTTATAATACAGCATTTAAGCAGTCACAAATAAAATGAAAAATCTAAATAATAAAATGTGAAAGATGTTTGACCTAACAAAATTTATCTAAAATTCATATAATGCAAAAGGCATTCCAGGTGAACTCCAGATGTGTGGTGCTCACAAAAGACATTACCTCTCTAGACAGTCTATTTGAAGTTTTGATTAACAAAAATTCCATTGAACTCCTATAAAAATACAGATTGAAATTCATACAGAAAACCTGCAAGACCCACTTCATAGAACAACAAAAACTACCATGGCGAAACAGCAAAATGCTTGCTCACTGTTATTGGGCCTTATTCTGTACTATATTTTTTAATTAAATTTTTAATGCTTAAATTGTCTTTACAGATCAGGAGGTAGGATTACAATTTACCAGCACTTTAACGTTGCTTACATGAAAATAAAAATTATTTTTTTCTTGGGAATTACGTTGGTAAGATAATTAAAAGCTAAAACTTTCTCATCCTAAAAATGAAAATCCTGCATAGTCCATAGCGAAAGTCTTACACATCAATGACTTAAACATACAAAACAATTACAAATATGCTAATCATTTGCACACAAAAACAGTCCAAAAAGTTAAAAACAAAACATGCATGTCTTCCATGCCCTTCTTAAAGAATATCAATGCTTACAAGTAAGGATATTCAGGCAGTAATGATGCAATGTTAGTCTACATATAATAGGACACAGGTATAGCAATTTTAATGCATTAGAATATCACACACGGCAAATCCTATACCAGTAGTTTAGTGGTCTGAGTTATAAACCTAACACATTATCTTTTATTGTGTTTGAAGACAGTATCCTCACAGCCTAGGGAGAAATTAAATAAATTGTTGATGGATTCATCATTGTACAGTAATTAAAAAACAAATTAGACCATGAAAGGTTTCAGGCAGCAAGGTGAGATGTGCATATATAAATTTAATAGGTGAATTCCAACAAATGTCGTCAGCTATGTTGATAAACTCTTAATCTATAGTCTATTGGAAAGATTTGATAATATGAAAAGGAAATTAATTAAAATTACAGGCCAGCCAAAGGAAGCAAAAGGCCTCCAAAAAGCTATTCATAACACAGAGTGCCCAAACCAAAAAGCGATATTATTAACTGCGGCTGCATTTCCATCAGAAACATCATGCACCATCAAGCATAAACTTGATTCACTAGAGGCTGCTTGAAAAAATAAAAAATAATACCTTTAGCCTTAGCTTTCCTCTTGGCTAACCCACCAGGTCCTTCTGTTGGTATTTACAAGACAAAAAGAAGTTATAAAGACAAAATGTTGAGGAAAATAAAATTCAGTACCTATAAATTAAATTGATGTTTCTATGAAACAAATTACAGTACCTAAATTTACCTTTCAAAGGACAGTAAACAACCATCAGTCATAAATACAGCCTTAAGAGGAATGCATTATCATAAAACTAGGGACCAGTTAGCATCATCATTGCAAAGGTCAAGACTCTTTAATCTTGCCACTGTCACAGCTTGCTCTGCAGGCAGGAAACTTCTCAAGCCACAGATGATCTGTGTGAAGTACTGGGGTCCTCATTTGTCACCACTGCTATCGACAACAGCTATCCTGATAGAATTTTAATCTTTGACCAAGCATTGCTTTCTCCATCACTTCAAATTTAATGTTTCAAAGTTACATAAGCAAACAATCCATTATCATGTGAGTCATATTAACTTGTTCTAAAAACCTTGCAATTGCTTTCTCCTTTCACTCTTGGAAAATCCAAGTTCTGATAATGGGTTTCTCACTAACCCTGTAACAAACGTCAACACTATATGCTTTCAGCATACTCTCTTCCAACAGGGATGTACTTACATCTCAATTTCTATTTCCCACTCAATGTTATTTTATATGCACATGTTGGCAAGCTTTCTGAAGTGGCATTCTAAGCCACCAATCCATTTCTTGAGTGTATCAAGTAGGAGACACAGTTCTTACCATCGGAAAAGGAGGTATTTACAACTGATGCCCAACAGCTAAGCCTCAGAAGTATCTAATAGAAGCCTCTAAACCATGAGGTTTACCCATACTAAAAACTATCATTCCCATTCTGTCTCCAATCACAAGCCCTCTTCTGGTATGAGGTGTTCTTGTGTTGGTTTTGTGGTTCACACCCCTCCATTCTTAACTTCTTCCTCTTTCTCTACTTGTAGTCAAATGTGTCCATCAAATGGGATTGCCTATCTGAGGATGGTCACTTATGGCAGCTGAAATGTTATGGTTAGCATTCTGGACAGGGAAAATCTAGAACTATCATGCCACTGGCTTTATTCAAAAGAAAAAGAATAGGAGGAAGGGAAGGAGAAGGAGGGGGGAGGGAAGAGTGATTAGTTAACTGTTCTCTGTGGCTGTGTCTGGCACACACAGGAGACCTAAGCATCAGAGAAGTTACTTTCCAAAAGCAGAACTTGATTCCTTTAAACATGCTCAATAAGAGTGTACCACTATAACAAATATGGCCAGGGAGCACTGCCTACCAAGTTTGGTTAACTCAGAATGAAATACTAAACCTACTTACATAACCTTTTAATACATGAGCACTTTCTGATGTATAAAAGCAGGATAACATCTATGGTCTAGTACTGTAAATGCCCTCTTCCAATGCTGCATACTGTTTCCATGGCAGCACAGACTATTAAAATATAAGGTGGGGGGGGGATCAGACAGCATTCATTAGAGTCCAAATGAGCTACACTGATGAAATGCAAGAGTTAACTCCCACCAGCAATCCAGAATGCTGGATTAGTTATCAGGGTAGTAAAACCTTATGAAAAATCACTGCATTTAAAACTTTAGATTTGGTGAACGGTCTCAAAGTAAAAGAGCCATCCAAGTTCAACAACATACAACATAAAGATGGCTTCTAGAGGAAATGCTGGTTCCTGTCACCTGGGCCTCTTCAGGATGTGTTTCCCAGAAGGGACGTTAAGAAAGGCAACCAACCCCAAGGTGGACTTGGTTAGGGGAGGGGGTCCCCTCCTGCATCAGGAAAGATGATACACAGGCAATTCTAGAGATTAGAAGGAAACAAGGTACACAGAGTGTTTCGCTAAATCTGTGTGCTCTGAAGATGGGTTGTAAGAGGAGTGACTTAGAGGAAAAAGCAGCTGAGCTACCGGAAAATGACGGGGGACGGCTGGGTAAACTGAGGAAAGGTTCAGGTTTGGAAACAGCACACTGTAGAACGTCTGAAGCACAAGCAATGGCTTGAAGGAAATTCTATGAAGAAATTTCAGTGGAACCAAGGCCAGGATCCACCAGAATAAAGCAGAAAAGAAAATCCCATCTGTGGAGGAGCACAATGACTCTGGAAGGCAGGGAGAGCTTGGATGATCTTACTACACTACTGAAGGCTGTAGAATCAGCAGAGTTCCAGGACTATGGTTTGTATTGCCTCAGGCTGCTGTGGACTTGCACTGAGTTATCAACAAACACATCTTCACTTTCTCCTTTTCTCCTTTTACTACCAAGGTCAGTGCCCCAGGGACAAAAAGGATTCTGTTCAACAATAAAAACTTTGATAGCAATGCAATTTGCTACAAGGTAAATAGTTTCCAAAGCTGGCTGCTTGTAATCCACCTGGCTGTAATTTAAGATTAGGAGAATGTAAAAACAAAACCAATAAAAAAGCAGTTTATTCCTGCCTCCCCTACAGTCCTACCCCAGTCACCAGCTTGTCTGTTGTTTAGGTTGTTATTAACATATCTAATGACTAGGAATTCTTGAACAAAAATTTGAAAAAAAAAAATTGTCTTAGTTCTTCACTTAGAGGACTGCCTAATTTGGCACCTGCCACAGAAGCACACTACAAACATTTTCAAAATATAATGTCAGCTATGATGTTAAAATGTGTTAAGAATTAAGCCAACAGTTGGATCCATGGTTTTACCATGTGCAGAAAACGTGACTTTCTAAGACTGGCTCTCTTAAGACATCCAAGTAGCTTCTTCAGTCTCCGGGTACCTATCCTCCCACTGAGGTCACCTGATCACCCCCACGGTCCCTGAAGAGACCTTTAGAATGCTATATCCACTCCCCACATGGAACACACAAGGTTTGATCCAATGGATCAGTAGATATAACTACCCAACTTCTTTCTGTCTTGGTGAGATGCATGTAGAGAATTTGCACCCGCTTCCTTCTTAAGACCCGAATGGCACTACTGAAGAAATTAGCCAGTGAAGAAAGCTGCAAACTTGCCAGCTCCATAGATGGGTGAAAGGAGAGAGACTGAAGACACACCTCTGAATGACCAACGAGGGAAGGAAAGCACGTCCAAGCACACTACGGCTGTCAATCTGCAGAGTAAACTTCAAAATGCCACTTCTCTTGGGGGGGGGGGGGGGGGGTGTTTAAAAATCATTATCATATTTCTTTTTTGAAAAGAACAATCTTCAGTGGTTTTAGTATACAATACAAACACTCCTCTGTGTTAGTCATGGCATTAACATCAGCAAGTGCTGTGACCCACACTAACGGGTGTCACCTGTTGGGTTCAGCAATCAAGCATCAAATAGAGAAAAAAAACAACCTCCTAGGTTCAAGTAGTCCTCAGTCTAGCTGGTAAATACTTGAGGATATGAATGGTTTACTTCAGCAAATATTAAGAAAAATACAGCCTGCTGGTCCTATCAACCAAGGTATGAACACAGTTACTGAGTTCCCTTTACAGTGTTCCAATATATGTCATGATTAAAGGTAATTCCACAGCCCATACAACAGACTGCTTGTTTTATATTTTACAGAGCTCATGCAGAGTCATTTTAAGAAAGGGCTTTGAATACCAATCCCCATGAGATACTACAACCCAGCAATGAGATAAACAGCCAGGCTGTACCTGTATCTGCTTCCATGATTCACTAAAGTTGCCAACAATAACAGAGCTGAGTTAACACTGTAGTTAGAATAACTAAGAATAAATATAAGCCAATCAGGGTTCGAACACAGAAAAGGCTTTTCTTACACGTCTGCACAGGGCTGTGCAAGGCAGAGGGCAATTTATAGAGGACACAGACTGAAGAAGGACCAGCCAGCAAGCACTGAATCCAGTGTGGCTTCTGCAGCAGGATCCACAAAGGCAGCACACCGACAGCCAGGCTTCAGTTAGTAAAGTCAGATCCTAGAAAACACTCACAGGTGCTTCCACCCCACCACTAACATTTCAAAAGGGAAAACAGGTGGCCTCAGCTCTCCCCAACCCCTGTAGTAACTGAACTTGAAACCAGTGCCTTTTCAACAAGAGAAGTAGCAGAGCACCTGACCAGGAAGAACAACCCCTTCAGGAAACCAATGCTTATTGACTGCACAACACAAGTCAGTTTTTAGGTGATCAAAACAGAAAAAGCAGAGTTAATACAGTAATTACAACTCTGTAACTAAACACTCAAATATACAGAATACAAAGTTGCCTTTAGAAGTAAGCCCTAAGTTTAAGACATAAACTAAGAAAGAATTACAAAGTAAAGCCTTAGAAAATCACAACTTAATCATTAACACTTGAGAAGTTATGTGTGCTTTACATCACATTTTTGTCAATAACTTTATTCTTTATCAAATACACACACACGAAAAGCCTTAGATACAAGTTGAAGGAAGTCACAGAAGTAAGGGGTTCATCAGCTGCCTGTATCTTATCATCACTGAAAGCATCGCAAATAGAATGATAAAGGTGGTATCAAATTGTCAGGAAGTTACCATGTCACACACTTGTTTTACAATTGGGAAAATGGGCATAATTAATTTCTGTACATAAAATGTGCATTAGTATCATGGTAATACAAAACCTGATGAGAAATTAATTACAAACATTTTTAACACAGAAATTTAATGATTCACTTCTGACTAAAACATCATCCATAGTTAGTAGTCATGACACATGAACAAAATTGCTTTGAAAAACATTTCTCTGCCATCTGGATCACTAACTTTTTTATTATGTGTAGGACCTAAAATTATGAATTTAAAACTAATAACCTTTGATTATTTTCAGTGTTCAAAGTGAATAAAGACATGGTCTTGAGGAAGTCTAAAAAAACTGAGAAATAAAGAATATTCATTTTATTACACCGCTGACTTGACATGCTTGGATACTTGAGTATCAAACTCTTGTGACCAAGGCCACACTAACAGTAAAACACACTACTTGAACATACGAATGCAAAAAACTAGTCTCAACAAGCATTTAAGCTTTGAGAAATCCCAGTCCGTAAATGGCATATGTAGCCATATAGAAAAGAAGGTATGGTTAGGGGAGAGCAAATCCCTGTGTCCAATCAGAAACTTCCTTTAGTCAGCAATTCCATAACTATGAAACACTTTATTCCCAGAACAGATGGATGAGCTACTTATTTGAAAATAAATACATATAACAAAGAATATTTGAAACTTATACTTAAATAAAACTGTCTAAAACACCAGTGCATTTTGGTTTAAAATACTCATGAGGACCCAAAGCTGAGCAGAATTAGAGACTCTCAAAGGGAACTAACCACCCTGCCGATCATATCTCAGGCAGTGCTCTATTCCAGGCGTAAGTTCAGTCACTGGGTAAAGTAATGAAGTCTTTTTCAACAGTGGATCCATATGCAGCTAATAACTGCTTCTGCGTTAATAAAACCAACAGTTTTTAAAAGCTAAATCAAAGTTATTGGTACACTCTTAACGGGGAAAAATTTCTCTTAAAAATGAATGACCACTTTAATAAATTTAATTTATAAATCTGAGCCTTATATTATACCTAACCCCGAAGTCAAAAGCTAATAAGTTAATGAAAGAAAAAAATAGAAAAAGACTAATTCAGGATAGACAGTTTTAATATATACAACATTCTGCGAGATGCACATTCACAGTGTCCCTCTTTAATAATATCCTTACCTAAAATAATTACAAATTACCTTCTCTGTATGTATATTTGAAAATAAAATTTAAAATAAATTCCGATTTCAGAAATAGACATATTCAGGCATGTCAATATCTAAATTCAGAAACTTCACTATCCTAAGGCAAAAACATGAGTCTATTTTCAAATTATATCAAAAGCACCATTAATAAAAACTTTAATAAGTTTATAGGAACTTATACCACAAATCAATTAACCTAAACAAACTACAGGTACCAGCTTCTTAAAGAGCCATCACTACAGAGCAGGCATTAAAGATGAACAGAGAAGCATTTAATGAATTAGTCATGCCAGGAAGAGTTTTAGAATCACTCTCATTAGAATTACCATTTGAGTGTTAGAAAGACAAGTGTCAAGGGTTAAATGCAACACAATTTCCAATTTAGTTTAGTGAATACATAAGCTGAGATTAGCGGATACAGAAACCAATTATACTACCAAGATATCATTTCCAATGCACTTTGTGAACAGCTGTAAGAATGAGGACCGCCACTTCCTTTCTAGGCATGAAAGGAGCCAAGGGAGGGACTAGCTAAGTGGCTGTACTGGGCAGAATCACATGGTTGACATTTATCATGAAGTCACAACTGGCCCAGCACATGTTGAACCCTGCGTAAGCAAAGAGGGAGAAGGAAGCTGCTCCATTTGCCAACCCAGCGACTTTCGTCCCTGAGTCAAAGTTACTGATTATGCAAATCCAAAATGACACAGGTCTTTCCCTGAACCCCTTCATTCTGCGACGTACCATCAACGCCATCTGCGGCTTCACTTTCCTCTTCTTCTTCTTCTTCTTCTAGCATTTCAAAAGGAGTCATTATATCATAGAGAAATGAGAGGAAACCATAAAACCAATCTGAACTTTCCTCGGCTAAAATATTAAGGACTTCCTCAAGAGAATCAATATTTTCATTACTGCCATCTTTGGTCAGGCCTACATAAGAATAAAGGAAGAGAAAAAGAGAAAACAGGAACAGTTAGGTGGAAAAGTCAAGCTTAGGTAGAGCGATCTTAATAGGGAAGTGCATCGTGGACGCAGGTTTACAGAACGCTAACCCAAAAATACAATCAGTTAAGAAGCACACCTCAAAATCAAGTATCCACCCCACCAAACTCACGCTCCTTCGAGCTCGTCGGCAGTTCTGCCTCTTTCCCACTAGAGTCTTGGGTTGGAAAACTGGTAAAGTGTGTCACCAAACTCTGTAGACTGTAGTAGGAAGAGTGAACAGAAATGAGATCACAGAACAAACTTCCAAGTTGCTCGGTGATGATCATCCACCCTGGAGTCAACTGTGGGTGCTCCAAGCAAGCAAGCCACCAGAACCGCAGTCTACAGCATCTCAGCTGGGCACTCAGACACGCAAATATATAAATCCATATCAGACCCCTACAGCAGTCAGTAGTATAAGAAGTCTGCTCAATAGTTAAAATTAGCTGCTAGTCTTCCCCTCTGCAGAGGCTCTAGCAGCCAGCTACAGCAGGGGCGTATCCCTAACTCCTCTTCCCTCAGCCATGAGAGGAGATCTTCCTGCAGACTCTTGGCGTCTACTCTTCTCAAAACACTGCTGCTAAACAGGGCCCCCTGAATAGAAGAACACGAGGTGTAAACCAACATGTTTTTCTCTAGTGGGGAAATAACCATGGGAAGGGAAAGACACTTGAGATAACGAAACACCCTGAGCAGCTGAGGAAGAGAAGATGGAAGTTACCAAGAGGAAGAACAGAAACCTCAGAACCTCGGCTCGGAGCCTTCCCCTCTGTAACCAAAGCCTGACAGCTTCAGGCTTTACAACACACAATTTCTCCATATGGCACAACTACACAACAACTGGACTGATACACAAGCAATAACACAGAACGCTGGCCAGCTGAAGTCAGAAAGATCACAGTGAACACCTCTGCATTTGTCAACAGAAGAACCAGACCCTGTCAGTTTCCATGGGGGGGGCACAAATTGCAGCTGGTATGTATGCATGCATGTATGTATGTATGCATGCATGCATGCATGTATGTATGTATGTATGTATGCATGTATGTATGTATGTATGCATGCATGTATGTATATGTGCATGTATGTATGCATGCATGCATGTATGTATGTATGTATGCATGCATGCATGTATGTATGTATGCATGTATGTATGTATGTGTGCCTGTATGTATGTATGTATGTATGTATGCATGCATGTATGTATGTATGCATGCATGCATGTATGTATGTATGTATGTACGCATGTATGTATGTATGTATGTATGTATGCATTCGTGTATGTATGTATTTTGACAAGTTCTGGGAGTTTTTCATTGAACTTAAGTTTCCAAATGCTATGAACAAAATTCTGCATTTCCACCCAAGAACTGTGAAAATGATTCTTCTCCCCACTGTGTATTTAGAGAAAGCCCTTGTTTTGTTTTCCAAGGTGCTCTGAGTGCTTCATATTACTATATATAAAATATGAAACGTCTGTGCTTCAGTAAAGCAGGTAAAACTGAGCAATGAATATTTGGACAGTGACCCAGACAGCCTGTAGTTGTGAGGGTGGTGTATGTGATATATTTATTTGTGCACCACGTGTGGTGGCTGGAAGTTTATGTCAAACATCTTCCTCGTGATCTGGTACTGAGCCAGAGAGGCCTTGAGGTCCACAGTGATTTCGGGTTGTAAGTGTGTAGATAGATTCAGAATGGCTCAGCACAGGGTCTCTCCCTAAACAGAGACCACTGATTAGGCTAGAGGAGCTGGACAGCAAACCCTGAGGGATTTTCCTGTCTCCACCTCCTGATGAAGAATACACTCCTGTACCTGCATGGACTCAATCGTTTGTGCATGAGTTTTACCAGCCAACCCATCTCCAAAGCTCTGTATGTACAGTTCTTAGAACAGGAGTACCACCAGTCTAAAGGGAAAAACTTTTCTGGGCATGTCATTCTTCTGAGCCTAAGAGTCACCTTAACAAACATCAGGGTAAGTGCAGATTAAAGGCTGCTTGACCTCCAAGCACCTCACTATGGCCTCACATTTCCTTCCAGTCCACACTTTGTACATGCACAGAAGAGCTGACTGTTGAACCACACCAGACATGGGTCAGCTGGGTGCTAACTGTAGGATGAGAATGGGCTGGTGTGCAGCCTCAGGAGAGGGTACTATAAGGTACACCCAGCACTGAATCCTGTGACCACTTCCTACTGACAGTATCTGGAAACACTCTTCTTATTTTTCTTTTTAGATTAACATACAATTACATTATTTTTCCGAGTCTTGACCTTCACTCCAAGCCCCCCTCCCCCCGTTGCCGCCCCACCTCCTGCTTCCACTGCCTCTTTTTAGTTGTTGCATATATAGGTTTCATTAAGAAACTTAAACCAAAATCATCTGTATTTTAAACAATTTGACATCATCAACAATAAAAAATTATAATTCCCTATTTCCAAGGGCAGAATGTGTGCCTTTTCAAAGTGTATCAGGAGACTGAGAATTAATAAAACCAGTAACAGCTACTGGTCTTGATTTACTCATACTTTTGTACTTATAATTCATGGGGGGGGGGGGCTTGCAATGTGAGAGGAAAGCAGCATGTACGCAGACTTCCCACGAATTAGTATGAAATAAATGCCAGGACTGTGGAAATTTAACACATACATGTTTGTGCCTCATTCCTTCCCTAACCTTGGCTTCCTGCCTTAATCTAACTACAGTCTTAAGGATCAAGGTACCACTCCAATAAAGGAAAGCAGTCCATGCTCTGTACCAGCTCTCCCATTACACAGAGCATCCCAGCACTGAACCAGCTTCTGTCTTGGCAGAAACTGCAAGTAACTGAGGCGCAGCTAGGCTTTGGTTCCCTCGTACATGAGAAAAAAACCCAAGTCATTCAAGTCAAGCTGAAGTTGTAGTGCTGCAGAGAATAAACACCTCACAGTGTGTGGTAACAACGGGCCTGGAAGCTCATCTTTATTAAAGACATAAGCCAAGTAAGAACTGAACCTGTGTATGGAAGAGCTGCAGCAGAAGGTCTCCCAAACTGGGATCGACCCCCTGACAGGCGGCCTAATGAAGAACAGCTGCTCACGTCATTTCTGTCCACCTACAAACAGCAACTGTCAGTGTTAAGGTTTAACCAACATCTTAAGTGGTTTAAAACAAACATCAGGACACCTCTTAGAATCCAAAACAAGTTGATTTTCTAGCTGTAACTCCATTGTGCAAAATCTCATGTCAAGCCACACAGTTTCCATTCCAAATGACCATCTAACTGTACAGAAGTCCACTGAGGCAGTAGAGGCTTTGGGTCTATAATTTTAGTCGTGTGTGTGTGTGTGTGTGTGTGTGTGTGTGTGTGTGTGTGTGTGCGCGCACACGCGTGCAATTTTTATACTATGATTTAAAAAACCTAAAACACACTGAAGTTATTAATATTAAAAAATGAAACAGGGTTCATATGACATTAGTTTTTAAAATTGAAAGTAGTATCTTGGAATGGTAGGAACACTTATAACAAGAAAATACCATCACCCTAACACATTACATTGTGCAGGACTTTATTTCTTTCACATGCCTAAACTATGGTCACCTAAGAATTTAATGTATGCACTAAAACTCTGATTCAAATATAAAATGAATTTACAGCTAGAAGGCCATCAATATTAAGTCAAGAGATATCATGAAAATTGTTCAGAGGACTTTCCAGTGCACTTTCCAGTGTAACTCCCAGTATTCATGACAAAGGGCTGAGTCACAAGCTGGGTTACAATTGAATGTAACTAAAACGTTCTTGTTTAGAATTGTTTGAAAAGGAGGTGATATCTAAGTACGGAAGCTGCTTGACTGCCACAGCACCTTTCTATCTCTTCCAGATCATAAAGACACAGAAGATTATCTAGCAGCTATTAAAAAGTGCAAATATAATATCAAGCCATAGCTATTTCTTTGCTAAATAATTTTATATAAAGCTTTAGTACTTATTGCTCATGCTAGGAAAAAAAATAAATAAACTGCTTAACACCAGAAATAAAAAGCTACATTACACAAAATCTGCATATCCAAATCAGCGCTATACTTTTCTATTAAGACAGCATCTAAAAACCAATCTTTATATTAAAAAACATCTATCTGGTAATGTAATTACAAAAACAGAGAAGCCCATGACTGCCAAAAAATAAAAAATCAAAATAAAAGGAAAGCATGACTGAAGGCCACTAGTTCATATCTTAATGTACAATTTTAAATACAAACAAGACATTAAATATATTTACTGCCATGGTTTTATTTCAAAATTAGCTTATGTCAGCCTTAATAAATGTACATTTTCATCTATGGTCATATTACACTGAGCATGCTGCCCCATCTGGTCTCATTACGAAGGCTAAGCAGAGATGGCCCTAATCGGTATCTGAATGGAAAAATTTACATTGCAAAGTCAGAATAAATTATGTCAAATGATGCTTTTAAAAACAAAGTTCCTCATTTTAAAAGACATGAGGTCATTATCTATACCTCTGAACATTAAGTTCAGACTATGAAATGCTTCAATTTGAACACACGAATGAAGCTATAATTATTAAAAAGTGATGTGTAAGAATTACATGCTCACTTACTAACAAAGACAATTTGAAAAGTCAAAACAAACGTAGTCATCTAGTTTCAAGAAAAATGGAATATTAAGTTGAAAAGTAACTTCCATAAAATGTTTATAGTTCCTGTGGATTTTTAAAGTAATAACTTTATTATTATACCTTACTATGTATATAATACATATCCAATATTATTTTTTTAAGATATTCTTTTGACTTTGGTATCTAATGCCTTCTAACAAAAAGAAAGAGATGTACTTGCCTAATAAAACTTTGGCATCGTCCACATCAAAGTCTCCATCACCATCTGCATCATAGACTCCTAGTTTTCCTACAACAGGAGACAAATGATACACACAGGAAAAAGAGAAAGCAAATTTAATAATGACCCATTGCTCACTGCAGTTTGTAGACACCATAAATTTGACTCATTTTCTCTCCTTTCACTCCTACAAAGCAGAGCCGCGAGAAGGCTTTACCAAAACTCACAGGCGGACCACGTGCAGGCTCAAGGGGTTGCAACCCCGCAAATTCTAGCTCGTGAGTAAGAGGGTACTTTCCCTAAAGATTTGGGAATATTTTACCCTATCACTCATGATAATTTTACTATTCTTTTCAAAGTATTTTACATAAAAATTGGTACATATAAAAAAAATCAACCTATTCCTAACAGCTGAAAAACTGTATAAAATTTGATGTTTCTAAGATGTAAAACTGCACTTAACTATCAACAATGAATGCAACCCAAGCTTCAAATAAATACCAAATATAACAAGTCAACAGAGTCTAAGTACTTACAGAATAAAGGATGAGTTGTTTGATACTTAATAATAAATTGCAACAACAACAAAAACCCTTCAGCTTGGGGGAGGGGGCTGTCCTAAAAGTGAAGGGTATAAAACTGGAGGCTTTCTGGGATGACAAGGGGAAAATTTATGGTCACCCACTTCAAACCATCCTGGACACTGGACATCCATCACTCAAGGGAAAAGGGGGAAAGCCTGAAAGAAAACTGGTGAGAAGCTGGTCACTCAGCCTCCCTCAACCCTGGCTGTGCTCTGCTGGCGCCCACAGAGGCTGTGGGTTGAGCATTTCAAATGAGGCTAATATAGTCCATAGTCTAAAAAAAATTCCAACATCAACATGGTTTATAATTCATCATTGGGCAAAAACTATGAGAAAAAAAGGCATAATACACAGTAATACTTTGAAGAGCAAAAATATAGCATTCTTATGGAGGACAGATGGCAATAAATACTGTTTTCAGTTCTTTAATTCAAAGTACATTGAAGGATTGCCTAGGGGCAGACAGGAATTTTGGCACAGAACAAAATTCCCAGATTCCCACTCTGGTTTTGTTATACAAAAGTCGCTTAGTACACACACAAGAAAACCCATAAGGTTTCAGGGATGAAGACATTGTTCTTCCACTAAGAAAATGGAAATAATAACCTGTAAGTCAAGGCTATCAATAGCATAGTACTTTAATACCATTTTATAGGCCGTGCCCTTCCTGAGAGCCTTCCAAGGGAAAGCTGGTCCTGCCACTTACATTCTTGATGTAGCTAATAAGTCAGCAGAATAAAGATAAAGACTTAAGAGACAGATGCAGTACACTTAAAATGCATCTCCAGGAGCCTACCTTGAAGTACCTCTGATAAGTTATAACGGAAGTCCTTTGCTTTGGCTGCATGCATGCAAAAACACGAATATTGTTATTTATCATTAAAGGTACACAAATTACCTAGCAACACAGTACTATATGAGGTCTTATTTTTGCTTATGTCAAAATTCTTTTAATTTATTCATCTATTTGGAGACACTTCCATTAAGGCGGTAGGAGAGAAAAACCATCAGTGAGAAACAGCTCATATGTAAGCACACCATGTTATTCTTTGTTCCCCTCCCCCTAAGAAAGGTGGCAACATCTATGCCTGGTATGAGCGGGTATAATGGAGGAGGGTGGGTCTTCAAGACAGCATTAACAAGCATGTGTTCTTCTTACTGGTCAGCCCACGTCCTTAACCGGATTATTAATGAGAGGGCACACTTCATAACTGCCAAAAGTGAAAGCCAAACGATGGTCATCAGTGACTACTAGATAAACAGAGTGTGGTGTATCCGTATGATGGAGGACCACTCTTAACCTCACACGTTCAATGATGTTAAGTGTAGGCAGGCAATGCTAAGCTCAGAACACTAAAATAACCACAGAAAGTCAGCATGCTGAGGGAGGAGAATATCTAGAGGGGTAATAGACACATTCTAAAATCACTTGATGATGATTGTGTAAAATGATGAATATATTAAAAACCAATGGATCATAGATTTTCACATGCTTATTGTATTTAACTTACATTATTTCTTTTTTTAAAAAAACAAAGATAAAAATGGAAAAAAAAAAGGTTAATATAAAACAAATCATTAAAAAAAAAACAACTTCAGTGAGGCTGGTCAAATAGACGAGTGAGTGTCTACAAGTGCTTTCTGCTCTTCCAGAAAACACAAGTTCACTTCCAAGCATCCATATCAAGTGGCTCATGACCGCTTGTAACTCTGACTGCAAGGGATCCATTGCCCTATTCTGACCTCTGTGGGTGCCCACACATGGCAGACACCCACATAGGTACATAAATTAAAAAAAAAAAAAAATTAGAACTTTAGTGATTATAGAATGGAAAAGAAAGAGAAGAAACTGAGATACTATTAGACCCTGAGAAGCTTCCTCAAAGAGTATGGAGACACCCCACCTGCCTACAGGGACAGCCACAAAGCCACCTTAGCAGTCACACATACATGAGTGCACGCGCGCACACACACATACACAGACCTATCAACAGCCCTGGCTGGTGCTCCTTGCACACCCTTCCTAAAGGAAAGCGTGGCGAGTCAGCCACTGCAGCTTACTTCTGTGATCCTAAAACTGGAAATCAGAGGATAACTAGAGGGTCCAGGCCAGCCTGGGCTACAGCCTGGGCTACAGCCTGGGGTGCTATCTCAGATCCAAGCCCACTAAGGAAGCAGTTCATAATCCAGAATTTTCAAAACCTGTAACAAAATTGATTACAAACTATAAAGCACAGAAAATAGTGAAAAAGAATTTAATAAAATTTGTTTTAATAGAAGCTTCCATATACCACAATAAATAGAGAGCCCACATAAAAAAATCACCAAAATTGAGGCCACTACCCCCAGGCATCCCTTTATCAAGAATCGGTGGAAAGCTACAGGCAGCAATAATACCAGAGAAGTAATAACAAGCCGTGGTGGTCACCAAGGATATTGCTTTCTCTCTTACAAATTCACTAGGGAGAGCGTACCCTAATTCTTACCTAGAACTTCCTCGTAGTCAATCAGGTCAAACCACACAACGGCCACAGAGGTCCAGACACCCAGCAAGGCAATGACCATGAACCACGTGAAGAAGGAGCCCCCGGAAATCCCTCCTCTCCGCCCATTCTTGTGTCCTCCGTGCTTTGCTTCTGTTTGGAGAAAGAAAATGTAAATCGTCACCACAGAAGAAAATATCTGGCTGAACGCCACTCTCCTACTCACTTACTTTGACATTAATTTTGAGACATCACTTTAGAAACAGGTTTCACTTCATTTCTCAAAGTGCACTACTACGCAAAATAGCAACTTTGAACACCAAGTTTCTACTTAAACTCAATTACCACATTTAAATAATCTTAATTTAGAAAAGTAAACTTCTGGTGGGATTTTTTTTCTTTTTAATTTGGTGGCAGAACACATGCATTCCTTCCAAGCCCTTTGTCAAAACAGTCTTCATGGGAACACGTTTGTGTCCCAATGGCCACACGTGTCCTGCCTCTTGTGCTAAGTAGCAGACACTGGTATGTCATAAGCACTACTAAAATTTCACATTCTTGCCTTCCTGTATCAAGGAAAACACTGCTCCCGGTTTTATATCTCTCCATGTTACCTTGTATTGTCCAAAATTTTAACTTTCCAACTAGCCAAAGCTATTCTGTTTTTGTTTTGATATAATATCCCAAGTCTTTAGCAAGTGTAATAGACACCGAGACTGACATTGTTTTGCCTTCCACTTCTGGGTTTTCTTTCTCTAACCTCTACCAGTTATGCTGATCTTCATGGTACCGTCTGGTTCTGCCAGGTCCTTCACTGGATGCTGCCTCTTCCTGGTGCTGGGAGGTGGGTTTTTTTTTCTCATGGAACAATATCTCTTGCCAACCCACAGCAACACCCAAACTCGAGCCGACAGACTTCAAATACGTCAATTTACTTACTGAAAGCAGTGATGTAGATGGATCTCGTTTTATACCCTATTTCTACAGGATAGCACCCTAAACCATGTTAACTGAACAGAAGAAAACAAATCCCGCTAAAACCATTCAGTACTGAGGGAAGGCGAGTGATAAATCACAAAAGATGCAACACAGCCCAACCTCCCACCCCTTCAGCAGATCCAACAGGGCATGGGGAGGCAGGAAACAGGCCTTGCCAACTGTCCCTAATGCAGGAAACAGCTCTGTAAACTGCTGCTCACCAAGTGCCATTCATCAAGTTTTTTGCTTTGCTTTGTGTCCCTTACATTCTCCTAGAAATAGTCTCTGATGGTCAAAATAAACAGAATTCTTGAAAGTCATTGGTAGCTATAAAAAAAAAGTAAATACTGTTTAAAAAGTTAGCACCATATGCAAATTTCTCCTGTAAAAAATGTTATATTCCGTAACTATAAGCAAATATACTGAATTACCTCATATCTCTAAATGCTGTGATGGAAAAGGAAGTTTTCTCCATCCTACCAACACAGCAGGATACTATCTGGCATGGTGGGTAAAGCTGTCAGGAGTACATGTGACCCTCAAGGCAACTTGACCATGTTTCTGCAGAAGGTGTTTCTAGAAGCCTAAACAGGACACTGTTCATTCTGTGCAGCTGTTCCTCACATGGTACATCATCCGTCATACCTAGTTCCCCCAGTCCAAAGGCTAGTAGGTCCCAGGATTATTTCCCCAAATATCACGAACATCCCTTACATGGGGCACTGCCTGACTGATAACCACTGAATTCTCAGGGACAGGAATCGTCATCTGTTACAGGAAAAGATGAAGACATTCATGTCAATCAGCATTACCACCGTGTGTGTGGTCATCTGGAAGAGGGCATTTTATTGTTGGGGAACATAGTTTCCAGTATTCTTAAATGTCATGTCATAAGCAACCACATAAATCATTAAAATAATCCAAAATAAGCTATCAATACATTTTTTTACATTTTTTACATTTACATTTTTTACACAAACTCCGGAGCATGATCTGAGGTTTAGTTTACTACACTTCTGTAAACATGAAGACATTTTCCCTAAGCTATCTGGGGGTAAATCTTTATTACTTTATATAACATACAAATACATACATACTAGATAGATATCTCAGTGACCAAGAGTGTATACTGCTCATGTATTCGGTTCCAAGCATCCACATCAGTGCCTTAAAACTAACTCCAGCGCTAGAAGAACTTAACGTCACTGGCCTCTATGTGAATCTGAATTTAAACGCATATACTCATAATTTAAAAACAAAAATAAATCTTTTTAAAAAGTGAAATTCATCTCAATTTAAACTGATTTAAAATGAATGATAAAACTATACTAAATTGGGTTCCTGTCTTACCTGCTATCAGATACTGCCACAGACAAACCTTTTCTATTGTTCCTCATTAACTAAAATAGCAATTTAAAAAATATTTTATCCCTTTACAATGTCGAACAGTGTGTTACTCTAGCATCATTAACCTTATTACTATTAATACTTGTTAGTTACAAAAAGGGCAGAAGCAGAGTCAGAGAAGACTCTATTGGCACTTGACAGTATTTCCTTGGAGCGTGCTCATGAAAGACTAAGCAGGAGCTAAGAACCCATCCATCTTTCTGCATCATACAACGCGGCCTGTTGCTCTGTCAGTGTGGTGTGCCTAGTCCTCAGGGGCAGATTGGTTTTCTGGACTCAAGTGAAGGAAGTGTGTTAAAGCAAACCCTTCCCAAGGGCTTGAAATTCCACAAATAAATTCAAAACCAGGACGTTGTCACTAAAATATTCTGAAAGAACATCCAGCATTTGTTGCTCTTGGCTTAGATCAAAATAAATCTAGTTCAGTCTTCATCTTGTTTTCTGGCTCTGTATCCAGAATCTGCAATCACCAAGGTTTCCTATAGTTAATAACGTGGCAACTCATTTTCTGAAATGAAAATGAAGTGTGATCCACTTTCTTCCATGCTGCCTCATCAAAACGATGTCCACATAAGAAAATGTTCTCACATAGTATTGAACAGAACATGACTATGTGGGTGTCAGTCTCAAAAGTCAGAAGAAAAGACTCTCCAAAATGGGCTAGGGATGAAAGGCCACTGAACACTGGTTAAATGAACTACAGACCATTCACGGATAACTGTCAGTGGGCACTGTGCTAGGCATTCACACTGATACTACACAGAGCGTTTAAAGTTTTAAAACCACAGTTCTTTATTCAGAGTTTCAATATACATATGCAATACATGTGTCTTAAACTATCAAAAACACAATCTTTACTTATAAAGAAAAAAGATATCTACAAAAAGTAAATTTGACACATTAAGGAAATAAAAGCATCAATTTAAGAAACAAAATTCTAGTTTCTTCTATTTTGTTTTCCATTTACCCTCCGCTTCACATGAAGTAGGTCAATTTCCATATAAGGTAAGCCTGCTGAACCATGCTTGCTCCCTAATACAAAACTAGACCTATATAGCCCTTGTTTCTCGTATTTTTATAAGAAATCTGAACACACAATTCCTTAGGTTCATTGTTATAGACACATCATACTATAGAAGTTTATAAATTGTGATTTGTGGTGGTAGAACATGCTGAGACAGTTTAAATTAGGGCAGCAAAACCTACTCAGATTAAAGAAGGATTATTCCATATAAATCAGCCACTGTGAAAAGTTGACCTTTCCAGAAATTCAGAAAAGAAAATGTAGAAGGTACCTTTGTACCTTAGAACAGAGCACAGCCAAAAATAAGGCAAGAAAGTTGACAGCTGGGTCTAACCCCCCTTTTAAGCCAAACAACAGACATATACCTTTATCTTCCGCCATTCTGATTGCTTCAATCCACGCATAAAAAGGGAAAAACCTAAGGTGCTCCCAGGAGGTATGGGGCACCCAGGCTGCCCTTTCCTGCTAGAGCCGTGACTACCAGTCCTGCCTGGCCAAGGGCTTCAGAGCTGAAACTGAACCTGACTGTGGACTGCTCACCTGCTATTTTTAGAGGCCACTTCCCTAAGGCCACATGCTGCTAATCACTCAGGCCGACTGCACTCCTGACAAGCCTGTGGCTCTTTCTACTCGGCCCGGCTCAGTTGGTCCCTATCTCTTCAAACTCTAAGCTCTGGAAGACCACCAATGCGTTTCTTTGGAATCGGCTTCAGGGCCTCAGTTTTAACAGCAAATCCTTCAGTCATTAAAGGAGATCACATGTGGCCTCATGCCCAGAGCCAGCTTCATCTGGCTCTTTGGAATTTTAATCAAAAGCCTAAGAGACTATTTAGCCAGATTTCTTAAAGAAAGACAAATGACAAATGAAAAGAGATTAATGAACTTCTCCAGAATCCTGAGTCACAACATGTTCATTACAGGAACAGTCTTTCCAACAGCAAAAATAAAGCCAGGAATAAAACCATTTCACTGAAGACGGGAGACGGCTGAGGGGTATGGGAGGAAATAAAACTGAGGGGGGGGGGGGTGTGATGGGAACGGATAGGAGGAAAGGAAGGAGCATCTTGGGGTACTGCCCAGAGACCATGAAATCCCGCATTCGATGTTCCCTTATGGGAAATAAAAATGACCTCAATTTTAATGCCATTTTTTTAAACTGTTCTAAGATTAGCAGCTTATGGACATCATTGGAGCTCTAATTAATAAATGAAATTAATTTAGAGCAAATAGAATCTAGAGCAGGCCACAACCTTTCTAAGTGGCTTCTCTGTCTTTAATTTTGTTCACTCCATTGTAAGTCTTCATAAGCAAATAAAACATTTAAACCATTCTGAAGAAGGGTCAGTGACTTAAGGTTTGATGATCTAGATATGAGACAAGGCGCAGAAGGCAACAGGGACAACTGTCCAATTGAACTTGTGTCCTGGTTTCCTAAGGACGGAGTTAGAGATGACCTTCAGCTAATTGTTATAATATTCTCAATATAGTATTATATTATCAAACAATATTATGTAATATAAAATTATAGCAAATAGGTAAGTGTTCTGGAGGCTTCTTTGTTTGGAGAGTATGAGAAGGATAAGGAACACTCCATGGGACCACAACTGAGGCACAGGGCCACCACATGGATGGGACCATGGCCTGATACAGTGTTGAGATGTGGATGTGCATCAAAGCTTTTCTGTCATCCTGGGGAGTCAGCACACCGCTGGATATCAGTTTCCTGCTTACGAAATATATCTTGACATACACTAGGCACACACACATTTGCTGAGTCAACCACACCACACATTTTCTGAAGTCACTCAGAAAGTGCACACACCTGTTCATTTATTCCGAGTCTCTCTTTATAATCCCAGTCATCTCCAACACAACTGGTGTTAAGGTGTGCGAGGCCAGCCACATGAAATATTATAAGACAGTAGCCAATTAATTGAAGTAAGAATCCCATCCATAAATCGGGGACAATCTAAACAATACAGATCTAGTTACTCCTTGCAGACTAATCTTAATTATGACCATATACCCTATGGTTAATGTGCTGGATAGATTTATGTCAACGTGACACAAACTAGAACATCTGAGAGAATGGAACCCCAATTAAGAAAATGCCTCCCAGGGCCCTGCATCTCTCCTAGGCAGCACAATAGAGCCAATCCTGTTGATGAAGGTGTGGGTAAGCCAGACTTGTAGTTGTGAGCAAGGGGGAGCTGTCCTCATTACTGTCATGTGGCAGCATAGGCAGGGAAGAAATCCCCCCCACACACACACACACATACTTCTTAATCCACACTTGAGGCAGGTGAGAGAGCTGGCCTTGAGGTCATCAGAGCAGAGAGTTGGCCCTGCCCCTCTTTGACTGCAGCATCTGAGAGTGGCCCCTATGCCAAGCCTGGGCAGCACAGTAGAGCTGACCATGAAGGTGTAGGTCTGGAGTACAGAGACCCTGAGGAGACAAAAGCAGGAGACCTAGACCCACCCCCTTGCTCACTGATGTAAGAGGTGAACTTGCCAGGACAGCTCACCATGATGGTGAGGGCAAAAGAGAACTGGCAGGCTGACAAACCCTGCAACTACCCGGGCCCAGAACCAGAGTTATGTGTTGGCCTAGCCCAACATGCAGCCATCTGTGATCTGCTGGAGCATGTGAAGGAAGCAGTCCTTCAAACCCAAAGCTTCAGGATTTCTACAACTCAGGGCAATAGCAGGAAAAGCAAGAGGCATCCCATGAGGGCCCAGCATAGCAGAAACCAGAGGTCTCAAACCAGACCAATGACTCTCCATGAAGACCGCCAGTAAGATATGTGGATAAGAGGATATACTGCGTGACTCACTGTGTCACACTTCAGCTTCCATAGTGAGATTCATTTTTTTCCTTCTCTTTTTTCTTTTAAATTTTATTTTATTTCATTTTGAGGGGAAAGAGTGGATGCCAAGAAAAGGGGAAGTGATTGGGATGGAAGGCATGATGTGAAAGACAAAGAATCAATAAAAAGAAGGGGGGGCGGAGAAAGAAAACCCTTCCTAAGGCAACCCTGTGAATCATTCTCTTGGTGACTGATGGGGGAAGGGCCATTGTAGATGGTTCCATCCCTGGGCTGGTGTCCAGGGTTCTATAAAAAAGCAGGCTGAGTAAGCCGTGGGGAGCAAGCCAGTAAGCAGCTCTCCTCCATGACCACTGTGTGCAGGTTCCTGCCCTGTGTGAGTTCCTGCCCTGACTTCCTTCAGTGATGGACAGCGATGTGCATTGTAAGCCAAATAAACCCTCTCCTCTCCAATCTGCTTTTTGGTGATGTGTCTTCACAGCAGCAGGAATCTCACTAGGAACCTCCTCCTCCTTCTATGTTTCATCAGTTAAATAAACATTGTTACAAAGTGTCTTTCTTCCCTAGTTCCACAAAGGTGACAGAATGTCCGCACAGAGACAGAAGTGAAGAACACTGATCTGAGCTCTCATTTTAAATCATTCACATATTTACTGCAGGGAAAGCAAACTCTGAATTGCAAGAAATTGCCTATCATGATAATAACATTTTTGGTAAAGAAGAATACTTTGGAAAGTTTTTTAAAATAAATTGGATTTGTACATGGCAAATTAACACCACAGCAGACAACTAAGCTGACTGTCACTGTCAAAGTAGCGGCTGTTGGGACTAAGAGCCTCCCCAGCTACAAACACGGGGCAAACCTGTAACGTGAACTCAGAGACTATTAATATCAACCTGATGTGATGACCTGAGACCACAAGAGCCAAGACCCACGTCCACTGGGCCACGGGCTGCACCTGTCACCAACACCCGCCAGGTAAAAATCCAAGGGTCCTGTCAGCCAGGGCTGGCTCTTCCCTTCCTTGGTCCCAAGCCACTCATTATCTGTGACAGCAGCCCTAACACTTTAGGATAACCTGGGGCTTCTTAATCTCTTCCTCCAAAGCTTGAGTTTCTGTAGATCTGCACAGGGCCTGGAGAACACGCTCTGTGCAGATATGTCCCCAGTGACTGGATGCCGCTGGCAAGGGAACACATCAGAACCACTGCAGAGAGCCTGCATGTAGAGAGTGATTAATCAATCAGCAGCAGGAAGGGACGATTTGAAAGCTGGAATTTGATCAGTGCACACTGTATTCAAGTACTGAAATATCCCAGAGAAACCAATGACTCTGTATGGTGGGTAAAATATGTAAATGAACAAATAAACAAAGAGAACACTATATATATAAGCCCTCATATTCTTAGCCTCAAAAAGGCAAAAAGGAGATTTGATTTGCCAACTGCAAGATTATCAATTCCTTACATCATTTTAAAAAAACAAAAAGCCACAGCAACCCTGCTTGTCCAGAGCACTCAGCATGCAGTTACACACCCCAGCTCCATCATCATTAGGTAGCCTCACTAAGACCTCAATCTTAGCTGTAACCAAAGGGCTCCGATGCCCAGTCCTGCGTCAAGATGACACTCTCTCCCTCACTCACCCCCAGTTGGCTCCTGCTACAGCCAACACCCACTCCTACAATGTGCCTTGCTGGGACCTCAACCCAATTCCCCTTTTTAGGCACATCTCATTCTTGCTGAAATATTTCTGTAGCCCTGCAGGCAGCCAGACTCAGAATCTAAGATCCTGTTGAGAGTCTTCTGTACCTCAGCAGTATACCTCAGCATCAGTTAACACATCCCCCCGACCCCCAGAAAGGAGCTTCCCTCCATGCACTTATAGTACCTCAACAAATAGAAGCAAGCACATCATCCTAAACCTAATAAGTAGCCAAGACTAAAACTAAGGCAATACTGCAGACACAGTAAAACACAAGCACTCTGACTCCTCCTCCAGCTATGGAAAACGCCCTCTGCACAGAGGAACAAATGAGAATGGACAGCCCATCCTTTGAGCTTGTCTAGTCACTGACTTCTTCCAGTTCTGTGGCTTTATGTCTACTCCCCCAACTTGCTGTGTTTTAGTGCGGTGATCTCTCCCAGCTGATCAATGGCTCCAGTGTGATGCGGAGGAGGTGAGGCGTTCAGGAAGCAGTCCTTGGGTTTGGGGGATGTACTCTCAAAAGTGGGGACCCACCTGCCCTCTGTTTCCCTGACTCATAAAGCAGGCCTGCTGTTTGCTCCACCACATGCCTCCATGAGTAGCTGTTTTCCCTAGAGGCTCAGAATGAAGGAAATGCCCAGTCTTGAGATGGTCTTTCTAGAACCACTAGAACAAAGTTTACCTCTTTATAAATTGGATTAGCTAAGGTGTTTTGTTATAGTCACATGAATTGGTTAACACACCCACCACCTGTCTGCACCACCCTCCCCCACCCCACATGCCTCCCAACCCAGTTCCTCATTTAAGTTTTCTCCTGGCCACATTTGCTACTCAGTTTTTTCACAGCCCTGGTCTGGCATGAAGGCCTCCTTGGCTGTTCCCCCTCCCTGGAGGCAAGAGCTTCCACAGTGGTGCCTCCCAAAGTCCACAAAAACAACCTCAAACTTCTCTGCCCTCAAATCTGGTCTATCAGGTTCAAGGCCCTCC
Organism: Phyllotis vaccarum; assembly: GCA_033318265.1. Classification (NCBI taxonomy): domain Eukaryota; kingdom Metazoa; phylum Chordata; class Mammalia; order Rodentia; family Cricetidae; genus Phyllotis; species Phyllotis vaccarum. Next base: position 3,208,153 of record JARWLC010000012.1, read on the forward strand.
TCTCTGTACTACACAGGAAACCTAAAACCAGCAGCAGGGGACACACGCCACACTGCCTTCACTTCCCTTCTACTTACGGCCAGCCCTGCTCTGTGGCCAGCCCTGCTCTGTGGCGTGTCCTCTCTTCACAGACAAACACACGCACACAGCTTTATATATCTATACACTATGCATGTGCCTGCTGCCCGCAGAGATCAGAAGACGGCATTACAGATAGTTGTGAGCTGCCATGTGGGTACTAGGAATTGAACCTGGGTCCTCCGGAAGAGCAGTGAGTGCTCTTAATCACTGACCGTTCCCCCCCCCCCCAGGAACAATTAAAGAATTCTTACCTTCACTCACAACTTACAAACTATACATTGCCCTATGACTTTGGCACACCCCAGCACAGATGTTCCAAGGTCACACTAGTGATTCCCATATCATTAAATCAGATGGGAAGTTTTCTGGCTCCATTTCACTTGACCTGTTAGTAGAATACTCTCTCTTCCATTGTGGGACAATACTCTTGTACACTGAAAAAATGTGTTAGTCTTATTGGTTTAATAAAACACTAATTGGCCAGTAGCCAAGCAGAAAGTATAAGAAGGGAGACCAGACTAGGAGAATTCTGGGAAGAAAAACGGCAGAACACCAGACGCTAGCCAGACTCAGAGGAAGCAGAATGGGAATGCTGCATTGAGAAAAGGCACCAAGCCACATGGCCAAACATACACAAGAATTATGGGTTAATTTACGTTTAAAAACTAGTTAGTAATATGCTTGAGCTACTGGCCCAGCACTTACTATAATATTATGCCTCCAAGTCAATTACTTGAGAAGCAGCTGCCGGGTATTTGAGTTTCTGGCCAGGACAATTTCTTCCATCATGTCCTTGGATGTCTTCTCCAGTCATTCATATTGGGTCATTCTCTTCCATGTGCCTTTGAAGTATAGAAAAAATTCCTAAGCCTGGTCCTCTGCCCTCGTTAGCTTACTCCAGCTATTATCTGAAGGATTAATATTTTTCTCTCCTTTGGCTACAAATCCAGGTACCCATGCCCTAAATGTCCTATATGGATGACTAACCTGCAATTCAGCAAGTCTCTGACATTCTTCCCTTCCTTTCCAAAGTCACAGTCACAAATCTCTTCTAACAAGCCAGTTGCATAAGCCAGAAAGGTAGGATTTACCCTCAACCCTTTTCCTGAAGGTTCAACTCAGGCTGTTTTCCCACCCAGGAAAGGGCTACAGTGCAAAGACGTGGTGCCCTCAACAACAGGGCATCCTTGTCCATTTTTAAAATTGTAGTACTCCAGTGTGTCTGTTAAGGCCAAAGAATAACTTTGGAGACTCAGTTTTTCCCTTTCATCTGTTCATTTGTAAGCACTTCACCCACTGAACCACATCATTGGCCCCAGTGACTTTCCTTGTGTATACTGGCTCATAAAAGGGTGAGAAACTGTTTCCACCTATTCTGTCTGTTGAGGACAATGTATCTATCATCCAAATCCAAATTTTCATTCACTAGTTTATCTGCCTTAGCATAACTTCACTGCTTTACACAGCCATGCAGCATTTTAATCTAATTGCATCGTGAATTCTTTAAAAATAATAATAATAATAATAATAATAATAATAATAATAATAATAACAATCCTCTAATGGTTTCACACTATTCTCAAGATAAAATGGAAAATCTTTAAGTTGGCTTTGGGGGGGGGGGGGGTCAGTTGCACTGGCCCCAGACGGCTGCTTCAACCTCAGCCTTATTTCATTTCCTCTGAGCTGCTTAGAGTCTGACCAAAAAGGAGAAGGAGGAGGAGGAGGAGGAGGAGGAGGAGGAGGAGGAGGAGGAGGAGGAGGAGGAGGAGGAGAAGGAGGAGGAGGAGGAGCAGAAGCCACCTTTCTATTCTACATTCAGACTCATGTTCTCTGCCCGATTTGTTCCTAGAATGTCCCATCTGCCACCACACATACTGTCATTGCTCTCTGTCCCCTGCCTCACTATTTCCTGTTCATGCTACTAATACACCTCCTCCTCAAGGAAGCTGTCTCATCTTCCATTAAATGTTCTGACAGAAATCACTGTATCACTGGGAACTAAGAGAGCTTAAGACGATCTTCTGCCTCTGCCACTGAAGCTTCGTGATGCCAAGTACAAAAGACTAGACCTCATTACTGAACACTTTCTTTGTACTTAAAATCAACACTTTTGAAAATACTTAATGACTTCCTTCTCACATGCTGCACACTACAGGACTGATCAAATCCTTCTCTGCTCAAACTTAAAAGAAGGAACAGCCATGTCCTTGAAGAGTTCTTGAACTTCACTCGTTCTAAAGGCAAAAGATACACAGCCTGCCTCCCAAAGCCCACTTTCTAGTATCAGCAGGTCTAAACAATTAATTCAACACTTAAGTGTTTCACATATCTAAATTGGGAGAAACATATATTCGAACAGCTGCCAGGGGACTTCAGCTCCCCTCATCTCCATCAGTGACTCTCAAACCTACGGAGAGAGGGTCTGCAACCATCAAGACAGAAGAATGAACACAGGCGAGGGATTCCATCCATCCACTTCCGATGTCCCAAAGCTCCAACTCACATCAGTTGGGAGTCACTGCCCAGGTTGTGCAGGAAGGAGCTGTGCAGTCCTCTCCACAGATTACAGCAGCCAGAAACAAACTGCTCTCTCCCGAATAAGGTGCAATGATTGGAAGGGTCAGTCACAAGGGGCTGCCTGAGTCAGAATTCCAAAAGACAAACCCAAGTAACCAGTTTGCATTTTTATCAGTCTAAGTTAAAATGAAGTATTTGCAATACCCAGGCTGCCTTCTGGGCCGTCTTTGGACTCGTTCCTTCCCTCGCTCCCTTCCTTCTCCATCTATCCTTTCATTTTGATAACTAACTAATCATTTTTTGTAATCCTCAGGTTAAAACCACTCCCACAGCACTCGCCTGTGTTTGTAGTGATGCCGGGATCAGAGCACAGGTACACACTCACCACATATACACCACACACACATACACATACACCACACACACACATACACACACCACAAACATACACACACATACACACTCACACAACCACCACCATCATCATGGCCCTTAGGAATCTTTTACTACAAAAACTACACTGGGAAATGGGAAATACAGTAAGAAGTTTCTGGCCTGGCCTAGCCCCAAATCTGGACCAGCAGTCCCAAATAAACTACCCTCAGCTGCGTGGTCCCAAATAATCACAAAAAATCATATACTTGCTGACCTATGACTAAGGCATATTGCTTGCTAACTTTTACAATTTAACCATTTCTACTAATCTGTCTTGCCAAGTGGCCCGTGGCTCACCTGAATTCCTTTATATCTTCCTCCTCCACATCAGCTCACAGCATCTGTCTGATTCTGCCCTTTTCCCCTCTACCTATGCTCAGATTTCCAGCCTGTTTCTAACAGCCTTGCCATAGGTCAAACAGTTCCTTTACTATCCAGTGATAACTCACAGTGTACAGAGACATCTCACATCAGGGAAGCTTGGTCCATTCTTCAAGCCATGCTTAATGGATCAGTTTTTAAAAGTTTAATTTTCCCCGTAGAGTGTTCAATAGAGAAGAGCATGTCTGAGGAATAACTGTTCCCTGAGGCCAGTTGCTCACGGAGCAGGTATTAATTTAAGACTTTAAATGAGGAAGGTTTCTTGCTGTTCCAGGGCAGGAAAAGTCTTGGGGAATGAGATAATGGAGGGAGAGAGGAAGGAGAGAGAGGAGGAAGGAGAAGGAAAGGGGTAAAGACGTGGCTATTCACTGAATTTGCAGTCCACTGAGAGGAGGTCATAGAGCCAATTTGAACAGGCACCACTGATCTCCGGTTGTATCCTTGGTTTCTTGATTTTAATTTATTCAGAAGACAAAGAGATCCATAGCCTACTCCCTTACCACTTTTCAGGACGGATAAATAAGTAAACAAATGTGCAACATTTACCTTTGACATAAATGGAAGAAAAGAAATACATAAAAGCATAAAAACCCTGTGAAATTACAAAACGTATCATGTCTTAGAATCAAAACATTATAAAATTAAAGGTAGGTAAAAGAATCCACTAGATGCAATTATGATCAAGACACTCTGATAGACACAGCCAACAACACTTTACCATACAAACTAGTAATAATGATCTGATCAACAGTGACATAAGCAGGGATGGCTGTACCCAGCAGGGCTAAGAGACCATTTATCAGTGAAGTGACTGCCTTGCATGTAAAAAGCTGGGTGTGGTTGTAATCTCCATAGTGAAGAAGCAGAGACAAGATCTAAGACTCAAACCTAACTAACCTACATAGCCAACTCCAGGCCAGTCTAAAATGCAAGGTGGATGTTCCCTGAGAAATTACACCCAAGGTTACTTTTGCCTCCACATGCACAAAGACCCACACGCAGACTTGAATCCTCATGAAAACATGCCAGAAACAAATATAAAAATTGTACAGAGAAAAATTCCTCTATTCAGGGATACCCTGCTTGATAGAAATGCTTCTCAACATGTGGGTTGCAGCCCTTTGGGAGTCACATATCAGATATTTACGTTATAATTCATAACAGTAGCATAATTATAGTTATGAAGAAGCAAAGAAATAATTTTATGGTTGGGGGTCACCACAACATGAGGAACTGTATTAAAGGGTCACAGCATTGGGAAGGTTGAGAACCAATGTTTTAAGGGACTTTGGACATTAGGCAGCCTCCCATTGTGAGTTATGTGGGAAACCACGGGCCACACAATATCAGTTCTGATCTCTGGGGAAACAAAGCTAAATGTGGAATGTAGGTGACCTACACAACCCTGGATTTCAAAGGCCAGATGAGCTCCCACAGTTGCCGATACATCATCTGATACATCCTGCAAAACAGTGATGCAGAAGGGCTCTACATCTTGCAGTACCCACATTTGGGACCCCCACCGCTGCCTGATGTGCCCTCCATTCCCGGTTTCAATTCTTATCTTTTCACTGTAAAAAACCGCATTGCTAAGTAAGCACTTTCCTAAGTCCTGCCATTCATCCTTGTTAATTATTGAAGCCGAGTGGCTTCAGGGACTGAGAAACTTGAGGTTAGCTAATCTGAACTCATGGTGCCCTTAGGGGACCCCAAAGCATGGCTAGTGAGGAACTGAGACCAATTTGGCAGATGTCTCCTCGTGCTCAACAGTTTGCCTAACTTCTGGAACCCTTCTCTCAAACTACATGAATTGAAAACTTTCTTCTTATATATCTATCTCTGAGAGAAGTGTAATACCTGTGCCAAAAGCTGGAAAACACACTTCCATACAACAATAAACTGGGCTTTCAAAAGCATTTATCACACAATGATAAATATGGCAAGGAACTTAATAATATATATGAACTCTCCAAATCCCCCACTGAATGCCAAATGAAAGTGAGGGCCTGGGAGAATTCTAGGCACAGGACAAAGGTGCCTGCAAGAGACTCTCAATCCCTTAGGGGACAGACTCTGCCCCTTAGCAGCAGAGTGAAGAGAAATGTGAAGCAAAGGCTGCAGGAAAGGGGCCACACATACAGTGCAGCCTGATGTCCTGGAAAGATCCAGTTTTCACATGGGCAACAAGGAAGCAGCAAGGATGGACCACCTTGCAGTTTGTACCCAAAAGAGCTGACTGTCCACGCAAATGACTCCAAGTCATCCTGTCAAGAGTGGGTCTAAGACGGCAGGAAAAAAACTATGTGTCATGGTGAAGGTCCCCACCTGACCTTCCAAAGAACTGAGGCAGCACCTGGCACATGACTCTTGTGTACAACCTGCCAGTCAATCTCACCCGCAGAGGAGGCACCTGTGAGGACAGAGGCCTTCCAGTCTCCTCCCTGCTGGGAACTCCTGAGAAACAAAAGCCCTTGAAGAGGCAAAGAGAGCAGACTAAAAGGATCATGACAGTGCAATGGTGGCCCTTGCTCACAAAGGATCATGGCAGTGCATGGTGGCCCTTGCCCACGGCAGGTCCTTCTGCATGCTGCAGCAAACACCACACGGTACTCCAGATAAGGCCAGTGCTAAAGCAGCCTAAACATGGGAGGTGACTGAGCTGTTGAAGAATGTTTCAGATGGAAAAGAGCCTGGGCTCCCCAGGAGAAATGAGGGGCTAATCCTGCCTAACTACGATGCCCAGAGGAGGATGAAGATACCTTGGCAGACAGAAATGCATTAAAAAAAAATCTATTCCACATGTTTTTAGATATTTTAGGTTCATCATAATAATCAGTAAAATAACTTGGAAGCAATTAAAATGTGAATATGTTCCCAATGTTTTATTAAATTTCTAAATATGCAATTAAATCTGCAATAACTTTATAGTAAGTAGCCAAATAACTTCAATTATCACTTAGATTCTATTGTGACGAGGTTATTGCATGACTTACGACCCTCATTGTTCTGTGTTCATCTTTGAATCAACATTATTTGAGTAAAACAATTCAAAGTAAACTGTAAACACCAGTACACATTAACATACATCAGTTTGTATGTCACACAGTTCAACATTTCTTTATAGTTTTTAGTGTAAAATTCAGATGAAATGAAGAGCATCAATCTTAAGTGACTATTCCCTGAGTTTATCACCAAATCCCGATCAAGACCTAGAACAAGGACCCTACTTAGGGTCCTTCACTCATAATCATTCTGGTTCCACCCTACCCTGCCCTCAGACATGGCTCAGTTTTCTGTTTTAGGCATTTCTGTTTTTATTTTCCATGTAGATTAATTTTGCCTATTCTTAGAGTCTTATAAAAATAGCACCACATAATGTATCTTTGACGTGTTTGTTCTACGTTCCATCACACTAAGGGGTAGAGTCTCCTGTCTGCATACAAGAGTATATATGAGTGACAGACAGAGCGCTGCTAATAGAAGACTGGGCATTTCCCATACTGCATAACTATCAACAAGACTGCTGAAAAAACTCTCATACAAGATTACTGTAAGTACAGCCAGGTCTCCATACTCAGGGGCTCTACACCCACGAATTCAATCAATAGCACATGAAAAATGTGTTTAGGCCTATGATGCATACATCTGTACTTCACGTGGACAAACATGTTTTCCTTGTCATTGACCCCTGAACCATGCTGTATAACTACATGCATAGCACTTACACTGAGTTAAATACTCGTGCTGGCTAGTTTTAAGTCAACTTTATACACATCTCAGAGGGGAGAACCACAAACTGAGAAAACCCCTGCATAAGATGGAGCTGTAGGCAAACCTGTAAGGCATTTTCTTAATGTAGATCAGTGGGAGAGGACCCAGCCCATTGTGGGTGGTGCCGTCCTTGCTCTGGTGGTCCTGTGGTCTCTAAGAAAGCAGGCTGAGCAAGTCATGAGATGAGTTCCTGTCCTGACTTCCTTCAGTGATGGACAGTGATGTGGAAGCATAAGCTAAGTAAACCCTTCCTTCCCTAAATTGCTTTGGGTGCCGGTGTTTCATCACAATAATAGAAACCCTGACTGGGGCAGGATTAGAGGTAATCTAGAGATGATAACTAACATGCAAATTCAACACTGGTTTACATACAGAGGTTTTCAGAACCAAACTTCTTCTGATAAGGAGCATTATTTACATTTGACTGCATATTATTGTTTTAGGTAAATAGGCAAAAGTGCTGGGGCCCAAGGCATAAGCATGTTGAGTGCTGTGGGAAAAAAAAAAGTTCCCAAAGTCACTTAATGTAGTCATTAAGAACCTCTGGCCACTCTATCACAGTTGGGATCTTGTGTTTCTCAGTTTACCCACTCTGGTGGGCATATCGTGGCTCTCACAGTGAATTTCACATATGCTGTCCCGAGTATTAACTATGCCGAGCATATTTTTCAAATAATGTCAACCATTTATTTCACTCAGTTTGTGTAGTATTTACTCAGATATTTTATACTTTTTTAATTGCGCTGTAAGAGATCTTTGCATTTTCCTGGCACTTGTCCGTTTCCGTTCACTACTTGTTAGAACTACTTTTCCCTGGTCTCTGCTCATCTTCCCAATGGCATCCCCCAGTGGGTAGTGTTTAACACTGACAGTGCAGACCACATAGGTTTCAGGTATATTCTAGACACATCACCAACACACCGGGGTACAGCTGAACAGGATCCCTTCCTCACGGTGAGATGTGGCATCTATTTCAGGGCTTACCTTGCATCACTGGCTCTAAGAAACACAGATACTAGCAGAATCTTGGTTATGGGCAGAAACTATGTATCAGTGAGGAAGGTGGTCTTCAAATAGGGGTCAGAATATCAACTAATAGCCATTTCCTTGTGTCTCTCACCAAGAGTGAAACAGAGACCTAATGATAATCTTTGAGGGCTGTTTTCTTCACTAGCTAAGTTATAAAAATCTTGGTCACTCTTCCATCATATTTAACTAATGAAGTCTGATTTCCCCTCCAGCCGCTACGCAGAGCCCTCTCACCTGTGCTCTATGGCAGAAGGCCATTTTAGCAGTAAAAACTTTTTAAAAATCTTTAAGGAAGAGCTATGAAAATTTCAAGGACAAGCCAGGCATTGTGGAGCATACCTATCTTCCCCCGGCCCCGGAGGCTGAGACAGGATGATTCTGGACAAAAGGAAGGACCAAATGGGGAATGTTATTAGAATAAACTGGGAAATTCTGAGTATTGATGTTCCATGGAGAACAAGTGATTCCAATAATCACTCTATGGTTGCACAGAAGCACGTTCTTATCTGGAGAGATGGCTCAGAGGTTAAGGACACACTGGCTACTCTTCCAGAGGACCTGAGTTCAATTCCCAGCACCCACATGGTAGCTCGCAATCATCTATAATGAGATATGATGCTGTCTGCTGGTGTGTAGGCAGACATGCCAGTAGAACATGTATACACAATAAATAAATCAAAAAGGAAGGAGGAAGAAGAGAAAAAGAAGTACACCTTTGTTTCTGAAGAAACATGCTGAAGAAATTGAGGGTACAGTAATTTGATTTAATTTTCAAAAAATCTAAGGGATCCAGAAGGGGTAGAATGCAAATATACCTCTTTGGTAATAACTGATGAGTCTTATGCAAAAGGATAGATCCACTACCATTAAAAAGTGCAGCTTTGAAATTTTTAATTACTATGATGGAAATATACATGTACATTTCCAGGCTAGAAGGGTCAGTACCTCCAAAGGGAAAGAATGGGAATCCAAAAGGACAAAACTGTTCCAGTCTCACTCACAATTTGGTTCTGAACAAATAAAAAGAAAAAAGTTCAATTTTTAGGATGCTTCTAGAGATAGAGAATTCTGAGCATGGAATGATAGGATGACACAGAGCTATGTGATGGCATCAGAGTGACTGGGGCCATGCAGAATGTTTTGAGTCTTAGGAGATACGTGACAAGAACTTACATGTGTTCATCTAATAGGATAATAACTGTCACAGAGAAGAAAGCCAAGAACACAGAAGTGGAAAAGCAACAACGGAGCAAACTGCTGAGCTGGCAAATCCCAATGAAGAAAGAGTCTCTGCATCTAAAGGCCATTTTGCTAACAACATCATTTTGTACCAAGTCTGCCTATCTGCCGACAATAGAAACCAAAGAAACCTGTTTCCCTCATCTGTCACCAAGCCCCTCCCTGAAGGCCTGGTGCTCCCACATACCCTACTGCCTATGACACTCTCAACAGGGTGCTCTGAATTGGGCCTCAAATTCAAACAGAGTAATTCTTACATCCTCTGCCATATGCAGGGAGATCACATACCTAGAAGCAGTGATAACTCAGGAAGAGAAAGCCAAAAGGGGGAAGTTTTCACCCTGCCTCTCAGTAGGTCTGGTCTTCATAGCATAGTACCTATGTGCTACCTCCTGGGCTAACATACAACTCCTGAACCTGAAACCATAATTCCAGACACAGCCGCACAATGTAGGTGGGGTTTCTACTTTCCCCCCCTTCCTTCTAGTGTCTAATACATTCTTTAGGCTTTATACAAATCCACACACATGCTAACGCTCAGTCAGAATCCTGGTGCTCAAATATGATATCATGGCAACACCGGCTAAATATACTGCTTTGCATGAAGAGTGTTGGGTTACCATCAAATTCAGACTGGCAAAACAGATCGTCTCTGTAAGTTAGCAAGGATTGTAGGAAATGTAAATCTTTGGATGGCAAATTTTAAAAGGTCTCCATAGATTTTTTTTTTTACATATCAATTTGTTCATTCATTCAGCAAATGCTCTAAATCTCTGTCCTGCTAAAGCAGTCAGTCAGAGAAGCAACTTAATTTACAACCCAAGGAAGAAAAACTAGAAAGACAGTAAAACTCTACTACCCACATAAAGGGTTGACCGGATAACAAGATACGGACACAGAAAGATTATACTGTTGCATTTCAAATGTACAGTATTTTCAGGTGCTGACTGCTGCAAACCACTCTTTATAAATAATAAAAAATGTTCACTTTTAATCTGATACCATTTAATAAAAAAATGGCCAATTTTAGTTTCATAGAGGAAATAGTCATAGCTCTTACAAAGGAACTTAAAAATATAAAACCAAGAAAGGGAAAGAAAAATTCAGCATATGACACCATACTAAAGTATTTACAGGAATAATTTTAGCCCGTTCTTTTGAGTCATGTTTAAAAATAAAAAGGAAAATTAAAACCTTTCAAATAAGTGAAGCTTCTCTAAACACACACACACACACACACACACACACACACACACACACACACACCCCAGAACAAATGAACTGCCTGCTTTGGCCCAACTTTTGTCCCAAACAGAATCACTGAACTAAGTATGGATTAAAGAGTTCCAGGAATGCCTCTTCTATTACTACTGAACAGCTTCTATATAAACTATATTTAACACCCAATGGGCGTGACCTATCATCTAAATAATTTTTTGTACCCAGGAAGTGCAATGTTCTTAGAACTGTTTATTTCCAACAAACACTTATCGCTAGGATGTCTATATTTTTGCCTATAGCATAAACCTCAGAAATCTCCCATGCGTCAGTTTTGAGAACTTACGACTTCAAAGGTAAAACAGAAAACTGTTGTGCAATGTTATTTTAAAGTGTGTTACTTTTATGTTGCATTTATTTAACTCTGTGAAGCTGCGTTAACTTTGCCTGTATAAAACACCTGATGGTCTAATAAAGAGCTAAACGGCCAGTAGAAAAGAGGGAGAAAGGTGGGGCTGACAGGAAGGGAGAATATACAGAATCAAGAAAACAGGAAGAGGAGGACTCTAGGGACCAGCCACCCAGCCACCCATCCACCCATCCACCCAACCACCCAACCACCCAACAACCCAACCACCCATCCACCCAACCACCCAACCACCCAACCACCCAACCACCCAACCACCCAACCACCCAACCACCCAACCACCCAACCACCCAACCACCCAGCCACATAGCCACACAGCTACACAGACACCCAGACACTCAGCCACACAGCTACCCAACCATACAACCTCCCAACCACCCAACCACCCATCCACCCATCCACCCATCCACCCATCCACCCATCCACCCATCCACCTCTAGGGACCAGACACCCAGCCACACAGCCACCCATCCACCCATCCACCTCTAGGGACCAGCCACATAGCCACCCAGACACCCATCCACGCATCCACCCAGCCACACAGCCACACAGCTACCCAGCCACAGAGCCACACAGCCACCCACCCACCCAGCTACACAGACACCCAGCAACTCAGCCATCCAGCCACCTAGTCAGCCACCTATCCACCCATCCACCCAGCCACACTGCCACCCAGCCACCCAGCCACTCAGCCACACAGCCACCCAACTACACAGACACCCAGACACCCAGGTACCCAGCCACACAGCCACCCATCCACCCATCTACCCAGCCACCCATCCACCCAGCCACCCAGCCACACAGCCACCCAGCCACACAGCCATCCACCCAGACACGCAGCCAGCCACAGAATAAGAATGAAAGTAAGATTTACAGAAGAGAGTGGTAAAAGCCCAGAGGCAAAAAGGTAGACTAGATAATTTAAAGTTAAGAAAAGCTGGGGGGGGGGGGGGGGCGGACAAAACAAAGCCAAAAAAAAACACGCTAAGCTAAGAATAAGCCTTTGTGTGTGATTTGAGAGCTGGGTGGCAAGGCCCCCAAACGAGCAAAAACATCCAATAACATTTCAGCATTGCAACCTAAGAAAATCCAGCAACAGAAGACAGCACAGCTACCCTTCACCTCAGTGTCCTTTCGATTAATAATAGGGAAATACTCAATATCAACACGCCATCACGTGCAGAGCACCCAGCCTGCCCAGGGCAGCTGTTTTAATACCAGATACAAAAGGACAACAAAAACACACAAACCACAACCCCAGCCTCTGCAGTATTCTAAACAAACTAAACTATGACCAAGTCCCCAAGTTGTGGGTTTTGGTTTTGGGATGAGCCAGGCCCTACGCCTGGTTTTACTTTTAGAACAGTTAAATGGAAGTAAGAGAAAAAATTCATAATGTGAGGTTTATTGGAAATCCAACTGCAGTGCTCATAATCAGGTTTTTATGGAGTGCCTGCTGGCTCTGCTCCCCACGGCTTCTTCCAGGCTACAGCAGCAGAGCTGGCAGGCTGTAACAGTGACTGTATGGTCAGCACTGCCTATCTAATCCACCCCAGCGAGTACTCTGCAGCGAGACAACCCGGAACCGCAGCCAGACTAGCTCTGAGGAAAATGTGAGAAGCCCTGTTTGCTTTCCTCTGCAGGGCTGCTGGCTATTTCCAGCCAGGGTTCCCCAGGAAGAGCCAAACAGAACAAAGAGATCCTTAGGAAACAAGTTGAGCCAATGTCCATTGCAATCTGGAACCAGCTCCACCTCTGCTTTGCTTTCAGATGAAATCCATTTCATCTGGTTTCCGTTCCTTAATGGTGAGTGGTGTCCTTAAAATCAAACAGGAGAGAGATTCTACAGATCGACCCTCCTCATCACCAAATATGGGCTTTTACACTCCCTTCTGTAGATCTTACTCACTCTTCTACAAGAAGAGACATGAAAATTACTATGGGACCAAATATCAAACAGAGATAAGCATTCAGTGGCTGACACCATCATCCCTTGGTAAGGGGTAGCTATTTTACTCTGTACCATTGTTGGTATTATTTACTTCTACAGCCCAGGAAAACACATCAGTTAATAGCATTTAAAGCTATGGAAAGTGGCTATCTAGAAGTAGATGCCCTATTGAAAAGCGCCAGAAAAATAATCCTCCAGGGACAAACAGAGCCCAGTGGATTCAGGTTCTAGTTAGTCGTTGTTGACTCTGGCAAGAAATATCTGAAGAAAAGAATCGGTCCCTCTAGCACTTGCTGGCTACACTTTGGTAGAAAAGACAGAGCAACAGGTTTCTGTGGACTTCAATCTCCTTTTATTAAATGAAAAAGACTAAAAACAGGAAATGTTTGTTGTAGGAAGGGAAAGAGGAAAGTTACCAAGAACACAAGTAGCAGTGCCTGGTCAGAGATAAGCAGTGTCCTGGTCCTCTAAAAGTTGCTGTGGATGTGCCCTGGTTCACTAAGGGCAGCTGTGGACAGTGCTGTGGTTCACTAAAGGCTGCTGTGGATGGTGGTGCTGTGGACGGTGCCCTGGTTCAGACGGTGTTCTGGTTCACTAAGGACAGCTGTGGACGGTGCCCTGGTTCACTAAGGGCAGCTGTGGACAGTGCTGTGGTTCACTAAGGGCTGCTGTGGATGGTGGTGCTGTGGACGGTGCCCTGGTTCAGACAGTGTTCTGGTTCACTAAGGGCAGCTGTGGATGGTGCCCGGGTTCACTAAGGGCAGCTGTGGACAGTGCTGTGGTTCACTAAAGGCTGCTGTGGATGGTGGTGCTGTGGACGGTGCCCTGGTTCAGACGGTGTTCTGGTTCACTAAGGACAGCTGTGGACGGTGCCCTGGTTCACTAAGGGCAGCTGTGGACAGTGCCCTGGTTCACTAAGGGCAGCTGTGGACGGTGCCCTGGCTCACTAAGGGCTGCTGTGGACAGTGCTGTGGTTCACTAAGGGCAGCTATGGACGGTGCCCTGGTCCACTAAGGGCAGCTGTGGACGGTGCCCTGGTTCACTAACGGCTGCTGTGGACGGTGCCCTGGTTCACTAAGGGCTGCTGTGGACGGTGCCCTGGTTCACTAAGGGCTGCTGTGGACGGTGCCCTGGTTCACTAAGGGCAGCTGTGGATGGTGTCCTAGGTAGCTAAGGGCAGCTGTGGATGGTGCTGCTGTGAACGATGTCCTGGCTCACTAAGGGCAACTGTGGATGAAAACCCTTTGCTTTCTCTGTTCTTAGGTGGACTGGACCAAAGGACTAACAGTTGTGAATGCCAAGAGTTTAAGGATTATCTGAGGTGCTGGTGCTGACTGACTATCCGGACACTTCACTCCCAGGCATTCCGCACAGCTGAAGGCAGAGGCTTTATTGAACTATGTATTAAAGATGACCCACATCAGCACATGGATTTTCATGAAAGCACACTCTTTCGAAGGCTCTCGACTGACCTGTTTTTGCAACATCAAAGGATGTAAATAAAGGAATAGCTAGCCACTTGCCGGTTGGCTCTCAATATCAACTCCAGGATCAACCACCACTCATCAAGCAAAGTCATGGATGCTTTTACAGCAAGAAAGGAACACAGGGGCGAGTTGACAAAAATGAAGGCCACTGAGAAGGTGGCAGCTCAAAGAACTTGTATTCGCTGTATACAAGATTATAGGTAGATCATTTGAAAGATGAAATGAATATGTACCAAAGTTCTTGTCTATTTGCACTTATTGTATTGATTTTATCTAGTAGTGAAGCATTTGTGCTAATAAAGACACAGATGTGGGGATATTTTAAAATATAATAAAACAGTCAGAGATATAATAAAAACAGCCTGAGATATCAGAGGGATCTACCCACAGTCAGTCTAGGAGAATCAGACAGTGGTAACTCACACCTTTAATCCCAGCACAGGGAGTATCCTGAGAATGGTGACCTACGCCCTTAATCCAATCTGAGTTTGAGGTCATCTTAGTTTACAGAAGGAGTTCCAGGCTCCCAGGAAGGCAGTGATAGGGCCATTCCTTAACTGAGAGAAGAAAGTATTTAAGGCAGGCATAGAAAGATAGAGAAGGCAGAAGAAGCCATGGTTCACACTGTTAGTCCCAGCACCTGGGAAGCAGAGGCAAGAGAATCTCTGTGAGTTCAAAGCCAGCCTGGTCTTCAAAGCAGGTTCTAGGACAGCCAGGACTGTTACACAGAAAATTCTGTCTGAAAATTTTTAAAAAAAAAAGGAGAGAGAGACAGGAGGAGATGGATCTGTCCTCTGATATCTCTGGCTGTTTTTATTATATTTGAAAATATCTCCACACAGAGAGTTTATTACCTCAGTTTATTGCAGCAGACTCTAATACACTGCCCTGTGCCTGCCTCAGAACGCCTTCACAGGCCTCTTCAGGGGTGCTTTCTGTGGACTCCTAGTCTAAGCTCACTGATGTTTGCTTCCACATTAGCCTTTTCAAATCTCCAAATCTTGGAGTCATGACTGTTAACACTGATATTGCATCTGGCACAAACATCTACTAAGACCTCCACAGTGGCAACAGAGACTGTTAACAATTATGTCTTAGTTCCATGCCAGGTACTCTACGCCTCTATGTACACTGGCTACAAATAGACAAATCAGCCAAAGCCAAAATAAATCTTACAAGCTCAAGAAAATAAACATTATGTTTCACTCATGTAGTAACAACTTCAATTTGAACAGAGCAATGTACCTACTTCAAGTCGTCACTATAATAAGGAGGAACAGGTAACCACCCTGAGACAACTAAGGCACATTTCCATAGTAAATAGCCTGGCTCCTCCCAGGTGTCTGCAGATCAGAATCTTGCAAAGTAAAAAGTTAACATAATAAACTCAATAAAGCATCCCTAGGGCTTGAAAATAACAATAAATTTAAAGAATCTTAGTACTCAGTGATTTACATAAAAAAATTACTAGGTTGGATTTTCCCTAGAAATGTAACAGTGGTTCTAAATTAGAACATAGATGTTATAATTTACCAACTAAAAAAAAGTCATACATGTAATCTCAATAAATACAGAGAAAATATTAAATACTAACATAATTATTAGTGAAGCAAAGAAGAAGGGAAGGAGAAATGGAAAAGGGGTGTCAGCATGAAAGAAAAAAGTTACAGATCTGCATTTATCATGAGCAGATGCAAAAGCAACCGCAAGATATTAAAAACAAGGCTGTATGCACACAAATTGGCACATAAAGATTTGTGGCAGATTTCAATAATAAAGCCATGTGTGTAGCATTGGTAATTAAAGCCATGTGTACAATATTAGCAATAAAACCATGTGTATGGTATTAGCAAATAAAGCCATGTGTAAAGGATAGCTCAACATGATGAAACGGGGCTTTGGGAGAGAAGGGAGGGGAGGGTTACCAAAACTCTAAAACTAGAAATACATAAATTCCCACAATCTGATATGGATATATACATAACACCTACAATTGGTACTTGACTTGAAAGAAGAAGGCAGAATGTCTGCAATTAACACCTCTAGACAAAAGGGTTCCTCTACAAGCAAAAAGAACAAAGAATCTATCTACTAAGAAATGAGATGTTTATACAGAGAAAGAAATCCCATAGGCTATATTACTGCTACATATGTGTGCATACATACATCCATAGGCTATATTACTGCTACATGTGTGTGCATACATACACCCATAGGCTATATATTACTGCTACATGTGTGTACATACATACATCCATAGGCTATATTACTGCTATGTGTGTGCATACATACACCCATAGGCTATATTGCTGGTACATGTGTGTGCACACATATATATGCTACTGAAATTGAAAGGTCAGTTTAACAAGGCCATATGACGCAGGTATGTGTATCAGTTCTGTGTCTACACACTAAAAGCACACAATGGCAGAAGGAATTTCTTCTCTTGCAGGACAGAGGATAAAACACAGGGCCATAACCTACATAATATGCAGATACTCTGCCAATGAGCCACATTTAGGGTGTTTCTGGGTTTTTTTAGTTTTACTTTGTTATAAATAAATTTTTAAAAAGTCTTACTATATTGCCCTTTTGGCTTCAAATTCATAATTCTCCCATCTCGTCTCCCAAGTGTGTGGAATACAAAGTGTGCACCACTCCAGTTACCACAAAATGATTTTTTAAATGCATAAAATACCTAGAAAAAGCACTCAACAAAAATATACGAGTGCCATACCCCCAAACTACAGCACATGGCAGAAAGAAATTAAAGACATAGATAAATAAAGAAATACCACTTTCATGGTCTGGAAGATTTGGTAATAGTGAGACCCTGATTCTCCCACTCTGATGGAAAGAATCAATGCAAATCTGAGTGTAGACCTAGGATACCTCTCGCTGAAGAACCTGAGACATTCACTGGAAATCACATACGAGTACATAGAAGAACTCGCCATTCGGAATCATCTTTAAAAGGATAACAAATGTGGACATTTACTGCTTACTTTCACGGTTACTATGTATTTGGAGTAATCAGGACTTTAGCAGAAATAGATAATTTTTTAAAGTACACAATAAGGCATGCAGAAATAGACTTAATAATTATACTGTCACTTTTTATCAAAGCCACCAGAAGTAGTCTAATAATAAAAGGCAAAGTGTTTTCAATAAGTTGTGCCATTACAGCATAACAAACAGAATAAAGCTACTCTAATTTTAGTAGGATTATAAACCTAAATATAAAATCTACAACTCTAAAATTTCTAGAAGAAAACAGAGACTAGTGATTTGAGACCAGGATGTCTCTTAGGCTAGAGAAAGTAAAGTCAAAAATATAAAGCAAATATTAACATAAAAAATACTTGTTCTTCACCCTGATTACCTGAGAACCCTGCATCCTGTATATCAGCCTCACATAGGAGCCCCACCTGCCTGAGGACCAACTACAAACTACATGTAGATCCCGGTGAGCCTCCCACATTCTCAAGGGTCTTCATCAAGAACTATCTAACTCCACAGGTTTGCGCTGAGCCCACTAGTGATACTGTGTTGTACCAATATTGAAACCCAAGCACCATTCAACTGATTCATAACTTGACAAGTCAATAGAACAGTAAATAGAGATCTACTCAACAAAGTTGGGACAGAGAGCATTAACAAGAAACACTACCAGCAACCTAATTCCACATGCCTAGGTACCTTTGTAAAAAATACAAAATACAAGAAAAACCATGAACAACAAGACATCATGTCTCTGCTCCAAAACATAATACTCCAATAGTATTGTTCCCTGAGAAACGCAGCTTAGATGGCATACAATACAATGATTTCAAACCGCAATTACAAATATGTTCAAGCCAACTATGTTCATAGCAGCTTTATTTGTAATAGCCAGAACCTGGAAACAACCAGATGTCCATCAACCAAGGAATAGATTTAAAAAAAAAAAAAAAAAAAGGTGGTTCATTTACACAATGGAGTATTACTCAAAGACACCAGGAAATTTGAAGCAAATGGAAAGAACTAGAAAAATAATCATCCTCCTGAGTGAGGTAACCCAGACCCAGAAAGACAAACATGGTATGCATTCACTCATAAGTGGATACTAGCTGTAAAATAAAGGACAACTATGCTATAATCCACAGACCCAGAGAGACTAGGTATCAAAGATTCATGGGGGAACACCCAGAACTCCCTGGGAAGGGGAAATAGAGATTTTGTGAGTGGACCAAGGGAGTATAATGTAGGAATGTCTTTCTGTATGCAGTAAATATCAATCTTTAAATAAAGGAGCTGTTTTGGCCCATGACAGGCACCATAAAAAAAAGGAAGTGGAAAATCAGAATAGGTAGGAAAGGAAGGACAGAGTCAGAGAGAGATCTAGCCAGCCCCCCAAAGGAGCAACATGTAAGGAACACAGGTGAGCCATGGGCCATGTGGCAAAATAGATTAATGGAAATGGGTTGAGTTAAGATGTAAGAGCTAGCTCGCAATGTGCCTAAGCCATAGGCCAAGCAGCATGAACTTAATATAAGCGTCTGAGTCATTTTTGGGAGACTAAGCAGCAGCGGGCGGCTAAGCAGTCTGAGACTGCAAGTCTGTGGTCTGGACCAGATGGGGGCCCAGAGACCTCTCTGTAACAGACTGTGCCCAACATAGGGCAAACACTCACATAAAGCCTTAAAAAATTTAAAAAGGGCTTTAAATCACAAAATCTAAACCAAAATAGATTCCAAATTTTATATCTAAAATAAGTCATTATACAGAGATAGCGTGGCACTCGGGTCACATTCAAAATGGCAGTGGTGGCCTTACAGCAAACAATGTAAGCCACAACCAGGCCAGTTCCTAAAGTCTCACAAAAGACTCAATAACTTGAGATTAATTTAAAGTTTCTATTTACTTTAAGCCAACAAACAAACAAACAAACAAAATACAAAGTCAAAGACAGTTTCTTAATAGCAGCATTTCTTGGGTCTGCTCTGTTTGCTGGCGGGGAACAGAGACACAGCCCCTTTAAGAGAACTTACTGATTCAGTTTTGTCTACAAAAACTATGTGGCTCTTTAAGAGAGTAATAGTATTTTAAAAGCTCTTCTAGTTAAAAAATGATTAAAGATTCACAATAAAACAGATTCAAATAAAAAAACCTATAAACAAGTTACAATATAAATAAAATATACATAGACTTCAACAAAAGATAAAAGTCCATAAAAAATAAATTATAAATATATAATAAGCCACATAAAAATAAAAAATAGACACAAAATCTAGAGTTTAGTTATTATTATGTTTTCTTTTAATTTTTTAACTGTTAATGAGCTAACTACAAAAAGACAATAGGTTACAAAGCTAAACAAAAATATATATTTTAAAAGTATCTTACTTTTAAAATTGTGTCTAAAGATTTATTGCTTTAAAAAAGTTCTGCATTTGTTTCCACAAAAGATAAAAACCTGTAAATTGCTTCCAAGCAAATATAGTTTCATCAACCAAAACTACCTAAAAATTCTCTGATGAAAAAAGATAGCCACATCAGTTTCAGGCTACAGACTAAAATGGTCCAGTCTCAAAAATCTGTAAGATTGCCAGCACCCCTTAATCAACAAAAAATAATAATAAAAAAGTACGCCCAAATTCCCAAAATAGTATTTATAAATGTTTGTTTTCATTATAGTTAACAGTTAGAGTTAATCACTTTCTAAGAAAAAGGGGATATGATATATAAATGATTTTTTAAAATTAGATTATTAAATTTACTTAGATCAGAAAATCAGCTGTTAATCTCAAAATGTTTTTGCATTGATATAGACTTTGGTTTATTGATAGAAATTTAAGGTCAATTCTCTTTTTGCTGTACGTACTTTTCTACTCTTGTTTAAGATCTAATGTTTACATAACTCATTTAAAATTGTAATACATAATTTAAAATGCATGTTAGTTAAAATTTTAGGTATACAAAGATGTATTTCAATTAGATAATCTTCAAACACTTCTAAGATCTACAAAACATGACATTTAAAATATTTTTAAGAACTTAGACTTTTCTGGACAGTGAGACAGATCTGCTCCTGGAAGCACCAATCTTCTTCAAGAGAAAAATGAGCATCGAAGAAACTCCATATGGAGTCTACTTTCTTTGTGGCAATGGTTAACCACCGGAGAAGAACCTGTTCTTGTATTGACTGCTTGACAGCATGCTGTTTAAACTAGACATGCAGGTTCCATAAAAAAGTAACCTCTAAATTTTGACAAAACAAGCCAAAGCTAGTCCTTCAAGTTCCTACTTTGCAAACAAAAACTTGTCAAACATTCTTCAAGACTCAAAATAAAAAAAAAAAGTGACTGATAAACTATACCAAAATAGACAGAGCAGATTTCCTGCTTCACTAAAATATATATATATATAAAACAAAACAAAACAAAAAAAACTTTAAATGATTGTCCAGGCAGACACGTGTCATCTCTATCATTTCTAGATTTTAAAAGTTGCTTACACTTTCAGTTTACTTGGGTAAATATCATATCCTTTTGTGGTCCTTGATATAGTTAAAAATTAAATAGTTATGAATATAGTTTTCTTAGCTATTTTAAGATATATTAGATATAAAACTTTAGATTCACAAAGATAAAATAAATAAAATATTTTAATTTTGCTAAATACAAATAGACTAAATATTATAACTATAATTCTTGCTTGATAACTATTTTATTACATATAATTTTGTTATGTTAAAATTAAAACCTTCCTTTTTGATTAGACAGAAATGGGGAGGTGATGTGGGAATGTCTTTCTGTATGCTGTGAATCTCAATCTTTAAATAAAGACGCTGTTTTGGCCGATGACAAGTACCATAAAAAAAGGAAGTGGAGAATCAGAATAGGTAGGAAAAGAAGGGTAGAGTCAGAGACAGATCGACCCAGCTGCCCAAAGGTGCAACATGTAAGGAACACAGGTGAGCCATAGGCCACCTAGCAAGATAGATTAATAAAAATGGGTTGAGTTAAGATAAAAGAGCTAACTAGCATTATGCCTGAGCCATAGACCAAACAGCATAAAGTTAATATAAGCATCTAAATCATTGGGGGGGGGGGCTAAGCAGCAGTGGATGGCTAAGCAGTCTGAGACTGCAAGTCTGTGGTCTGGACCTCTGGCCAGATGGGGCCTGAGACCTCTCTGTAACAGGAGTAGGTGGGGAAGAAAACATGAACAATCAATCAGGTTGGGGGGGGAGGGGGTACTGAAAGAGAGGGAAAGGGGTCATATCGGGGCCATGTAAAAACCTGGCACAAGGGGATCTATCACAAGGAAAAACTATAAATACAGGCTAAGTTGTTGCTAATGGCAAGGAAGTACAGATGTCTAGAAGGCAGCATACTGCTATCTATTTGACAAGTGCAGGACATGAAGCAAACATGTTAAATACCACTGCCAAATCTAGGTAGTAGAGCATCAAATTAGATGCACTTTCGAAATTTGATAGTTAAATGCTTGTTAATGAATACTACTGATGGGTAGTGATGATGGTGGCACAGGCCATTAATCTCAGCACCTGGGAGGCAGAGAAAAGTAGATCTCTGTGTGTTCAAGGCCAGCCTGGTCTACAGGTCAAGTGCCAGGGCAGACAGAGCTGCTACACAAAGAAACCCTGTTGCGGGGGGAGACTCAAGTTCAGTTCCAGTGCCAATATGGTGATTCACAACCATCTTTATCTCCAATTCCAGAGGATCCAACACCCTGTTCCTTACTCTGTGGGCACCAGGCATACATGCAGGCAAAACATTCATACACTTGAACAAAAATAAATACAATTTTTTACATACTTTAAAAGTATAAATGATCACCAGAAACAGTGGTCTGTGGCTATAATTTGAGAATTCAGAAGACAAATGCAAGATAATCACAAATTTAAAGGCAGCCAGGGACACATGTCAAGCAAGTTTCAAGTTAGCCTGAGCAAGGAGACACGTCAAAAAAAAAAAAAATCATAATCAAACCAGACAGGTAGGCAGTAGTGATGCACGCCTTTAATGGCAACACTCAGGAGGCAGGGCAGGTGCACTGGCCATCCTGGTCTATAAATATAGTTCAGGATAGCCAGCCAGGGCTACACAGACAAAACCTGTCTCAAAGAAGCCAAAACAAATGAAAAAAATCAAACCAACTATGCACACATATGCATGCTTAAGCATGCCTTTACACACACACACACACACACACACACACACACAAGTACCTCTAAAGAAAAGATAAGTGTGAGACTTTGGACAACATTTTTAAAAATAATAATATTGATTAAAAATTATATTTGTATTCGTCTCAGGTACAAAACTAGATATTATAAAGATATTTTTTCTATAATTATTCTATAATTCTGATATACTTTCCCGAAAATTCTAAAAAACAAAATCCTACAACCTTGAGAAGCATTTTCTAAAGTATAGAAAAACGATCCTAAATGGCAAGAAGGACAGTGAAAAGGACACTTTCAGACACGAAGCCTGCCTTCGTACAGTAGGTACTGAGTAGTCAGTGACATGGATCCCCTCCCCCCTTTCCTGGAACATGGTGACAGGCTTAGAAACAAGTAAGAGCTGGTTCTACACAGTCTGTGTGAGCACTAACTGCAGAACATTTCTTATCTACTTTGTAAAAAAATATTTAAAATAGATTCCCCACTTGACAGTACATACACAATAAAAATCAATACCTAGTGCTGTGGAGATCCAAATGCAAAAGAGCAAAATTGCAAGTATTTTATGAACTCACTTAAAAGGAATGTCATCATTCCATTACAAGTGATGTCATAAAACACAAAAGCCCAAATCATAAAGTAGGACATAGAAAAGTCCTATTATTTCTATAATAAAATTATAGAATTCTGTTGAATAAAATATAGCCAGGAAATGGCAATGTAAATAATCAATGATGGAATACAGAAGTCCTTGACCTGTCACTCAGGGGAGCACAAGGCTTGGAATTGTGAAACACAGTCTACAAATCAATACAAGCACACAGACAAATTAACAACGCCAGGAGACAGGCAATATGTATAAACAACAAAGTCACAGAAGAAACAAAATGCCTCAGTAGTGCCCAGGAAAATGCAAATGGTACCCATGCAAGAATACTTGAAGCACACCAAACTTACAAACATTAAACTGTACCGGGGTGGCAATAATAAAGGTAACTATTGTAATTCATTATAGGTGGAATGTGAATTCAAACAACCACTATTAGTTTTATAAAATGACAATACCCCAAAAGTATCAATTCATGAACTTACATGCTCTGACCCACCAATTCCAGTCTATTTCACGTGATGGAAAAATAGTCATACACGTAGAAAGAGGTAAACAGGTTGATAGCAGCAGTTTGGAGATAGAATACAAAAGAGTAGCAGCCTCATCAGGACTTTTCAATAGAAAGAGACACAGACATAATAGAGTGAAGTACTGTGGCTTTGGAAATGATGACCTGAAATTCACAGATGCTAAGTACAGCAATCAAGGACCAAGTTGCAAGCAACACCTATATTGCACATTAAACATGTACACACATACTTCTATATGCAAGGATACAGACAGGCTTCTCAAGCC
This sequence comes from Phyllotis vaccarum, assembly GCA_033318265.1. Taxonomy (NCBI): domain Eukaryota; kingdom Metazoa; phylum Chordata; class Mammalia; order Rodentia; family Cricetidae; genus Phyllotis; species Phyllotis vaccarum. Next base: position 3,232,291 of record JARWLC010000012.1, read on the forward strand.
TTTCCATACATAATGTTAACAACAAAATGCTTCACATTTGCTGCTAGAGATGGCTCTGCAGTTAGGAGCTCTTCCAGTTCTTCTACAGGACCTGAGTTTGGTTCCCAGCACTAATGCCAGGCTATCCACAAACTCCTTTATGTCCAGCTCCAAAGGAGCTGATGTCCACTGGGCGCACGAGTGCACACATGAGAGAGAGAGAGAGAATTTAAAAGAAAATTAATCTTGTCTCAGTGGTTAAGAGCACTGGTTGCTCTTCTAAAGGACTAGGATCAATTCTCAGCACCTACATATCAGTTTACAACTGTCTGTAACTACAGTTCTAAGAGATCTGATGCCCTTTGTTGACCTCTATAGGCACCAGGTATGAATATGGTGCACAGACATACATGTAAACAAAACACCCATACACACAAAATAAAATATTTTTTAAATTTTAAAATCGATATAAAAATATACCTTCAATAGTAAGTATATTTTAATAATATGTATATATAAATAGTATACATGAGTATTTAGCATGTAATGTACAATATAACATCTTAGAGTTTGCATAATGCAGATTATAAGAGCATATTTGAGAATGATTATCAACAAATGTGTAAGAATGGCTAAGAAGTGATACCACAGAGGACAATCTGCAAGTTGAGAATGCTTTATTCCTTACATGTGTAGTAGATACTCTTAAAATAACATTTCAATAGCTACAGATCTAAAAGCAGTACAGACATATTTTATTTGTGAAGTGGAAGGTGGTGCTTCAAAATGCCAAGTGCTTGACACCATTTTAGAAATTAAACCAGAAGTATCTTATTAAAATTCATTTGATTCAATGAACGGAAAGGTAAAGTTCACTGCTAAATATCCTTTCAATAAGCTTTTGTAACAATAATTTTTGTTCATGTGAAAGAAATTAATTACTTCTAAATAAAATTTGTGTATGAACTAAGCCTGAAGAGGCTTTCCAGTATGGCATTTTATAATAACTGGGATTAAATCGCACTAACACTCTGAATATGAGCACATGTGGCATGTGAAACATAACAGGCATTGCATACTAACAATGACTGCCTGGCCAGGCAGAAATGGCTGTCAAGCCTACGGAAAACAGAAGCAAAAGCAATTATAGTAACGGTGGTTACAGAATAGACTTATTCTTCCCCTTTAAAAATTAAGGCAACCCTGGCTGCCTTCCACAATGAGTGAGTCACTGGCATCCATCCACACAGGAGAAGGGTCAACATTTCTCCAAACTCAGCAAGAGCTTGGTCTCCTGCTGAGGCTGTCCTCTCCCCCTTCCAGACAGATCCGCTTTGGAGCATAGAGACTACCCAAAGCAGGTGCTTGCATGCACTTGGAGGATAAACCAAGCTTCACTGCATCTCATGGCCAGGCCAAGGGACACCCTGCAGCCTTTAGCATCTCTTCCAGAACTCTTCCTTTTAAAAGCTCTGTTGACCAAGGGAGCTCAAAAACCCTTTTAGTCTACTGGGTTATAACTTGTCTTTGGTCACATCAATCTCATTGGAATTAAGTTGCATTCAATAGCTTTGCCATGAAAAGACCAGAAGTCAAAAGGAACCGAATCACAGCCCTCAGAAACAAGTATCAATTGAGGACAGGTGCTCGAGCACCTGAACACCAGAGGAACACCAAAATTATCTCATTAGAATGACAGATTATAATACCATGCTGGCTCCCAGCAGTAGCAGAACCAAAAAGAGAGAATTCACGCAGTGGATTAGAGAACACACCACTACAGTGAGAGAGTGAACATCTCATCTCTAGCCTTCTAATAAAAGTGGAGATTCTGTAGAACAGAGCAGGTATCTGTTCACTCCAAATGGCATACTCTACCCAGGAGTGCAGTGCTCAACAGCAAGACTCTGGGGAGGCAGATAGGGAATTAGTTGGGCACCACCAGTCCCGAGACAGAGCTAAAGCTTTCTTCAAATTATCCTAGTAAACTGTAAATAGCTTCTATTGACAGATAGTTTTTGCTTTAAGTAATTTTTAAATTGATATAGAAAAATTATATGCACTAATGGAGTACCTTACAATGTTTCAAAATATGTAAGTCAGGTAAAAAATCATATACCTCAAATATCATCTTTTTTGGTAAAAACTTTGAAACCACTTTCTTATTATGAAATGCACTGTATACTACTATCATCTCTATGGACCCTCCTATGCAAAAGCACACCAAAATGCCCTGGTCTTGTCTAGCTATAAATACAGTTTTACTTAAGGGGGTTTATTTAATAGTCTTTTGTACTTTGTACTTGCTAGAGATGTCGAAGTAGCATATTCAAGATGTAGGCCAAGTACTTATGACATTACATCAGTGGAAGAGCATCAAAAGACCAAATTGTATCTGGGCTCTAGTAAGAAGATACAGAAAGTTACAAAAATCCAAGAAATTAGCTGGCAAATAGCAATTTGTAGGAAGGCGGCTGAAGAAATGAAATACTTAAAAAATGTATCAAGTGCTTCAGAAAGATACAATATAATCTACTGCAAAAGAATTTTTCATTTGAAACAAACATGTTACAGAATGACAGTAATACAGACTTTTAAGCAAGATGTATTCTCCCAGGTTTTGCTGTCTCTTACTATGTGCATGGAGACGTGTACCAAGCATTGAGGCTTATCAAATTATCTTAGACTATCAGAACCAGGACCCAAAACAGAAAAAAAGATTAAAAGATTAAGATTAGAGATGTCACAGAGACCTGCCAAGTCTTGCTTACTATCAGATTATTTGTTCTAAACTGCACTATCTTGCATGAGAAACAAAGAATGGACTTTGTTGTTTCCTTTTGGGATCAGCCAGCATCAATAAAATATCGAATACTAACAAGAAATAAAGAAGCTAGCGCACATAAGCTTTGATCCATGTTGTTGTTATTAATTAGCTGAAAATTAAGTCTCTTATTTTCTAATAGTCTCTTTGAGACAAACGATATTAGTACAAGACTAAAATATGGATCTTTACTTTCCAGCCCATGATATAGTTATAAAGAATGTCCTTAGAACATTTTATAGAACCTGTTTTCATATGATCTGGCCAAGCTAGAAAAATGCTACTACCAGAACAACAAAACCATCCAGTTCTTGTAGTGAGAAAATCATAGACTTCTATTTTTTTTTTCCATCCTTAAATAGCTGGCAGAGGACTGAGCCACTGGCCCTAACTGATTTCCCTGGTTAAGTAAAAAGAGCTGCGCCGGGGACCCCTTCTTTTAAGGAAGCCTGGCTACACTCAGCAGCATACTGTATACGTTAGTAACCTGAGAGACAGAGAAAGCATGTGGATGTGGGAGAGAATGAATTCATATGTACATTTCCAAATGACAAAAATGCATCAAATGATTGTGTGAATTTATCTTACCAAATAAATACATATATGGATATATTTCATTCTCAATAAGTCTCAAGAAAGTTGTTCCACATAAACTCGTATTATTGAGTTTCAAAATCTGTTAGATATCTTGAGAGAATTAAATAGGAATTTCTGGAAAAGTGCACACTCATTAAACAATTTTAAAACCTAATTGCCTTATATAATTTGAAGCCTCAAATCGGGAGGGGAACACTACAGTGACACCTCCTGGTGAGTGGTAAGACAAGCAGAAGCAAGCCACATGCAAACTAGGCAAAGGATGGCAGCTTAAGACAATGGGAGGCCCGGGTGACACAGGCACCAGCCCCTCTGTACTACATCATGAGCCCAAAGACAACCATAAACCCTCTCCTGGTCCTATCTGCCCACACAAATAACATTTTAAACGCAAAGTTAAAGGTGAGATGCTCAATTACTCCCTTCCTTTTGTATTCTAAGGAGTAAAAATTTAAAACTATAAAATGAAACTATCATTTCTCAATTGAGCTGAAGAAAATGAAAAGCAGAAGCCTACTTTAAAATATTTTTTTTTCCAAAACGTGTGCTTTACAATATTGAATCCTATCTCCCATCCCCCACCATGTTTACATAAAAATCTAAGAACTAATGAGTCATGTGACCAATGTCATCCCTGACATCAGATTCTCAACGTAAAAACTTAGTATGTACACTTTTCAAAGTAACATTTACTAATGTGTCATTTCAAGAATATCTTAGCTGGAAGCCAATCAGTTATGGGCAGGAGAGAAAGATGACCTGTACTATACCATGGATGATGCCAGAAGAACTGGATAAACTAGTTCAAGTCCCAACCCCTATAGGATACCTGCAGCTGACATCTGAATCCCACCACATCTACCATGGATTCTATTTAGGAACCAAGGATTCAAGCAGTGCAGAGTATTGATGGGCAACAAAAAACCTGGATTCTAGTCTGTGTTTTTCCTGCCTACCTGTGTTTCCACAGACTGAAGAAGATAACCGCTAAGCATTCATTTCTCTCACCTTATGTAACTAGGAGGCACCAAATGCCACAGCAATGTCATGTAAGTCATCTGCACCTATGAACTAACTCCCAAACAACCAGGACTAGTTTGCCTGTCACAGTGTTATTTAACTTTTCTTTTAGTTCCATTTATCTTTCAGCTGCACCCTGCGTATCAGAAAACAGCCATCAGGACCGCCCCTTCTCCCTGTGATGTGGAACCATGGAGTACAATGGAAAGAATCTTAGTTTCCACCTCTGGTGCCTTAAGTAAATACTCCTCAGTATTTATTTAAAATAATTGCCTGGAAAGAATAATCTACTCTACATAATGAAGGCTTGGGTTTGGGGGAGGGGCTAGAATACAGGTATTTCATTCACAGACTGTGCTCCATTATAATTATAGTCAGTGTATTAAAACATTGGCAACTAAGGATGCTTGGGTTTATTCTAAAATGTGAGCAATAGAATAGAATAAGTTACTATACATCCTAGTATTTTCTAAACCTATCAGCAATTGTTACAATCATTCATGTATTGTAGCAGTAAGAAAAAGCACATTCTCTGCACTGACTTATACCAATGACAGGTCTCAAAAGTGACTTCCTTGGATGCAATCAGTTCTCTACTCAAAGGTTTTTGTAAAGCATAAAATCATAGGAAGAAGGATTGGGGTGTAACTCAGTGGTTAGAGCTCCAGCACAGCAACAAAGAAGACACATTTCACTAGTAAATAGTTTGAGAAAACAGTATTAAAATCTTACTCATCAGCTTTCTCTCTGAAACCTAAACATGCAGCAGGCTCTTCTCATTCATATAGTTCATATCTATAGCCACAGCCATCAGATGCAGTGGTGCTGCCTCAGGGGCCAGGGAACCAGAGCATCATTTTTACCTGCATGATAGGCAAATGAATTACTACAGTGGCCTTGGACTTCGAACTGTGTACATAGAGTTCTTTCCATTAAGAACACAAACATTAATTCTCAGAATGTTAATGTGTAGAAAGGATTTAACTGCACTAACTTCCCCATTTACTTTGTTCATTCACTTTTCTAATTAAGTATTTATTGAGCATCTATAATGGAACATAACTATTCTACATGATAGAAGGTAATGAACAGGAGAGAGCATGCATGAAGATAAATAAGTCAGTATGTGCTACTAAGAAAAACCAGTTACCACTCCTATTTTGCCTGACATATACTATAACCATTTGATGTATTTTCCTGACATATAATAATGGGCTGCACGTAGATCCCGGTGCAGAATCTAAATCATTTCCAGTGAAACTGAGAGCTCACGTTCAATGCACATGTGGATTTCAGTTCCAATATTCTAAATATGAGTCAAGGGAAATATAAAAGAAACCGAGAACCCATGAAATGTGACACCAAACAGATTTAAAACATCTGCTCTCCACTCTGCCGGCTAAGCACATGGAGAAAAATGGTAAATACCCAGTCGATTTTTTGTTTTTCCTTTTTTGTTTTTGAGAAAAGGGGAGAAGGCACGCGCGCGCGCACAAACACACACACACACACACACACACACACACACACACATATACACAGTCGTACAGTACTTTATGGCACCCTTCATATTTTAAAAGGCAAACACACGTTGAGAAAACTAAACAAAACTCCTTAAAATAATTTGCAAAAAGGATGCATCCACTCAAACCCCAGTCCCTGAATATTTCCTCCAAGCTGCTCCTAATGCTGCTGAACGGGCAAGAACTTACTTTTCCTGACTTTGGGTCCGGGTCAAGCGCCCCGAAATCTGCAAGATAAAGGGTCCTCTGCACCCAGCCTTCACTAGGAAAGACAAGGAAGGACAGCGCAAAGATCTCGGGCAGGCTGAGCCCTGGGCACCGGAGGGTGGTGCTGGGGTTCCCTTTGGCTGAGCCCCGGCTTCATCGCCTCCCCACTCGGTGAGCGCGGCCTCGCCTCGCGCGCACCGAAGGCAGAGGATGGAGAAGATCTGAGAACCGGCGACCACATCAGCCCTGCAAAGCCCACCCCGCTCCCTCCCGGCGCCTGGCCCCGGCTGTGGAGGCTGACCTCTCCGAGCCCCCTGGCTGCTGCTGCTGCTGCTACCGCTGCTACCCGTACTGGGACTACCGCTGCCCGAGCCGCTGCCGCTGCCGCTGCTGCTGCTGCTGTGGCCGCCGCCGCCCTTGGCGTTCTTGCGCGGGGCCATCGCGAGCTGCTCGAAGGCACTGCGGAGAACGGGGGCCTCGCTGAGTGCGCTAGGGACACCCGGGAATCCTCGACTCCTGCAGCAAGCCTCAGCCTCTACCACGGTCGCCGCGCCTCCCGGTTGCACCGCCAGCCCCTCGTGCGCACGGTTCCCGACTCGGTCTGCAGCCCGGAGCACTCAACTACCCCGACCTTGGCCCCGCCCCTCCAGTCTCGACCCACCCACCGGACCTGAAGGACGGCAGTACGAGCCAATCGTGACATCCCCTGCCTGGGGGCGGGGCCGGCTACGTTCCCCCAGCCCTCGGCAGGCTGAAGCAAGTCTGGTGCTGTGCGGCGGCTGCAAAGCCCGAGCGGCATGTGGCTTTTTAGTCTGCCTTAGCCCTCTGGAACGTGGCAAACGTGGAAGCCGGGAGGCAGGGCTCTCGCGAGCTTTGATGCTCGGGTTCCAACGGGATAGGGCGTGCGTGGGGGCGGTGCCCGAGAGCGGCGCACCAGCTCTTGGCTTTTTCCTGGGAATTTGGTTCCGGTGCTTAGCACGTACCAGGAGTGCAAGCTTTTTCTCCAAAAAGGATACGCCACCTGGTTGTTGATCCGTCCCGTGTCAAAACATGTGCCTCCAGTATTTTTGGAAAACGTTAGTTAAGACATGAAAATGTTAATATGATTCAAAAGCCTCATTTTCTTACTATGCGCAACACTCTGAAATCTGGCCCTGCCAGACGAATACCTAGAGTTACATGAAGTGCCCAGCCATGGATCTTCTCCTGCGCTGGTGCATGTGCTAATCGGGAAAGGGAACTGGCTATGAAAAAAAGAAGAAGAAAAAAAAACAGGCAGCAGTTGGACAAACCAGCTAAAGAACAGCAGAAACCATCTTTTTTGTTTTACCAATTGCTCACGTCCTGAACTATGTGGCAATTTGATAAATTACTGTCAACTTCCAGAGATCTTCCCCGAGTTCTGAATCACCGTGGAAGAACCCCTTAACCCTTACAGTAGAGCCAGAGAAAGCCACAGCTGTGGAACACTCAACTTTACCCCTCTTCTGCAGCTTCCAATTTCCTCAGCCACCACTGACAATTACTTTGGGTCTGCTGGCCTCAGCAGTGTCAGCTGTGAAGGGCTAGGAACTGCCCAAGTGAAGTGTGGAACCCATCAAGGCCAGCGTTGCAAATCGGGGAGAAAGGAGCTCTCCTTTCATACAGCTAGTTTTACTGCATCTCTTTATCTCAGGGCCTCCTTCTGCTTCCGTAGGTCCTTACTTCTCTCTTGGGTGTCCCTTTCTGCCCACAGAGGACATTATCTCAGCAAGGAAGTAATGTGGGGGATGGGAAGAAGCTGAGAGACAAATCTGATTCCTATCACTTAGTTTAAGATACTGAATGAAATCTAAATTACAATAGATAAATAAGTAAAAGACTCTTGCTGGGGGGGGACAAAAAAAAACAAAACACCTCACAAAATACTATTACAGTATTTATGTTTGGGGAGATCTAAAATATCTCCCACAAATGTTTAAAACTCTTATGCCCCAGCTGGTGATGTTAGTGGGCAGTGTTCAGGAGGCAGGACATGGCTGACCCATAGATCACTAGAAGGAGACCTTTGAAGGTCTTTTTAAGTTCCAGGCCCTGCTGTCTAGGCTCCCACCACATCTAACAGTAGAGGCTGCTACTGTTGTGACTTCCCTGGCCACAAAAAAGTCTCTCTGGAACTGTGAGCTTTCCTCCCTCAATTTATTTCATCTGGGTCCTTTGCTCACAGCAGTGCAAGAGTAACGAATCCAATAATGTCACAGAGTTGGTGATGGGGGGGGGGGGGGAGTAATTCCTGCATTCAGAAGTAGCTCCAAATTATTCTTCTTAGAAAAGGCCTAATGTTCAATAGAGAATACTTCACCTGACTCCCCACTTCCTGTAGCAAAGGCTTCTGGGATCATTGACATCCTGACTGAAAAGACAGCCAGGAACCTGAGTGTGGGCACTTATCAAAGGTCACAGTTTGGGGAAAATCAGATTTCTTCAACAGCTGTTCCAAAGAGGCCAAAAAGTGAGGCTTTGTCCCTGCCTTCCTGGAAACTAAATTTGGTATTGTCACTAGCAATAGGCACATAGTCATATCTCCATTTTATTTCCCCTGGGAGCCTGGAGAGTTCCCTTTTTCTTTAGAGACCTCCATTCAAGCAAAAGCAGGACTCCTGCTTCACTACAGAAAGTAGTTTCAGGATGATCCAGTAAGAAGCAAAGTTGGAAATTTTATTAGAAGAAAGTTTTAATGCAGAGGGCTTATCTTTCTTATTAGAAAGAAAGATGAGAGAGAGAGAGAGAGAGAGAGAGAGAGAGAGAGAGAGAGAGAGAGAGAGAGAGAGAGAAACAAAATGCACCCAGTAAGGCATGTGGGCTTCTCTAAAGGAGAGCTGAAGTCCAGTTCCTTTACAATGGGTGTATACTTCTTAGGTTCCAAACCTGACAAACAGCTGAGGTGCCCATTTACCATATCAAAGAGAACACCTGTGTCCAGGTTCTCCCCGCACCCCTCAATCCCTACCTGTTAGAGAGCCTTTCTAGCTAGCATATCCTGCCCCCCTACCCTAAACTTCTCCAGACCAAGGACTGGACTTGACTTTCCTATATAACCAAGTATTTGGTTACCTGCTCCTTTTGACCACTCTGTTTAGGCCTCCTGAGCGCTGTACCTGGTTCCCCTTTGCCTTCCTCCGTCTCCTCACGTGACTCAGTGTATGTCCACTCTGGGCTCTTCCTGATGTTCCTGCCTCTGGCCCACTCTCTCACATATCTTTAATAAAATTTCTCCTCCACTATACCTAGGACAAGTCATACCCTTTCCTTTTTATTTCTTCTTTTCATTCAATATGGGATTTGGGTAGCTCTCAAGTTACATCTAGAGGTTACGAAGAAGCCACTTCCCTTCTTTCTAGCATTGTCCAAAGACTGTAACAGGAGTTACAGTTAAAGAGTTTCTATTAATAACGAAGTTGTACAGTGCACTTATGAGGGATGTCATCTAGGTCTAGAAAAGGGCAGTACTAGGATGTTGTAGAATATTATTTTAACTAGGCAAGGATGTGTTACATTTGTTTACGCTGCAGAATATTACACTGACTGTGTAAAGGTGTGTTGTTTTGTTTGTGCTGCATTTGTTTCATTATGAAAAATTGTTTTGCCTTGTTTGTAGTTGCTTTTTACTCTTTTGGAAAGTCTGCCACCCAGCTCCCAAACAAATCACATGCAGAGGCTTATTCTTAATTATAAATGCCCTACCCTTAGCTTGGCTTGTTTCTAGCCAACTTTTCTTAACTTTAAATTATCCCGTCTAACCTTTGCCTTGCGGCTTTTACCTTATCTTACTTCTGTGTATCTTGCTCTCACTCCTACGCTGTGGCTGGCTGTGTAGCTGGGTGGCTGGGTCCGGATGTCCTCCTCCTCTCAGACTTCTCCTTCTATTTATTCTCTCTGCCTGCCAGCCCCACCTACTTCTTTCTCGTGCCTCGAAATTGGCTCTTCAGCTTTCATCAGATCATCAGGTGTTATAGACAGGCAAGTAAGACAGCTTTGCCAAGTCAAACAAATGCGGCATAAACAAAAGCAGCACATGTTTACATCATTAAACCAATGTTCCACAGTGTAAACAAAAGTAATACACTTTAAAATCGTATTCTACAACATTTCCCCCTTTTTGTCTAAAAAAAAAGTGAAAGATTTTAACTTTAACATGTATATGACAAAAACAGCTAGCAAGTACAAATTACATTTACAGTATTCTGTCCATTTGTAGTTAGCATATTCAGAGACAATTTATTATCTATCCCATCTTAGTGAATCAAAGTTTTACATATATTTTACTTTCTATAATAACTAAGAAAACTGCAACAATAAGTAGTCTTCAGTTCCATCAAAGACCCAGAAGGATGTAACATTATCTAACAACAGAGACATTTGGCTACCTGGACATTCACCCAAAGTTCCTCTGCAGCATTGGGGCATCCATCTCCACCCTATAGGCCCAGAATATCTAGCAGACTTTCTAGCGAAACTGGAAATTTGAAAGATTGTCATGCCTATATTGGAAAAGTTCACAGTCATTTTCTGTGTCTGGCAGAGTGTCTGGCAGTTTCTTCTGTAAATCTGGAACACTGAAGGGCCACCTCAGCTTGTTTTAGAAGAATTAAGCAGTTCTTTTTCCCATGTGTGCTGCATGTCCAGTCCATACAGCACATTATCATCAGTCAAAGGCAAGAGCAGTATCTTTGCCCAGTCGCAAAACTTCCCACAATGAAAGCAAGCTTCATAGAGAATTTCTTCAGTGTCTATCATTTTCTCTGAAGTAATTGGTGCTTCTAGGAGCAGATGTGTCTCATTGCCATAAAAAAAATTTAATAAAACATTTTAAAATATGTCATATTCTAAAGGTCTTTGAAGTCTTTGAAGAACATCTATCTAAAATATATCTATTTAACCTAGAAAACATACCCAACATATCTACAAATATGATTGTTTAGATGACTATCTACTGGCCTATTTCTTGTTTATACTAAATAGTTCATAACAATAGCTTTCAAAAACTAGAACTTTACCTTATATTTTTAAATGAACTGCATATGTACAATATTTTAAACACACAATGTGTTGTGACAAAATAACCTTAAATTTGTATCAATATTCAAAAAACCTTTAAACAAAAATAGAAACATAGATACAGTGTATTATAACAAAATTATTTTAAATTGTATCAATGTACAAAAGTCTTTTAAATAAAAGTAGAAACATATATAGTGTGTTTAAATAAAATTAACTTTAAATTTTTAACACTATGCCAAATTCATGCCAATGAAAAATATCTAAGATTTATAATTGTCATTTTATCCTATATTTTTATTTTTCCTAAATTATAACAAATATCCATAAGTCACTAAATACCAAAGCCTCTCACACCCAAGTTGGGAATGTGGATGTAGTAGAAAAGCATCTTTGAAGTCCCTGACAAAAATCTAAGATAATGACCAAGTCCTGGGAAGACTAGCTATATAATCTTTGTTTATAGATATCACTTTCAAAACTCAGGAGGTTGCTCTTTTTCAAACCCAATCCACATTATTCATGAAGGAATCCATAGCCTCTGAATGCCTATGGGATCAAAACTCTAAAGTATATTTGATTTCCATTTGTTAAATATATATTTGGACTTCTTTTTAAAAGTTAAGATATTTCTAAAGTATCTAGATTGGTTCAATTTGCAGTCCAGTTCATAATACCATGTCTCTTAGCAACTGTTGTTTACTTATAACATTCAAAAAATTCAAAATCAACACAATACAAGATCCAGACTCTGTATATTTCCCATCTAATATGGCACTATTTTCTTTTACCCTCTTTAAGGACTTATTTTATAAATTATTCATGTTTTCTATGACTGGACCCTTTTCCTTTCTTGTGTATGCTTTTGTACATTGTAAAAACACACTAGAACCTGTTCAGAGGTTTTTACTTCTACTTTTTTATAGAATTTCTTTTAGCCTTTTGACCACACGAACTTTAAACTAAGTGGTGTGGTCTCTGTCTGTGGCTTTGGTGACTGGCTCTGTAACCTTCTTAGGTCATAATAGCCAAACCTCAAGCTGGCTGCCCCCTGGGAGGTAGGTGACCAAGAACTGCGTTCAAAGAGATCCTGTTCCTATTGCCCTAATTTGTGTGCAATATGCCTAATTATTATTACAAACAAAAATGAGTGTTCTTTCATTTTTTTAATGTAGCAAATTAATCTATAATGAGGGAGTAAATTTCAACTGCTCATGATGCATTTGTATATTTTCATATTTGAATGGAAGGTGTTTCCATAATAATAAAGACGAGTATTGTTTTAAAGGTATGTGATTTTTATTAATTCTTTGATAATTTCAATGTATAAAATGTATTTTGATCATATTTGAACCTCTCTTCCCCAACTCCTTCAAGATCCACCCTCTACAACCTCACCCTCTCACCACTCCGTGAACTCTACTTTGTTTAGCTCATACCTACTGGGTCCGATTTGTCCCTCTTCTGAGAGGTCATATCCATATGGTTGAGATGCTCATCACCACATGGGAGCATGATTTACCTTACCAGGGGTCATACCCTTAAAGAAAACTGACTCTTTTTTCCCTAGAAGGCCTCAGTTGTTGGTGGGGGATAATGACCCCTTCCTTCTCTGTGATAGAATACTGACTGTCCTGATCCTGCACAGGTCTTATAGCTACAGTGAGATCATGAAGGCAGAGGTCTGACCAGAAGGCATCAGTTTGTTCCAGTCCTCAAGTCCTTCGGTTCTTCCAATCCTTCTGTAGGGGGATTATGTCACATTGTAAATAATTGTCCCACCTACTAGTTTAATAAAACCACTGATTGGCCAAAGCAGACAGGAAGTGTGGGTGGGGCTACAAGACTAAGAAATCTCTGGGAACAGGAAGAACAGAGCAGAAATGCCACAGAGAAGGCAGAAGAAGCAGAGGACAACCATGCTGCCCTGAGAAAGGGTACTGAGCCCGTATTTCTGAATGCAATAAGAATCATGGCTTAGATTAAGAGCAAGAACTAGCAAGTTATATGCCTGAGTCCCAGGTCAATCAGTGTAAAATTGATGTATGCATCTGTATGTCTCTGTGGTACTGTGGGACTGAGGGTCTGTGGGTCTGTGGGTCTGCGGGTTTGTGGATCCAAACCTCAAGGCTAGGCCAGAAAGTCTGGGCCAGAAACCTAATACAACAACCCTCTATCTCTTTGTCCCTTGTGTTTGATCTTTGGCGGAGAGAGATAACAGTAATGTCTTTTATTTACTTAAGCACCCAACAGACACTTGCTTTTTGCAATTGACAGTTGGTTCTGTGTTAACCACACATACAAATCTACTATGTGTGAGCTGACCCAATATAGGTATAGGCAAGAACACTTTTAAATTTTTCTCTACTCAGTTTTCTCAAAACAGTTTCTCTTGTATTAGCTAGAGTTCAACAAGTTAGTAAACTGTCGTTGGCAACAAAAACTTGACTCTGTTACTAGAGACAAGATAAGATTCTGAGTTGCTTTCTCGTGATAAACATTTAAGTAATGGTTATTGCTAGGGAGTGGATAAAATTAGCATACTATTCTTAAGTCTTAAACATGAGGCTGAAGAGAGTCTTAAAAATGTGTTGGAGAATAATAGTTCATTTCAGTCTTAGCAATATCAGATATATTTTTAAAAGTATCCTTGCATTTAGATAGAGTTTTTAAAAAGTAACTGAGATGTAGAAAATAGTGTAAGGAAATTCAAGAACTCAATCTGCAAGGTAATTTTACTCAAAAAAAATGTAGTACTGTCTCTTGAGGATGTAATAAACCTCTCCCCCATGTGTATATGTGTGTTTTTCTTGAACTCTCCATTCTCTGAGGAATAGATTCAGATCCAGAGGGAAGTATTCTGAAATTAGCATCAATGACCTTTCATTTCTATAAAGTTTAACTCTATAAAGTAGTTGAATTTTTCTCACAGTGCAGATGACAATTGCAGTCTATATGAATCCTTGGTAGTTTGTGGGAAAGCATGCATAAGTTACGTGAAATTTATATTAATTCAACACCCCCCTGTATTTTGCAATGGTGTCCCCCCCCGACTAGAATTTATTTTGTAATTTCATAAGCACATGAGCAACATTATTGAACCTGCACCAAAACTAAATCCTAAGGAACATTCACAGCATAGCATCGTGACTCACTGGGCCATCACCAAGCATCAGCCATCAAGCTTCCATCATTATTGCTGCAAAGACTCCATGACAAATGCATGTGTAACTCTGTGTTGCTCTCATCAGCTATTTTCTAATGATTTCTATTTCCTAACCACTCCTAACAGTAATCTGCATTTTCCTTCTGATGTACACAAGGGAAAGGACTCGGTACAGCCACCCCTTGGCTACCTCTTGCTTTCCTCTGCCCTGTAATTAGTACACTATGAGCTAAATGAGCTAAAGTGTTTTTCTTGGTTGATGTGGAAGGTAAGAAATGCTGTAGCCTTTGGAACAACCTCTTCCACCTAATAGGAAGCCCTCTTCCATCTTACCACCAAGCATAGGTGCTGGGATGGAAGGACCAGAGGTACACCATGACTGGAAAAAATTTCCAGTTCTTAACACACTAATGGCTTTGCCGTAAGTAAGACCATGCTGGAGGTACAGACCAAAAATGACAATGGGGAGTCAGTGGTAAAGAGACCTTGATAATAAGCAATAGAGCAGACATTCCAGGCAAGCAGCCTTATGGCACCCTAATCACTCCAAAACCAATTGCCTTAGGGTTTCTAACACTGTGAAGAGACACCATGATCACAGAAACTCTTATAAAGAAAACATTTAATTTGGGTGGCTTGCTTACAGTTTCAGAGGTTCAGCCCATTATCATCATGACAGGGAGCATGGCAGCATGCAGGAAGATGTGGTGCTGGAGTAGTAGCTGAGAATCCTACACCTTGCAGGCAACAGGAAGTTAACTGAGACACTTGGCAGTATCCTGAGCCTAGGAAACCTCAAAGCCCCACCCCCACAGTGACACACCTCCTCCAATAAGGCCATACCCTCTCCAACAAAGCCACATCTCTCAATAACAACTCTCTATAAAATTATAGGGGCCAGTTACATTCAAAGTACCACACCCATGCTTTTCTCAGAGCAAACTCTTAACATTTTGGACATCCGCATTCTGTGCAGAGCATTCCTCTTCTCTATTTTTCTCTATCAGTAGTATAGTTATTTTCCTTGCAGTAAGAAAATTTCAAGGTGGTTAAGCGGAGAGCCCAGTTCTACCCCTTTTCTTCCCTTCCCAGTCATTCCACTTCATAGGTGGGTCTTTGGTTCAGTATGTGTTAAAGAATAAGCCTTTGTACTGTCTCTTGTCAGTCCACAAGGTTATCATTCTGTGGTTCTGATTGGTTGGACAATAATGAAAAAAAGGGAAGTGCCATTTCCCACACTTCCTGTGATATCAGTCTCGTGACTATGGCCAGGGTCAGTTGCTCTACACAGTTTCTAACTCTTTTTAGCCTTCTTCCCATACATCTTACTTCCTACTGGCCAGCTCATCGCAGAGACCCTAAATATAGTAAAAAGAGAGAGAGAGAGAGAGAGAGAGAGAGAGAGAGAGAGAGAGAGAGAGAGAGAGAGAGAGAAGGTTTGTAGAAGTTCTTGCCTTACTCTTGGGTTTCTGACACTAAAGACCTTTTTTTTTTTTTAAGCACCAGAGAGCAGGGTCACGTTACTTCACTCAGCTGCACCTCCATCATCTACAGCAAAACCTCACAAGTCTGTCTCTCCTCTATCTCCTCTCTGCACTGGGGGCTTTGGAGGAGTGGAAAGGTCTTCCTCCAACACTTAGAGGACTTCACTGGTTGCCTAGAGACCCAGAGCATATGTTCATTGCCTTTGCTTACATAGTCAAGTTGGAGCCTTTTTTACTCCGGTCCAACTGTTTCCTATTGATATATATATTTAAAAAAAAGGCACTAAGTCAAAAGAGTGTGTGTATGTGTGTCTGCATGTTCTTGTTGTTTATGACATTTGGGCAATTGTTACCAGCCAAGTAGATATGATATTGTAAGGGCTTTAACTTTTGTATAAAATTATTTAAGAGCTAGTTGGTTATTTTATTTTGCATATATATGAGACTATATATATTATTACATTATATTATGTATGCACACTGTTATAGTTATTTATAGAAAGCTGCTCTGTTCATATTACTGTTACTATGTAAGCACGCAATTCCCTGTTTTTATCTTCTTAAATTAACATACAAGGCAATAAATTCATTATGGCATTTCCCAACATAATTTGTTTCTACTGATGCCCTCTTCCCACCTTCTCTCCTGACTCTAGGACCTTTTACATTAGACCTTCAACCCCCAGTATAATGAAAGGTTTTTCTTCCTATTGTGTTTGTGTGTGATAAGGAGTACATGTTGGCAGAGGCAGTTGGAGACCAGAGGGCAACCCTGAGTTGTCCTTAACCACCATCCACCTTTTATTTTTGAGGAGGAGAACTTGGCTCCTCACTGACCTAGAACTCAACAAGTTAACTAAGCCAGGGATCTGCCTGTCTTCCCCTCCTCTGTGCGGGGACTATCAGTGCACACTACAATGTCTGATGTTTGAGTGAAGAAATATATGAGGCTCTGTATCTAAGATATGAGCAAAGGAGTCAGAAATAAGAGGGTAAATAGGTATATTCAAACCAGCTACAAGTACTTTCTATTTGTATACCAGTTAGCTGCTCAGTTGCTTATTCATAGGTTATATTCTTGCTAATAACCACCATTGAGAAGAGACTCTTCCCAGAGAAATTATCACATACAAAATGAAGAAATTGTTTTCTAAAACATTCCAATAATACTTCATATGTTGGCACTGGCAATGTTAGCATCAATACCTTTAAAATATCCTGGGTTACAATTACAAAAAGAGACTATGATAGTTTACATGATAACAGAACCCGTAGGCTCGTGTATTATAATAATTAGCATGATGGTTTGAAAGAAAATGGCTCCCACGAGCCCATAAAAAGTAGCAGTATTAGGAGATGTGGCCTTATTGAAAGAAGTGTGTCACTGTGGGGGCGGGCTTTGAGTTCTTATATGTTCAAGCTTCCCTCAGTGTGCCTCAGTCTCCTGCTGCTCTGGATCAAGATGTAGAACTCTCAGCTCCTTCTCCAGCATCATGTCTGCCTGCATGCATCCACACTTCTGACCATGGCAATAATGAACTAAAACTCTGAAATTTTAAGCCAGCCCCAATTAAAGATTTTTGTTTATAAGAGGTGCTGTGGTCCTGGTGTCTCTTCACAGTAATAAACTCCTAAGATAACTGGTCTCTAGTTGGTGTAACTATTTGTGAATAATTTGGAGGTGTGGCCTTGTTAGACGAGCTGTGTCACTAGGGGTGGGCTTTGAGATTTCAAAATCCCACACTGTGCTACCAGCTCTCTCTCTCCCTCACTCCCCGCTCCCTCCCTCCCTGCCTCCCTCCCTCCCTCCCTTCCTCCCTTCCTCCCTGCCTGTCTCCCTGCCTGTCTCCCTCCATCCCTTCCTCCCTTCCTCCCTCTCTCTGCCTCATGTCTGTGGTTGAGATGTAAATTCTCAGCTACTGATCCAATGCCAGGCCTGCCTCCTCTCTCATGCTCCCGTCCATGAGAGTCATGGACTCTACTATCCTCTGGAACCATGAACCCCCAAATAAATGCTTTTTCTATAAGTCCTCTTGGTTACATTGTCTCTTTTCAGCAAAAGAAAAGTAAGAGAGAGACACCAAGGCAAGAGGAAAGGAAGACTTGGTGGCAGGAACAGGAGTCTGTCATGTGGCATTTTGTCACCATCAGGAAGCAGAGAGACTAAACAGTGTTGGGAGCCGCTGGCCCCAGCCCCTCAAGATGGTGCCAATATCCGGTGCTGGCCAACCCTCCTGAGTCAGTAATCAAGACAAGGGCCTGAGTCAGTAATCAAGACAAGGGCCTGAGTCAGTAATCAAGACAAGGGCCTGAGTCAGTAATCAAGGCAAGGGCCTGAGTCAGTAATCAAGGCAAGGGCGCATGCCTTTGCTAATTTTCCGAGACTGGTCTCTCCGCCTCTCCCGTGACGTCATGTGGGATGATGAGCTGCAGCCTATAGAGAGGTGACATGTCCAAGGCGGAGGTCTTTGGCCTATATAAGGGCTGGGCTTTTCCTACCTCACGGTCTCCATTTTTATGTGGGCTAGTGCTCTCCCTCAAGGAGCATTAAAGTTTTTCTGCAGAAGGATCCTACGTGTGCCGTGCCTTTTCTTGTGGGCGAGAAGTGGGCGCGGGACAAAACAGGAAATAGGTCCAAGCTATAAAGCCATTAAGCCCATACTATTACCCTTTCGAGAGGTGCCACCCCCTAAATATTCCCCAGTTTCCCCAGATATCACTACTAGTTGGGAACCAAGTGTTCAGATACCCAGATGTAAGGGAGAACATTTGACATTCAAATCACAGCAACGTGAAATCAGGAGACATGAGTGATATAAGTGAAACTTGTGAGGTGTGAAGTTTAGTGTAATTAGGTCACAGAGAACACTGCCTTTCAGGGGTTTCATGCAGCTCTCTTGGACCCCAGATAGTCCCTGCAGCTTAGACTAGCTGTTCAGGTCTCTCTGGCTTCCTATCTCTTCCCCTTGCTTTTCTTCACATTCCCACATGCAGCCCTTCACCATGACATACTGCAGTGGGTGTCAGGAAGAGGCCCTCACTAGGGCCAGCACTATGTTGTTTACTCTTTCAGTCTCCAGCTGTTCAGCTCAATCAGTCTGCAGCTGTTCAGCTCAAGGTATCTGGTTATTGTAAAGGAAAAATGGACCAATATTATTGGTGGATGAGTTTCAATTCAGTGCAACTCTAAGTGCTAACTAGTGTGTGTGAAGGCAATCATTAACATCATTACATAAATTCCAAATATAGCATAACCCTGTTGTAGTGAGGTTTCTTGGTCTCGGGCGACTAGAGGCCCAAACCCACAGACTTGCCGCCTGAGACCCCTTAGTAGCCCGCCACCACTCAGGCCCCCAGAAATGACCCTTAGACACCCAGCCTCCACTGCTCAGTCCCCCAGAAATGACTCAGACACTTATATTAACTTTGTGCTGTTTGGTCTATGGCTCAGGCACATTGCTAGTTAGCTCTTACATCTTAAATCAACCCATTTCTATTATCTGTCTGCCACGTGGCCCGTGGCTCACCTGTGTTCCTGCTCGATCTGCCTGACTCCGCCCTGCTTCTCCTACCTATGCTTTGATTTCTCCTCCTACTTCTTCTATGGTGCCTGTCATGGCCCAAAACAGCTCCTTTATTTAAAGATTGAGATTCACAGCATACAGAAAGGCATTCCCACATCATAACCCAGCACTGATCAAGATATTTGCTTATTTGAACTGCTTTTTACTAATATGAAGCAATGAGAAAATTAATGATAATGTCTACCAAAAAGTGAAACGCTTTCCAAATGTAAGGAAGTGTTTCTGTTTACATTTTAAATGATAACATGCCCACATACCCAAATCATACTTAAAACAAATCTTGACTCCTTGATTTTTTAGATACTGGCCTGTGAGTTACTGCACATTGTAAAGTGCCATTTAATTACACAGTACATGAGTTATGTTATAAAATTGCTGTCAAGTGGTCTTACCTTGGCAGTGCCGTGAACTTTAATGAATAAGTATAGCTGACGGCCTAGTAATAAAATGTCTACTTCCTCCAAGCACTGTTCCTTGTTCTTAAGGAATTCCTGTTGTTTTAGAGAGAGAAGAATGAGCATACAACCCAGCATGCTGCCTCCTTGGCAAAAGCCAACAAATGTGGCATAGACAAGCTCACCACATGAGTCAAAGGAATCCAGAACAGCTAATGAATCTTGAGGAGCATGCTGCTCAACTTTCTCATTTTATGTATGAGAGAAAAAATGTTTTATTAAAGAGCATTTAAAAGTCAATTAAAACCTAGCTAGTACTTAAGTTATTCTACTTAGGTCTGTGTCTCATTGAGATAGCGGCAACTAAGGAAGGGGCAGTTAGCCTTGGCTCACAGCTCTAGGGAACAGAGTCCATCCTAGTAACGTGGAAGCAAGGTTTCTGTGATCTGGGGTGATTACATCTTTAGCAAGTCCTGCAGTTCCTTCCTCCCTGTCCTGGGGGGTGGGGACTCCCTTGAGGAAGTTCTCTGAAGCCCCTGTCAGCTATGGCCCCAAGGGCAGGTTGAACATTGTCAAACAATGTCTATGAGTTTTCACAAGTGTTGATTTACACTGACCTTCCTCTTTCATTCTGTCTTCTAAGAATCCCAGAGATCTACCCTACATCTGCATCTCACAGGTGGGAACTTAAGACTTCGTGTTTCTCAGTTTTAGTCGGTTTGTCAGTTACATGTCTCAAAGAAGAGAGACAAAAAGACAAATCTTGAGGGTGGGTAGGTCAGGTTTTATTAGTTGACAATAAACCCCAGTCTGAGGGACCAGCAGCTTGAGGTGGATGGACATCAAAACACAGCAGTGCAAAGGATGCCTTGCTGGTCGTGGGACTGCAATAATTGTATTCAAATTAACTGAGTGTATTTTACTGAATTTTTTTCAAAAATTAATTGGGAGCTTTGAAAAATAGTAGCATTATGCCTTACCAAAGGCCAGGAAATCAGAATTTCTGTTTTAACCCATAGCAAAGTTACATGAATAATTACATATGTACTCATATTTTTAAAAAGTCCATGTCTACTTGTGGTATAGGTAACACACTCAAAAACATTATGGATCAAACAAGATTGAAAGCAGAAACCAGAAACGTCTACATAAATGTGTTCTTTTGACAAGTTGCCAGCTACATTGTATGGCCAGGCTTCCCTTGCCTGCTCTCTCTTGTTCCCTGAAGTCATCTTGGTGCAATTCAAAATACTAAGAAGAGGAAGCGTGGCTGTAAGTAAATCAGTGTCAGCTTTACAGAGGAAGCCAAAACTACCAACATCAGGAATTTGTATTGAGAATAAATATTTATGAGTTCTAAATAATTAGTCATGATTGGCGTCCTGCACCTAAAACAAGCCAGAAACAATGACTGTTTGCATAAGCACTCTGTATTCATACATCACAATATGTTCCGTAGTTCAGAATATTGCTTCCTCAAAGGCTCAGGTATCCTGAAAGAGCAAAGTTCATTTTGCTGAGCCAATTCCTTTTTATGTATCAGTTGCAGTCAGTGACTCTTATAATTCTAGATATACTATGTGATCTTCATCCAATACTTAGAAACTGGAAAATTACCGATAATCTCACTGTTAACATTTTGGTTTATTCTCATCCGGACTTATTTATTCATATATACACATGTGGAGTTTTTCTTCTTTTCCTTCCTTTTATGTTTACAAAATCATCATGGAAAGGTTAGGAAAATGGATACAAGTATGTATTACTTGTGTACATACCAAGTACATTATATATGATTTAGTAATTCTTTTAAAAAATAATCTATTTTTATTTTATTTTATGTGCATTGCTGTTTTGCCTACATTATGTCTGTGTGAGACTGTCAGATCTTGTTACAGACCATTATGAGCTGCCATGTGGGTGCTGGGAATTGAACTGGGGTCCTCTAGAAGAGTAGTCAGTGAGTGCTCTTAACTGCTGAGCCATCACACCAGCCCCCATGATTTAGTAATTCTCTATATAAGTAAAACTTATTTAAAATATTCAAGGAAATGGTCATTCTGATGTTTATTTTCTGTTTTTTCTTATTCCCTAACTTATCATCCATGAATAACCTGGCTATATCTTAGACCTGATCACCCATTACCACCTCGGAACACTCAATGATGTATAGAAAGTCAAACTCCAGCCCTGTTCTCATTTGCTGTCTGCTGCTGTGATAAATGCCATGAACAAAAGCAGCTAGTGGTGTGGGCAGCCATGTCAGAGGTGCTGTAGGTAGCAATGGAGCTTATGGAATACAAGCTACCAGATAGCAAAACTATGATGGGCATATCCTGGAGAGGAAAAGCCACAGGGGAAATGTCTCCAAAATAGCACTTGCATCTCTTGTGCTCTCCAGCTTGCTGCCATCATGTTCCTACTGCTTTTCTTTTCACTATCTCTGATTATTATGCAAAAGAATCTCACTGCATCTAATAGTAGTGTTATTGTTTCACGGGAAATTGCCGCTCCTCACTGGGCAATTTACTTACAGATTATAATAACAATGATATTTATGGAGCAATGATTCTTAGTTGGATCAACGATTTAATTGAACTTTCTGAGACATCCTAAAAGATACAGGTGGTTAAGACAGGAAAGATGATTGGGGAAATGGGTTAGGCTGCTTTGCCAATTGCTCCAATGAGATACAGAAGACAGAAATAATATTAAAATCATCCCCATCTTTGCTAGATATGAGACATGCCGAGAACGGAAAGGAAGAACGAGGAAGTATCATGTATTTTAAACCTTTGAATTTTGCCTGTGAAAACCCCAGGCGGATGATCAAAGAAAGCCAAGTCCACCCAAGGTGAGGTCTGATTTCCTTGGCCATGTAGCTTACAGAATTCATCACAGATTTCAGAACGCACCTCGAAAAACCAAAGCTGTGCTGGAAGGGTGAAGCTGCATTTACCTGGCTGTAATATGGATACCACCATAGAAATCATAGAGCTGATTTCTGGGGAAGCGGCGTCTGTGGTGCATGCTTTCTCTTCCTGCCCAGTAGTACGGGAACAACCCAGATATTGAGATGGCTTGGGCCATTCGAGCGATGCAGCATGCAGAAGGCTATTACAAACTGATTTCATCAGTTGACTCACAGTTCCTGAAACTCACCAAAGTAGATGACCAAATTTACTCTGAGTTCCATGAAAATTCCGAGAAGCTCAGGGTAGATGTATTGGAACCAGAAGAACTCAGATCAGAATCAGCTAAAGAGAAGTGGAGACCATTGTGCTTAAAATTCAAAGGTAGTATAGAAGACGACAGCTGTGGTCCTTGGCTGAGACGGGATTGTTCCCAGGGCTCACTGAGGACAACACCGTCTTTGGATTCATTCTTTTGCGACTGAAATTACTCGAAACCGGGAAGGCTATTAAAAAAGGCAGTGTTCAGGACAAAGAAGGAGGGAAAGGAGCTGACAATAAAAAAAAAAGAGGAAACTGAGGAAGGGGCTGATAGCAGGGGGAGAAAAAGAAGAAGGAGCCAACAGAGAAAAAAATAAAAGCCTGACCAGGAAGAGGACAAGGAAAGCCAAGAAACACGGGACTCAACTGAACTCAAAAGTTTCAGTGCTACATGTACAGACCTCCTCAGCTAAATGCACAATTGCCCTTGTGCAAACGGAGACCTCAGAAAGAATCTTCCTAGCTACTGAGAGAAGCTGTTCCCAGCATAATAGCTTAAACACGGTTAGTGGAGTCTCTTACTGTTGCTGGATACCCTACTTCTTGGCTGCAACGGTTGTTACAGCAGGACACTTTGTAAATAAATTCCTTTTGGGTTTGTATTGCCTTAAAAGAAAGAAAGAAAGAAAAACCAAGGTTGTGAAAAGAAATTAAATGACCCTGTTGTGTATAAAAGGAAAATAGATGATTTGCTAACCACTCGAGTAAAGTTTTGAAGGAAATGTAACACTGAAATCAAAAACAGCTGCCTGCCAGTACAGAGGAACTGAAATATATTTGGCCTCATTAATCATTAATAAAAGAATCATTGCTTTGGGGCAAAGATGTTATGGTAGGAAAAATAATACAAATTAATACAATGGAAAATGTTTAACTACTTGGGGGCTTCTAAGAAAAATATGTAACTTGTGATTCTAATGTGATTTCTTTCTGAGAAAAGATTTTAACTTGTTTTTGGAAAGTATGTAATTGTGGTTGTGAGGTAATCTTTTCTTGCATAGAAATTTTTGTCTCGGGTGGCATAAAAAGGAAGAATAGAAAAAGGCAGAAGAAGAGAAAAAAGAAAAAGAGAAAAATAAAATAAAGAATTAAGCTTCCCTTCTCAGGTAAGTCTCCTGTGTGTTTACTGGTGCCGGCTCCACACCTCTCCATTTTCTCTGTCTTGCTGAAGCTGGACTTCAGCCTAGGGGAGAAAGGGGCTTCTTCGGCTCACAAATTACAGCCCTTCACTGAGGGAAACTGAGGCAGAAACCTGGAGGCAGAAGCTGAAGCCTAGACCACAAAAGAAAGCTTGCTCAGTTTGACTCTACCTCAGCCCAGGGATGCATGCCCAGAAGTGGTGCCACCCAAGGTAGACTCCTTCCATCCATATCAATTAGCAATAAAAGAACCACAACCCCAAAACCCCTACAGATACACCTAAAGGCCAGTCTGATGAAGGCCACTCCTCAAGAGTCCCTCTTTCCAGGTATGTTTCCTTTGTGTTAAGGTGGCAGAAAACTCTAAGCACAAAACCAGCATAAGTACCTTCTGCACCACCCTGTTCATCTCCTTCTACCCTGGACCAGATGCACATCTATAATTACATATACTGTCATTTTCCACATTTTGACTCATCATCCTAAACCAGCATGTCTGCCTGAGTCAACATGGCCATTCTGCTTAGACCTAGCCCTCATGTTAGAAAGCAGGTCCTGACCAGCCTCATAGAGTCCTCAACAATGTCAGAATCTCTTCTAGACTTGCATACTATTCTAAAGTCTGCCGTCCTTAACATCTTTGGCTTCTCCTCATGCCCTCTGCAGATGTCACTTCTGCACAGTAGGACAGTGTTGCTGACACTTTCATTGTCTTTAATGCCATGGCAGTAACCCCATACTCTTTTAAACGCATGCCTACTACCCTGTCCTCTTCCCTTAGAGAAGAAATGCCTTTCCAGTCAAGACCTTAGCCTCTGCCCCTGAACAAGTACCCTTGCTCAAACAAATACCATTTTCCCCAAATACCATTTCCCCTGTGTTTCTTTGGCTTCTTGTCTCCTAGTCCTTCCTCCTAACCAGACATTTCAAATCTGGGTATATTTTAGAGTCCTCAAGGGAGCTCCCAGAAGAGC
Organism: Phyllotis vaccarum; assembly: GCA_033318265.1. NCBI lineage: Eukaryota > Metazoa > Chordata > Mammalia > Rodentia > Cricetidae > Phyllotis > Phyllotis vaccarum. Next base: position 3,257,453 of record JARWLC010000012.1, read on the forward strand.
ATAAACCAGAGTTCAGCCATGTGTATTTTTTTTAAGCCAAGAGCACTGCTTTGCCTCCAGGGCTCAGAAGTGTACTGTCCACCATCTGAATGTACTCTGCTCTACAGTATACAGTGAACCTTCCCACATCCTACCTCCTCTACTTTCTAAGTAATTCTCTCAGGAACAGCTGTCTACACTCACTGACTGCCTCGCTGCTACTTCATCCTAGAACAATTGTTATGAAATGTGACAACTACCTCAGTTTTGCTGCCTATTCCATGCTCTGAACTATGTTCCTAAAATTAAGAGCATTTCATCCCTGTTTGTACTTGACCTGACTAAGGCATAAATAAGACAGTCTTTGCTCATGAAAGATGGCCTGGCTTCTCTGATCATCTGGAGGGATCTGCTTGCACTTCTCTTCCTAACCCTACAGATGCTTCTCTGCTTCTGGCAGTTTCTCTCCCATGTCATTGTCTTCTGATCCTGCATGTGGCCTGGTGACAACCAAGTGCACCTAAAGCCGCAGCTCTGTAGTGCCAAATGCTTTTCTGAACATTTGTATTTTCTTTAAAAAAAAAAATGTTGTTTGCTTTTGAAATAAGGGAACACACCTTGTAGGTACAAAGGCAAAGAAGAGCAAACGTGTAACACAATGGTAAGCTTTAGTGTTCGACTGAGCAAACACAAATCCTTTCAAAGGTTTGTTCTCAACATGTTGCTTAAACAGCAACTTGAAGTTTACTCTTCTAATAATCTTCCATTCCTCAAAGCCCCTGCAAAGGGCTTTTCCTACCCAACCTGTCTTTTTCAACTAGCAGCTGTCAGCCACCAAGGACATCTTTGGAACTCATGTATGCTAATAAAGAAAGGACTCCATGTCCAGCTTCCCTCATACCTCTAGACAGCCCCCAGTAAGATCCACCACTGAGCACAGAAGCAAGCACAAAGCATGAAACCCCAAGAAGTCTCCTCATGAGGATCACAGGACAAGTGTGGGTGCTGAGTATTGACTTTGACAGAGGTAGGGGTAGGGGTGATACAGAGGGTTGATACATATCAAAGACTGCAGTGCTCATCATGATGGGTATTGGGGGCAAGAAAAATGCCAGGGCATGAGTGTGCACTGTAAAATCTCACTGTTTGCTGCTTAAAATGAGGTATGAGAAATGGGAAAATAACTAAGATGACACATTATAGGAATAGAAGCACTGGTCAGCCATTGGAGTAAATGTGCTGCTGAAAAGCAAATATTGACAAAAGTATGCTATTTCCAGAAGACACACCTAAACATATGGGACTCAAAGGTCGAAGATAAAAGGATGTCAATAACATGGCAGAAAGTTACTAACCTTTAGACAGCTGATGTGCTTCTAACAGATCATAGCTGCCCAATAATAGAAGTTTCAAATCACTAAGCAGAGAATAAAACCTTTAAAATGTATGAGGGGAAAACAGACACAGCAGTGTGGAGGAGTCTGCCATCATAATAGGAGGTTCCCATTCTCTTAATTATTGTAACAGATAAAATGCATAAGTAAATAACTTAGGGTTTCTATGACTGCAACAGGATACCATGCCCATAAAGCAAACAGAGGAGAAAGAGCTTATTTGGCTTACACTTCCACACTGCAGTTCATCACTGAAGGAAGCCAGGACAGAAACCAAATGGCAGGAACCTGGAGGTGGGGAGCCGATTCTGAGGCCACAGAAGGGTGCTAGTTCTTGGCTTGTTCCCTCTGGCTTGCTCAGCCTACTTTCTTGTAGGACCCAGGACTTCCAGCCCAAAGATGGCACCAGCCCTCCCCCATCAACCACTAATTATGAAAATGTCTTACAGCTGGATCTTAGGAAGGCATTTTCTCAATTGAGATTCCCTCATTTCTGATAATTTTAGCTTATGTCAAGTTGACAGAAGACCAGTCAGCACAGTGACTGTAGACCTAACTGAAAAAACAATCCATTCAAACTGGTAGGTCTTTAATCATCTAACAGGTGTAACATGAAGTATTTATCTATTCTTTATCGATTAAGAATCCGAACGATCAGCAAAGCGGTGGAGAGGCGACCATTGACCCACTATTTCTTTGATTCCTCCATTCAAAATGGCAGAGACCCTCTCCAAGCCCCACTCTACTACTTCCTGCTTCTCTATTCTCAGTCCTCCAAAACCTCTATGATTAATTTTTGATGGCTAGCTCCAGCCTCACATTCAAAGCAAATTTTATTGACAGATGTGATTCAAATACCACACAAGAGTAACATATGCACATTTCTCCAATAAATATGAAGCATTTTTGGCCACCAGAAAATCCTAAAAGTGCTAGTATGTACATATTCTGTTTACTATGATCCTTGTTTACTGTGTAAACCAGGGGAAAATTGACAAAAGAATACGACTAAAAGTTCTCAAATATTTGAAAGTGTAAAAAATTACTCTGCAAGCCAGGTGGTAGTGGCACACACCTTTAATCTCAGTACTCAGGAGGCAAAGACAGGTAGATTTCTGTGAGTTATAGTCCAGCCTTCTCTACAGAGTGAGTTCCAGGACTACACAAAGAAACCCCGTCTCTAAAAACTAAGGAAAAAAAATACTACTGAGTTAAGTTATAAGTTACAGAGAATATCAAAATGAATCTGAAAATATTTGGGACCACAATAACTTATTATTGGTGCACATCTATTGCAGTAACACTTTGGAGGGTGCGCTGCACAGCTTTAGAGGTATTTGAAGCTATACTGGTGTTGCACACCTATAGAGGTAGCACGGACAGCTACACGGAAGGGTACTATGAGCTAAGGCCAGCTAGAACTACAAAGCTAAGCCCTATCTCAAAAGGAGATAGAAATATTCACCAATAAAAAATTCAGAAACATTTAAGTCAGCTTACATTGGCACACAGTAGATGGTTCAGAGGGTCCTGACAAATGCCCACACTGGTTTCCCCATGTCCACGTTTTACACAGTCATGTTAATCACAGTCCATGCATATCTCTACTTAGAGCATGTTGTACAGCAGACATTAACATACTACTATTAACCAATTTTCATTCTTTAGTCAGAATATCTTATATTTTACTCTATTATCTTTTGTTTTGTTACAAGGTTCATCAAGAACATCATGTCATTATGTCATCATGTCTTTCTGACTTCCTTTGTTTATGATTACGTTGAAGACTGCTAATCACGTATGTTTAAAATGCCTCATTATTGAAATTTGTCTGATCTTTTCTCTTGACTAAATTAAACTTGCGGCTTTGGAGGATAAAGAACAGAGGCAAGGTTATGTCTTCATCACAGGGTATTAGTGGTAAATCTTGCTAATAGAATGAATCTGTGGCTGTTGACCTACTCTGACTGGAATAGCACATTTTCCCTGTGAAGTCACTGCTCTCCCCCATTTATTCCATGGTGTATTCTGACAAAGGAAGTCACTAGGCATTGCTCTCATTTAGAGACTTGCAGATTGTAATGCTGTGTTTTCACACTTTAAAGTTTTAAATACTTTTATTAGAGAAGTCCCCCTCAAAATTAACAGGTCAAGTAACCACATTAAGGTAACTGAATTAAGTTGAATAGGGCTGGTGAGATGGCTCAGTGAGCCAGAGCTTCTGCCACGAAGGCTGGCAAGCTGAGTTTCACCTCTAGAACCCACATGATGGAAAGAGAGAACCAGCTACTACAAGTTGCCTTATAGTTGCCCTCTGACCTCAGCGAGAATGATGTGCAGATATCACACAAGGGGAGTGGGGTGGGGTGCAGAGACTGAAAATAAATGTAATACATTAGATAAATTAAAGAATAAACAAGAGAATAAACTCACAAGACAAAAGAAAAGAATGACATCATAAATTAGTAAGATTTAGAGTAAGTTCTCATCAGTGGTTCGACAGCAATCATCAAAATCGGAATGGTGCTTCTTTGAAGAAAACAGCAAAAAAGTGTGAATCTCTGGAAGCAGTGACCAAGAGGGAAGCCTGGTGGATGCAGCCCACAGCTGTAGGATGTCACCCTTTCTGCCTCCCTCAGCATGGCTGCTGGCAAGAAAGCCACACTCATTGCTCTGTGTGTGGACTCTTTTAGACACAGTGCCATGGTGCCCCACTTCCTTTTACTGAGGTAGATAGATGAAGCCTGAAATCCACAATTTCACCAAACCAAGACAACACCAGCTTTCTGAGCTCATGTTGCTTTGTAGTTTGGGGTGTATTGAGGAGATGTCAGGATAGCAACTGGGGAGCAAGATGTATGGTAGAAAGCCTGTCTGTGAGAGAAATGAAAGCTGGGTGGAGAGAGGGCTCAGGGCTGATCTAGCCCCTGGTGGGAGCCCAGGAGCCAATGTTCCCATCTGAATGTGCTGCTCTGACAGAAGCAGCTATGCTTTCCTTAAAAATTTTAATTTCATTTATTGTTAGTACATTTGTGTGTGTGATGTGTGTGAGTACAGGTATGTGCATGTTTTGACCCATGTGTGGAGGTCGAAGGACAACCTTCAGGAATTGGGTCTCCATTATCATGGTTTTCTGGGATCTAACATGAGTTATTAATCTTTTATAATGGGTGCCTTTATCTACTAATCCACCTGCTGTGTACTTTTATTTACCAACATCTATAGTCACCGAATGTATTCTTTCAGAAAACTCTGACCTTAGAAACGTAGCTCCCTGAAGCTGAAGGACACCCCAGAAGAGCAGAGCACCTGCACTCTCTTAGTCAGAGAAGATGAACAAGATGAGAACACTAGTAGGTCCACATGCCAAGGTTTACTGTGGAGCTAGAGCAACAAAGCCTGTGATTATCACCTCAGGAGTAGAAAATACCTCAGCCAGCTCAGCCCAACCATCTCCGGAGTTCAGAATGAAGCTACCTATCTATGGCCACTGTTTGTGTAATGCAGCTTTGTATTACATTGTAAAAACTAATAATTGTTTAGGAAATGATTCCTTATCATTGGATAATGACATGGTACAGTGAATCAGTCAAGGTCCAGACAGAAAATGGTGTCGTTATTTTAAGAGATACTTAGATATAAGGATTATCCCCCAAACAAGTGCTATTTAAATGGCAAACGTGGCACAGCTAGATAATGGGCATAGTGACACAGTAAGTCACAGACAGATAATGGGAACAGTAAGCCAAAAGTATCCACTGTTTCTAGGATGCAGATGGCCCCAAAGAGAAGTCTGTGATGACAGTCATTCCTTGATATCCATGAGGGACAGCTTGCAAGACCCCTGTGAACACTAGTATCCATGGCTGCTCACATCTCTTTATGAAATGACATAGTGCTTGAAAACATCCTGTGCTTATTCCTCCCAAAGCTTTAAATTATCTCATTTATAATAGTTAATATGATTTAAATGTTATAAATAGTGTCTATTCCATGTGGCAAGGAAAATGAGTATACATGTTCAGTACAGATGTGGGTTTGTCTGTGGTTGTTTTAGTCTGTGGCTGTGGAAGCTGTGGATACAGTGTTTGACTGCATTAGAACCTGCAAGTTAGGAGGAAAGGCTCATGAGCATGTAGGCCCAGACATGCATGATGTGATGAGGACAGAGCTAGCCAGTGCTGATTTCTCTGGAAGGGACTGTAAGGCTAAGTCTGAGAGTGGGGAGTTGGGGTCAGTCTGGGAACATGAGCAGCTGCTATAGAAAATAGGACCATGCTGAATATCTGTTGATGGAAGGGTAGGTACCAGCAGGATCAGAGGACAGGGCAGGCCCACCATCATGCTTAGATGCCAGCCTCCCTTCATGTTTTCCACTGTGGACAAAGTTGGAAACACTTGGCAAAGGAAGCATGGCCTTATTTTTTTTCTAACTCAATGTTACAAAACAGAATATTAAAAAATGGTTTTATAGCCTTTATTCTAAAAAACTTTATTCCTTAGTACTTTATATATAACAATTATATATATACAACAGGTGAGATAAATGAATAAAAGAACTTATCCAGTTACACTTTGCTAAGTTAATACATAACAAAATTTTACCAGATAGTCAAAGGGCTGATATGACAGAGATGTAGCTATTAAATGATGCAGATGCTCCTCTGCAGGTTACAGTGCTTGTCCACAGTTGGGGTTCTCCGACCTACACACATACACATACAAAAAAATGAATAATACAAAAAACCCAGGCATGTAAATGAGAAAGATAGGCCAGATGTGCTACTTTCCCCCATCTTAGCACAGACTAGAATCATCTGGCAAGAGGGACCTCAGTGAAAAAAATGACTTGATCATCTTGACCTCAAGGCAGGTTTAGGAGGCATTTTCTTGATTAATGACTAATATTGTGAGAATATTGTTGCAGGATATTTCATTACACTGTGTGTCACTGGTTTGACTTGCCTGCCTAGAAACCTTCTGATTGGTTTAATAAAGAGCTGAAGGGCTGGGCTGATAGCTAGGCAGGAGAGGATGGGTGGGACTTCTGGGAAGAGATAGGAACTCAGGGAAGAAGAGTAACAGGACATGCCAGCCAGACATGGGACAATATGGATGTACAGTATGGCGGAGAGGTAATAACCCACATGGTAGAGTGTAGTTTAATATAAATGAGTTAATTTAAGTTTTAAGAACTAGTTGAGAACAAGCCTAAGCTACGGTCAAGCTTTCATAGTTAATAAGTCTCCATGTCATTATTTGTGAGCTGGTGGTACAAAGAAAGTCCAACTACAGGACACAGCCCACTATGGGTGATGTTACCCCTAGGCAGGCAGCCCTGAGGTGTATAAAAAAGCAGACCACGCAAGCCATGCAGTTCAAGCGAGCTGTGTTCCTCCATGCTCTCTGCATCAGTTTCTGCCTCCAGCTTCCTGCTCTGCCTTCCCTAAATGATAGACTGTAAACTGGACATCTAAGCCAATGAATCCCTTCCTTCCCAAGTTGCCTTTTGTGTTTATCACAGCAATAAAAAGCCAAAGGGGTCACTAGATAATTTCAACTCTTGATCTGAAATATTTATATTTCCACAATCACAATTGTAGTCAGTCAGTCTGCAACATCTGTGACACAGGTGTTGGAACTTCAATTCCCAAGGCCAGGTCCATAGCAGAGAGACCTAACTAACCTTCCGGGAGCTGTAGAGCTATCACCTCCAAGGTGAGTGCTCTGCCACAAAGGATCGGATTGCCTGGTGGGCCAAGCTTCCTCATGTGATGGCTCACACTTTCCTAACCTATTTGCTCCTCCTGCACAGTTAAGGGTTACCTACTGTGGGTTCCAATAGACAGAGGAAGTATCAAGAGCATGGTTCAAAGCCTATCTCATAAACAGCAAGCATTTAGCTTATGAGAGCATAGCCACAAGGCTACACTTAAAACCCAGAGGGGAATGAGACCTCGTCTTATATCCAGGAAGAAGGGTGAGGAACACATAGCTTCATTGAATCACCAGAACTTTTTCTACACTACTCCTTATTCTTCAGTCCAGACAAATGTTCAGTCTTAGTAAAAGCGTCAGGGTGTGTGTTTGGGAGATGTCTGGTGTGGCTGTGAATAGCCAGTGCTACCTAGGCTTTTCTTGCTGTATGCAAATGATTTTTATGTCTGTATATCTGTTGTGGTGGCTTGAAAGAAAATGGCACCCAATGGCAGTGGCACTATTAGGAGATGTGGCCTTGTTGGAGTAGGTGTGGTCTTGTTGGAGGAAGTATATCCCCGTGGAGATGGTCTTTGAGGTCTCATATATGTACAAGCATGGCTAGTGAGACAGACTACTTCCTATTGCCTGCACAAGATGTAGAACTTTCAGCTACCTTCCAAAATTACGTCTGCTTGCATGTCTCCATGTCCCATTATGATGATAATGGAATAAACCTCTGAACCTATAAGTCAGCCAATTGCTGTCTCGTCAAAGCAATAGAGACCCTAAGCAAGACATCTTCTAAATTCAACTAACATTTCTGGTCATCTGCTACATGCTAGGTACAATGCTGAACACTAATTCTACAGGCCCAGACACAATGTGATTAGTGCTTTGGTTAGTTTGCCATTCAGCAGAAGACATAAACACTTCAAGTAGATCTCAGCATGCTGCAGTGTATTAAAGGCAGTTCATGAGTGCTTATCCATGTGTATACAGGCATATGGAGGCCAATGCAATGCCCTTCTTCACTTAAACTATATGACCTGGGTCTCTGCATTTACAGCGAAGAGTCCTAAATGATTCAGGGACAGACACAATGTTCTTTAAGGAAGAATTTACTCAGGAGTATAATTATTTATAATTCTTAAATAAAAGGAAAAATGAAGCAGTACTATTTAAAGTTGGAAAGGCATGAATGTGGATGTTTGAACAACTGTACATTGGCTAAAGGCACAACTACAGCGCTGAAAATCTGTCCTAAGTCTGAAAATTCAACAAAACTATTCAAGAAGCAAAGAAATGCAAATTAGCCACTCAGATTATAAAAGCAGGATTTAATTTTACATGAAGTGTGGAGGCCTGCTATTCTTGCCTCTGTACTGGATTCTATTTCTGTAGTGTCAAGAAATGATTCAGTCCCACATACTGGTCTTCTAAAATGTTACTATTATGACGATGGCTGAAGCAAAACAGATGCAAGAAAGAGAACACATACATTCACATTTCTCTAGCCTGAATTAGCTGAACCAACCATGCGTTAAATTTAATATTGTGCTAAAATGAAAAAAAAGGGGATCTGAACTTTGAAACACGGTTATTTAATTTTCTTTCAGGTATTAATGGTAAGTGTATCCGCTCAGCCACATTACCCTTAGCCTCACTTTCTTCTAGACATTTCAACTTTCACTTCCATTCACTGTGGACAAACATTTTCATGTGACTATAGAAAATCTATTGACAACCACAAACACGGGTAGACACATGATACTCATCTTTCTGAGATTGACTTGATTTACTTGGTGTGATTGCTTTCCATCCACTTTCCTATACATGACATAACTTCATTCTTCTTTATGGCTGAATTTTTCCTTGTGTATGTGGACCACATTTTTCTCCATTCTTCAGTTGCTGGACACATGTTGGCTTCCTTACTTTGCTACTGAATGACACTGTAGTAAAAACTGATGTGTAAGTATCTACACAAGATGTTGACTTGAAGGGAACTGCCCAGGAGTAACAGAGCTGTTTGATATAGAAGGTCTATGTCATGGTTTTTTTTAGGAAGCTCCATGGTGTTTTCCATAGAGGCTGAGCCAACTTATCTCCTACCACTAGTACGGGAGGGCTTCGTGTTCCACCCTTCCCAGCGTTTGTCATTACTGGTGCCATAATGACTGACATTTGTGGTGATCTGCTGTATATTTAATAAAAATAGTCTGAAACACCAGAGGATAGAGCCACCCACAGAGCCAAGCCAAAAAGGTCAGGGAGTAACCCACACCTTTAGTCCCATCACTCAGGAGGCAGAGATCCACCTGAATCTCTGCGAGTTCAAGGCCTGACAGAGCCGGGCAGTGGTGACACACACCTTTAATCCTAGCACTAGGAAAGTTGAACCATGAAGGGAGATAGCTGGGTGATGAGAGAGGAGGGAGGATTTGGTTTCTCCTGGCACTTCTCTTTTTGGCTGTTAACAGAGAGGTTGGAGTCAGGGGGTTCCTGGAGAGAGGCCTGAGGAGGTAGCTGGGTGAGAAATGGCTGTGGTTTGTTTCTTTATCTCTGTGATATTTCAGCTTTCTCCCACTATCTAGCTCCAGGTTTTTATTATAAGACCAAGAAGAATTCATGCAATTGACCTTCTCCCTGGAGTATGTGCAAATCTCGATGGAGTTTTGGGTTCCGTTTCTCCAATGACTGGCGAGGCTGAACATTTTAACATATGTTTATTGGTCTTGTGTATTTCATTTTTTGTGTACAACTTGACTGTTCATTAACCAGCTTATGGATTGGGTTGTTGTCTTTTTGTTTAGTTTTTTTTTTAGTTTCTTTTGTATTCTAGATGTTAATCTTTTGTTAGATGTGTAAGCAGCAAAGATATTCTTTGTTCATAGATTATCTTGCACTGCACAAAACATTATTAATTTCTTCAGATTGGATTTGTTGATTATTGGCCTTATTTCTTGAGTAAATGGAGTTCTGTTCAGAAAGTCCTTGCCTGTGCTTAGATCTTGGCTTGTTTCCCTCCATTTTCCTCTTACAGCCTTAGAGTTTCAAGTCCTGTGGTAGTGCCTTTGCTATACTGGAGATGTTTTTATACAAGGTTAGAGATAAGGACCTACTTTCTTCTTTCTACATGTGGATGTCTAGTTTCTCCAGCACCGTTTACTAAAAGAGGCTATGTATTTTTTTTCTGCTGTACGTTCTTGACATCTTTGTAAAAAAAAACATAAGGCAGCTCTAGCATTACGCATTTATATTTGTATCTTGTATTCTTTTATTCAAATGGCCCACTGTCTGTTTTTGTATCACTATTTTGCTGTTTGTTATTATGGTATTGTATAGCAAGTTCTTCCAGAGTTGAAACACTCCATCCTCCAGGATTCTCTTTAAGACTCAGGAACTTTGAATGGAGGCTCTGTAAGACTCTGCAAGTCAATAACTCACAAGTTTCAGGAAAAACCTGAAACACGCCATATTCACAGGGCTCCCTCTGCTAGGTTATATAAACAGTAAAAGCTGTCGAGGAGAGGAGACTGTCTCTAGAACTGACTTCAAGCTGTGTATAGAGCTCCAGGGTTCCGGCTTTTATGAACTCTTCCTCATGCTGGAGCATGATGTAATGTATCTGCATTGAGTTGCGTGTTCTCTTGTAGTTTCAGTAAACTCACTGGTTCAACAACTTGGATTTGGTGGTATTGTTACTTGTCTTTCACTAGATTCCTATCTGGGTGAGAGACATTTGCGTACATCTCCCCAGGAACCAAGCTATGAATCACTAGGCTCTGTAGTCCAACCTGAAATTAGGCATGCTGACACCTCTGCCGTTATTCTTTTTGCTCAGGATTGTTATGGCTGTCTTGGAGCTTCCAAATGAATTTTGAGAATGGATTTTCTATTTCTGTGAAGAGTAGAATTAGAATTTTGATAGGGATTTTGTGAATTGGTAAATTGCACGTGGCAGACTGCCATTTTCACAATATCGATTGTTCCAATCCCCATCTGCTCTCTTTACATCCTTAGTTGTCCTCTTCAGGCTCCTTCTTCAGTTACTTTAATGTTTTCATTGCCTTGGTTAGATTCATTTTTTAATTTTACTTCACTGGGGCAATCGTGAATGAGACTTTGCTTTGTTCCTCGGTCTCCTTGTAACTAGCATTTAGGAATGAGCTGTATAATTGTGTGTTAATTGCTGACGGTGCTTATAAGCCCTAAACTTTTGTGGTGGAGGCTCTAAGACTTCTAATATAGAGAACCATGTCATCTACGAATAAGGATGGTTGACTTTTGCTATCCCCATTTGTTTTCCTTTTATTTTCTTGTCTAATCCTATCACTTTAGCCAAGACTTTTGGGATGTTTGTTCATTTTTATTTTTTTATTTATAATTTTTTTTTTTACATAACAACCACTGTTCCCCTTCTCTCCCCTCTTCCCAATTATTCCCCAGATTCCTCCAACTCCATCCCTTAATCTACTCCTCAGAAAGCGTAAGGATTCCCCGGGAAAGTCAATGCCATCTTAGCCAAGACTTCTTGCACTGTATATTGAATAAAAGTGGAGAAAAAGGTAGACATCTTTATCATGTTCCTGTAATGGGAATGTTTAGCATTTTCTCCTGTTTATTATAAAGTTAGCATTTTTTAAATGTAAGCTTTATTAGGTTTAAGTGTGTTTCTTTCTTTGTTACTCTGTGTGCATCTCTCTGCACCTCTGCTTCTGTCTCTCTCTGCCTCTGTCTCTCTCTTTCTTTTGTGTGCGTGCTTGTCTGCCTGTCTATCTCTGTCTCTCTGTCTGTCTTTCTGTCTCTGTATCTGCCTCTCTCTGCACATGTGTGTGAATATGTGTGCATGGAAGCATGTACTCGTATGATCATGTGTGGAGTCCACAGGAGGGTATTGGATATCTTTCTCCATCACTCTCTGCTGCATTCCTGGAGGAAAGAGCTCTCACTGAAACTGGAGTTTAACATTTGGGGGCTGTGCTAATGACCAGCATGGATTCACTTTTGCTTCCTCTCCAACACTGTGGTTGCAGGTACACATGCAGTCAATCATATTTGGGTATGTAGGGGGTGCTGGAGCTCTTCAAGAATTCTTATCCACTAAGCCTCCTTCACAGCCTTAAATATGCCCCTTATTTTCCAGATTTCATTTTTTTAAGGTAGAAAATATGAACAAAGATCCTCTTTGACACAAATTATTCAGTGGAGTTCCTCTGGGGAAATCATAGGGTCAGCACATCTGGACTGCAATAGAAAAGCTTCACGCTGGGAAAACCACCTTAATGATCAAGGTATCTTCCCTGCCTGGCAAGTACAACTTTCCCAAATTTCTTCTGAGATTTTATATGATTATATGCTATTGCATTCTGTCAAAAATCCTTTTCTGCATCCATTGAGGTAATTGTGTGGTTTCTCTGAAATATGTTTTATAGATGACAGTTGAGAAAATAAATACCAGATTCTGACACAAGGCAACTCCTGCTATAGCTCAAAGGCAGTTTGCTCTCTCTCCTCCTCTGCTCTTACCTACTCTACTCACTGTTCTCCTTGGCTGTCAGTTCCTGACTGACAATTCTGGAAGGACTTTTTGATATTTATTTGTCAAATGTTTCCATTTATTCCCCTGAACACTGACTTGTGAAATTTAGCTTAACTATCTTCTGTTATATTGAGTGTACTGTGTGTGTATGTGTGTGTGAGTGTGTGTGTGTCTGTGTGTGAGTGTGTGTGTCTGTGTGTGTATGTGAGTGTATGTGTGTGTACATCCAACAGCAGGTCCACCACAATCTTGCATATAGAGTGTCACTGGGAAGAGCTATTTCACTTATTTTTGGTGGGTACAGACCTGTAAACTAAGCTAGTCTGTTCTCTGAAGCAGGAGGATCACACATTTAAGGACTGTGGGAGCTACAGAGTGAGTTCGAGGGCAGTCTAAGCAATTTAATGAAATTGGTGTCTTAATGAAGAGACAGCTCAGCAGGAGAGTACTTTCTCATCATGTATAAGGCCATACCTTAAATCTCTAACACTTTTGTGGCATTTTGAGTAAGAATGCCCCCCAAAGGCTCATATATTTGTTCCACAGTTAGTGAAACACTTTGGGAATAATGAGGATATGCTACCTTGTTGAAGAAAGTGTTCTGTGAATGCCAGGTCCAATATGTCCCTCCCCTACCTTCTACCTGCTGCCTTTAGATCAGGATGTAAAGCTCTCAGATACTTTTCCAGCACCTTACCTGTTGGCTTCCTGCCATGATAATTATGTACCAACCCTCTGAAACTGTAAGCAAGCCCCCAATTAGATGCTTTCTTTTGTGAGTTGCCATGGTGATCATGTTCTTCACATCAATAAAGCAGTAAGTAAGATATAAGTTACTGCTAAGACTGAGACATTTCTGCGATAGGCCTGACCATACTCTTGTTTAGAGGTCAAACATGAAAGACTTTGGGGGTTTGGAGTAGAAAAGTTGTTGAAAGGTTTAAGAAGAGCTTAATGTGTTATGCTAGTAAGATCATGGCGGACAGTAGGGCTGAGGGCATTTGGAACTATGGAGGTCTGGCTCCCAGATTTCAAAGGGAAGGATTTTAGCAAGCGGAGCAAGTGTTATTATTTTGACCAAAAGTGTGGCTGCTTTTTTGTTCTCTTAGTAAATATTTGCCAGAGACTAAAATGGAGATTTTTAACTACAGCAGTCAGTTTAGTGGACAGAGGAGATTTCAAGACAGCCTAGTATTGACTGGATCATGTGGTTCTTAGTGAGCACTCTTACGTAGATCTACAGTCAAAGGCAGTAAGCAGGGCAAAGAGACATACAAAATGTAGAGTCTGAGGAGAAAGGGGAATAATAAGAATCGTGTTGGAACCAAGTCCTCTGCCCAAGAAGATAAAAAGTTTGAAGAAAGGCCAAATTCAAAATGAAGTAAAGGGGGTGGTGCTGTTGTATGAAGTATCTCACCCGCACTTTCCGGCCTACAGTCCCATAATCCCACTGAAACACACAGACACTTATATTAGTTGTACACTGATTGACCTGGGGCTGAGGCATGTAACTAGCTAACTCTTGCTCTTAATTTAACCCATGACACTTATCCTGTTCAGCCATATGGCTCAGTACCTTTTCTCAGAGCAGCATGGTTGTCCTCTGTATCTTCTGGCTTGTCTGGCAACTCTGTGGCATTTCTGCCCTGTTCTTCCTGTTCTCAGAGTTTTCTTCATCTGGTAGCCCCGCCCACACTTCCTGTCTGCCTTCTGGCCAATCAGTGTTTTATTAAAACAGTAGGCAAAGACCTCCATTACACAGGGAGAAGCCAATGGACATCTTCTAGTTCAACGCCAAGGACCAGATTCTTCTCTTTACTGGGATGCCACCACATTGAAGTGTTTCATTTGCATGGTCATTAGAGATGTTGAACACTTTTAAAAATAGTGATTGGCCCTTTATGTTCCTTCTTCAGAAAACTATTCTGTTCTTTAGTCTGTTTGTTAATTGGAAGTTTTATAACTTTAGCATTTAATTTCTGCAGAGTTATTTTTCTTGTTGTTTAGCCCCTTGTCTGGTGTATAATAGTAAATACTTCTTCCACCCTGTAGACTGCATGCTCTGCTGACTGCCAGGTAATTTAAATTTGTTGTGGTCACATTTATTGGTACTTGAGCTAGTTCCTGGGCTTTTGAAGTTCTGGACAGAAAGTTCTTATCTATTTCAAAGTCTGGAAGATGTTCCCTGTGTTTTCATCTCAAACTAAATGTTTCAAGTTTAAGGTCTTCGATCCATTTTTGTACAAGGTTAAGACACGAATCTGATATAATCTGCTGGTGGGTAACCAGCTTGGCCAGCACTACTTGTTGAATTGGTTCTTTTTTCTCCACTGAATATTTTTTTGCCTCCTTAGTCATCTATTCGAAGACCATATTCTGCCCGCTGATTCCCAGGTCCTCTGCTCTGTTCCATTGGTCTACCTGCCTGTTTTTATGCCAATGTCAACACCAGGCAGGGTTCATCGCCTTATCTCTGCTGCATAACTTGAAGTCAGATATCAATACCACCAGCTGCGCTCTTACTCTTTGGAATTTTGTGGTCTTTCATGTTTCCATATGAACTCTTAGATTGTTTTCTCTACATCTGTAGAACCCAACATTAGAATTTTGACAAGTATTGAACTAAATCTGTAAGTTAATGTTGGCATTATAGACTTTTTACAATATTTATTTTTGCTAATTCAGGAACATGGAAGTTCTTTTTGGTCATCTATTATCTTTTTAAATTGCCCCTTTTCAATATCTTGAGTCCTGTTTTTTGTAGATTTTTTTTCTTCATTGGTTTTGTATTTTCCTAGGTATTTAATTTTTTGAGATATTATGAATGAGATATTTTTTCATAATTTCTTTATATGAGAGTATATAGATATACTAGATATAAAGGCTACTATCTTTATAGATTTATTTTAGCTGTGTGTGTGTTTATGTGTGTGCGTGTGTCTATGTGTGTATATGTATGTCTCAGGGTGTGTGTGTGTGCATGTGTGTGTGTGTGTGTGTGTGTGTGTGTGTGTGAGAGAGAGAGAGAGAGAGAGAGAGAGAGAGAGAGAGAGAGAGAGAGAGAGAACCTGCACATGATAAAAGGTGGTATAAGAATCTCTGGGGCCAGAGTTATGAGCAGTTGTAAGCTGCCTGCCATGGATGCTGGGAAATAAAATGGAGTCATTTGTAGTATGTGGTTTCTAGCCCAGACTTTCAGGCCTAGCCTCAAGGTTTAGGCCTGCAGACCCACAGACCCACAGAGACACACAGATGCTTTCAATAGTTTTAGGCTGATCAGCCTAAGGCCCAGGCATATAATTTGCTACCTCTTTACCCTTAATCTAACCCATGTCTCTTATCTTGTTCAGCCATGCGGCTGGGTACCTTTTCTTAGAGCAGCATAGTTGTCCTCTGTTTCTTCCAGCTTCTCTCTGGGTTTGTGCTCTGTGCTTCCTGTTCTCAGAGTTTTCTTAGTCTGGTAGCCCCGCTCAAACTTCCTGCCTGCCTTTGGCCAATCAGCACTTTTTATTAAACCAGTGGGTGGGACAATTATTTACAATGTAACAACACAATCTCCCATAGTCATCTCCAAAAATGTTGAATGCTTTTAACCCCTGAGCTGTCTCCCCAGCTCCTGATTTTAAATTAATTTTTGAATCCTACAATTTTACTAAGAGTTTTAGAAGACTTTCTACAGGGTCTACTGGGCAAATAATTATATCATATTCAAGTAAAGGTTTGATTTTTTTCAATCCTATATTCATCCCATTTATGTTTTTCTGTGGCTAATTACAATGGCAGAGATTTTAAGCATTATATTGAATAAGAGAAAGGGGAGTGGCTAGGCTTGATTCATTCATGATTTTTGGGGGGAGGGGAATGCCCTCGTTTTGTCTCAACTTAGTGTAATGTTGGCTATAGGTTTCATATGTACAGCCTTATTATTTTGAAGTATGAGCTATCTGTTCATAGTATCTCAGGGCTTTTATCACATAGGCACATTGAATTTTGTCAGATACGTTTTCAGCATCAATTAAGACAGTTATATGATTTCTGCCTCTGAGTTTGTTTAGGTAGTGTATTACATTTATTGTTTTATATTTGTTGACCTAACTTCACTTCTCTGGGAAGAAGCTTCTGTAGTTATGATGTATAATCTTCTTGGGTTCCTGAATTGAGTTTGCAAGTATTTTTGTTAATAATTTTAGTATTTAAATTCATCAAAGAAATTGGTTTGTAGTTTTTTTGGGTCGTTGTCATGTTTTATTGAGTTTTATTTATTTATTGGGTGTCAGAACAATGGTGCCTCCTGCAGTGTCCCTTTCTTTCTGTTTTGTGGGATTAGTTAAGGGTAACTGATCTGAACTCTTCCTTGAAAATTTAGTAGCATTCAGTGGTGAATCCACCCAGTCCTGGGGTTTTCTTTGAGGGGAGACATTTGATTAAAGCTTTGATCTTGTTGCCTGTAAAGGATCTGCTTACATTGTGGCTTCTGGTCTTAATCTTAGTAAATAACATCCATAAAAATCTGTAAATGTCATATTGGTCTTCCACATTTTTAGTATAATTTTCAAAAATAGGCTCTAGCAATATTCTCTATATCATTTGAGTTAGACAAGATGTATTAGGCCAATAACATCCTGACACAATAGTTAGAGACTTCAAGGTCCTGCTATTATATTTACATAGGTTTTCCAAGCTAAAAATCAGCAAACCAGTATAAGAGCTAAAATATACTATGGGTCACTGGGCTTAGTAGATATGTATCTAGAGATAGAGCGTATACTCCCCACCCCCAGTGGTACGTGAGGCCTTCTTTAAAATTGATCATAGCAAGGAACACAAACCAAATCTCAACAAATACTAAAAGCTGAGACAATTCCTTATGCCCTATCTGACCACAATGGAATAATAGTAGATAAAAACAAGAGAATCCAAAGAAACTCTGAACATAACTAGAGATGAAAAAGAACACTTTTAAATGTACACTGGATTATCTAATAAATCGGAGAGAAAAATTAATAATTCTTAGAGAAAAATTAAAATGAGTGCACAACCCCGCAGAACCTCTGGGACACAGGGCAGTCCTAAGAAGAAAGAATATACCGATGAGATCTGACATTAAAAACATCAGAGAGATCTAAAATAAACCATGTGCTGATGCTGCGCATCAAGATTCTCCTTAGAAGAAGAAGAAGAAGAAGAAGAAGAAGAAGAAGAAGAAGAAGAAGAAGAAGGGGACAACCAGACTCCCTGGGTATCCTGCTATCTCTTGGAGCCAGGTGTCTCCAGGTGTCTCCTTCCCTCCGGTCCCCTTCATGACTCCCTCCCTCTCTTATTTCCTTCTTCTCGGCCTTTCCAAATGTGCAGTGTTTTTTAAGGAAATATGAAAGTTGACAATTTTGAAATGATTTGGAGAGCAGAAAAAAAAAGACTGGGGAAAGAGTTAACTACTTGGTAGGTAGATTTCCCCCCTTGGGGACTGATGGGCAGGAGATGTGGCTGGTGTCGTCTATGGCGGAAAACAGAATTCAGGAATCACTGTTGCTGCTTGTGAGAAAAGGAAGACCCCATTGGCTTCTTCCTGGACGTGTGTGATGATCAAATACTTCACATAAACAAAGCAAGCCAGGGCTACAGATCACAGAAGATTGTTCAGAACAAAACTGCTTGAATTTGCACATAGCCAAGGAACCAAAGGTTTGTACGCAGGTCTTGTTACTACCTGAAGTTCGAATTTTTATAGCAGTTGCAATTTAAACTTAAAATAATTTCACTTAAAATGATTTGTTCCTGTTTCAAAGGGCCAGCTGATGGGGTGTGCATTTGAAGGTGATTTCCTCATTTAAACCTTCTCAAAAGTGCATAGCAAGTTACATTGTCACCTCCACTTTACAGAGGAGTCAACTGATAACAGGTGTCCATTTTTTGCAGAGCAAAGAGTGGCAGATACTGACATGGAACCAATACTTTTAATCTCTCTGACGTCTCTGTAATACCTGTGTTTTCTGTAATTAGAGGCTTAGCAACTATGTAACTAGTGATACTGTTTCTTTTTCAAGTCTGAAAATGCCAGGTTGACATGGGTTTTGAGAAACAGTCAGATTTTCTGATTTTGAATTCTTCTGCAAGTTAATTTAAATCCACAGTTAGATTGTTCTCTTAGCAATGGACGGGCACCTGAAGGGAAACAAGCAGAAGTTTCAGTGGTGCAAAACTGGGATTTTTGCAAGGCTGTTGGCTCAGCACAGACCATTCACAACCAGAAGTTCTGTAGTCTAAGTCCAACTTGCGACTTTGGCAGTGCTAGGAAGAGTAGGGAAGAGGAAGATGGATGTGAATGGACATGGAAATCCAGAAGACTTAAAACCCCTTCAGGAAATAAGAACCAAGAAGATACTGTTTGTGTGATAAGTAATTATTTGTACAATAAGGAAAGCACAACTCAACATTGTGGTTAGTGAATGGAGACAGCTTTGTTCATAAGAAAGGAACCACAAAGGCTTAGAGAAGCCTAGGTGTCACATTAGGTTTCCGGGCCCGTCTGGACCAACAGACCTGCAGTCTCAGGCATCTAGTCACTCGCCACTGCTTAGGCCCCCCAAAATGACCCAGACACTTATATTAAGTTCATGCTGTTTGGCCTATGGCTCAGGCACATTGCTAGCTAGCTCCTTCATCTTAACTCAACCCATTCTCATTAATCTGTCTGCCACGAGGCGTACATGTTTCTTCTTTGGGCATCTGGCTCAGTCTGTATCTGACTCTGCTCTCCTTCCCATACCTAGGCATCTATCTCTGGCTACAGTATTCACCAAGGGTCAAAACAGCTCCTTTACTTAAAGACTGATATTCACAGCATATAGAAAGACATTCCCACATCACCTAGGCCCTTGGGGAATGTTTTGCTTCTGGGAGGTATTAGCCATTTCAGAAGCTTGAGTATTTACTGCACAGGCAGACACTTTTGCTGGCAAACCAGAGCCACAGCCACAGTAACAACAGTGCCAGTACTAATAGCTGCTGACTGAACCCTAGCTTTATGCCAAGACATCTTCAGTGTCTTAACTTGTTATCATGCTTGCAAGCGCCAGAAACTACCACCGTTCCCCTTATAGGAACGATTACTCTATTTCCAAAAGCTTTTGTTGCTGTGGTTGAACATTGTGCAGAACAATTCAAACCTAGCGGAGATTTATTTTAGCTCCCCCTTGCTGAGGATTCAATCCATGTTGGATTGGTCTTATATGCTTAGATAGAAAATCACAGTGGTGACATTGTGTGCCAGAGGACCTTCTCTCTTCATGGTAGTAGACAAGAAGTGGAAAGAAGGAAATAAAAAATGACAACAGGAAAAATGCAGCCTCTAGTGACTTAGTAGTCCCTAGTGGTATCTCCGTCCCTGTGACCCATTTCTTCCAATCAGATTCATTACCTACTTTTCATCATATACCAGCAACGTCACGATACTATCTATTCATTGAGGGGAATGGGTCCATTGGTTAGGCCAGAGCTCCCAGGAGGTTGTCATATCCCAGCAGACCTCAAACTAGCAGCCAGAGCTCCAAATTCGAGCCTGTGGGGTTATTTCATAGTCAAACTATAACATAAGGCTTCACAGCTGTTTGGGGGCATGTGTCCTTGTTTGCTAGTCCAAAATTAGCTTCAGCTAGAATTTACTCATGCCACACAGAAATTGGTACAGTGGACAGAGTGTCATTGCCAAATCCCCTTAGTGTTAGTTTCTACTTCAAATTGGGTTTTATGGTAATATTCCCAATGCCTTTAATATGAGCAAATATTAGTTCCCTTAATGTATAAGTTCCCCACAGTCATTACATCACTAAGCCTCAGTAAAACGGTGTGTAAATTACATGTATGTCACATAACCTTTAAGAATTATTCCAGACTGCCCCAAAAGCAGGGAGCCCTGCTCTGGCAGGATTTGCATGAAACTTCAGAGTGCCTCTAGGAACTCATGACCGGAGATTTACCTCTGGGCTCTGATGACATGAACGAATTCCCTACTCTGACAGGTGATACAGAGGCTGAGTGGGCTGCTGTAGCCCTCAGCAAGACCAAGAGAAAGAGCTTCTGAATTCTCACACAAAGTTCTCCACAATATTGGCTGGGTTCCAAGGCAGCATCCCTGTGACTGGAACACCAAATAAGCTTGGTGGTGTCAGCATGACATGCTTCCAGAAGCTGGAGGATGGGGCAGAGTCGCTACAGTCTTCTGTGAGAACAGTTCAACTACCCATGTGAGACTGCTGCTTTCACATGCTGTCCCCCCTCAGCCTGCCCAGGGAACTCCTCCTATGTCCTTCCTACCTCTGATTCTACCCCTGTGCTATTGCATGAATTCTAGAGCCAGATATTGGGGGAAAATCTGGAATATCTAAGAGAGGAAACAGACCACAGTCAATTCTCACCCAGTCAACTTCTCAGACCAAACAGGATAAATGTTATCTTCAAGAGAGAGCCTGGCTTGTCGCTCCTACAGAATGCATGAATATCTGCCTATGCCTGCCTAAAATACTTTCTCTGCCCAGTTGTTTTACTTTTGGGTTCAATTCTGCATCATAATCCTAGAGTTAGGATTAAAGGTGTGAGCTGCCACTGTCTGTTGTTAGGCCTCAAACTCACAAAAACACTGAGAAAGATTTCTATCTCCTGAGTGATGGGATTAAAGATGTGAGTCACCACTTTCTGACCCTCAGGGCATGACTGGGGTGATTCTGTTCTCTGATATTCAAGACTGATTTTATTCCATATAAAATATATCACAACACTATTCCAAATCTTCACCCCTCACTCCCATGCAGAGTGGTTTCTCCCAGCTCTAAAGTTTGATGTCTAGCTGTGAACAGCCTGGGGCTCAGTTTACAGCTCGAAGTTTTATCCAGTCATCTCAAACAAGGCAGCAATATACAGCACTTTCTGCCATCATTCCGTCAATCCCTTAAACCCATCTTAACCAGATCTTGGACAGAATCTTCTGACCACTGGAGCTTTTCTTCTTTCCAGAAATGATTTTACCAATTCTAGGAATTATCAAGATATACCTGTCATTCTGCTGCAGACATGAGCCTTCGTGACTTTTCAAGGAAACCATCACATCCTCAATTTTCTGGAGAGCTCATTGATCTTTCCAGCTGCCAGGGCAGTCCCTCATATTGCAAGTTACCCCGACTTGCACTTTTGCCTCCACTTGGTCAAAATTATACTTTTCATTTCCCTGCGTCTTTTGAAATCTTCATTGATAAGGAAACTTCTCTTTTCTATTTTTTATTTATGTCCTTACTTTTCATGTGGGTGTGTTCATGTGTGGGGGGCACATTCAAGCTGGCGGTGCACATATGGAGGTCGGAGGACAACCTCCGGTATTGGTCCTTTCTTCTCTACCTTGCTGATAAAAAAGTTTCCAATCTTTGTCTTTGCTTTTTCCTCTCAGCCCGACGCCAGCCCCTCTATAATTTAACAGAGCATATGGCGCTTAGTAAGCATGGCCAGGTATAATTATGGCACTGCCTGTCCCCGATTCTTTCTGCTGGCATCGATTTTAAATCTTTGTGGCTCCTTACTGTGTATTTAAGTCTCTGCTGTAACACGGCGCCTTATATTCAGAACAAACAGAACAAACTGGCTGCCATCCTCTTCCTGCTCTTTTGGTGGATGGGCCAGTCTGGCAGGAAATCAGCCTCCTCAGCAAAACTTAGGGACATAATGGCTGGAGGGTAGCTGAACAGCTTCCAGCTCTGAATCAGCTTCCCGAAGTCATTCTAAGCACAAACTCTGTGATCTACTTAGCTGTGCTACTCGAGGCAAGTAACTCCGCAGAGCATTCGTTTTTGTTTTTTGGTTTGTTTTGTTTTTCCTCTATGATGCTGCACCTGTAAGAACCATCTTTGGGTGAGCACCCACAAAGCTAAGAGGCACAGAGCTTTCCTGACATGCTCTGCAGGAAGGCACTCCACGTCTGCTCAGCATTGCCTTTCTGCCATAGGCATCATAACTGCTCTCACCAGTGTGTGCGGCCCTTTTGATGTCCGAGACTTTCACGTCAGTTGGCGGAGAAGGTATTTACTCTTTCCTCTAGCCAATCAGTGCTCAGACTGCTTGAGAGGCGTGGCTTAGCTGTGCTGTGTGTTTTTTCAGCTTGGAAGCTGAGCCTGTTCTTTGGGTGAAAGAGCAAGATGGTGCCTGCTGCAGAGTCTGTGCAGATCTCTTGACTGACAGCTATTTGCTGCAATGATGACAGGAGTGTATATTAGTGGACATCTGCTTTTATTACATAGAAGAAGGATTATTTAAAACTGAACTATTGAGACTTTCACAGTATGCACATTCAGAAATCTCAACATCAAAAGAGAAGCGAATCTGCCTTTTCTCAAGTCTGTGCTCTCACTGGATTTTCTTATTAATATTCGGCATTAACAGCTAACTGAAGCCATTTGTGCCCCTGCATGAATGCAACATACAGAGTTTCTCATTTGTCCTTGAAATGAACCTCTAGGGGGCAAGATTTCATTCTTTTTAATGGCTGAGTAATGCTCCATTGTGTAAATGTACCGCGTTGTCTTTACGCATTCTTCTGTGGAGGAACATCTAGGTTATTTCCAATTTCTGGGTATCAGGGGAAAGACCATCAGTGAACATTGCTGAGCACGTGACTCTGTGACTATACTGAATAAGTATGGAGAGAGTAGACAACTTTTCCGTTTAAGCTGATGTTGGTTTGGGGCTTGCTGTAAACTGCCTTTATTATATTGAAATATGTACTTTGTATCCCTAATCTCGTCAGAACTTTTATTATGAAGGGGATATTGGATATTTTCAAAGGCCTTTTCTGCATCTACTGAGATCATTATATGGTTTTCGTCTCTCTCTCTCTCTCTCTCTCTCTCTCTCTCTTTCTCTCTCTCTCTCTGTGTGTGTGTGGTGTATGAATTACATTTACTGATTTTTCATATATTCAACCATCCTTGTATCTTAGGATGAAGCCTACTGGATCATGGTGTATGATCTTCTTGATGTGTTTTTGGATTTAGTTTGCAAGTATTTTATTGAGTATTTTTGCATCTATGTTTATACGGGAGATTGATCTGTGATTCTCTTTCTTTGTTGGGTCTATATGTGGTTTGGCTATCAGAGTAACCATTGCCTCATGAAATGAATTGAACAATCGTCCTTGTGTTTCCTTTTGTGAAATAATTTGAGAAGTATTGGCATTAACTCCTTTTTGAAAGTCTGATATAATTCCGTACTAGAATTGGCTGCTCCTGGGCTTTTTGGGGAGTGTGTGTGTGGGAGGGGGTCGACTTTTAATGACTGCTTCTATTTCACCAGGGATCACAGGTCTGCTTAAGTTACTTATCTGATTCTGATTTAACTTTGGTAAGTGGTACCTTTCAAGAAAATTATCCATTTCTTTTAAATTTCTTGATTTGGTGGAATACAGGTTTTGTAAAGCATATCTTTCTGATTCCCTGGATTTCCTTGGTGTCTTTTGTTATGGCCCCCTTTCTTTCCTAACTTTGTTAATTTAAATAGTATTTCCCCATCTTTTAGTTAATTTGGATAAGGATTTGTCAAGCTTATTAATTTTCTCAAAAGACCCAGTTCTTTGTTTCGTTGATTCTTTGACAATATTTTGTTTCTATTTTATTTATTTCAGTCCTGAGTTTATTTCTTGTTGCCTACTCATTTTGAGTGTGATTTCCTCCTTTTGCTCTAGAGCTTTCAGGTGTGATTTTAAGTTACTAATATAGGATCTCTCCAGTTTTGTCTGTGTGTGTGTGTGTGTGTGTGTGTGTGTGCGCGCGCGCTATGGATTTACCTTTTAGAACCACCTTCATCATACCCCATAAGTTTGAGTATGTTGTGTTTTCATTTTAATTAAATTCTAGAGAGTCGTTATTTCTGTCTTCTCCATTTTCTATACAATGGTGACCTGCTCAGTGCCCATGTGTTTGTAAGCATTCTGTTGTTTCTCTTGTTAATATCCAGCTTTAATCCTTGGCGGTCAGAGAGGACGAAGGATGTTGTTTCAATTTTCTTGCATCTGTTGAGATTTGCTTTGTGTTCCAGTTTTGGAAAAAGTTTCATGAGGTACCTTCTTCTCAGAAAAGCCACGAGTAAACCCATCCTGTAGTAGGCATGCCTACGCCTGTGCAGACACAGGCAACAGAAAGTGGACTCAGTGGCAGGGACATGGGACATTGGGAAGGAAATGTGAGGCTGCAGGTAAGGGAAGAATTGGAAGAGAGGGATCGGTGGTATGTCTTATACAAATATCGTATGTGTGCATTGAATTATCAATAAAATGACAAAAACGAGTTGTATGCAAGGGACCAGTGACAGAACACACAGGTAAAGACTTATATAACATTTATCAAGAAGCTTAGCAAACTGTCAGTCGAAGAACTTAAAGCTAATTAAACACATAGAACTGATAAGTTTGTTAGTACCTTAAGGTCATCTTATTTTGTAATAAAACAAAAATTCACAATTATTTAATCTCAAAGCATATGTGTTTTAATGTCATATTATTTGGATATACAATAACTGTTCAGATACATAAAACTAATATAGAATGATTTTCAAACTTTAAAAATGATTTATTTACTTTTGCATTATTGTGTGAATGTGCTTATAATGACTGTATGGATATGCAAGTGTGTGGATGCTGGAGCATAGAACAACCCATGAAGTCAATCTTTCCATCCCTCTTTGTGTGGCTCCTGGGATCAGACTTTGGTTGCCAGACCTGACCAGAAAGAGCTCCTGATCTCTGAATCATCCAGTCAACCCTCAAACTTACATCATGGGAAGCTACTGTTAAAATACTGGGCCAACATTTTTTTTTTTTTACAAGATAATAAGATCAGAGAAAAAATATGTAAAAATTTAAGTGCCCCTCTGTCTTCCAAGGGAAGAATAGCCACAGGCAAGCAAGATCCCTGTGTAACTTCCCCATGTGTATATTCACATTTGCAGACCCTCTCTCATACAAAATGATGGATACACACAGAGGAAGCAAAATCAAATATTTTTCAGAAATTCAAGGACAAAACTGCAGAAAGTTCTTAAGAGTTTTTAAACAGCTTCCTAAATTAAGGTTTGAATGAAGAACATAATTCAGTGTGATGTGAGTTTATTGGCTGATATAGCCATATAAAGGATAGAGTCCCTGGCCTGGGTCTCTATCAACCTAACTTCCCTCATTTGGACAGTGGAGATGCTAAATTTGGGAATAATTTTCAAGACTGGTCAAGTAGAAGAAGACTCCTTAGGCATAGGAGATAGAGATAAAGTCTTTGAAGTAAGCTCGGCTAAGCAAATAGGCTGTAAGCAGAGAAGCATTCACCACGTAGTGGGAGAACACCACAGGGTCAGAGTCCTGCACAACAGTTCTTCAGTGCATGGTGGTGGGATGTCATGTATCACTGAGAACTGATTCCCCTAGGTATTCCAGTGTGGTGATATATTTAATAAAACCAGTCTGGAATATGAGAGAAGAGATCCACCCACAGTCAATCCAGGAGGTTAGGAGAATGGTGATTTACACCTTTAATCCTAGCTCAGGGAATATCTAGGAGTGATGACCTACACCCTTAATTTCAGCAGATCTGAGTTTGAGGCCAGCTTGGTTTACAGAGGGAGTTCCAGGCTCCCAGGCAGGCAGTGGTGGTGCCAGCCCTTTAATTCCATAACTCCAGAGGCAGAGGAGATCTTTCTGTGTTTCTGTGAGTCCAAGGCTAACTACAAAATACTAGTAACCCATGCCTTTAATCTTAACCTGGATGTGAAACAACTGGGTGAAGAAAGTATTTAATGCAGGCGTAAAAAGACAGAGCAGGCAGTAGAAGCCAGGAGGAGTAAGGCTGAGGAAGCTGGAAGACAGGTGGGTGAGATCTGACTGTGGTGTTTCCTCTCTCTGGTATCTCAGCCTTTCCCTAATATCTGGCTCTGAGTTTCCATGCTGTAACCAGAATTTGTGCAGCAGGTCATTTCACCAGGGGCCAAGCACCGTTCATTAGCTTTAGTTGAATTGCCCATGAAAGCTAATCTGCACTTCAGCTCAGCGCTGCCCGTGACACGTCCCAGTGATTCAGCACACCCTGTGGTCTCGTCCTCTAGAATCTTCCCTCCCACTCTGAGGCCTTTGAAGACTTCCGTCATTTACTGAAGTTTTCACTTTTTAAGGCTTATATTCACACTTTCAGGGTGCTGCTTTAACATCAGTTTCTCCTTTACTTCCTAACTTTCTCTTTTCTTCTCTACTTCAAATGATCACTTCATCACAGGAGGACCTTTGTATAACATGATTGAACTGCATCAAAGAGCAAGACACTCCTCCTTGCCTTTGCAACCTGAGCGGATGAGCGAGAAGTGAGCCAAGAAGACGTCAAGAATAAACAGGAAAATCCAAACGAACAGTGGAACAATAGCCCTGAAGAACTTTGAAGCTAAAATGAGTGACAGGTACTCAGTGAGGAAAAGGGCTTGGTCTAATTCGCATCTTCTAATGCACCTGCACGTTGCAGTATAAAGTTCAAGCAACAGTTCTCAGTCCCCAGTGTTGATAGACACACCTCTGAGCACACCTGTGGGGAACCCAGAGTCTGAAGTTATCGCAAACTCCCGGAGGATGCACACTCTAGGGTCCACTCAGGGAAGAAAGAGGAAGCAAGAGTTCAAGGATAGCTAGAGCAGTTATTATTCCAGGAAGGCAAAGAGGGGCCTGAACTACGGCAGTCAGAGGGAGAAACCCCAAAGTTATGCAGGGTCAGGTGTGGTATTTCCTAAGAAGCAGGAATGAAAGAAGATGCAGCCAAGGAAATTTCTGGTGAGAAGCCCTCAAGTGGGTGGGATACTGTTGACTTCCGTAGGGGAGCCAGGAAGAAAGGTAGGGCTTGTGCAGAGGGGCGCAGCAAGCTTCAGAGTGAATTGTGGTGCTTCCATTAAGAATGTAGGCTCTGGAGATAGCCTTCCCAGATTTGGACACTAGCTTCTCCCTGGAGAAGCCAGGGACAATCCCTCAGGCTGGCTGTGTTCTAGTCTTCATTTTAACATTGTTAAAAATAGTATTCCCCCTTGTAGGTCTTGAGGAAGGGGATTCCTCTGTGAATGTGGAGTCTGCATCAGTATTTAGCATGTAGGATCACCCAGCATTTCTGAGATGATTTTATCAATCCTGAAATGCTGTCTGTCTGAGGCTTCACAAATTTGATTGCTTTGCTGCTTATTTTGAGGCTTCTATATAAAGGGATTTTTTTTTTTTTTTTTTGCCATTTCTCTATTTAAATCACATTTACTCTCAGAGTTAAAACTGAAGGTCATTTCTTCCGTGAAGCCACCTGACTATCCAGAGACATAGTGGTTTTTGCTCAGCTCATGTTGAAGGATTCTCTAGTTGGCCCAAACTTTGCAAACAGGTTTTACCCTCTTTTCTTCCTCTCCCTAGCTAGACTGCTAGATTACATTCCTAAAGCTAGCCCTCAAATTCTATTTCCTCCTTTGGTCACTGACTCATTCCTGAGACTAAATACCAAGGTCAAGCAATTTAAAATTCATTATTTGGCTATGCAAATAACCTGTCCAATCAGGTTTTACCAATTCACCCTACCTGGTACTGTTTCTGCCTTTGCCCAATCCAGAGGCAACCCCCCATTCCTCACCTCCTCTTCCTGCCCCCTTCCCAAGCACACACCTGCCGTGCTTGCCCCTCTGGGTTAATAAATCTCCTTCGTGCTGAGAATTTGGTGCACTGGTGTATTCTGAGCAGATTCCCAGTGCCCCACCCCCACACACCATCTGTCATTTGTCACCTAGTTTTACAACCAGCTTTCAGCTTGGTGTTCTGATGATTTACTGACCATGGGAGAGCCTGTCAGAGCTTCTGATTTTCATTTATCCACAAAATCACTTAGTGGATGAACTCTTAAACTTAATTCTTTCAGAGCGAACCCTTAAACTTAGTGTGTGAATACTGAGCAGACCACTGCTCTCCTAACGTTTTGAGCTTGAGTTAGAGATTGTGTCCTGATTTATTTGTTACACCGGCACCCACAAGGACAGGTGCGCATTTGTGACTTATGAGTTCATCTTTTGAACAAGTGCTGTAGTATAAGTTTGTCGTTCTTGGTTTTGTTTTGTTGGGAAGAAGACTAGCAACACGTTAGAACAGTTGAGATCAATATTTTCTTGTATGAAAAGAAAATCTATGTTTTAAAAACTAAGTAAATATTTTTATTTACACAGGCACGCGCACACACACACACACATACACACACACACACACGCACACACACAACAAGCGACTGCTGTGCTTTGCTTTGATCTTT
The DNA here is from genome assembly GCA_033318265.1 of Phyllotis vaccarum. Taxonomy (NCBI): domain Eukaryota; kingdom Metazoa; phylum Chordata; class Mammalia; order Rodentia; family Cricetidae; genus Phyllotis; species Phyllotis vaccarum. Next base: position 3,286,399 of record JARWLC010000012.1, read on the forward strand.
ACTCAGTGACCTTCTCCATAGGCTAAACAAGTCTGTGTGGCCACACCGCCCCTTACACCAACTAGTACATCCTACAGAGTCTCCCATAAGCTGGAATGAACCCAGAGCATGTACCAAGAAGCAGCCTCAGCCACCTTCTTCCCTCAGGAGGGAGAGGTGGACCACACCACAGAAAAACAATAAGTTCTTTGGAAACTTGAGAAAGTCAGTGAGGAAAAAAACTACAAAACATTATGCTTTCAAGGTTGTCTTTGAAGCTTGCACTTGAGAGGCAAAAATAATAGAAATAGTTTTCATCTTGGATGTAATTGCTGCATTATCTCTTTAAAATTATAATCTTATCTTAGTAAATATAAGTCTTTTCTGTTTAAAATAAAAGAAGAATCAAACAAAAAGTAACACATTTATTACTTTTTTGAGATAGTGTCCTAGATAGCCCAGGCTGGCTCTAAACTTTCTGTGTAGCTGAGGCTATCTCTGTGTTCCTGATCCTCCTTGCTCTGCCTCCCAAGTACTGGGATTGTAGTCATTTGCCAACAAGTCAGATTCTAAGTCTTAATTAAAGAGAATTGGAGCTGGTGAAATGTCTCAGTGGAGAAAGATGCTTTCCCCAACCGTGCTGATGGTAGGAAAAATAGATTCTTGAAACTTATCCTCTGGCCTCCATGATCATGCTAGGTAGGCATGCACACATACACTACACACACATGCACACACACGCATATGCATACATGCACAGACACACATACACTACACACATGCACACTCACACATACACACACACACGCATACAGACATGCACACACATACACACATGCACATTCACACACACATACACACATACACACATGGATACACACACATGCATATACACACACACACACAAACATACACACACATTCTCTTTCCACAAACAGTGTAAAAAGAAGATGGTTTTTAAAAAGAAATACTTTCCCCTTCATTTAGGGTTTACAGTAATATTAAAATTATGAAGAATCCTGATAAAATGGCTATATACAACTACAGACTACAGGTGACTCTGGATTTATACTGGGGCCTCTATCCTAGATCCTAGGCATGGATCTCTCTTCTAAGTTCTTTTGGTTTCCCAGGTAATGCTTTTCTGAGCAGAAGCACAGGACAATGAAGGCTTGGCACGCTAAAATTTGTGTAACAGGATCCTGAAAATCATGTGAAAGGCAAGGGCTAGTTTCCCAAATTTACAACTTTTTATGATCATCTCTGTGAATTCAAATGTATGCTCTGGGCAGCCTGTGACAACTCAGTCGTGGCAAGTGGGCAGCTGCCAAGGATAACTTCCGCTATCCTGTTGGAGATAGTGAGAAACTGCACTAGGTGTATGCTTAAAATGGATATATATATATATATATATATATATATATATATATATATGTAGCCAGTGCATAATAATAGGGCATTTCCCCCACTCTGAGGTCTGGTTAGGTTCCCCTAAGTTCGCACAGCAAACAGTTCTCCACATCTGGGAACTACAAATTGATCATAGTCTCAGTGTGGGCAGACCCTCCTGCTGGTCTTACTAGGCAGATCCGGAGCATACCGGCTCTTCTGTGCTGAGACTTCTCTCCACCGTAAGGACAGCAGTGCTAGCCCAGGTTACCTGGGAAATGGAAATGCATGCTGGGAAACGAAAGTGCTGCTCGTTAGCCTGTGTATTTCCAGTTCACTTGGGGGAGCCCACGGGGACTCCAGTTTGTGGCTTGATTCCATCTTGACTGAAGGTCAGACAGTCTGAGCTTGTTTTGATCTACAAGACTGAATAACAGGGTGTTTTACCAAAAGCCTTGCTTCCCAGATGTCTTACTCTTTAAGGCCATATAACAGAATGTTTGGCTGAAGGTATGGTTACTAGGTGTTTTGTGAATTAAGGAAAGTGTTTACATTTGTCTGTACCTTGAACCATGGCGTCCTCGAGAAGGGGACTCTGGGAGCTTGGCCCAGTGCTTGGCTCTGGATCTCTGCATCAAGCACTGACACCTATAAAAAAATACATAATTTTGTGTTTATTTTTAATTTTTTAGCCAACTGAATAGAGCTAGAGATGAGTGTTTTGAGTGAAATAAACCACACACAGAAAGATACGCTCTATATGTTCTCTCTTACATGTAAAAGCTAAAATTTATCTAGCTATTGTCTTAACTTGGAACACCAGGGCTAAGGTGCAGGAGAAGGGAGTAAGGAAGGAAGGTTGAATAGTAGGCACCAGAATACAGAAGAGAGACGTTCTGTAACATGGTGAGTGGTTACCATTCACAGCGACCTTTATATACGTTATGAAGAAAGTAGGTGAGAGCTTCAGACACAGGTAAAATACTAATTGTCCTGACTTGATCGGGTGCATCGGATATATGTGCTACAACATGAGACTGACCTCATGAATATGTATAATGCTTACATTAACACTTTTTTAACTCCTCTGGAGCTGGGGTTAAGTGTGGTTTCAAGCTGCCTGTGAGTGCTGGGAACTGAATCTGTCCTCTACAAGAGTAGCAAATGCTCTTAACCATTTAGTCATCTCTTCAGCCGCCCTCCCCCACTTGGTTGTACGTACAATTAAAGAAAATCTCCATACTACGGAGATGGTTATGCTTATTTATTTTAAAACACAGTATTAAATTTCAACTGAATTAAGACATAAAGTGTTACCAATGTTTTTTTAGAGTTGGCTAATATTTAGATTTTCTGGGATTTTTGGTTTTGTGTTTTCAAGGCAGAATTGGAGCCTGTCCTGTCCTGCAATGCACTCTGTAGACCAGGCTGGCCTCAAACTTACAGAGATTCATCTGCCTCTGCTTTCCGAGTGCTGGGATTAAAGGCATGTGCCACCATGGCCCGGCTAATATTTTGACTTTATAATTGGCATCCTGTGTATAAATATGGAGAACAAAAGGAAAACATTATGTTTAGGGCCGCTTTAGACATTTTTGGCAGAGAAAATACCCCAACTAGTGGCCCAGAAATTGACCTTTATCTCCCTGCTTAGGTCTAGGAACTGGTAACAGCCCATTGCTCCAATGGCTCTCGAACTCACATATTGCTTAGGTGTGGAGAAAAAGTATGCTGTGCGTTTGAAACATCGAGTAAGAGCAACAGGATACTGGTATGTAAATATTGAGAAGAGGACCTTTGAAAACCATGAGTTAAGCTACATTTATATTAGGTATTCTTCCCAGTATTGGGACTGAACTTCCGGTCTCATACATAGTGCCCACGTACTCTGTCATAACTATATGCTCACCTGTCTGCCTAGGTGTCATTTTAATCACTTTCACTAAACTGCCTAGACTGGCCTTGAACTTGAGATTCTTCTCCTTTAGTTTCCTAAGTAGCTGGAACAACAGTCCTGTGCCTCTAGGTGTGGCTCTATTAGCTTTTAACCATGGTAAAACACACAAAACACAAATTTATCATTTTATTCATCTTAAAAATATTGTTTCATGCATTACATGTGTCAAGATATTGTACCTTTATCCCCTCCAGTTCCACATGTCACAAGGCTGTGGCTTCACCACTAACCCGTTCTAGAGTATTACAATCACTATTAATAAAAATCTCCTTACCCATTAATAATTCCCCTTTAATCCCTTCCTTCCGGAATCTTGTAGTAGTCAATGCCTTCTGTCTCTTCAAATCTGCTTGCTCTGCATATTTGAAGTGAAAAGGAGCAGACAGCTTCTGACCTTGAGAATAGGGCTCCTTCGGTATAGCACTTATTTTTAAAGGAATTATTTGTGCCATGAACAAAGACTGTGTTCCTTTTCAAGTATGAGTAAAATTCTTTTACATGTATATTCCATGTTCTGTTGATGTGGACTCCTGTGGCTTCCACCTTTCTGCTTTTGTGAGTAGCGGTGGGTGTGATGTTAAGAACTGTTTTCTGTGACCCTTCACCCTTATCAATGCCTGAGGCAGGAGGGAAAGCTGGCCCACCACAGCTGCAGCACCCAGGAGAGCAGGCTTACACCTCACAATAGAGTCGATCCTGTTGGTGAAGGTATGGGTGTGAGAACATGAAGAGACCAGTCCTGCAGACCCAAAGAAGCATGATCTCTGCAACACAGGACAACAGCAGGATAACCAAGAGGAAACCCAGTGAGAGCCCAGCATCAATAGTGTAGCAGAAACCAGAGCCTCAAACCAGACCAATGACTCTTTGCCTTGAACACTTGCAAGTAAAAATATATGAATAAAAAGGTAAACTGTGTGACTCACTATGTCACACTATAGCTTCCAAACAAGGTATTTTTTCTCTTTTTTTTTTCTATTCTCTTAAATTTTATGGATGGGGATGAGTAGGTAGATACACAGGGACAGGAAATGAGTGGAATCAAGATACATGATGTGAAAGACACAAAGAATAAATAAAAGGAACGTTTAAAAAAGAACTGTTTTTCACTCTCTTAGTGATAAATCCAGAAATAGAAGTGTTTTCTTGATCATTGCTACTTTGGCAGGCAACTTGTGAAGGAACTCTTTTGCATAGACGCTCCAGCCTACATTTCCATCACTAAATGTAAACCTTGTAAATTCTCCACAGCCTTGCCACTGCTGGTTATTTTCTGTTTTTGCAATAATCACCCTAGGGCTATAGGTATGGAATAGCATGGAATTGTGGTTTGGGTTTTATTTCTCTGTTGACCGGTGTGCATAACATCTTTCTGTGTGTCGTTGGCCACTGATACGTCTTCATCTTGGTGCAGAACATCTTTCTGTGTGTCGTTGGCCACAGATACGTCTTCATCTTGGTGCAGAACATCTTTCTGTGTGTCGTTGGCCACTGATACGTCTTCATTTTGGTGCAGAACATCTTTCTGTGTGTCATTGGCCACTGATACATCTTCATCTTGGTGCAGAACATCTTTCTGTGTGTCATTGGCCACTGATACGTCTTCATCGGAGCAACATCTCTTCAGATCCACTACTTACTGTTCACTTGCTTTGTTAGTTTTTTTGTTGTTGGTTCCTTTTGCTTTTTAAGGGAGAGATTTCTTACCCATTGTGTTTGCTCTGAGAATTGGACTAATTTTCCAATGCTGTTCATGTCCTTATCCTCCCATAGCTGGTGCCTACAATCATTGGCCTATGAGAAGGAATTCTCCAGCTGTGATTAAGTCTGGGAAGTATCTGAAGATTGGAAGATTATCATGGATTTTGTCTATGAGTCCGCAGTAATATAAGAGATCTTCATATATTATCAGATGAATCTGTCTCACCTGCCTGTTCCAAATAACCATTCAGAAGCTTATACTAACTACAGCTGTTTGGCTGATAGTTCAAGAATATTACTAACTAGCTCTTATATGTTAAATTAATCCATTTCTATTCATCTGTGATTGCCACGTGGCCATGGTGTTACTGATCTTCTGGTATGTTGCTCCTTGGGTGACTGGCTGGAGTCTCCCAGACTTTACATTTCTCCTGTATCTTCTGGGATTTTCTACCTGTCTTTTTCCTGCCTTGTCATAGCTGAAGCAGCTTTATTTATCAATCAATGAGAGAAACACATATTCACAGTGTTCAGAAAGACACTGCTTACCCTGCAGCATTCATGAGTGGAAGCAATTGTATCAGAGAGGGAGAAATGAGAAAGTGGAGGCATGTCTAGAAAGGTATGTTTGGAAATGTAGGAAGCAGCCATGGGTGAGGCTTCAGGAAGCTTTTAAGCTAGACAAAGAGAGTCTATCAACATATAGATTTTTTAAGTCCTTCATGCTTTTGAGGACCAGAAATGCATAGTTATAAATTTAGATTGTGGGGCTATAAAGTATGTGTGAAGTTGTTGTAACAAGAGGAGATTATCCAATATATCTGAAGACAGGAAATGTATTTAGAAGTCTATTAAAAATTTCAAGATGCTGGCAAGAGGTGACAGCACAGTGTCCCCAGAGTCTCCTCCAAAGCAAAGATGTTTGGGATCACTGAGCATCTTGCCCATCCACATCCTGCATGTGCTTCTTCTGCTCCTTCTCACAGAAAGGGACTGCTCAGATGTCAGGAGTAAGGAAACTTATTAAGGTTTATACATTTTCTTATAACATCTACTTATTCTTCAGTAGAGGTCTGGAATGGAGCACAGTAGAAAAAGAATAAGCTTTGAAAATGGAGTATGAATTCAACCACACACTGAGATTTTCACCCATGACTTTCCAAAGTAATTTAGAGGTATGACTTGTTTTAAATAATGAGTATGTGTTGGGCATCTCTTTGCTTTGTTGATAAATTTCGGGAAAGCATAACTGCACTTTATAAAATGCACTCTTTTAAATGATGAATGCAGCAAGTCTTGTACACCGTGAGATGATCTTGGCCTCTCTTACTTACCTTCTACCACCCGGCCCCAGCCCAGGGAACCACTGATTTGCTTTGTCAGATTAAATTAGGTTTGTTCTTTTGAGATACAAATTACATTCCACCTTCAGTTTATTTGACCCACAATTAAAATCCCAGGTGAGGTGTCCAGAAAGTTTGTAATGAGATTAATTTCTTCTTCACTCTTACTTTAGGAATTAGTGTCTATTAAATCTCTCTTCTACTAGATTTTTTTCTAAAGTATTCTCTTCGCTGAGTTTTTTCCCCTTTCCATAATAAAATAATATCTTGAAAGTCCTATTAATATTTTAGACTTGATATATTTTCCTTCTCACTTTGTTTTCTGATTACATTAAAATTGAGGTGGGCAATTGTGTTCCTCATCAGCAGTGTGGGCTGCTTGCAGAGCAGATGTAGGTTATAGGTCAGCAGAAGAGAGCTGATCTTTCCTGTCCTGACACTTCCTAAGAGATGTTTCTTAAACGTTAAGAAACATAATCTAGTAACAGGCTGGATTATGTTCATATGGTTGAACAGTTTTGGAGACATAATTCTCCAATGCAGTAATGTTAAATCGGTAAAGCAGGAGGTGGGGCTGTGATTAGTTAATGGGCGTGAAGACTTGTTGGATAGTAAACTGAAGCCTCTGTAGAAGTCGGTTCGTTACTGTGAGAGACTATGGTATACACACACCTGAACGTCCCTTGCTCTCTCATTCTCTCCTCAAGCACTTTTACCTTCCACGATAAGATGATACAGCTCTAAGTTCTTCAGCAGTACCAGAAGACTGCCTCCTCTTGGATTTTGCAGTTTCCCAAACTGTGAGCTGAAAGCGTTTCCATTGTAAACTGAAAGTCCCAGAAAAGACAAAATGCTCATTCTGTGTTAAAATTCTGTAAGGCCAAGTGACTGCTGATGGAGAGTTAAAATGTTGCACACCATCGCCAGACCATCTTAGTTAACTTCAGTCTCCATGACAATCCCACATGTATGCAGGTTCTGGAAGATGCCAGAGGAGGATGTTTTATTCCTTAAAGCTGATTGTTATGTGGGTGCTTAAAACTGAACTTTGGTTTTCTGGAAGAATAAAAAGACCTCTTAGCCTCCATCTCTTCAGCCCCCATCAGAACTTTTAAAATGTATACTTAACAGTTCATGCTCAAATTGATACATAAAATGACCCAGCATGCAATATTGTATGTAACGGAGGCAGGTTTGTGGTTTCAGCGGGTTTAGTCCATCAGGGTTGTGAAGATCGTGGCATGAGTGTGCTGGAGGCTGTTCCCACCATGAAACACTACAGAGAGCTCATGGGAAGGCTCATCTCTTATATATTCTGTATGGATCATAGAGAAGAGATGGACTCGGCCTTTTGAAAACCCACAGCAGTATTGCACAGGAAGATGTACTTTATTGGAGATCATGGTTAAAGAACTCAAAGCATAGAGCTTCTCGTCTGATCATAACTTACATCTTTGGAGGGTAAGCATCATATTATACAGGTATAACCTTCCTATTTCCTTGACATCAGATGGGCCCCTCACTATTTATTCAGCAAGCACGTATTAGCCACTTTTATATTCTTTGTGTTCTGCTAGATGGTAGGAGTTCATGGTGACTGAACACCAGTACCTTCTTCAAGGAAATCTTTAGAGAAATAGTATGTGGGTAGGGCATGAAGGGGAGGAGAGCCAACAGGCTAGAGCATGATGGGAAGAGGATGGAGAAAGGCAGTAACGTTGGAAAGGAAACGAGGTTATATTCTCTATATTTTTCTAAGTGTTGCCCAAAATCAATAATGTCTTAGATTTACACATACAGCACTTTCAGGAATAATTTAACTTCAAGGAAGAGAAAATTAATATTAGAAGCTCTATGTTCTAGAGAAAGTAGTTTTAAAAGCACATTTGATTGACAAGTAAAACTTATACATTCCGATGTAAGGCATTTAAAAATTACACCCAATGACTAGTCATATGTCTTGTCTTGAGAGTTAGCTATTCGAATCTTTAGTCAATGTTTAATCAAGTGTTGTTGCTGATGTCAAGGAACCCTCTGATTATTCTGGATGTTAAGCCTTATGAGATTGATAATTTAGTATTTTAGTAAATACTAATTTATTTTAGTAAATAATTATTAATTTAGTAACTTAGCATTTCCCCACTCTGAAGTTTGTCTCTACACTCAGCTCATTGCTGTCTTTATGTAATATATTGTAGTATGAGGTTTCTGGCCCAGACTTTTGGGCCTAACCTCAAAGTTTAGGTCCGCAGTCCCACAGTCCTACAGAGACACACAGAGGCTTTCATTAGTTTTATGGCTGATCAGCCTCAGGCCTAGGCATATCACTTGCTAGCTCTCTATCCTTCATATAACCCATGTCTCTTGTTCAGCCATGCGGCTTGGTACCTTTCTTTAGGGCATCATAGTTGTCCTCGGCTTCCTCTGGCTTCTCTCTGGTCCTCTGTCTGGCATTCTGCTCTCAGAGATTTTCTTAGTCTGGTAGCCCCACCTACACTTCCTGCCTGCCTTTGGCCAATCAGCTCTTTTTATTAAACCAGTGGGTGGGACAATTATTTACCATGAAACAACATAATATCCCTACAATATATTTATTTGCAAACTATTTGTGTTTGTCATGTAGATTTTCAGGATCATAACCAGAGTCCAGGGCCTGACACATGCCAAGCAAGCATTCTACCTACCACTGAGCTACAACCTCAGATCTGAGGAGTAGTTTTGATGCTCATGATTATATTTTAGAGGAAGGACATGTCTACTGATGGTACAAAACTATAATAATCCAATTGTAGGTTCCAAAATACAGAGCTAAAACCAGAACAGCTGATCCCAACATGTGTGCCTCAGTCTGCAATCCATATATATTTCTCAGTCCTCATGTGTTATGTAGTACAGATAATCCTAATTACAGGAAAATGTAAGTTCAAGTGATATTATGGAGATTAAACCAAGCTTATTTCTTTTTAAATGAGCTGAAAACACTGACTTATCATATGGGTAACTTTCTGCTTTCATGACAGTAAACTTTAGAAACGTCTAAGTTTTCTGGAATTTGTGTCTATCTGTGCGTACATGCAGGCATGTACTTGGATATATGTATGCATGCATCTGCATATTTAACAGGTTGCACATGAGTGTTGAAGACAGAGGAAAATCTCTATTGTCATTCTTTTAAAGCTATTGACCTTGTTTTTTGAGACAGGGTCTGTCACCTGCACGGTGCTTGCCAAGTAGGCTGAAGTGGTTGGTCAGGGTGCCTCAGCTCCTGTTCCCATCCTTCCAGCAATGGGATTACAAATGTGTGTCACCATGCTCAGCTTCCCCCCTCCCTACATTCTGGGGGAACTGAACTCAGGTCCTCATGCTTTACTAGATTTTCTCCACAGCCCTGGAGTGTGAACTGTGACAGTATTTTCCTGAGACAGATCTTGAAAAATAACTTCCTTCTAAGTACTCAGGCATTCCACCATTGAGAATAGGCTGAGAATCTCCTGGCATGTCTTAATATTTGTGAGCTCTGAGGTCTCCCACACTGAAGCTAGGATTATTATCCTGACCACATTCTACCAAACATTTAGCTTCTGTTTGTAGGTCTGTTCAGACAGGGCACCTGATAATGCTACTCCACAAACCTTGTGGTGTAATTATGCAGTCCTGCTGTAGATGCTTAATAGAGACATGGCTTCGGAGCTGATCACTGGACAGAGGCAAGACTTCATTTAATATTAAGCTTGTAATTAGAAAACTGCTCTTTTGCTGCAGCTAACTAAATTCTCTACATTATGCAAATGGCATCTATTTAAAACTGAAGTTAAGCTAAGCTATAAAATGAGAGTTCTACATCAGCATGAGAAGTCAGTCTCACATAGGCTATAAATATTATTAAAAATCACGGTGTGATAGAGTTGTCATTACTAAATGAGCTTCCAGCCCTTTCTGTCTTTATGGCCTTTTATTTGTTGGCTTGTTTAAAAAGCAGTTATGGAGAATGTGGAAGGAGACATATTTTACTTAAAAGGAATACAAGCAAGCCCGGATGATGATCTTTCTGTGGACTTCACTATGTCGAACAGAAAGCCCTTCCACTTTTTTTTTTTCCAAGTAAGGAAAGTACTTGGAGTACTCAGTCAGTTTGGAATTTTGGTCCAACTGGCATAATCACAAAGGAAACAAGATGCTGGCCTATCTGTAAGGTACTTTTCTGGATGAGGTTAATTGAAGTGGCACACTACACGGGCTGGGGGGCCTTGGACTGCGCCCAAAGGAGAATGGTGGCTGAGCAGAAATATTTGCTCTGCTTCCTGACTGCATGTAATGTGCAATCAGCTACTTCCAGTCTTTGGCACCTTCCCCTCCCCACCACGGTGGACTGTATCCTTCTGAACTGTTCTATAAGATATTTTGCAACAGATTTTGCTTGTGACAAGAGCAACTGTCTTCTAACATACCTGGTACTTCAGACAGAAGTCTGAGCAGGCTGCAATCTTGGTATATGGTACCTAGTAACTAAAGATTTGTGAATCACTGTGGTAAAAAAAAAAATGCTCTACAGAGACAAGCAAAAACACATATGGTGTGGGACAATGTTCTTGTACACTGTAAAGATTGTTTTACTTGTATTATTCTAATAAAATGCTGATTGGCCAGTAACCAGGCAGAAGGTCTACACAGGGCAACTAGACTAAGAGAATTCTGGGAAAAGGAAAGGCGGAGCAGCAGAGGCAGAGGAAGCAAGAAGAGAAGGCTGCACTGAGAAAAGGTACCAAGCCATGTGGCTAAACACAGAGAAAAATTATGGGCTAATTTAAGTGTAAGAGCTAGATAATAATATGCTTGAGCTACTGGCTTAGCAGTTGCTATGATATTAAGCCTCTGAGTCAATTATTTGGGAAGTGGTTGCTGGGTATTTGGGAGTTGTAGGTGGGACCGAAATTTCCAACTATAATATGGAGATGAGAAAAAAAGTAAGAGACCTGCATAGCTCTTTCTCCCTGAGCGGTGACCTCCATGCGTTTTTAGAGGAGAATCTTATCCCTAGAGCAGAATGAGAGTGATCAAGGAACCATAGTCATCTGTAAATTAAAGGTAGCGACCTGCATGCAGGATCCCACGTGATAGCAACAATGTGGCATTGCTTTACAACATTGTTGTGTAGTTGGAGGACTTTAAAGAAAAGACGGAGCAGCACCCAAGTAGGAAAGAGAAAGGGCAGTGTGTCTTACTCCCCTCGTGTACCTGAACACCGGGTTCATGAGAGAATGACTCCATTTCCTGAGAGGATATCAGAGTAGTGTCTTCATGGAGAACCAGGTTTTGTTCTTTATAGTGGCAAATGAACACTTTGGGATGAAGTGAAGACTCCCAAGGATGTCTCTGATGCTGGGTGCCCAGCTCCAAAGGGCACACAGAAAGATTCCTGAAAATAGATATGAATGGAATTATGGGAAAAAAGAATCAGTACAGAGTCTTCCAGAAATGAGAGGCTGGAGGATAAATAAGGAAAGGTGTGAGTTTAAGTATCTCATACACTTAAAAATAAATGTTGTGCTGGGGGCAGAGTGTGTGTGTTTCATGAGCTACCTACACCTACCTTTCACCTACCATGAAAGGTGGGTGATAAAAGGTCAGGACTCCTTTTCCAAGGAAGGTGGAAGGTGCAGGCTACACTTCTAACCCTTCTGGTGAGCAGTGTATGTGCCTTCATCTAATCCTCTGGTGACGTCAGAAGTCTTTGGGCAAGCTAGGTGTTCTTTGCACACAGCAGACTTTTCTTGAGGGCATGGTTTTGCCCCACTGTTTGGTTTGTTTAAGATGGGGAACATAGTAAACCACAGCCAGACTTATGCAGGACTTGAGCAATGTTGAGGCATCTCCTCATTATAATGAGGATTATAACAGATATTTTGATTGCTAATCTGCACTCTCCACATTCCAATAGCCATTTCAGGGCTCAGAACATATAGACACAATTTAAAAGTACTTTTCACTTAGAAAACAAAAAAAGTTTTGTTTTTATATAAACAAAGACTTTTCTTTCAAGGCTTGTGTTTTCATGACAGAAATAATGGATTTATTTTAATAAATTTCCACAAAACACACCTTCCCCCCAATTCAATGTGCTCAAGACAGGCCAGTACTAGGGGGAGAAGCTAACTTTGACATAGAGACCTTTAGTTGATATGGTAAGATGAAACTAATCAGTAGCTCTGTGTGTCTGCACCTGTGTGTGTGTGTGTGTGTGTGTGTGTGTATGTGTGTGTGTGTGTACATGCACGGGTATATATATTTGCATATATGTGCATGCATGTGTGTGTGCATGCATCTGCATGTGGAGACTAGAGAGAAACAAACCATTCTTCAATGGTCATTTCTCAAAAACAGCTCACCTTAATATTTTTGAGACACCATTTGCCACCAACTTGATATTCGCTCTCTAAAATATGCTGAATGATTAGTGAACCCCAGGGACAAGTCTATCCAACACCCCATGGTTAGTATAACAAACAGATGCTACTGTTCCTGGCTCATTTTTTTCTAGGGACCTATCTCAGGTCCCATGTTTTCAAGCCAGTGCCTTACTGACTATGCTATCTACCAGCTCCTAAATCAATGATGATTTTCCCCCCTACAGATTTATTTCTGTTACTTTTAAATGTTTATGGTGGCTTGAATATGAGTAGCCCCTATAGGCATGAATTTTGGAATGCTTATACCTGGGAGTGGTACTCCTTGAGAACGATTAGGGGGTGTGGCTTTGTTAGAGAAAATGTGTCATTGGGAAGGGCTTTGGGGCTTCAAAAGCCCACACTAGGCTCTCTTGCCAACCCATCAGAATGTGGCTCTCGGCCATTGCTTTAGCACCTGTCTGCATGCCATGCTCCCTGCCATGAAGATGATGGATGAAATCTTTAAAACGTAAGCAAGCCCCCAATTAAATGCTTTCTCTTACAAGAGTTCTTTTGGTCATGGTGTCTCTTTACTGCAATAGAACAGTGACTAAGACAGAAGTTGGTACCTGGGACTGTGGTGTTGCTGTGACAGGCCTGCCTATGCTGCTTGTTGGAGGCCTATGGACCTTAGGTCTTTACATCAGAAAAGCAGTTGAGTGCTTAAGTGGGGCTTAATGAGCCATCCTGATAGAAACAGGGAAGACCCACGGGTGCTGAGAGTAATGCAGATCATGATGGCTGGCTCAAGAGGTTTCCAGTGAGGCTTAGAGACCATTCTTGTGATATTTTGGCAAATGATATGACTGCTTTTTGCTCATGTTCTAAAAATCTGCCTGAAGCTAAATTGAAGAGTTTTGGGTTATGGGCATTGGCAGAGATTTCGAGACAGCCTCTTTTTTCTTCAATTTTTAAAAAATATTTGTTGGTTATTAATAAAATTTATTTTCTTCTATGTCCCCCACTGTTCCCCCTCCCTCCCCCCTCCTCCCTCCCTCCTTTCTTTTCCCCCAACTCCACCTCCATCCACTCCTCAAAGGGGGTAAGGCCTCTTTTGAGTAGTCAACACAGGCTAACACACTGAGCTGAGGCAGAGCCCACCCCTTCCTCCCTGTGTCAAGGCCCAGTGAGGCGTCCCATGATAGGGAGTGGGCTCTAAAAAGCCAGTTCATGTATCCAGGTCCTATGTCTACCGACCTCTTAACAGCTTGGTCAAGGCAACTGAGAAGGCCTCTTATACAGAACACAGACTGAGAAGAAAGAACCAGGAAGTGTACTAGAGCTAAGTCTAACGGGTAAAGAGACAAAACACTGAGAGAAAACCTTGACACTAAATAGCAAAGGGGGTGGTGTCCTCAAGAGCAAGAGCCTACCCAGCTTCCAACTTCTGAAAGGAAATGGACACCTCAGCACTGAAGACGTGAGAAAGCTGATGCAAATGTCATCGAAGAAAGGGTCCAATTCCCAACCCCGTAGGAGCCACATAACTTGGCAGTTTCCACCACATGGTTCTGGCTGTAGTGTCAAGCATATAAGAAAGAGATTCCAGAATCTTCCTCTAAGGAGAGCTGCTAAGGCCAGGCATGTGACAGGGGTATCCTTGCTTGGAGTTCCAGAGATGCCACTGTGTAAAGTTGGGAAGTTGAAGCCTGGATTACCTTGGAAACTCAAAGATGAGCTGCTAACAGGGTGTGTTAGCAAGAGAGAGGTGTGTTGACGTCAACAAGGCTGGAAAGAGTTGACGATCTAAAGACTGCTTTGACATCAGACACAGAGATGCTGAATTTGGGACTTACTCTGCTAGCTTTGGTCTTTCTTTGGTCAAGTATTTCCACACTATGCTTCCTTTCCTCCCTTTTGGAATGGTAATGTGTCGTTGTATGTTGAAAGTATTTGATCTGTTCTTTTATTTTGATTTTCTAGGTAGTTACAGCTAAGAGATTGCATGAATCTCATAAACAGTGGCAAGACTGTGATAGACTATGGGGACTTTGACTTTGGACTGAATGCATTTTGGCATTATGATGTGGCTACAAGCCTATGGGGGCCAAGAAGTACAATGTGGTAATTTAAATAAGTATGTCTTTACTGTATATCTCTATTTTTTTGACCACATAAATGTTTAAACTGCTAAGCAGGATGGCTAGGACCAAAACTGTGGCTTTCCTGCCTGGCTCCACCCCATTCCTTGGTTCCTTGAGAAGCTAGTCTCATGGTGAAGGCATGTTTACAGCCAGCTCTGAAAGCCATGTTTACCTCTCCAACTCTGGAAATTTTGGGGTCCTCACTGCCACTGAGTAGCATGCCACTCATTGCTCATAAACCCCATTTAAGTGTTTGGTTGAAGGATAGATGTGTCTGATGCCTTTGCTGAGAACAAGCAGCATGACTCTGGGGGTGAGCTTTGGTATTTGCATCTGATGATTTGCATTCATCTAAGTGGAAACCATGTGGACAATGGTATTGTGCAATTACCATCGAATCTGTTACCATCGAATCTGTTGCCCATCTCCTGATGGTTTTCAGCTGAAATCAATGGGCCTTTCAGATTTAGTCTTGTAACCTCTGAGCTTTCCTTATGATTTAAATTCTACACCCGTTTTCTCATTATTGGGGATGCTATGCTTGTCAGTTTTTGTCAACTTGGAATAAACTGGAGTCACCTGGGAATAGGGATGCTCAATTGAGGAACTGCCTCCATCAGATTGGCTTGTGAGCGTGTCTTAGAATCTTCTGTACTAATGATTGACATGGTAGAGACATGAAGTAGATTTTCTAGCCTATTAACCAAAATGATCAAGAGAGACTTTGGAAATGGCTGAGTGGGTGATGTGCTTGCTGCACAAGCATGAAGTTCTGACTTCAGATTTTGATTTTATCACATATGTAAATAGCACTGATGTCCATAAGCATCTATATAAACAGCACAGGGAGGGGGAGACAGGTGCATCCCCAGTTTGCAATGGCCAGCCATTCTAGGTGAAAGAGCAAGTTCTAGGTTCTGTGAAGAGAATCTATCTCAAAAAATAATGTAGAGGGCAATTGAAGAAGGCATTCTGAGGTCAACCTATGGCCTACACACGCAAATACGTGTGCATTCCTTCATAAACACATGAACACATACACCTTACATTACACAAACATTCACACAGACATAAAAAGCAATTATGGAAAAGAAAGGTGTATGTAGCTACACTAGTGACACATTTTCATAAATAATGACACAAATAATTTGTTTGCCAGCCTGCTAAAATGTAAGCTCTATGAGATCATCAATCCTGCCTGTCATATTCTTAAATTCTGGTGCAATAAAAATGTCTGGAAAATGGTGGCTACTCTATAAATAAGCCTAGGAAGAAGGGGAAAGTGATTGACAAGGGAGGGACTCAGTATATTGTAGGTGGTGCTGTCCCTGGGACATTAGTCCTGGGCTGTAGGAGAAAGTTGTCTGAACAAACCATGAGCAGCAAACCAGTAAGCAGAATTCACCCGTGGTCTCTTCTTCAGTTTATGTCTCCAGGTTCCTGCTCTGAGCTCTCGCTCTGGCTTCCCTCAGTGATGGACTGTAATTTATAAGCTGAAGCAAACCATTTTCTCCCCAAGTTGGTTTGGTCGAACATTTATCACAGCAGTAGGGAGGTGAACTAGCACAGGATGTGAAAAATGTATACATGGGTGTGTAAAACTACCTTAGAGAAATGTGACATAATCCAATTCAGTGGCTTTTACTTTGGTTAGTTAAGAGTTTGCCAGGGATGAGGGACTCGGACCCACCTCGACTGGATAGGCCAGACTGAACTGACCCCCCTTGGGACTCCTTGCCCTCCTTGGGGAATGGAGAAGGGGATGGAGTGGGGGAGGCTGAGGGAGGACTGGGAGGATCTGGGAGGAGGAAAGGAGGGGGGAACAGTGGTAGATATGGCAAAAAACCTTTTTAAATAAGAAAGAGAGAGACTGCCAGGAAGGTGTTTACCATTACAAGAACCACCAAGATGGAGTTTCTCGGGTGCTGGTACATTTCAGTGGCATTTAAAAATCCAGTTTATAAATTAATGAAAAGTTATTCAGTTCAGATACACAACAAGCAGAACATCTCATTTGATCCTATATTATTTAGGTTTTCACTATTCTGGAAAGATATTTAACAGAAACAATTTACGATAGGAAAAATGTACTTTGGTTCATGGTCTCAGTCCGTCCGTGTGAGCATGTGGATGACACTTTTACATCTCCCGGTAGATGAAGATTAAGAAAGCTCATGTCTGCACTAGAGGTAGATACTGATCAAGTCTACCCACTTCTGCAAGCTTGGCTATATGTCACAAAGCTTCTGTAACAATACTGCCACCTGCTGGAGTCCAGGTATTTAAATATATGAGCCCATGAGAGACATTCCATACTCAAAGCATAAGAGGTTGCAAGTATTAAGCACCCTATCAGTGAAAATGTTACCTCTATGTTTCTAAATCCCTTAAGAATTTGTTTGATTTAAAAAATTTACGTTTGAGTTAAAATTCAAAGTAGATTTATATTAACCTTATGCAACATAAAAGAGAATGTCCTAGGACATGCACTTTTGAGAAGGTTTAAATGAGGAAATCACCTTCAAATGCACACCCCATCAGCTGGCCCTTTGAAACAGGAACAAATCATTTTAAGTGAAATTATTTTAAGTTTAAATTGCAACTCCTGTAAAAATTCGAACTTCAGGTAGTAACAAGACCTGCGTACAAACCTTTGGTTCCTTGGCTATGTGCAAATTCAAGCAGTTTTGTTCTGAACAATCTTCTGTGATCTGTAGCCCTGGCTTGCGTTGTTTATGTGAAGTATTTGATCATTGCACATGTCCAGGAAGATGCCAATGGGGTCTTCCTTTTCTCACAAACAGCAACAGTGATTCTTGAATTCTGTGTCCCACCACAGACGACATCAGCCACATCTCCTGCCCATCAGTCCCCAAGGGGAGAAATCTACCCAATAGCTCACTCTTTCCCCAATTCTTTTTTTTTTTTTCACTCTCCAACTCAATTCAAACACCTCTGATTTTCCCCCATTTTTTTACTAGTAACTCTACCTATAATGCCTTGTGTGATAAAATACTTTTCAAACATACAAACACTTGGAGTGTTTCATGGACACATGGCATACGAGGTCACCAATATTGATATTAGTATATTATTTAATAAGATGAGAATACTACAAATTCTAAGAATAATATATCAGTTGTTACTATTAAAGTTCTTATTTCTTGCTCTCATTTTAATGTTCTGTTTATCATTAATTTTAAAAAGAGCCTATCACCATCTTTAGCTCTCCTGAGTCGTTTCTCTGATAAAAGCATGTAGGGCAATGTCAACGCCCCACTTATTTCAAGGTCCCTTCATATCAGTTGGGCTGATGGGTCCTGTATAAGTAGCTTTAGTCAACCAACAAGCAGAAACGGAGGCTTGGCTTTTTTCATGCTTGGCATTTTTCTCATTTGCATCCTTGTTTTTGTTTAAAGCTAGATGAGTCATGGACTCATTTATAACTTAATGGGTTATTAAAAAAAATAAAGACATGGATTTTGGACAGGGGCCATAAGGGACATGTGGGAGCTGATGTGGTAAGTTATACATATATAAAATTCTAGACAATACAAAAGAGTCAATACTCCTGATATGTTTCCTGCTCTAGGTCCAGCACATATCTTCCAAACTCACTACAAAATACAGGCAGGGAAATCTCACTACTGGGGGTGGGGTAGGAGGAGCAAGCCTGTCAAGAATCTCGTGTCTGCAGTGAAGCTCCAGGGTTTTCTTGGTCCCCCCCCCACCCCCATTCTTGACCTACACTGCTGTTAAATATACTAACGTTTTGTAGAGGCGAATTGTGAGGTTGGATGCAGGATGGACATACTGGCTTGAAAAGTTTCTGAGACTCTCCTTGTACATCGTGTTTCTTTTTTTAAGTGCATATCTTATAGTAAAGAGAACAAACACTGATTGGTCTGGCTTGTTGAACAGCACAGACTAGATGCATCTAGGGTGCACACCTGATTCCTCTACAGACAGGCGTAGTATATGTCTACCACCCTTCACTAATTTCTTCACTAATTAATACTGAATGGTCTGGCATGTTGAACAGCACAGACTAGATGCATCCAGAGTGCGCACCTGATTCCTCTACAGACACATGGTAATATATGTCTACTAGCCTTCACTAATTTCTTTATAAACATGCCCATTCCTTATTCATGTTTAAACTAAAGAAAAGAATTCACTATTTGCTATATCCCAAGTAGTAGGGCATTGATGGCCAGAAACTTTCTAAGTGCTGGAACATTCTGCATCCTGTTTACACCAGTAAATTCATTGACAGAAACATTAAAATATTTATTATTGTTTATTTAGTATGTGTGTGTCCTGGGCATACAACCCAGGGCTCAGTGTATGGCTGAGGTCAATTTGTGAGACTTGGTTCTTTCCTTCTACCATGTGGGGCCCTAGATTGGAATCAGGCAGTCTTGCTTGTTGGTAAGTGCTTGACATCTTGTTTTGTCATAGTGACATTAGGTATGGTCATCTGGAAGGAGAGAACCCCAGCTGAGAGGATACTTACATCAGACCGCCCGGAGGCAAGTTTGTGGGACATTTTCTTGATTAGTAACTGTTGTGTGCAGTGCCACACCTGGGCAGGTACTCCAGAGTTTAAAAAAAGAAACAGATTGAGCATGTCATAGAGGAAAACCAGTTAGCAAATGTTCTTCCACAGTCTCTGCTTCGGTTCCTGCCTCGAGGTTCCTGCCTTGAGTTTCTGGCACGACTTCTCCTAAGTTGCAAGATGAAATAAAAAAGCTGCCTTTTGTTACATTTATCACAATAATAAAAAGCAAATCCAATTAAAAAAAGAGCCCATGCAAACTTTTTCTTTAAAGTTTGTTGAATTTCAGTAATAAAATGGGTCCATTTTATTGAATGTGAATTGTATCTTAATAAATTTAGTTTAAGAAATATGGAGGTTTAGATAGTGTGTTGTTTGCTTTGGGAAGAGTGAGGAAATGATCTGTTTCATCCTGATCCATGACAATCATGGTGGCCCCTATCTTCTCACTACCCCATATGTGACGGCAGCGAGTGGCACATCTAGGTGGCCTGAGCTTGAGGGGCTAGAATCCACTAAATGTGATGAATGGGCTATATACACATTGCCACTTTGCTGCTGGGTCGCCCAGGCATTCCTTCCATTCTCATAGAACTCCTCTCCTTACAGTGAGGTCCTAAGTTCTTCCCCCAAATATCTAGATTCGTTAAACTTATGTAATTGTTGTTTTGAAGTGAAGTAATGAAATAAAGTTAGGGGTTTTTTTTCAAAGAATAACTAAAAATCTTAGCTATCAAATGTGTTTTAGCAAACTATAAAAAGTACAAATATTTTTGATGAAGGAATAACCATACATCAGAACATGGAAACTTGACATGTATCTGCATGAGAAAAAAATCACAGACAAATACATAAACTTCCTCTGCAGTCCTTACATTACTCAGTGATTTGTAATTTCATTACTAGCAATAAAATACTTTTATGTTCAAGTTTATAATATTGATTGATTAATAGAATAAACTTTTCTCTACCGTAATCTCAAAGCATTGGAAGCAAATGCAATGGAATGAGCATAAACATCTTTGAACAAATTATTATGGATTCTCAGCCTCATATCGATCAGAAAGTCATTTTTCTTCCAAAGATTTTTTTTATGAGTGTATGTGTAATACTGCCCAAATTTTCTTTCTGTTTCTGTCAATCTATATATACATCAATATAGTAATAAGTTGTCTGGCTCAGACTAGCCCTGAAAAATCTCTGATGGGAAGAGATGCCCAATCAGCTTCAAGGCTGCCAACGAAGATTTTCCAGGCTCAGTTCCCCCATAACATTGCCTGTGCCTCCAATCGGCAGAAAGTTGTTTATGGAAAGCTGTACCCAAATGCCCAAAATACAATTTGTAAATGTTTATTTTCATTATAAATGGTTAATGATCATAGTTAATCTCTTTCTAGAAAAAAAAGAGAGAGATGATAAAATAATAAAAGGTGTGTGTGTGTGTTTCACAAGTACAGGAGCAGAGACACGGGATCCCAAGTGCTGGGCTTAAAGGTGTGTGCCACCATTTCCTGGCTCTGTTTCTCTCCTGGACTGGATCAATCTTATTTAGCCCAGTGTGGCCTTGAACTCAGAGTTCCAGAGCGATCTCTGCCCCTGCTTCTCCCAAGTGCTAGGATTAAAGCGCTATCACTCCCGGACCTCCATGGCCAACTCTGTATCTGACTCTCTGATCTTCAGGCAAACACTGCTGGTATGGCCAAGAACATGAGACTGAATAGGCCATGGGGCTACTGGAAAATCAATGATAGGGATTTGGGGGATGGTCCCTCTATTTTCTTTAGCACAAACATTGAATCCACCCACTTCCTTTTCATCAACTCTTAACTCCTGAAATGTGATCTTTTGAAGATTGTGAGAAACTCACGAGATCTCTTGATCTTGGAAATTTAGTGATGTCCTCATTTGCTGTGTCTGGAACAATTAGATAAAGGCTCAGGAATGAATGTTATGACCAGGCCAGAATAGAGACAAAGGTTTTAATAATAATAATAAAAAAAAAAGTATGCTGCAGGATAAACAGAAACAACAGACAAAAGATTAGAAAAAATTGTGCCCAAGAGGGGACTGGGTGTCTTTTGACAGCAGCTAAGAGGAGCTACTTATTTAGTCTTACCTTTTTGTGCAAGAAGTAGCCATCTCACCTGTTAAATAGCAGAGACTGGTCATTTCGGGAGAGGTAACTATCAGGAGGCATTTGGAGTTAGGCTTTATTCATTTGTAGAGGGCATTATCCATCACTGAGTCACACTCCAACCAGTCAAGGCCAGATTGATCAAGCATGGGGGTTTTTGTTTTGTTTCTTTTCGGACCATTTATCTCTACACTATTATTTTACTATTTGAGAATTTCATCTCCTTGCTTTTATTATTATCCATTCTTTTTCTTCCTAGCAGGGAAGTGAGGGTATCAATCATAGTTGTTTTACATTCCTTTCCTGGTAGTTGAAGAACCCGTGTCTTAACTGACTATTGTTGAGGGTGCTGTGGTGGGAACATAGACAGGCACCCTTATGTTAGTCAGTGATGATGCCACAGTTGGTGGAATACTAAAGAACTCACAAACTAAGTTTTGTTGGCTCCCAATCACTACCTAACCACCATTACTCTTAAGAGTGTGGCTGTAGCATTCATGAGAGTTCTTTTATTTTAATGTTGCTTGGTGGTGTTAGTTCTCAGACAGAATGGCTACAAAAGAGTTAAAGAAGTCACAAGTCCAAAGACGGCTATGGGAGAGAGAGCAGAGAACTTACACAGTTGCAGAGTCATTATAGCTGGCTAGATAGTAACAACTATGACAACACAGTATTGTTACATTCAAAGAAACTGGACCTCACAGCCAAATTATGCCTTGAAGCACTTAAGACTGCTAGCCTACTGTGTACTCAGCCTGTTTTTCCCCTGGGGGAAGGGGAGGGATTTCACATCATGTACTCCAATCTCTGTCATCTCCCAGTCTCTCCATCTGCCCTTCTCTCTTGCAGTGTCCCCCAAAGGAAAGCTAAAAAAGAATAAAAATAAACAATAATGAAAGAGAAAGAAAAATACTTCACTTCTCTGTCTTACCCACTTCTCCATGCCCCTTCATTTACCTTAGTGGCACTGGGAGTTGCTGTGTATCGTGCAGCAGACGCTCTTGTCTGAACAGCTTTACTTACAAATGTTCATTGTGTAGTGTGTTGTTGGTCAGGTTCAAGGCTTCTGGCTTTGGTACATGATCAATACTGGAACCTCTTGGATATCTTGCTGTTGCCCCCAATCATGGAGATCATGAGAATAAGTTTCCTCAGGACCAGACCCTTCCCGCACTCCAGCAGGTCACAGATAGGGTACATGTTGGGGAGTACCAACTCCAATGGGTATGTACCTAGGTGGCAGCTGAGTTGGTCAGT
This sequence comes from Phyllotis vaccarum, assembly GCA_033318265.1. Classification (NCBI taxonomy): domain Eukaryota; kingdom Metazoa; phylum Chordata; class Mammalia; order Rodentia; family Cricetidae; genus Phyllotis; species Phyllotis vaccarum. The sequence goes on from JARWLC010000012.1 coordinate 3,309,247, forward strand.
CTGGCTTCTGGGACTGAACCTCTCAGGTGAGGGGTGGAGCCAGCTCTCTCAGGCCTATGGTAAGGGAACCAGTTTTCCTATTAGGGGTAGGGGCAGCTTTCTTGTGCTGAGATCTTCAGGGACTGTGGTTCCAGGGCCAGGAGGTTCAGGGTCAGCTTTTCTGTCAGGGAGACAGCCCATCCAGGGTCAGTGAGGATTAGGACAAGCTCAGCAGGGCCCTAGCACTTCAACACATGGTTTACTTCATGGTTCAACACATGGTTTTCATGGGACTCTGTGGTAGCATGGGCAATGGACAGTCACAGACCTCAGCTGCTGCTGGACCATGGACCAGACATGGTTATTGACAGCAGTTTAGGGCTGGATATCACCATGACCCCTGGTGGCAGTGTGAACCTCCCAGATCTGCATGGGTCCAACAGCAATGTGGTCCCCAGGCTCCAATCTGGCCCCATGTGGTGGTTCAGACTTTGGGCAGTCAGCTGCCCTCGATGGCAATGAGAGTCACTGAGCTCACTACAGAGTGGCTACAGCAGGGCCATGGCCACAAAAATGGCCCCCAGCCACAGTTCAGGCCTGGGTGTCAATATGGCCCCTGTGTCAGCACAGGCCACCCGGGTCTCCAAGGTCCCAGTAGCAGGCCTTTTGATTGTCTCAGGAGTCAATGACTTTACAAAGTTGCTTGGCTTTGTTTGTTTGTTTGTTTGTTTTTTGTTTAAATCTAGACATGACAAACAGATAGACAGGCCCTTCTTATGATGAGACTATAGTTTTCTTTTCCTCTGATCTCTTATTTCCCCCAAACACGGCTCATTTACTCATGTGCCTCCTCCAGTGTTATGAAGCCTTAATGACGTGGTAAGGACCGAGCAGAGGTGAGCTGCCCCACACTTTGTGAGTTCTGTTTATATGTGCCTATGCACTGTGAACCTCCCGAGTGCTTGCCAATTTCTTCCTTGTCCACAGATGACACAGAAAGGCTAGAAAATTGTGCAATTGGGCCATTTACCTTTTCCCTATCAGATGAAGCTTTGATATTTTATCCTGTCAGGAGGGTTAGATTTACTTTGGTGGAAGCTCCAGAACAAGTTTTAAATGTCTGGGCCCCACTTTCTTCTTTCCACAAACTAGAAATTTCTTTTTTGCTTTTTAGCAAAGGAACTTAGTGGGTTTCTTGAGTAAATCCCTGTTGAAAAGCCATCCTTGTGAGGGAAGCAGGCAGCCTGCTTGCAGATCTTCCCCCTCTCCTTCCTCATTCTAAAGCCATTCCTTTAGTCTCATCCCCTGCTCTATAGCAAACCACACCCTGTGCTGCCATCCTCCGATGACTAAGCACATCCTGGTAGAACAGCGTGCTCTCCCTCCTCCTATAGACCCACTTCAGTCCTCCAACCTCTGACAGCTCCTAACCCAGCCCTGTTTCTAAGTGTCCACTCCCAATATCTGGAAACACCTAGCAGACTCCCAGAAGAATGTCCCATCAGGCAACACACAGCCACCACACACTAATAAGAACCGGAGAAGGCAGCAGAAAGCAAGAAGTAAAAGACAAGACCAGATCTCAGATATCAGCACCTAGAGTTACAATTTTTCTAAAACCAGATGCCTGCCTAGATGGCAGCATGTAAAAAAGTCAATAATATCCATGACTATATCTTCCCTATAACATAAAAACCCAAACACAGAAGACCTTAAGAATTACAACATAGCTGAAGCACATGACTTCATGGATATGACAGAGGTCCTCAATGAGGAAATTAATAAATCATTTAAAGAAATCCATTAAAGCACAATCAAATCAGGGAAGGAAGTGAAAAAATAATTTCAAGACCTGGAAGTGGAAATAAAATCAGTAAAAATAACCTAAATTGGGGGAAATCTGAAAATGAAAATTTAGGAACTTAATCTTCAGAGGTAAGCTTCACCAACAGGATGCAAGGGATGGAAGGGAGAATCTCAGGCATTGAGGATACGATAGAATAAGGAGATGTCTCCATTAAAGAAAATGTTAAACATAAAAAACTCTGTCACAAAATATCAAGGAAATCTAGGACACTCTGGGACACGGAAACTAAGAAAAATAGAAATAGAGGAAAAAGAAACTCAGGTCAAAGGCAAAGAAAATATTTTCAACAAAATCATAGAGAAAAATTTCCCTAAGCTAAAGAAGATGTCTACCAAGGTACATGAAGCATGTAGGACACAGCATAGATGGGCGAGAAGAGGCATTGCCCTTGGCACATAATAATTAAAATTCTAAGTGTAGAGGACAAAGAAATAATATTAAAAACTGCAAGGAAAAAGACCATGTAGCATATAAAGGCAGACCTATTAGAATTATACCTGCCTTTCCAATGGAGACTCAAAAAGCCAAAAGGGCCTCAAGAGATGGCTACAGACTCTAAGAGATCACAGATGCCAGCCTAGACCAAGCAAAACTTTCAATCCCCATAAATAAAGAAAATAAGACATTCCTTGATAAAACCAAATTTAAGTATTCTCTATCTACAAATCTAGCTCTACAGAAAGCACTAGAAAGAAAACTCCAACCCAAGGAGGTTAACTACACCCAAGAAAACACAAGGAATAAATGACCCCAGACTAGCAAACCAGCATATACCCACACACCACCACCACCACAACAGCAACACAACAGGATCCATTCTTCTGCTGAATCCAAGAAGCACACCTTAACATCAAGGACAGGCATCACCTCAGGGTGGAAGGTTAGAGAAAGAGATTCCAAGAAAATGGATCCAAGGAAAAGCTTGTGTAACCATTTTAATATCTGATAAAATAGACTAGCAGAACTAATCAGAGTAGAGAGGGATGAATACTACATACCTATCAAAGGAAAAATGCACCAAGGGTACGTTGTTGTTATCAGAATCTATGCACGAAACACAATGGGGCAACCACGTTATGTAAAAGAAATACTACTACTGCTTAAATCATACATTGACCTTCACACACTGACGGGAGACTTCCAGACCTCACTCTCACCAGCGGACAGGTGATCTAGACAAAAACTGAACGGAAAAATGCTGGAGTTAGCTGACATTATAGGTCAAATGGACGTACCAGGTATTTACAGAACACTCAAACACAAAAGAATATGCCTTCTTCTCGCATCTCATAAGCCTTTATCCAATATTGACATATACTCAAATACAAAGCAAGTCACTACAAACACAATAAAATTGAAATAATATCCCGAATCCTATCAGACCACCACAGATTAAAGCTAGATATGATCAACAGCAGAAGCAATAGAAAGCTTACAAACACACGGACACTAAATAAGTCTCTACTGAATGAAAAATGGAACAGTAATTTTGAAAGAAATTAAAGACTTCCCATAAATCAATGTAAATAAATACACAGTGTGCCCAAATTATGGGACACAATGAAGGTAGTGCTAAGCACAAAGTTCATTTCACTAAACGCCTATATATATTATATAATATGTATGTGCATATATTATACATATATTACAATTGACAAGACCTCATACTAGAGACTTAACGGCTCTAGGCTCTAGGACAAAAAGAAGTGAACATACCTAAGAGGAGCAGATGGCAGGAAATGATCAAGCTGAGGGCTGAAATCGATGAAATAGAAACAAAGAGAATAGAAAGAATCAGTGAAACAAAGAGTTGCTTCATTCAGAGAATCAGTAAGATAAACAAATCCTTATTCAAATACCGAAATTAACAAGATCAGAAATGAAATGGAGGTGTAACAACAGGTACTGAAGAAATCCAGAAAAATCACAAGAATGTGCTTCATAAACCTGTATCCTGAACCTAACCCTAACTCTAACCTTAACCCTAGCTTGTACTCCATCAGACTGGAAGATTTACACTTACCAAAGTTAAATCAAGATCAGATAAGTGATTAAAGCAGACCTATAACTTCCAATGGATAGAAGCAACCATTATACGTGTGTATTGTTAAGAGAGCTAACAAAATGTTTCCTTGTAGCTTTTTCAAGCAACCTTAAATGTTGCCTATCTCTACACCCTAACCCTGTTGTCTTCCTGCCCCTATCCATTAAAGCATCCCCCGTTTCTCACTTTATGAGCCTCTATCTTACTAACCCTCTCTAGAACACCTCTTCCTGCTTCCCCCAGGACCCCTTTCTGCTTTCCTGACTTTTTTTTTTTAAACTCCAGACTACACACTCATATCTAAGAACTCAAAGTTAGGACTCACAAATAACAAAACAGCATCTGTCTTCTGGGTCAGGGTCATCTCAAACAGTATGTCATTTTCCTGCTCCATCCACTTAACTGCAAATTTCATGATTTCATTTTGATTCAAATCTGGAAATAATTCCATTGTGGTTATGTGCATTTCTATCATCCATTTATCAATTGAAGGACATTGATCTTATTTCTATTTCCTAACTTGTAAATTGAAAACAATGAACATGATTGAGCAGGTATCTGTAGTAAAATATGGATTCTTTAGATAGTGTATGTGGGGGGCGGGTATCTTTTCTGTACACCTAATTATTTCAGACAGGTCTCTTCCCTGTACCTGGAATTTACCAGCCCCAAGGACCTCTTTTCTCTGTTTCTGTGTGTCAACATTGGTAGCTTTTTGCAGAGGCTGGGGTTTGAATTCAGGTTCTTATACTTGTACAATAAGCCCTTAACTGAGCCATCATCCCTGTTTAAATTTTTTTATGACTGAAAGTTAATTGTACAAGATAATGGTTCCACTGGAAATGATTTATTAAAGAGTTTACTGATTTATGTATATGGGTGCTTGTCTGCATGTTTGCACACCAGAAGAGGGCATTGGACCCCATGAGACTACAGTTAGAAATGGTTGTGAGCCACCATGTGGGTGCTGGGAATTGAATTTGGGACCTCTGAAATAGCAGCCAGTGCTCTTAAGTGCTAAGCCATCTCTCCAACCATAGAAATGATTTCTTAATATTGTGTATTTGCAGATATACACTCTGGTAGAGCTTTCTTACAAGTTTCTAGTAATTTAATTCCTGTTTGATTTACCACATCCTTCTGAGGAAGAACCAAAATACAGTAAGCTTAGAGATAGAAGTAAATTTACTACAAGCCAACAATGTGCCATTCTTGTGAAGCTTCGAGAATAGTGGAGGATTTTCTCCTTTTGCATTCACTGATCTTTGAAAATAGTTTTGCCATAAGATGGTTTTATTTTCTTTGAAATGTTCTAAGTTACTATAACACAAAACATCATTTATCTAATATCTACCACTCTACTCATAACAGTCCATTTGGGCTTATCTACAGTGTCACCTTCCCTGAGCATAGCTGGTTACCAGAAATCAGGAAAATCTACAGATAAACACTGAGACATAGTGATGGCCAAAAAACAAAACAAACAAACAAACAAAAAAAAAAACCCCACCCTCAAACCTTGGGATTAGCACCAGCAAGATTTACAGCATGAGCTGGTAAATTTGCCCCATTACCATTTTTATGTTAACCAGGACAACTGAGCTAGTCCCTAAGTCTTTGTTTCTTTGTAAAGTGGGGAACAGACCTTACTTTAGCATCACCAGATTGTTAATACTGGTACCACCCCTGGCATTGGTAGCCTCAAGAACTCCCTCCTACAGTGACTCTGAGCTATATGGTTTGGCCCATTGAACATTATCAAGCAGAGCCTTGAAAACCATTTCATAGTAGGTGTGGTCTTAGAATAGTTATTGTAACCACAAACCACTCTGTAAAGGCGTCCAGTTACTGGAGAAACTCAGTGAAATGAAAATTGGTTGGGAAAAAATAACCCCCAAAACAAATAAAAAAAATATCCAACCAGCAGCCGAGTGATATGGGGTAGAATACACTGGTCTAGAATACACTGGTTAAAGTGACAGAGATGTGTGTTTCCATCAGTTCTCCAAGGGGTGAAGTGAATAAACAAAGAAATAGCCGAGAAAGAACACACAGACCTTCCTGGTCTCTTTCTGGGAACTTCATTTACCTTTACAAGCAATCCATTCTGTCCCACGAAAGAATGAGACTCAGGGATAGATCTCTGAAGAAGTTGGAGATACTAGAGGGAATAAACACCACAGTCAAATCTTACCCAGCTGTCTTATAGCTTCCTCAGCCTCGCTTCCCTTGGAATGGTTTTCTCTGTGTTTGATCCCGTCTTAAGTATTCTTTGGGTAATTAAGGCGTGGCCGCACCACACCGGCTTGGGAGCCTGGAATTCCTTCTATAATCTGAAGTGACCTTGACTCAGTTGGGATTAAGGGTGTATGTCACCACTCCCAGGATACTCCCTGTGCTGGGATTAAAGGTTTGAATCACCACTCTGATTTTCCTAGACTGACTGTGGTTAGAGCTCTGGGACTTCTGGAGCTTTTACTAACCCCCCACATAGACTGTGGGTAGATTCCCTCTGATATCTCCAAAACCTCTGAAACTTTATTAAATCCCCACACCATTCAGAATAGGAAAGTTTGGGGCTGTGGAGCCAAGTGCTACTCACATACGGGGCCTCAGTTTCACATCCCAGCACCTCTACACTCATTGAGGGCTGCAGTGCACATGTAACCCCGAAAATATGGAGTGGAGACAGAAGGATCCCCAGGGCTTGCTGGCTAGCCAATCTTTTCCAAATTGTTAAGTTCCAGGTTCAGTGAGAGACCCTTTTGCAAAAGCTAAGGTGAAGGTTGAGAAATACACTCAATTTAGACCTCTACTCTGCACATATCTGCACACATATTGATATATAAATACAAATTCACAGAGGCACACAAAGAATAGATTAGCTTGTGATGAAAAATCCTAATATTTTAACCATTTAAAATCACACAGGCCTGTTTCTCATGCATGTCTACTATGCCTATCTACACATAGAAATGTATGAGAAGCTACAAGCAGTTTAATGGTACAAAATAGTCCATCATGGTTATCTACATCATGTCCCGATGTAGGATGGTCTTTCTGTATGTTGTGAATGTGTGTTCCTACCACTAGTTAATAAAGAAGCTATTTGACCTATGGTAAGAAAGCTTATGGCTTGGCAGGAAATCTGAGAGGGGGGGAGGGGAGAAGAAAGGTGAGATTGGAGAAAATGCTGTTAGCTGCTGGGGGAGCAAGATGTAATGGAACACAGGTAAGCCACGAGACACATGGCAATACATAGATTAATAGAAATGGGTTAATTTAAGATGAACGAGCTAGTTGTTAAGAAGCCTGAGCCATAGACCAAACAATTTGTAATTAATATGTCTGTGAACAATTATTTTATAAGTAGCTGCAGGACCTCAGATGGGAGAGATTCATCCAGACCACTGGGCTAGGCAGGACAGAGAAAAACTTCTGCCTATAATGACTGGAATTGCCAGTTTACTACAAGGAAAAGAAATGTTAAAGACTACTCTTTAAAACTTGCTTGGCATTTTACCAAAGTATCAAATATACATGTCTAAAATTTAAAGGGACAACATAGTGTGATCTCTATGCCAGGAAGAAAGAAATAAAACAAATTTTTAAAATGTTAAGATTTATTTTAGTAATTATTTACATGAATGTATGTTCACACATGCATATAGGTACTCATAGAGGCCAGCAGGGGGCATCAGATCACCTAGAGCTGGAGGTACAGGTAGTGATGAGTTGCCTGATTTGGGTGCCAGAACTGAACCCAGATCTTCTAGAAGAACACAAGTGTCTGTAACCACTGAGCCATCTCCCCAGTCCTCTAACATTTTAAACCATTATTAACAAGCATGAGTAAACACATGCTTGTTTGCTCACTGCCTATAAGGTTGGGTATTTGATGTTTTGACACACCTTGGCATTTGATTTTCCTCTGTAACCACTTTCGTCCTGATGCTGAAACTTGTAAAGATGAAGCATTTAGTGATTACCCCGTGCACAATAATGTGCCGGTGTGCAAATGTCCTTGTGTATTCCCGTCTTACAGATTTTACATTGACCACTGCATACACTCTTAGAGCTGCACACAATGATACAAGGAACAGAGGCAGCAGGGAAAAAGGGAGATAGCAACAAAACTTCAGGACATCAGACTAAAGCCTTTCAACATTTTGAATTCTTAATGAGACAGTTCTTTGCTGTCCCAGGTCTCAAGATGGAAAGACAGGGGGTAGGAACACCATTGAGGCACTCCCCCTTTACCTGTCGGAGCCTGCGCAGGAGCAGGCCACGCCCTCTAGCACTTACCCGGGGCTGAGGCGCCAGACTCAGCAGAGGCTCAGTGAATCCTCCCGCGGGTGACAGTGATCCGAGCAGGTAGCAGCAGTGCTTGCCTTCTGGCCCGCCAGCTGCTGGCACAGTTCTAGGATATGAGATAGCTCTCGGGTGAACCTTGGGATGTCTGGAACGTGAACTGGAGCTGCTGCAGGGCTGGAAGGAGTTTTATTTACTGAATGCACCAGAACAAATTAGTCGTGGGATAGAATGCCAGAATATTTTAAAGAATGTTCTCTTCGAGTAGTATTCGCCCGTCCCCTGTATTTAAAGCTAATTTATGCCCTCTGGCGGTATAAATTGGGATAGCCTTCAAAAAAACAATACTGGTCCCCTTCTCAGAGTCCCCAGAAATTGTGAAATTCTTAATTTCACCCACTTGACAAAAGCTTAAGGGACCTTACCAAATTTAAGGGATTCTGCTTTGGTTTTTTGTTTGGTATGAGAGACATGATTTCAACAGAGCTCAGACTGGCTTCCTTCTATAAGCCTTCATTTTCTGCAATGGGTGTTTAAGCTAGCAAATGTGGAAAGGTGAACAAAATAGTGCATTCTAAGTGTTAGGTGAATATTAACCGTTATTATACTCACTGCTAATTATACTTACAGTTTATCTCATACACATTTGTTTGCATTTTTTGAGTCAGGATGCCATGTGGCCCAAGCTGATTTTGTCCTAACTTTGTACTTTGAACTTCTGATTCTTTTGCTTCCCCACTAAGAATGCTGGAACTGCAGGTGTACCCCACCACACCCACTTTATGTGGTGCTGGAGGTGGAACCCAGGGCTTTGTGCATGCTAGGCAGGCACTATACCACCAGAGCTCTATCAATATCCATGTATTATTTTAATTTTCTTATAGAAACAATTTCAGACATGACAATTTCTAAGGGTAGAGGAAGTTATTTTAAGGAGTCGGAAGTTAGAGGGAGTTAATTGAGAAGAGATTTTGTCCTAAAATACCAAAAGGGGGAAACAACCCTGCACTCCTAGTCCATGCTTTTAATCCCAGTGTTGGAGAGATGGAGAAGGGTGGACCCCCCACCAGGGGCCCCAGTGGCCACTTAGCCTAGCATACTTCAAAAGTGCCAGGCCAGTGAGAGATGTTGGGGGAGAGGGTAAGAGAAAGACAGAGAAGAAAATGAAAAAAAGACCTAATGCCCTCCGGCAATCACATCTACTTTTCCTACACCCCTCACGTTTTAAAAAGAAGGGTCAGGCTTGTTCTACCTCTTTGTCTGTACCACACTGATCTTCCAACTGTCCTGCTTCCTTGGCATCTTCGAGTTTACCCCTCTTTGGCTCAGCCATGTTCCTCAAGGACTTGTGAGATGTTTTCGTTTTGTTTTCACACAGGTATTTTGTGTGCTAGGCATTAGCTTTAAGGCTGAGCTGCATTCCCAGCCCCTATTTAAATATTATTATTGTTGGTTTTTTAGACAGGGTCTGGAATTCGCACTTTTACTGCATCGGCTTCTTAAGTGCTGAGATTACAAGCTGTGCTACTTGAGTTTTAAAATGGAGTAGTTTTCCTCCTCCAGCAAGTGTGAATATAAGGCACTTTTAGTTTTGAGCTCTTGATTTTCTCGCATGACGTTACAGGTGAAATAAATACACTGTATACAAAGGGAAATTCCTTATTAGGCATATAGGAGTACCAGATATTTGTCTATCGGTGCATTCATCTAACATAAGTGAATGGTAGCAACTGACATTGTGGTGATTACAATTGCAGTGTCAAGCAAGTGGCTGGATCACTTGTGAAAATAGTATTATAATGCAGGGTTCAGTAATCAGCGAACTGGGTGGGCATCAGTGAACTGAGTGGGCATCAGCGAAATGGGTGGGCATCAGTGAACTGGGTGTGCATCAGCGAACTGGGTGGGCATCAGTGAACTGGGTGTGCATTAGCGAACTGGGTATCAGCGAACTGGGTGTGCATCAGCGAACTGGGTGGGCATCAGTGAACTGGGTGGGTATCAGTGAACTGGGTGGGCATCAGCGAACTGGGTGTGCATCAGCGAACTGGGTGTGCATCAGCGAACTGGGTGGGCATCAGCGAACTGGGTGGGCATCAGAGAACTGGGTGGGCATCAGCAAACTTGGTGAGTATCAGCGAACTGGGTGGGCATCTGTTTTCTGTCATCCTCTTCCTCTCTGTTTTCATAAATGCGTACTTTAAGGAATTCTTGTAGTTCAAAAAAGATGTTCTATTTTGTGCATATTTAGAATTAAACTATTATATTGTTACGTTTGTGTTGAGAAGAGGCTAAGGTCCTAATGTCTGCTCTCTCATCTTTATGGGATTTGTGAGCTTTTGTAGACCTTTCTAATTTGCCATGAACTTCACTTTATGGTCTAGAAGCTGAATGAAAGCATCAGTTAATCTTAGGGGTCCTTACATAATTTTAAATTCTTCGTGTCTTTAAGAAAAAACATATTTTATCGTGTTTATATATACCAGAGTGAGCTTGTGGATGTTAGAGAAGGGTGGGAGTCCTTCCTCCATGGGTTTCAGGGATTACACTTGGGTTGTTCCCCGCCTAACTGTCACACTGTTCTAGTCACTTAATGCCTTGGTGTCAGATTAGAAGAGATTTGGTCCACTCATGTTTTCAGGAACAAGATGCATATTTTCCATGTTTTCTGAACTGGTCCATATGAAATAGGAATTTTGTCACAGTAAAAGACACACACTGTTTCAAGAAATAACTGGGTATGAAGTGCTTTTGGTTTCCATCTTAGCTAATGATTTGAATTCTTGTTGCTTTTTCTGTCAAGTCTTGAGTTATAAGTTATTAGAAAAGCAAAATTCTGGGTAGAGAGATGGCTCAGTGAGCCGCACATCAGAACTGATAGCCTGAGTTCAGAACCCAAGCTGACCCATTAGGACAAGAAACACGAGTGTCTGATTTCAGGGCCAACCTCTCCACATATAGAGTTCAAGGCTAGCCAGGGGTACATAATGAGACCCTGTTTCAAAAAAAAACCTTTAAAGCAACCGTCACTAAAAATCTATTGTTTTCTAAAATAATAAAATAATTTGGTTCCTCTGTTCCTTTCATAGGATTAATATGAGACGATTCATCATCCGAGATTGAAGATGTGAAGGAAGTCATTAAGAAGGCCTCTTGACCTTCTAAAACAGCAGTAAGAGCCCTGGACCTGACTGTAAGGCACCAGATCTTACCTAAGGAGCAGAGAACAAAATCCGAGGAGTTAGAACAGGCTTGACATGTCTAGCAGTGTTGGCCACTTGGGATGCAGTATCAGAAGCAGGAGAAACACACTCATTTGGGCAGCACCTTTGTGTTTTCCTAGTCCTTAACACATCAGTAACATTCCAGCAGCAAAATGAAGTCAGCAGAAACTGTCAGCTCTGTTTGAAAGAACAACATGATGAGACCTGGAGCTGAAGTGACTTCTAAAGTCACTAAGCTAGACTCTAGTGTGGAGGGCCTGGGCTAGAATCCTCACGGGCTGCTGTTGTTCCCCTGGACTCTGGTTCTGCTCTAATGAAAAGTTTTAGTTCTATGAAGTCCATGGAGTGATCTAGCTCCTGGGAGGGGTTGAACCCTATCCTCTGGCCTCATTGACAAGAGGAGAGCGGAGCCTGTAGGCTTTGCTTCTTCCTTGGTAACTTCCTGGGCTACACTGTATGATCTTCATGAGGGTTTACTTTTAAAATGCACACAGGCCTTAGAAGTGTGGAGTATATTTTCTTAAGTTACAAACAAAAAGTAAATTCACTGCAATGAATTTCATCTGTAGCTTATGACCTGTAGTTTCTTCATTCCTTAGGACAAATTCTCCCTTAAATTCTATCTCAAAAGGTTTTGGGGAAAGAAGAGAACAATGGGCGAAGATTTGACCTTCTCAGCATATTTTTATGAAGCTGGTTCAGCCCAAATCACAATTAAAGAATTCTTTGCTTTGCAGATGACTCTTTTTAAATAAATGACTATTGTAACCATTGTTGGAATGTCGGAATTCAAACCCTTACAGTGTAATTACTGAATTCACTTTTCCGACACCTTTTTACAGACTCTAAGATGCTGCTGGGAGACAAGAGAGTCTACTTTTTGGTGTCTTCATTGACTAGATACCAAGCCAGGTTACTGAAGGAAGGATACAGCATGTTATACAAACCATATAGTCAGCTGTGGATTCCCTTTGTGGCTCGTGAGACTGGGAAGTCATAGCAAGGCCTAAGCTACATTTCTGAGCTGAGGGAAGAGGCAATGAGCACTGAACAGATGGGCCGTCACTTCCAAAGTGACCAGTGAAAAGAAGGGAAGGTTTACACCTCGTGTCCCAGGACTTGGGACAGAGCTGTCTTCCTAGATTTCTTTTACATCCTGCCATTTAGAAAGAAATTACATGTATATACACCAATCTGGGCTTAAATAACTTCTCTGTATGTACAGGTGCACATGCCCCTGTGCTGATAATATTGTTTAAAGGCATTAGAAAAATAATGAGGAAAAACACAAGAAAAACTTTCTTTTAAATGCCACTTTGAGAACTAGGCACTGAGCTGGGCATAGTGTGAATGTCTTCAAGCCAAGCACTCCAGACACAGGCCTGGTGTGCATAGTGAGTTTCAGGACAGCAAGAGGCCACATAGATTCTGTCTCAAAAACACAAAACAAACCTAGGTACTAATCATCAAAGAGCTTTCAGATTATAGGCTAATTAGTCCTTCCTGCCGAATTTGAGGTTCTTTGGTGGGAGTAAGTGTTGGAACTGCAGTGGACAGGGCAGGAATGCCTGCTGTGCAGAAAAGCTTCAGATAGGGATGACAACGTTTTCTATTACAATTAAAGTTTATAAAATAACCAAAATGAGCAGGTACGTATGCACACTTTTTTACACACATGTTCACAAAAAGAAAGAAAGAAAAGGTTGATGCTGGCCCTTACAAAATGGTCCTAATGTATATTTTAAAGCCATATGTCCTAGGCATGGTGGCATACTCTTGCAATCCCATCACCTGGGAAACAGATGGTTAGCTTTTTAGTTTGAGGACAGTGAAACTTTCCAAAACAACCAAGAATATCTTAAAAGATTAGAAAGCTAATGTATTAAAAAAATTCCTCTGTCCTCTATTTTTTGAAACCCATCTTGTAATTTATTCTTGTCAGTTCAATGGGCCTTCCTAGAACGGGTTTTGCTTGTGGTAAGAATGATTCTTCAGCATCACAACACTTAAGCTACTAAAGAAAAACTAAAGGAACAGACTTCCACAGATGAAGTTTTGACTTACCAGGAAGAAGAGGTTGCAGGCTGGCCACCTGTTCACATCTGAAAACGTGGCACAAAGATGAGGGAACCTTTGTTCTGGGGGAGACTTCCCAAAACCAAACTGCCAATCTGCATCACTCAGCTACTGAATTCTAAATGAGAGCAAACTAGCACGAGTGTTTGAAAACCAAAGAATGCACTTGACTGTTTGGGGTTTTGTCTTGAGATGGTTTCTCTGCATTTCCCAGGCTGGCTTGCAACTCACTGTTCAGACCAGGCTGGTTCACAGAATTTCTCTCTCTGCCTCCCAAGTACTGGAATTAAAGCCAGGCACCACCCCAACTGGCTTGCTGTTTTCAGTGTTGTGAATTATTCTTTTGTTTATTCTGAGAATAAGCAGGACCAGGATCTAGATCACTTAGAGACAAGGCAAATGGAAATAACTTGTCAATAGGCCAGTGCATGCTGTCCTTGGAAGAGGAGAGCCTTGGTGTTACTGAGAGTTATGCTGTCTTCAAGTCACTGTGGCGAATCTGAAACAGGCACTCCGAGCTGACTCTGGGTTGGACCGTATTAGCCTCAATCTTTTCACTTCTGCTTACATTTAGGAAAGCCAATCTCTACGCATTGATTGGCTCAACTCTAAGGCAATGTTAATGACAGAGCATATTTTATAGCATTGCAAAGATGTCCTCACTGTGTTATATGTTAAGACCTTATACCACGGAATTATTTGGGAAAACACCAAGTTCCATAAAAACTAATTGAAGTCTGATAACCAAAGCCCAAGGGGCTCTCTTCTCCTAGGGTCACTCCTCCATCATCCCCCTTGAGTATCTGACCCTGAATGAAGTTTCTATTGCCTCCAAAGGAAAAAGGAGCAAGTGCATCTGTGTAGTGACTTTGATGTGGATGAAACCCAGCTGCCTCCAGATTTTGTCTTTTAGACTGACTGTGTTCTAGGACTTCAAACATGTCATGTTCTGCTGATTTGCTTTGCACCATTTGATCTTGGCATGGAATATATGGCCTTCCTAAATATTTAAGAAAGTTATATTTGTTACTGAGATGTGGTCTATGTTATGTTTTTATTTTACTGAACTCTAAGAGTCTGTCTAAAACAGAGCTGGCTTAGGTTTCCTGCTGTGTCATTCATCCTTACTGTTTTCAAAATGTGGGAAGTAGTGTAAGGTATGCTGGGACCTCAGACCTCAAATGCTACAGCTTGCCTGAGTGCATATTACATACAAATATTTAATGATAGTTTACATATTCTCAATAAGGAATCCTACTAACAATCCTGATAGCTGTGTTGAAGTTCTAGAATCTTTAAGGTGTAGATTATAATGATTTCTCATATTTATGCAAGGACTCCTGCAAGGCATTTGCTCTGCATTAATTCTAACCTGCTAAAAAACTCAAAAGTAGCTAAAAACTCACCCAAAACCTATAGCCATAACAATCCTTCCAAAGTCACAGCCAGTTTTTGTTTGTTTGTTTGTTTGTTAATAGAAGTCTGGTGAGTGATTTTGAAAATAACCATAGTGCTTGGAATTAAAAGGTTAAGTGAATATAAAAACTCATACCCAGCTCCTTGAAAGCCTGGAGAATGAACAGCAGATTGTTTAGCACAGTGTGTGATGCCTTTTAGAGTCCAGCCTCAGAGGTGAGTACGACAAGATGGATCAGACAGCCTTTGCTTTAAAAAAGCATGGACTCTATTACAAGGAGTAATTTGAGATGTGCCAAATTCTGCCACTAGGGGGCAATCCACTACAACTTTGGAACTTAAAGACACCCGGCACTGAGGAAGATTTATCCATTTTGTACCCTCACCAACTCCCTCTCCTTCATTTTTCAGGATGACAACACCTTGCAGGTTTATGGCCATCAGGAGAATTTACTGCTAAGCTATATACTGATGTAATGAAATCTAATATATGCTTTGCCATGAATTATGAGATGTTACTTAGTTTGGGGATTTTATTACTTCAATCACTTATGACCATATTTCCTTTTATATGATTGCTCACTCTTTAAACATACCAGATGACTGTACATGGAACACCTAATAAAGTCCATACATGTTAGAACATTGTTAAAGTATAAATGTTTTCATTTATTTGCCATAATTTGTTTAAATTTTGATTATATGGGTGTTGGTACAAAAAGCGTAGCATGGTGCCAGTGAAATGGGTCAGTGGGTAAAGGCACTCCACCAAGACTGACAACCTGAGTCTAATTCCTAGAACTCACGTGGTGGGAGACAAGAACTGAAGCTGAAAATTGTCCTCTGACCCTCCAGGTACACACAGGCACGCAGGCATACACACACACACACGTGCATGCATGCATGCGCGCGCACACACACACACACATTCATACAGTGTGAAAATATAGAAATACTGATCTTAAAAATCCATGGCATGTTAGAATCTAAGATCTCACATATGATGATACATCTAAGTTAAATTTGGTTCAGAAATTTTTGTCTATGTCAGGAATTATTATCAGGAGGAGCTGGCTCACTGCTAGGTAGCTGAATTTTAGCCTATTTTCCAGAAAGCCTGTTGGTATTTAAGTGTTTTATGACAAACTATTAAATATTTCTGGATTCTGACTACATCGCCTACAGTAGAAAGAATGTATTATTTGTTTAACATTGAGTTTAATACATTTGCCTGTTTTGCATAAATGCCAGAAATGTAATTTTAAAATAAACTCCTGTGAAACTTCTGGTAACATTACTCAATCGAAATAATGTTCTGTTAGGATTCTAACTATTTCTTTTAATTTTACATACCTACAAATTGCATTTATAATCCAAACCAAAGGGATAATTATTTCTTTTCAAGAGTCAGCTGGCAGTTTCTTCTCTATGCATGTCTTTAAATTTTGCTTCACCACTAATTCTGGAAAGTCAGATGTGAAGTCAAGGATTCTGCAAGACTGATCTTTACAGTCACAGCTCTTCAGCTCTGAAGTGAAGATACTTGCCTACAGAGCCATCACAACACCTTTCAGCACCTTTCAGGGTTATGACTTAGTCTTTATTGTAAATACGAAGTAATAGTGATGAGAACTAGCCTTGCCTGAGACATTGCTTCTACTGTGTCTCACTTTATATCTTTTGCATTCTCCTCCACAGATGTCATTAGGCTTGTGACATGGAGTTGGAAATTGGACTTTAAAGTTTCATTTTAACACACATGCATCTGCACACATAATCATGCACAAATACTCAGACACAAAAAGTTCACTGTAAGTCCATATATTGTGGTACACAAGTGTAACCCTGGCATTCGGGAGGCTGAGACAGGAAGATCTCCAGTTCAAGAACAGCCTAGGATGTATGCTGAAACTAAATTACCCCAAGCAAACAAAAGTTTTACTCTGCTTCAACACATAATTTTGTGGAGATTGGAGAAAGAACATGTATGCATTTATGTTCCAGACAGGAGAAAACAAAATGTAGCACATTGTTTCTCAATTATGAACATTTGGGCTGAATACTTTGCAACTGAGAGACCAGACTAATTTTGAATTCATAGAGATCCACCTGCCTCTGTCTTCAGGGTGCTGGATTTAAAAGCATGCACCGCTACACTTGGCCCAAATGAGCAGAGTCTATTTTTGGAGATATCATAGGTAATTTCTTTTTGAGAGATTATCTAGCAAATGGGTTAGATGTGCAGGGACAGGGTTGGAAGTGCAGGCATAGAAGGAATACGTATGTCTCTATGGGGAAGATGCAGGTTGCTCATCAGTCTTTCTGTGAGCTTCTTACTTTGAATGATGGCTTTACTGTGCTGTGTTCTCCAGGGCCACTCTGCCTTTCTCCACCTTCCTCTGCACCCCAGCAGGCTGCATCGATATAGACCTTCTTCTCCTCTGGCTTCTTGCTTGAACTTGCTTCAAAATAGAATTACCTGCATGAGAAGTCAGACAGGAGAAGGCACATTAACCCCTAGATCACTTCCTGCTTGGCATTGGTTACATTCCTTTGCAGAAAGCAAATAGTTCATGTCAGCTATCCTGTGATCCTGCATCCCTGCCTCCTTATGATGGTAAATCTTGTCTACTCTGGGCATGCCTGTGAGGTTGCTTCCTGTGAGGTTTAAGAGAAGAAGGAAAGATCCATCCTGAATGTGGGCAGCAACATCTAACGGACTGGAGTGTGGATGGATAGAAAGGCAAAGAAGGAGAAAGTGAGCTGAGCACCCGCATTCATCTCTCTCTGCTTCCTGTTTGCTGATGAGATGTAAACAACCATCTTACACCCCTGCTGCCACGCTTCACTGTGATACATAAAGCCTTTCTTTCTTAAGTTCCTTTTGTCAAATATTTTGTAAATCCAACAATAAAAGTGACTAATGGGGCTGCTATACCACACCCTCCACAATTCTAATGCCTCACTTCTATCAACCTTGGTCCTCACTGACTTTTGCCTTCATCCCATTCAGTCCCTGGAGTGTCCTCAGAAGCCCGGCTGGATGTACCTCCTTTCCTATGCTCTCCTCAAAAGAGGCTGAGCTGAACTATGGGAATATCTGAAGCTGCCACTTGCAACTGGTTTGATATGTGCCCCTGGGAAGCCTTGGAAGCTTGCTCTTCTGAGGTTTCTGGACTTTCATGTCCCAGAATCAACCTCCAGGAGACCACACAAGTTACCCCTGGAGGAAATGGATCCTCAAATTCTGCCTCTGACCATGACAGATCCGCTTCCAATACTCTCTTCTACACTGTCTAACACAGGTAATGCTGGCACAGAAGAGATGTTTGCTACATGAAGAAAAGCAGAAGGCTAGGCCATCTTGACACACAGCTGCACTCTCTCTCGACAAGCTCTTTGCTCCTGTTTAACCCCCAAGTCCCTGAACATGCCACAGGATTCTGCCTGATCCCCTTCTTCCTGTTTCCTTCTAGGCGTGCTGCTGCTGGTCCTTACCCTTCTCTCTGTTGTTCAACCTTCACAATTAGTGTTACATGGTTACATGTTGTTTATCCAGAGAATCTTTCTCTTATGCCCAGACCTCATATTTCTGTTGACTTTTTAAAAGATACCCACTGCCTCAATAGCTTGTTGCTTGACAAAAACAAATGTTATTTACCTCACCCTCACTGTATGCTTCTCATGGTCACCTTTAGTCTTTAATAATCTCTGAGTACTATCACAGTCTTTCCCAGGGATGTGGATAAAGTAGCACAAGATCCCAGTAAGAAATCAAGCAAACAAGTCTAAGTTCTGTCTGGTGTGTTGCTATTCTTCCCCCACTGGAAATTAGAATGTCCACAGCTGTATACAACTACTTTTTTGTGCAATTAGTAAGAATATGTGAAAGCTCTCTTAGCATATCTCTCAAGGTACATACACAAAATACCTGACAAAAGAGACTTAAGGATGCCATGGTTTATTTTAGCTCACAGTTTCCGAACACAGTCCCTCATGGTAGAGAAAGCATTGTGTGGGAGCTTGAGCCATGGAATTGTCACTTTCTCATCTTTAAAACGTTTTCATTATTAATGTGTATATCTGGGGGCAATGCAGTCACACATGTGGAGGTCAGTCTGTACAATGAGATGGGAACAACCACTTACATTTACAGTGGCCATTCCCGTCTCCCTCACAGACATATCAGAGGTCTGTCTCCTGGAGATTCTAGTTCCTGTCAACTTGCCCGTCCCTGTGAGACCCACACTAATCCAGTCTTTCTATGCGTTAGATCTCTAGGCAGATTCATCCTACAGAACTGCAAATTTGTGATATGTCCTCCTGTTCACTTCCTTCCCATCCTGACACCATCCACCCTCTGTCCACCCTCTATTCCTGGGCAGTTTTTTTTTTTAAATAGATTCCGTATATGTGAGATTATGCAGACTTTTCTTTCTGTGTCTGGCTTATTTCACTAAGCACAATGCCTTCCAAGTTTGTCTCTCTTGTTGCAAACGGCAGTATCTTGTTCCCCTTTTTATTAGATGATACTCCATTGCATCCACACACCACAATTTCATTACCTATGCATCTGTAATCACATGTCAGTTGTTTCTACATCTTTTCTACCTTGAGAACTACACTACACTGAGAACGGTGACGAAGATATCGTTAGGAGGAAGTGATTCTGCTTCCTTTGGATAAATACTCGGAAGCCAAATCACTAGATCATGCAATAGTTCTACTCATAATATTTTCTTGAGAAACATCCAGACAGTTTTCCATAATGGCTGCACCAATGTACGTTTCCATCTCAGTGTAAAAGGGTTTCCACTTCGTCACATTCTCATCAACACTGGCCGTCTGTGTTTCATAAAAGCCACCCTAGCAGTTGCTCAATGATGTCTTTTTGTACACTGTTTCCACCGCTCTAAACATTAGGGCTGTTAAGCACCTTTTCACGTACCTGCTGGCCATTTTTCTCTTTTCTTTTAGAAAATTATCTAGTTCTTGGCCTATTTTTTTGTTGAATTTCAAAGGCTTCCACAATGTGCTCTTCAAATTACTTCATATTTACACATTTAACTCCAGTTTCTATTGGTTGCCTGATTTAGTTTTTAAAGTCCACCTAATAAATAAAATCTTTAGTTTTAAAAGTAGTGTACAATGTGTACACTTTCTGATGAGATGGCTTGACCCATGCCTTCAGTGCTGGCACCAAGAGCAGCAGCCAGCCAGTCTGGTGCTCAAGTTAAGCCATATAGAGAATCACCAAGATGCTTACAACCAACCACACAAACAAACCCCAAGTGACTGATTCTCCAGACCACTTCAGAGATCAAATCAACTGTTTTGGGATATAGTCTTGGGTACAGGTGGTTTAAATAGATGATGAAGGCAGAGAAATGATGATCTAAAGAAAATATTCTGAGAGAAGAGTGAGTGCAAAGGGCCTGTGACAAGAATGGTCTGGGGTAGCTGGTAAGGAGTTGCTAAAATAGAAAGAGAGAGTAGTTCTGAGGTCAAAAAAGGAGTCACAAGGCATTTTAGATTAGGGGAAGGAGTTTGGAGTCTTTGTAAAATGCAACTGGAATCCCTGGAGAGTTTTGAGCAGTGAAATATTATTATAAAGCAAGAAGTATGTATAAAGCAACCTCATTCTTTTGAAAGAATGCATAACCCTCTGGATTATAGATGGGCCATAATTTATTCAACCACTTTATTGTTGATTGACAGTTGGGTTACTTCCAATCCAGTCCTGTTACAAATAGAACTTCGGAGAGTATCCCTGTGCACGTGTATTTTAGAACTGTTATGGGATCAAGTCCAAAAGCTTAAAACAATTTAGACCTGGAATGTGGTTGGTGGGAAAGGGGTGAAATCACTTAAGTTTTCTTGTTGTGCAAGGGAGCGAGAGCCTGTAAGCTCGAGTGTTTCAAATGCATGTTCCACATCAGCCCAAATCAAGCTATTCTAGCAGACCATCAAATTTAGCAAGCAGCCACCACCACAGTGTCTACAGAGACACTGATGTGTGAGAAACGTGGCCACACCCACTGCTCCGGAGATGACACTTTGTTTCCCTTTTAAGTTTTCACACACACTTGTTCTGCTTTCTGTTCCATACAAGGGATTTAACTAATGTAGTGTATGGCTACTCAGTTTTTTTTTTTTTTAAATCATACCATTAATCAGAACAGGATTGTCCTTTTAGATAAGTATACTTTTCTTAAGCATGATTTTTTTTATTGTCTAAAGAAAAAGAACCTAATATGAGTGTTTATCAGTTCAAATTTTCTTTCCCATAAGCTGTTTACAACTTCAGACACATATTTGTGTACATTACCATTTATTTGTACATGGTACTTGGTGCTGAGGTTCAAATATGAGTCATGTCACCCTTTCCTTATTGAATTCACAGTGTATAGAGAGAGAAAGGTCAAGAAAAGAGAGAACTCAAACTCAGGGCAAAGACTTCTTCATGTTAAGCAGGATGGTTATGGGGGCCCCGAGCTGTGGGGTGGAGGTGGCTGGCATTCGGTGGACAACATGCAAAGTAAATCTCTATTGAGAGAGTGCCGTAGAAGTAGCCAAATCATATATACTGTAAAAAAAAAAATTAATGCATGTTTTCCTATTCTGTTTTTCTAGTCTGAGAATTCTTGACGTTCTGTTGAGCCTATGTAAAAAGCCCAGGATCGTCTCTCCATTTCAAGATCCTTCACTGAATCATGCCTGCAATATTTTTTAGCCAGGAAGGTACCATATTCATACTGTGAGGGGTGAGAATGAGAACACCTTTGGAATCTGGGCTTCCATGTACCAAAGAGGGCCAGGGCAGATACAGTGCATACAGTTGGTGGCCTGCCCTGGGACTCTGCTGAAGCACATAACTAACTACATAGAGATTGGACCCTCCTCTGCTCCAGGATTTCTCATCTATGCTTTTGCTTACATTGTTTCCATGAGACAAATTTTCCAGTCACAATGTGTAGTTGGTGAAGGCTTCATCCACTGTCTTTGCCGGTTCCAGAGAGAGGCAGGTGACTCCCAAGGCACTGCTACCAAAAGACAGGAACTTGCCTCTCAGCAGGCTTACACCGTGTTGGGGCTGTGCCAAAGGCACATGGAACTCACACACTGCAGGAAGGAAAGCCAATGATCAGGGAGAGAGACCTTTCTAAGGGAGAGCTGCAGGGCTGAAGTGTGAGAACTTCTTCAGGATGGTGGTGTTTTGATTTTACTCTTTGGGTAGCTTACTAAAAGACACTTGGGGACTTCTATCAGACTAGCATTAAAAGGGCTTCACTAAGAGAGGGCCTTTAATTAGTGAATAAAGCAAAGCTACACAATACATTGTAAAAGCATTACAGTGGCTACAAGTGTCCACACATTAATATACCTTCATAGCTACACAGTGATAATTTCTGAACAAGATGTAAAAGTCTCTAAGAGGACGTATAGGGTGGTGGAGAGTTGGCTCAGTGGCTAAGAGCAGTGGCTGCTCTTTTAGAGGACCCTGAGTTTAATTCCCGGCATCCACATCATGGATCACAACTGTTTGTAACTCAAATCCTAGGGGATTCAATTCCCTCTGCTGTCCTCTAAGGGCATGCATATGGTACACAGACATAAATTCGAGCAAACTACCCAGAACATAAAATAAATAAAATAAAATAAATAAAAAGACATTACCACTGGACCCAGATATTCCACATTTCAAATTGAGAAAGAAATGTTTATCTGTGTATGGTGGTTTGAACAAGAAGCCCCCATATTCTTGGTCACTTGAACACTCCTTCCCCAGTTGGTAGCACTGTTTGGGCAGGTTTAGGGGTGTGCTTGGGGTCATTCCAAGTTTGCTCTTTCTGCTTCCTGTTTGTGGCTCAAGATGAAAACTTAGCTCTTAGTTTCCTGCTCTAGTTGTCAAGCCTGCCTGCCGCCGTAGCTGCCCATCTTGGTGGTGACAGACTTATATCCTTCTGAAACCATAAACCCCAAATAAACTCTTCATTATATAAACTGCATTGGTCATAGAATTTCATTATAGAAATAGAAAAGTTACTAATGCAATGTATTTGTAATTAAATAGGCAGATAGATGCAGAAAGAAAATTTCAAGGATCATGTACAACGGTATTTACTGCAAATGATATTACCATCCAACAATGGGAGAACAGCAGGTAGAATACCATTTGCTTTTTAACAAAGAAATATTTTCAAGTAACACTTAGGAGTGCTTTTGACTTAGGAGTCAAAGTGTATTGACTTTTGTTGAAAAAAAAAATCTGTTTCAAAGCAAATTTAATAGAGACTTATAGGTAAGACAACAGATAAGAAGATGCAGGTGTGTAACCCAAGGAGAAGAGTTGGGATAAAAAACAACAGACCATTCAATAAAGAGAATGAGTTAGAGGCTTGGGAAACTTACAGAGCAGTGTTGACCACAGAAAAGTGCTAAAAAGTAAACAGGGGGAAAAAAGGTCAGCTGAGCCAAAGCTCTGTCCACACTCCTGGTCAAGAGCAGAAAGCGAACTTCTCATCCTAAGGATGAGCCTCCAGCCACTGCACAAAGAAACCTCAAATCTGAGGGTGGGTTTTGGTGAGCCTGTAGGGCGTCCCAGTAGAGAGATCCCAATTTCTCACTGTATGTTACTCGGAAGGCAATGGCTGGCTGGGCACTATCTTGAGAGAATTGGAGGCTCAGCTCTGACAGTGAAGCACATAAACATGCATTAGGTTCTAGGGAGCCGGTCTTCTCACTGGAGAATACCAGAGTCTCATCATTCTGAGCATGAGATCAGCAGCTGAAACAAGCTATGGAGCCACCTACCTGCCATTGGGTCCTATAGCGCATAAGAACTTCCTTCAGGGTGGTGACTGACACCCAAAAGACCCTGGAAGTATAGTGGCAGGTCATTTGGCCTATGCATATCAAATCTCAGTACTGCGGTTGGCTTCCCACACTCCCATCCCCAACCCAGAACATTAGCCACCTCAGAGAGTACAATCTGGAGAGCGTCAGGAGGGGGAGGAAACCTGCCCAGCTCTCAGAACACAAAGCTAAGTCTGGTCAGCAAAGGCTCCTGGGACACAGAGAAGCTGTTAAAGTGTAGACAGCTCTGGCAGACACCACACGCTTACGCAACGCTGGCTGATGACCAGCATAAACCATGGAATAAGAGAGGCCACAAGGTGACTGACCTGCCCGTCCCCATGTGTAGGAACAAAAGTCTCCAGATTTCAAACAAACACCAGAAAGAAGCTGCCCTGACATTTTACCCTGTTTCTTATCTTTCCACCTTTATGGTCTCCAGATTCCTACATTTTTAGCATTAGTTTTACCTTATTGGTTGTTTTCATTTTATTCTCCTTCATAGATTTGCCTAACTTCATTTTTGTAGCTTCTTTATTACCGGGTAATATTTTTTGTTTTTACATTTTTCATCCCACGTTCTCCCTTTCTATTATGTTTTTAGTAATATTAGGTTTTTTGTTTGTTTGTTTAAAAAAACTGTTTTTATTTTGTTCTTTTTTATTCCCCTTCTTATGTTTATTTAATTTTTAAGAAAAGTTTCTCTCATTATTAGGTGCCTTAGTCACTCTCCTTTGCTGTGAGGAGACTCCATGACCAAGGTGACTTATAAAAGGAAGCATTTAATTGGGGGCTGGCTTACAGTTTCAGAGGCCGAGTTCATGGTCACCATGGCAGGGATTGAGGCAGTATGCAGGGCATGTGCTGTAGCACAAATAATCCATAAGATTCAGGCAGAGAGAGAGAGAGAGAGAGAGAGAGAGAGAGAGAGAGAGAGAGAGAGACTGGGCCTGGCTTTGGATTTTGATGCCTCAAAGTGCCCCAGACACATACCTCCAAATCTTTTCCAAAGAGTTTCATTACTGAGGACCTAGTATTCACCGTATGAGCCCGTGGGGTCATTCAAACCACCACACTGGGAAATCTTTGTTTAATTGTTCTTATCTCTAGCTTTTTTCTACTTCTCCCCATAACATTCTTCCTACTCACCTTTTTTTCTTTATTATTCTTATCTTTTTTCTCCTGATTTTCTCTGTTCCTTCCTTTTCACTGTCTCATTCCTTTACTAGGTCCATATTCACCCTGAATAGTTGGCTTTATAACACGTACTTCATTAGTTTTTTCATTTTCTATTTTTACCACTTTTGGTAGACATGTGAGTGGGCTTTAGTCAACTATCCCTCTTTTTACAGATGTTCATGTGAAGTACAGAAGACCCTAAATAGCCCAACTAATCCTAACTGGGAAGAGTAACGCTAGAGATGTCACAGTACCTGGTCTTAAATTATACTGCAGAGCCATAGTAATAAAATCCATGACACAGTCACAAGAGTGGAGGCTATGGAACTCAATTCTTGCAGTTACAGGCATTTTGTGTATGCTGTAATATACATAGGATAACAGAGAATCTTTTCAACAGAAGGTGCTGTAAAAACTGAATATCTGTGTGCAGAAAAATGAAGTTAGATTCATGCATGAAGATCAATTCAAAGTGGATCAAAGACCTTAATGTAAAAGCTAAATGTTTGAACCTGCTAAAAGAGCACATGGGAAAAACACTTCAAGATACAAAGATAGTCAAGAACTTTCCAAAAGGAACTTGAATAGCAAAAGGAAGCCATGCCAAGAATAATAAATGGAAGCAGTTCCATGACCGACAGATAGAAATTAAATTGCATGAAATTAAAAAGGCTTCTTCACAACAAAGAAAAAAACTCTGTGGGGACAACATTTAGGATGAGAAAAGATCTTTGTCAACAGCACAGCAGACATAAACTCACCTAGTATTTCTAAAGAACTCCAAAAATCCAATACTGAAGGACTCAGAAATCCAGTCTCTGAACGGCCAATGAACTGAGCAGAGAGTTTTTAAGAAACTAATTGAAAATGGCTGATGAGTGCTTGAAAAGGAACTCGAGTCATAAGCCATTGGGAATATGAAAATGATAACCACACTGAGATCCCATATCATCCTAGTTAGAATCACCATCACAAGGAACAACAAATGCTGGTGAGGATGTGGAGAAAGATGACGCCTTCTATCTTGTAGATAAGGATGTAAACTGTCATAGTCAGCATGGACATGAGTTGGGGGGGTATTTCAAAAAAACAGTAGAAAATAAAACTAACAGAAGATCCAGCTAAACTTCATTTGGCTATATAAACAGAGGATTCGAATTCAGCACACCACACCAATGATACTTGTGCCTCCATACTAAGTGTCCCACTATCCACAATAGCCAAGAAACGGAAGAGGAAAGAGAGCACGTCATCCATCACCAGGTGACTTGACAAAGAAAACATGGTGCATATGCATAATGAAATTTCATTTGGCCTTAAAGTAAAGGACACCAAAGCATCTGTAGGAAAAGGATCCTACTGGAGATCACCATGTTAAACAAAATAAGTCATACCCAGAAAGACAAGTGACTACATCTTCACTCTTAGGCAGAAATTATTTTTGGTGGTGTGTGTGTGTGTGTGTGTGAGAGAGAGAGAGAGAGAGAGAGAGAGAGAGAGAGAGAGAGAGAGAGAGAGAGAGAAAGAGAGAGAGAGAAAGAGAGAGAGACAGAGAGAGGGAGGGAGGGAGAGGGAGAGGGAGAGGGAGAGGGAGAGGGAGAGGGAGAGAGAGAGAGAGAATGAGAAAGGGAAAATGAAGACCTTAACAGTGGGAAATGGAGGACAGAGGGAGTAACAAAATACACATTATTTTCAGAAGGATGGAGGTTCATTTGTGGGGAGAAAGGAACAAGCGAGAAGTAGGGGGCTGAGTGAATGCAGTAAGAGTAAGAGAGAAGGTCAGTGACAATAAAATATAGTAACACATGTTTATGAAAATGTCATAATATCTCTCTGCATCACTCATTCTAACTTTAAAAATTAATAAAAGTCAACTCAAAACATTTAATACTAGCGTTATAAAAATCACATGTGAGAGTCAAAAAAAATAAGAAGAAGAAAAAGAAAGAAAAAGAATAGCCAAGAAACAATCTTCCATATATCTTCAGAGTTCTTGGCCATGGGTCTTCTGATGTCTACCCAGGGAACTAGATTTGGACTCCCTGTACTAAGCAATCTCTCCAGTTAATGGAATTAGAGTTGGTTCTAATCAATTGTTTTCCTCACGCTTTGCCATGTGTACCAAATTTCAACAAATAGTTTTTAGTAAAATAACATAGTTTTTTAAAATTAATGACACCAAAACATCATTTTACTATAAAAATAAAATAGAAGTGCTCATGCGGTATTTTTTTTTTTTTTAACTTAGCTAAGAAAAGCATAAAGGCTGCTTGAGATGTATCTTCACAGCACTCCCTCCCAGGCCACACTCTGAAGTTCTTATACAGATGTTCACACAATCACCTACCAGAATCATCTACCAGACGTGTCTTATCCACGGCTCATGACCCTATCTCTCCCAGAATCACTTTGAATGTGGATCAACACAAAACTGTAAAACTGTAAACTTATTTAAGTTTTTTTTTTTTTGAAACAGGCTCTCACTGTATGATCCTAGAACTCACTATGTAGACCAGGCTGGCCTCAAACTCACAGAGATCTGACTGCCTCTGTCTCCTAAGCCACCTACCATGGCCCTAACATGATTGTTCTTGAGCATGGACTTTTTTAAAAGAGAGACATGACACTGTGTCATAATATTAAAAGGTTAGATGTGGCTGATTGATAATCTCAAATAATAAGAGTCACAGTATCATTAGTAATGTCAAAATTTCCAGTATTTAAAAAAAACCCAAGCCCCATTCAACTCTAATGGTCTGCCTCTCTTCAGATCCTCATAGCTAAGAAAACTGAGGGCTCAAAGCTTATTATCTTCATTTTTCACCTGCTTTGTGTCTCAGAACAACTCATCTTGCCGTAATGCCTGCTTCCCTCTATCTAGTAACTTGGAAATCTCCCCTCTTCTTAGTATGTCCGGGTAACAACCATCATCAGTGAAATGCTTAGGTTTTAACTTGGTGTTAGAGCATTCTCCTAAAAAGTCTGTCGCCACTTCACCCTGTGTAAATGATACTAAATAGCCATCTATCAGAAAGTAGCTTTTCTGTGTCCCCACTCCCCACTGCCAGGGAAATCTGAGAGCAATTTAAATGAGGAAGAGTAAGTCTTGGATGGCACAAGGCTTGGATCTTAAAGCCCTAGACTGGAAATTAGCAGGACTTGATTGCTTAAAACTTGGTGATTAAAACTTCTTACAAAAGACACACCTCAGATGGGATTTCTCCTGGGCTGGGGTCTCCTGCTTGAACTGACTGGGAAGACAAAGAACGCCACAGACCATTTGCAAGAAGATCTTGTTTTGGGTTAACAAATGGGTGACCAAAAGAAGGAGCAATCACTTGGGGGCAGAAATTCTGGATTTTTTTCCCCTCCTTTTTCCTAAGTGTCTTTTCTTGCCAATTCACACTGGAATTTTGATCCTGGATTTTATTATCTTGGATATTGAATCCTGATACACTGCTTAGCTGTCTGACCCACACTTTTATTCTCTTACTTGTTGAAGCTGTTATCTGCAAATCCAGGGAGTAGGAACGAAGTCGGATTCACTGGGGAGCAAGTGTTTTAAATTATGACGGCTTAAAATTGACACTTCCATTTGGAACTTGGTCTTGGTAGACTCAGCTGTCCTCAGAGAAAAATATCTACAGATTTTCAAGGACAGAAGATGACGTTCAGGAGTGGATGGGCTTGGGAAGATCCTTGTTTAAACAGAAAGCGACTTTTATTTGGCTTTTATTTGGCAAACACTTGGGTTTCTTTAAGTTTAGCCGTTGTTCTTGAGTTAGAATTAAGAATCGAAAAAGGAAAGTATTTTTAGTTTTTTCTCTGATAGTTCTAAAAACTTCTATATTAATCTCCACCTAAATGACCTCTACTCTGGAATGACTCCTTTGTAGTAGCCACAGGTCATCCATCTTCACTGTAGTCTTCTGTTACAATAAGGTTTCTTGACCAGATCCCAGACCTGCTGCCCCAGACCCCGTGGCCGACCATAGCTGATTTGGCCCCCAAAAGGACTCAGACACTTATATTAAGTTCATGCTGTTCGCCCTATGGCTCAGGCACATTGCTAGCTTGCTCTTTCATCTTAACTCAACCCATTCTCATTAATCTGTCTGCAACCTGTGTTCCTTACATGTTTCTCCTTTGGTGGCTGGGTCAGTCTGCCTGACTCCGCCCTGCTTCTCCTAAGTGTGTTGTGATTTCCCCTCCTACTTTTTCTATGGTGGCTGTCATGGGCCAAAACAGTTCCTTTATTTAAAGATTGATATTCACAGCATACAGAAAGGCATTCCCATATCAGTTTTCAGGGACCACTTAATAGAAACTCTATGTGAAGTTCAGACACATGAGATCTTTGGGGGAAAAGGTGCAAGCAGATCTTGTTCTGTGGCAACATGGGATGGCCTGGACTCCACAGCTCCACCTAGAGACTTCAGGCAATGTAATATTGGGTGCAGTTGGTAACAGAACAGATAAACTGCTCATCCTGATTGCATGACAACGTTAAGCTAGCCATTTGGGAGCAGGGAGGAGGAGGCAAGTCATTTCATGGTGTGGCTGCAGGATGGGAGGAGGTGCTCAGCAGGGAGGGAGGTGGTCTTGGCTTGACCCAGACCTGCAGTCTCTATCCATCATTTGTCCGGTCCTGGTGGAGACATACAGGATGGTCTCTCAGGCAGGTGTTTTGCCTCACATATTTATCAGTGGCAAACCTAATCCTTTGCACTGATTATTGGAGACAGTCTTCAGAGAGGACATTAGGTCCTGAGCCCTATGAAAGTATTACATGGTGGTTCTCAGCATTCCTAATGCTGTGACCCTTTAATACAGTTCCTCATGTTGTGGCAATCCCCAACTGCAAAATTATTTTCTTGCTACTTTATAACTGTAAATTTGCTACTATAATGAGTTGTAGTATGAATATCTGATAAACAGGATACCTGATATATGACACCCCCCCCCCAGGAGTCACGACCCACCAATTGAGAACCTCTGAATTAGCACATGTAAGACTCTTAAGGGAGCATCTTTTATGTCTCCTTGCTCTCTGAATGTGAAGAGAATGAGAAAACACCTTTCTTTCCACACACCAAGAAGAGGCCTCACCAGACAGGGCAACTAAATGTTGGTACCGTGATCACAGATTCATCTGTCCCTGGAACAGCGAGAAATCCTTTGCTTATCTAAGCAACCTACCTATGGTATTCTATGAAAGCAGTTGGTTGACTGATATGGACAAGATGAATCTTTTGTGTTAGGCTAAGTTGTTCATTGTCCTGTCCAGGAACTAAATCCAAACTGCACATCATTGAGCAGCACTGGGTGGACAAGCAGATATACACATAGCAACAGTAATTGGACAACGCCATCTTGAGGCAAGTTGCTCATGTGTCTGTCTCTCGCCTGGTGAGCATTATCACTGGCAGAGCAATGCGGCATTGCCTCCAGGTCTCTGTGATGGGCTGGCTGTGAGGGCACCTGTGTCCTGGTCTGGCTGTGGTGTTGGCTCTCTCCTGTGCCCAGTAGCCTTGCCTTGAAGCACTTCATCCAGGAGAATGTGCTGGTGTTGTCCAGACCCCTTAGCTATCTGTGTACTTTTACTTAGGGCCCAGGCAGGGTCTGTGTGGTAAATCCCATCTCTGTTGCTTATCAGCAGTATGACTTTAGAGTGGGCACTTAGCCTCTCCGTGAACCTTTGGCTCCATAGTTATAAAAAGTGGGCTGATAGTAATATTACTCATTCCGTAAGACTATTGTGATTAAGGGCAGGCACTCAGAGCCATGCCTGGCACTTGGGAGGCCCTTAATTAATACCCGTTACCACTAGTGTTGACTCCTTTATTTCTATTTTAAAGAGGTGACCATGTATGAAAGGGGGGCTCATCTTACATACTTTGGGCATGACATACTGATGCAAAAAAATATGACCTGAAGGCCAGGAAGGAGGAAAGCGGATCTGGGTCTTGAGAAGGCAACGTGGACTGTTCCAGACTGACTTCAGAGCGCATTGCATTATCAATTCCTCCTAGACCAACCCTGCACCCCATTTCCTCATGCTGTTCTTCCCTCTCAGGGAGAGACTGCCTGTGAGAAACGGGGGTACACACCGATAAAGAGAAAAGGTCCATCCTACTGCCTGGTGACGGCTACAGAGCAGACTTGGACCTTCCTGTGGGTCACCTGGACTTCCCTCTCCTCCCCCACCTGACCAAACAGCCATTAACAAAGTGTTTTTTGTGCTTAGAGGTTTGAAGAGGGTAAAGTCCTAGATTCGTGTGTTGGTAAAGAAAAAAAAATTATCTGGCCCATATCTTTGCCTCCTTGGTCATCAATAGATCAGCGGCTTCCAAGGTTTCCCGGCCATGGAAAGCTGAGCTTCCCAGCTGTAGTTTCTTGAGTAAGGTGAGACTGACCTCGGGGTTTTGTGTTTATCATTAGATTTTTGCCAGAAAAACCAGCTTAGCAAAAAAACATGGAACTGAGACCGAATTCATAGCGCCAGAACTTGAACAGTAAAAGAACAGAAACTTGGCATTTGGGTCCTCCCCTGTTTCTGAAATACTGTTCTTGTCTCTCCCCGGAGGGCTGAAGCATCTGAATCAAGATTGAATTCAAAGAAAACTGATTGGCTCTCTCACAAGCTGGGTGGAGGATGCGTCACTTCGCGTCAGCAGCGAAGGTGGTATTGCTGGCACAGCTCACGTCGGAAGATCAGCTTTCACTTTTGGCTGGAAGGGTTTTGTTATTTGAGTTTGTTTAAACTAGAATCCTTAGAGTCTCTTTCTGAATAGCACCATCAGCAACTTTCTAAGCTGGCCTCTGGCCTCGCCTCAACAAACCAGACCGTGTCTATTGGCTTGTAGCCTTGCACACAATAGGGTTGTCAGGCTTTTTGAAGCCTTGGTAACTGTACCCCTCAAAATGAGAACTCTGATGAGAGGAAGGTATCAAAGATAGGAAATAAATGCCAATGAAGTACAAAGTGCAGCTCTTTGCCCACAGTGGGCAAAATGGCAGGGTGGGAATTTAAAAGACAGGCAAGGATGGGAGCTTAGAGATTGTAATGAAAATCATTTCAAGCCAACAGATTTAAAGGGCAGAAATAAACATGAACAGAGGATGATGGATCAAGAAAGAGGAGCCTGGTAGGACTTCAAAGTTATAAATGTCACCAGTTTGTGGCCAGGGAGCATCTTTAGTTGGAAAAGCAAGGAGGTATCTGAGAATAGAAGGTGAGGTTGCACATTGGGTGTGTTGAGTTTCTATGCCTTCAAGTTGTCCCTACATACCATAGACATCAGGAGGAGAGATGGCAAGGTTTCTCATGCAACTAAGCATCTTAGACACTTAACTACCAGCACCTGTTTGAGAAGAAGCAATGAATGAACCCCTCCCTGGGGAGATGGCTACCACGTAGGCAGGAAAGTAATCTGGTGCCCCAGAGAAGACCAAGATCATCGGTTTGGACAAATTTACAGAGAGATGGCCATCGGAATTCTAATGGCAGTTACTCAAGAGAGAGCTTGTTAAATAAGAAGAGATAAAAGCAGAACCGAGACAGATAGCTCATTATCTTAGTTAGGGTTTCTATTGCTATGCAGAGGCACCATAACCACAGCAACCCTTATAAAGGAAAACATGGATGACTTTCAGTTTCAGAGGATCAGTCCATAGTCACCATGGTGAGAAGACATGGTGCTGGAGCTGAAGTTAATATGTCTTGATCAGCAAGCAATAGGAAGAGAACTGTCATATTGGGCGTGGCTAGAGCATATATGAGATCCCAAAGCCTGCCTCCCTAATGACACACTTCCTCCAACAAGACCACATCTACTAAGGACACACCTTCTAATAGTGCTACTCCGTTTGGGGGCCATTTTCTGTCAAACTACTATGATTTCTTAATCTCTGGTTAGTCACCTGTCTTTCAGATCACAAGGGCCTTTGCTCCTTTGTGATAATTCAGACTGGTTTGGGTAGAGATCTGAGGATGAGAGGTGAAAAGGAAATCATTGTCATTATGAAGTCAGTTACAATGCAGGAAGCAAGTTTCAGAGGACCAATGATGCTTACATTGATTAGCAGGCACATACACACACAACACATACACATTCAGATGACTTTTTCTTATAGGTTTGTTGACACTCTAGCTCCTCAACAACACTTGGTTTTAAATGCGTTCTAAATGCTGATATTGAATCAACTTTTCCTCTAGGCTAATGGGACAAACCCTCCTGAAGTGGAGGCATATATACCCAAATGGAGCTCTAGGTCTAGAGAGCTGTTGATCTATAGTCAAGGACCCAATATACATATGGAATTTCAAATGCCTACTTGCAAATCCTCACCCTTCTCTGCTCTGCCCCATAATAGCAGAGAAACTATTCACAACTACATGATAGGGATGAGGTTGGGTGAGACAAGACTGGAATCAAAGTCATTGAGAGTGGAGAGGAGATCTCAAGTTTAACAGTTAAAAGATAAGTCAAAAATTGTATTAGAGACAGACATGGAGAAGCTGATAGGGAATAGATAGCAACTTCCCCTAAATACACATATTTATGTTTTAATTCCTAAACCCATGAATATTTCTTTCTGTGAAACTTACATAGTAGAAGGGGTTTAATTAAGGATTTTGGGGATCTTCTGCTGGATATGTAGGTGGGACTCAAATGCAATTATAAATGTCCTTTTAAAAAGAGACACATAGAGGAGATGATGGAAAAATGGACCAGAGAGTCACAAGATAAAAATACCAGCAGGAACCAGGAGTTCAGGAAAACAAGGCTTACACTGCTTCCTGTGGCTCCCAAATCATCAATGGTCCCATGCACACCTCATTCCTGTAGCTCCCAAATAATAAATGGTCCCGTGCACACCTCATTTCTGTAGCTCCCAAATAATCAATGGTCCCGTGTACACCTCATTTCTGTAGCTCCCAAGTCATCAATGGTCCCGTGCACACCTCATTTCTGTAGCTCCCAAATCATCAATGGTCCCGTGCACACCTCATTTCTGTAGCTCCTAAATAATAAATGGTCCCGTGTACACCTCATTTCTGTAGCTCCCAAATCATCAATGGTCCCGTGCACACCTCATTCCTGTAGCTCCCAAATCATCAATGGTCCCGTGCACACCTCATTTCTGTAGCTCCCAAATCATCAATGGTCCCATGCACACCTCATTTCTGTAGCTCCCAAATCATCAATGGTCCCATGCACACCTCATTTCTGTAGCTCCCAAATCATCAATGGTCCCGTGCACACCTCATTTCTGTAGCTCCCAAATCATCAATGGTCCCATGCACACCTCATTCCTGTAGCTCCCAAATCATCAATGGTCCTGTGCACACCTCATTTCTGTAGCTCCCAAATCATCAATGGTCCCATGCACACCTCATTTCTGTAGCTCCCAAATCATCAATGGTCCCATGCACACCTCCTTTCTAGACATCGGTCCTCCAGAGCTGTGAGAAAGCAAATGGTTGTTGTTCTAAGTCTCTAAAACTATGCTAATTGTTACAAAAATCTTAGAAAAATTAAAAAAGTCTTCAAAGTTATGTTAAAGGACTTCTCTTTGTGTTTTGAGTCATAGAGAAAATGATTAGAAAACTTTGAACTTTGGGACAATGTGATTTCACTTTCATTAAAAAATTGTTACAGTGAGGACAATGCTGGTATGTAGGGTAGAGGGACAGAAATGGTGGGTCAGTTAGATGTCTCTTGGAGAGTTTAGTGAGGCACAGAGAGAGGTGTCTCTCAGAGGTAGAGTGCTTGACCTGTATACACCAGCTGTGGTGTTCCATCTCGGCAGCCCGTATAAAGTTTATATGAATAATAACAGTGATGGAACAAGGGCTGAAGTGATGAGAAAGAACCTCTTAGCTACGTTTCTATGGCTGTGATAAAAAAAACCATGACAAAGGCAACACTTAAAAGAAAGCATTAGATTGGACTTGCTGTTTCAGAGGGATGGATTCTATAATGGTGGAGCCGAGACACGGCGGCAGAATAGCACAGAGCTCACATCTTGATCCACAAGCAGGAGACAGACAGTATGATGAGAATGACATGAGTCTCTTGAAATCTTTAAGTCCACCCCCAGTGACGCACCTTTTCCAACAAGGCCATACCTTCTAATCCTTCCCAGAATCCTCCAGTTCTACCAGCTGGAGATCAAGTATTCAAACACATGAGCCTATGAGGGCCAACCTCATTCAAACCACTACAGAGCCCATATTGTAGAAATATCTTGAGGACAGAGATAAGAGGATGTCTGATAGACCTATCATATGTAGAAGAGAAGGGAGGTTAGGAGTGACTATAAGACTGAGCCATCTGAATATCAGGGCTGCCATTGCTGAACGGGGCTGAGGGAAGGATCTAGTGTGCATAGAGACAATCTAGATACATGTTTAGTTTGGAAAATGTTACTCTGAGATGCCTACTGAATGCCCACATGAAGGTGTTGAGTAGTAGCTGACTGATCAGTGTGGCATCCATGGAGAGGTTCGCTCAGAAGATGTGAGCCAAAAAGCCGTGCACAGGTTGTGTTTGAACCTGAGGCCAGGTAGCATAAAAACAAGTAGAAATAACTTTTTGTTTTGAATTTTTTTTTGTTTTAGTGGACATAACTACTCATTAGCAATGCTAATATGAGCATGCCAGCCATGGTTATTAGTCAAAGGGACACAGACATCTCCCTCTAGATGCTTGTCTCCGGATGTGTCCTTCGATAACTCGGAGCACATGGCCAGCTGATGACTCACCTGGCAATGGTTTGCCTGCAGACTCAGAAGAATGTAGGAGATGTGAACATGAGTGATTGCATAAAAATCAGCCCAAGCTTCTACACTCTTGCAAAATACTGCCCAGTGTCCCAGCAGGCCTCTACAGCACAGTTTGAATAAGAACTCTCTATGATACTATAATATTTACACCCAGAGGACACACGGCAAACATTATGACCAAGAACAGAGCCCTTTTTGTAAAGAGCTATGTAGAAGAGACTATAGAAATTTCCTTGGTTTTTGAAAACAGTAAATTTACAAATGATTAACAGGAAATTGAAATAATTCAAATAACAAGTTAATTTGGGTGATTTTGAAAACTGTGGGAATGACCTTAACCCACGACTGCTGTGTGCTGTAGGACTATGCTCTTGTACACTACAAGTATTCATCACTTGTATTGGTTTAATAAAGCATTGATTGGGCAGAAGCTAGGGAGGCAGGAAGTATAGGCAGGACGACCAGACAAGGAGAATTCTGGGAAGAAGAAAGAGAAAGCAGATACCAGCCAGACTCAGAGGAAGAAAAATGAGAATGTTGCACTGAGAAAAAGGTACCAACTCATGTAGCTAAACATGGATAAGAGTCACGGGTTTGTTTAGGAGTAAGAGCTAGCAAGTAATAAGCCTGAGCCATAGTTAGTAATTAATAAAAACCTTTGTGTGATTATTTGGGACTAACTGGCTATGGCACCGGCTGGGTGCAACAGAGGAAGTTCTAACTACAGTATGCCTGTGTAGTCATTTATAGTCACAACCGCTTGAGATGGCTGTAACATTTACCATCACAACTGCTTCTGATCTATTTTTCTTGAAAAGGAATCTGAAAAACAAAATTTAAAATCAGGGAATGTAAAAGAGCTTACTTCGGTGAGTAAACTGAATTTTATGCTTTGATTTACTTCACTCATTACAGGACTTTGAGTATCCATTTGTTTAAACAAAGATTTAAACATCTCAGGAGAGGTACCAAGTAGAAGAAAGAATGTAGGTGGTAATGTCAAATCCTAGACCTGCCCTTCAGTTACCATGATCTTAGTCACATGTTAACAGCTCTTGACACAATGTTCTTCCAAATTGGTGGAGTTAGGAATACTCCACACAGTTGTGAGTTTTAAGCAAAGCATTGAGGTGCCTGGTTCCACCGCTCAGTAGAGGTCAGAGGATTTTCTGCACATTCCTCCAATTTATACCAGAAATTAACTAAAAAGCTCCTCTTTTGTCTCAGGACTCTAATACCAGATGCTGAAAATTACAGGATGAAAAGGATGATCTAGGCCCAGGAGGCAGTCATAAACTGTCTGGCTTCCTTCTTTCTTTCAACAAACATTTATTAAGTTCTATGTCATAAGAGAACAAACTACAGAAGGCCCTTTATATATGTAGGTCCAGCCAACTGTGGATGGAAATATGATAAATATATATACACCAAAGTATGTGCTGGATGCTCATGGTGCACAATCTTAATCTCAGCACTGGGGAGACAGAGACAGACAAATTTCTGTGAGTTTGATGCCAGCCTGGTTCACAGAGCTAATTCCAGGACAGCCAGGGTTACATAGAGAAACCATGTTCAAAAAAATCTAAATAAATAAATTATAGACTATTTATTTCATTATTCATTAATTCAGTATAACATTGTGGTGATTTGAAAGAAAATGGCCCCCAAAGGGAGTGATACATTTAAGAGGAATAGCTTTGTTGGAGGAGGTGTGGCCTTGTTGGAGGAAGTGTGTCACTGTGGAGGCAAACTTTGAGGTCTTATATATGCTCAAGATATCATCCAGTATTACAGACCACTGCCTATAAGATATAGGACTCTCAGCTACTTCTCCAGCACCATGTCTGCCTACACAATGCCATGTCCCATCATGGTGATAATGGACTGTACCTCTGAAATGTAAGTGACCCAATCAATAAATTTTTTCCTTTATAAGAGTGGCTATGGTCATGGTGTGTCTTCACAGCAATAGAAACACAAACTAAGACAAACATCTATTTTCATAACATTTATACAACATCTTCCTTTATGGAGAGATACGCTATACACACATGTTACATAATTTCATAAAAGTAACTTGAGCAACCTCAGATCTGGGTTGTGTTTGGGGTCTGGTATCCCATGTGCCTCTGATCTTGAGGGATAGCTGTACTTCACGTTGTTCTTATTCGACTTAAAGAGAACCAGGAAATATTCTTTCTCAAGAAGCTAACTCCCCCTCACCCCCCTGTAAGAGACAGTTACCAGAAAAAAAATATGCTTGGAAAGTCAAAGCAGGGTGATGTCAGAGGTTGAAGAAAGATGTTAGTATTGCTATACAGACAGAGTGCCTGGGCGCAACTATCCAAAAAGAGGAACCTTGGGAAGAAACCCCAAAATATAAAGGAATGATGATGGTAAAGAGAGCCTACAGAAAGTACAAAACTCTGAGGTGGGAAGGTACCTGATAGTGGGCAATATAGCTGAAGAAGGAGGAGGAGGAGGAGGAGGAGGAGGAGGAGGAGGAGGAGGAGCACTAGTCCTGAAACTAGCTCTGTGAACCAGGGTGGCATCAAACTCACAAAGGGAGGGAGGGAGGGAAAGAGGGAGGGAGGGAGGGAGGGAGGGCACGCTTGGGAAGATGACTCTGCCAGCTGGCAAATGACAGGGTTGTAAGCAACTTTGACACAACTATTTTGTGCTGGTACAGAGTGGGAAATATCTAATTGCCTCATGGCCAAATGGAGGCAGTCATTGCTAACTGCTAGTACATTAAGACTATAAGATCACAATAGCTCAAAAAGTATATGCTGGGGGGAAACTCTAAGCAGGCAAGTGAAAGGTTTGTATGATAAAAGCTTTTAGACATGAAAGAAGATATCAGAAAATGGAAAGATCTTCCATGCTCATGAATCAATAGGATTAACATAGTAAAAATGACCAGCCTACCAAAAGCAATTGACAAATTCAGTGCAATCCCCATAGGGGGGAAAAAAACTAATATAATTCTTTACAAATCTTGAATGGACAATTCTCAGTTTCACCTGGAAACACACACACACACACACACACACACACACACACACACACACACACACACACAATCTACCAAAACAAACAAACAACAACAAAAGATAACTACATTCCTGAATAATAAAAGAACTGCTGGAGATATCACCGTCTCTGACCTCATATAGTACAAGGGAACTATGATAATAAAAACAACATGGTATTGGCACAAAAACAGACATGTCAATCAATGGAACTGAGTAGAAATCCAAAAATAAATCTACATACCTGTGGACAACTGATTTTGATTTAAAAGAATCAAAATACACACTGGAAAAATGTTGTCTTTAACAACATGCTATCTGCATGTAGCAGAATCCAAATAGATACATACTTATCACCATGCACAAAAATCAACTCTGAATGGATCAAATGGATAACACCAATCTACTGACCTTGAAAAAAGAGAAACTGGGGAATAGCCTTGAATGCACTGACATAGGAAAAGACTTTCTCAACAGGACAACATTAACAAAGGCACTAAGATCAATAATTAATAAATGGGACCTCATGAAACTGAAAAGCTTCTGCAAACCAAAGAACATTGTCATTCAGACAAGGCAGCTACCTACGGGATGGGAAAAGATATTTCCCAACTCCATATCCAATGGAGGGCTGCTATCTAAAATATGCAAAGAAATCAAGAAAACGACGCAAATAATAAACAGAGTACAGATAGAAATAGAATTCTCAAAAGAGGAAATTCAAATAGTCAAGAAACATCTAGAGCAATGCTAAATATCTTTAGTCATCAGGGAAATGCAAGTCAAAGCCACTTTGAGATTTCATCTTACACCTGTGAATATGACTAAGATTAATAAAGCAAATGGCAGTTCATGCTGGTAAAGATGCGTAGTAAGAGGGACACTCATACATTGCTGACAGGGTGCTGCTTGTACACTATGGAAATCAGTGTGATGGTACCTCAGGAAGATGGGAATTTATCTACCTCAAGACCCAGCTATAGCACTCTTGGACGTATGCCAAGATGTATAATCTTCCATAGAAACACTTTCTCTACGATGGTCATTGCTACCTTATTCATAATAGCCAGAAACTGGAAACAACCTATATGTCCCTTAACAGAGGACTGGATAAAAAAAATGGTGTGCATTTACATGATGGAATATTACTCAGCTATTGAAAGGAATTAAATTATGAAATTTGCAAATAAATACATGGAATGAGAAAAAATCACCTTGAGTGAGGTACACAAGGCCCAGAAAGACAAATATGATATATATTTGCTTACATGTGAACATTAACTTCTAAGTCAATAATAACCAAGCTATGTCTACAGATCAAAGAAGTTAGGTATAGAGTAAAAGACTGATGTGGGATGTCTTCTGTATGCTGTGGGTGTGCTTTATCGACATTTATTATTAAAGAGACTGTTTTAGCCTATGGCAAGGCAGCTTGGAGGTGGTCGGGGAAATCCAAGTATAGATAAAGGCACAGAGAGGCAGAGTCAGTGAGCTACTGAAAGCTGCCGCTCAAGGAAACAAGATGTGAAAGTACCGGTAAAGGTATGAGCCACGTGGCAAGACACAGACTATTGAAAATGGGTGGAGTTAAGTTGTAAGACCTGGTTGCTGATGAGCCTGAGCCATAAGCCAAGTAGTTTGCAATTAATATAAGTCTTTGTGTGATTATTTGGGACTAAGAGCATGTGGGACTTTGGGTCTGGACCTCAGGGCTAGGATGGACCAGAAACTTAGGCTACAAAAGACTAGGAGGCCAGATAACTCTCTCTGGGAAGATGACTATGGATGGCTGGGAGGGGAGCTGGCATGGGAGGATCAAGTGGGATTCAGGGGGAAGTGGAAAAGGGAGGTGGAAAACAGAAGGACAGGTAAATTAAGGGCCAAAAGAGAGGCAGTATGGAAACCTAATACAGCAGAAGCCTCCTACATATATACTTAGAGGAAGTGTATCTAAAGGAGGTTAGCAAATAATGGGGGGGAGGGGGCGGGGAGCTCCAACTGGAGATCTCTTGTCACTAAATGAAGCATCCAGTACTGGGATTGGGTTACATCTAACTGAATGATTGGACATAGGAGGCCCATAGGAACCTCCAAACAACCCAAGCTCTTGTCAAGAGTATCAGTTGCAAGGCCCTTTCGCTGAAGAAACATTTACACAACTCATCTAATGTGGAGAAATTGGTTCAGCCCTGTGTGCCAATGTCTTTGCTACATGAAGGTACTTTACAGGCTGCCAAAGAAGAAATGTGAACACCAACCCAGCCACCAACCCTCTGATCTACAGTTTTGTGTGCCTGCAAGGTATGCCAGTGCAATGGTGGCACAAAGCTTGCCCTAAGTTCCACTCCATGAGATGGCACCCATACATGACACAGCTAGTCAAGGAACTAGTAAGGTTTAAAGTAAAACCAAACACTAGTGTCCTACTCAAAAATGTAGCAATAAAATGGCTCCTAGTGACATTCTGCTATACTCAGTGCCTTGATCAGCCATGATCAGAAAAGCTTCTTCCCAGAGCAGATAAGAACAAACACAGAGACCCACAGTCATATATAAAAATTGAGGGAGGGAGAGAGAGCTTGGGCCACTCCACTCTAAATGAAATGTCTCTATTAAATCCCCCTTCACGAAGGATTCAGATAGAGCATAAGAGTCAGAGGGTATAGAAGATACCAAGGAAACTGGGCCCTTAAATCAACAGGACCAACACATGTATAACTCACAGAGATTGAGGGAGCATTCACAAGGCCTACATTTGTCTGCACCAGATGGGGTCCTAGAGCTAAAAAGACAAGTGGTCCTATGCCCCTGTGCATAGCCCAGTTGCTCTGTTCGATTGCTAACCATCTGCAGATGAAAATTTAGTTTCTCCAAGGAGGTCTCACTTGGGAAACAAACTACTTTTAATGGTAGGCTACATGCCCAGAAGTAGATGGTCAACAGCATCTTCTGGAAGTTCTTTGTCTCATAACGGTGTCAGGAGCCTTTAATTTTGATTTTACTCATTTGAAAATATTTCTCTCTATTTTTACCTGAAAAGTCCTTTGGATATATACTGTGGATTCCAGGTCAGTGTTTTTATGGGATCCCTGCATATGTGGACAAGTGCATCTCTATGTCATGTCCGTTTCTTGTGTCTTTCTTGGGCTCTTCTCCTTCCGTTTATTTCATCCTAGACTAATGTGTTAGTTTGTGTTTCAGATATCTCAATTTTTATTATTATCTCCTAAAAGCATCTTTATTTTCTGATAGAAGGGGATGTGTCTGGATGGAAGGAGTGGAGAAACTGGTGTAATATAATCCTGTAATCGGGATATATTACATAAGAGAAATTTTATTTTTGTTAAAGCAAAAAAAGCTGTTTACAGTCTCTTGAGATCATAGAACATGATTCTGACTACAAGCACCTCGGAACTCACTGAAGCTCCAATGCAGTACAAGGCTGGAGTGTGCATAGGGCTTGAGGTCTCCTTCCAGTGTGTCAAAGGCTTTATTTGATTCCAGGGTAGGCTCCCTCTTTTTTCTCTATAAGGGGGTCTTTTAAACACAGTATAGTATGCACAAGTGTATACAACACAGTATAGCACACAACCACATTTCCCTCTTGTCACAAGATTGGGTAAATAGTCCTTTTGGTGTTCTCAACAGCACATGCCTTTGCTCTTGCCTTGCTAGTGCGTTCCTCAGAGTTCAGACTTTTATTTGGTACGGAAACACTTGTGCACACTGAGAACCAGCAGAAAATGTACTAGGCCACTGTTTTCAAGGATAACCCACATGTCTTGTACTAGGCTAATCCTGTTGAGATGGAGGTTCTTGAGCAAGGGCAATGGTTATGGACCACTAAATAAAGTATCAAATGTATCAAGACATATAGATAGTTCTTAGTGTTGGCCTAAACTACAATATACTTTGAGATACTCACTTCTAATTAATTCTCTTTGGTATTGATATTGCTCATTTGGAAAATAAGCTAATAATTAATTGTATGAACCTCACAGAGTAGCTGTGAGGATAAGTCAAATAGCAGCCAAGCATGGTGGTACATGCTTTTAATCCCACATTCAGGAGGCAGTAGTTGGATTCTTGAGTTCAAGGCCAGCCTGGTCACAGAGCAAGTTCCGGGACAGCCAAGACTACACAGAGAAACCCTGTCTTGAAAAGCCAAACACCAAGAACCAAAAGTGAAGAAAAAAATGGAATTAGAAATCAGAAGCAGAATTCTTGATATGGACTCAATGTTCCATAAAGATTAGCAACTTTTCTAATTAGAATATTTCCTACAAGGTATTGGGAGGTGTTTAGGTGGCTATTATGTGCTAGATCCCATTTCTACAATGCAAAATTTTATTAAAGGTACAAAAATGGAAGATTTGAGCTGTAGGTATTTGATGGTCTTGACATAGTACACCCATGGGAACGAGAAATGTGATGTGATCAGATCCCACAGTGAGTGGCGTTGTGAGGGAACCAGAAAGGCGAGAAAGTGAAGTAAACAATTCAGGCAGTAGACACAGTTTAGATTTCAAGATATTTGACAGCAAAGGAAAGAAAAGTTAGAGCATTGCTAGAGGGAGGCTTCAGGATGAGTTTCCCCAAGGGCTGTGCTCCAGGCTGACATCGCTGATATGATATGCCTTATCATGAATGTCATTCCTTCACAGGGACATGGGCTTCATTTCTTACTCTGGCCAAGAGGCTGGTAGAGAAAAAGTATACAGACCTGGCTTTCCTGAGATGACCCTAGAGAGCAGAACAGAGAGGGATCCTCTGCTCAGACACTATTTGTGGGTCCTTTTGTCGATGCCCAAGGCCATGGAAATGCCTTTTCTGTGGTCTTAACATGCACTGCTGTAATAAGCTCCTTCTCCCACTGATGGAAAAACAGCCTATACCATGATTCACTAAATTTGACATAGAATGCATACCTGTTATTATGGGGGGGGGGTTCAAATATAGCGAGCTATGTTTTCCTCTGATCAAAACAAAAACATCTATTTTTGAGTGAAGCATAGACTTACCTTGATGGCTAGGTCTCACAATAAGTTCATTTGTCTGGTGCATGTCTGACTCAAGTTCACAGACTGAAACTGGAAATAGTTTGTAAAACAAGCCAAAAATTTGGCTACATGCCTTTTTATTGGCCCGTGTTTGCCAGAGAAATCACAAGGGTGGGACAGTAATGACGTTGGCCTCTGTGACTTAGCTTTTCTAAGTCATGAGTCATTCTGGGCAAAGAAATATTGGGAAGGTAATGCTACAAACTCTTTGCATTTGAAAAACTCAAAGCATGAAGACTTATCAGCTGAATTTTACAGCTGGAAAATGGTAGAACTGGAAGAGTACATGATTTGGCCAGTGTGCTGACTTCAGGGACATGTGGTAGAAATTATAAGTGATAACTTTTCTCTGAAATGTGTCAACCAGCCACTACGCAAGCTATCCCATGTTCCAAAAGAATTCTCTAGAAGGGGGAAGGTGGCAAGAGGAAGATGATTAAGCAGTAAAACCCTTTTAGAGTGAGGTGAAAATGTGTCCAAAGTATATAGACAAGGAGAATATTAGAGTCAGCCAGAAGAGACCTAAGGAACTCCAACTGTTTAAATAAAATTGCCATTTTATATTCACAACGGGGCAGATTTTATCCCAGTATAGCTCTGCAGGAATTCTTTGGAAAGATTCCTGACTCTAGAATTACTTGGTGAGAGCGAATTGGGGCCCTATGAAAATGATACTTGGTGATTTTATTCAACTGCCTTTAAACCATCTAATAGACTTAGAGTTACTTTTCCTCCAGTCTCACGTTGGCACAGCTCTGGGCCAGGTAAAGATGAACATTCAACACATTTCAGTTATACATGGAACTGGCTTCCCTTTCAGCTTCATAGCTTTTCTAATGGAAAAAAAAAATTCCTTCAATGGCTTGTGTATTTGTTCAACTACCTGAGCATGCATATTAATTTCTACAGACTATGTATGCTATGCAAAGTCAGCCAGGCCGCATGAGCTAGTGCAGTTCAGTACAGCCTTTAAGAGTTCTGCAAGTAATGAGGATACTGAACTTAGCCATGCT
This sequence comes from Phyllotis vaccarum, assembly GCA_033318265.1. Classification (NCBI taxonomy): domain Eukaryota; kingdom Metazoa; phylum Chordata; class Mammalia; order Rodentia; family Cricetidae; genus Phyllotis; species Phyllotis vaccarum. Next base: position 3,354,096 of record JARWLC010000012.1, read on the forward strand.
TATATACCTAGTCAAGCTGTGTCCTGTCATGGACAGCAGCTACCAAGGAAGTTCATCCTGTTCCATCCCTTCTATCCCCTCTGTTGTTTCTGCTGTAATCATATTCTTTTGCTCTGATATTTTAAATTTTTCCTGTCAACTAGGTCTCTTCTCATGTTGTTCTCTCTCTAATCTGGGAAGTTGTTGCCTTAATCCTTATTTTTCAGTTCCACAAACTCACCATCTATAGCAAACCTCTATCTCCCTTCCTTTAAAAAGTGTAACATCATCATCTGTGTGTGTGTGTGTGTGTGTGTGTGTGTGTGTGTGTGTGTGTGTGTGTGTAAGTTAGACTATGAGCGCATGCCATACTGCACATGTGTATGTCAGGATAACTCTCAGAAGTCAGTTCTATCTTTCCACAGTGAATTCTGGTGTGTGTGTGTGTGTGTGTGTGTGTGTGTGTGTGTGTGTGTGTGTGTGTGTGTGTGTGTGTGTGTGTGTGTAAGTTAGACTATGAGTGCATGCCATACTGCACATGTGTATGTAAGAATAACTTTTAGAAGTCATTCTTCCCTCCACAGTGAATTCTGAAGGTTAAACTCAGGCCATCAATCCTATGAGGCAAGCGCTTTTCCCCATTAAGTCAGCTCACCGGCCCCTTCCTTTCTTTTCTAAGTTCTCAATGATCTGGAGGTAAAATTTATAGGGGATTTATTTTATCTTTATTACTACTATGGTTTGGATGTCAGATGCCTTACTAAAAGTTCATGTGCTAGATGCTTAGCCATGGTAGTGATGTTGAGGTAGGGCCTACTTGGGTCACTGGGGTTACTCTCTCACTAGAGAAACTGTTCTTTCTATTGGTTATTACTTCCAGCCACCCCTCTTTCTCTGTTCCCTCACAGGAGATGTGATACTTCCTCCCACAGTACTCTGCAAGTTGCTTTGGGGCCCTGACCAGAGCCTGCACTGTGCTGTTTGGACTTACAGCCTCAAAAACCGTGAGTTTGATAAATTCATTTATGAAATTAGTCTGTGTCATATATTCCATTGTAATGATTTCTAAAACTGACTAACACATGCCAACATTCAGGACACAAACAGAAACTCGGAACAACTGGTCTAGGCCAATGCATCAGCTATTTCCTCACTGCTGTGCCAAAACATGGGACAAAGGCCACTTGAGGAAGAGTTTTATCTCTGGCTCCTTTCATTTGTGGGAACAGTCTCCCGGCAGAGAAGCCACCACAGCAGGAATAGAAGGCAGCTGGTCCCAATGTATCCACAGCCAAGGAGGGAGGCACAAATGTCTATGCTCAGCCCATATTTCCCTTATTAGTCAGTACAGGACCTCAAGCCACTCAACAGTGTTGCCTACACTCTGAGTGAGACTTGGTTGAATATTTCTGAATTACGCTCTCCTAGACAAAAGCCATATGTGTGATTCCATCAGGTTGACATGAATACTGGCCATCACAAGTCTACCCCTTGCCAACCTGACACCTAAAAATATCACTCTGCAATCAGATCATTGCCACCCTAGAGGTCAAAGTCTCAAGTTTATCCCATATGGTAAAGTGAATTTAGCTCACCTGTAAAATTCCTATAGTCTTTAACAGCCCAAACCTAATTCAAAACTCTGAAGTCTCTTCTGAGAATCAAGGAGCTCTCTTAAATGCGAGATCCTATAGAATAACAAGAACAAAGTAAGTTGCTTTCTTTCGATATAAAATGGCGCAGAATAAATGCCCCAAAGGGGAGAAATGGGAAGACAAGAAAAGACTGGGCCAAACATGACCTAATCTTCTCAAGGCCGCTCTTAATCTTTCATCTGAACATATGATGGAACCATCTGAGATCCAATGGCCTTGGGTACCTCTCCTTTCCAGTCTCCCCCAAAAGCACATATACCTTTCCTCTTAGGCTGCTACGCCATGCCTGCAGCTTTCCTTGGCAGATGTCTCACCATCCTGACATCTATAACATCCTGGAGTTTCCACTGAAAGGCAGACTTTATCTTCTCAGCTCCATGGAATAGCCTCTCAGAGCTTCTTTGCAAGGAATCTGACCCTGGCCCAGATTGGTGGCTTTCCGGAAACCTGGCATGAGATTCCATGATACCATTGTTCTTGAATGTTCATGCTCCAAATCCAGTATCATGTGGACAATTCTCAGTTTAGGCTCTTGTCATGCAATGAATTTGCATTTTCACAAAGTATCCTATGGATTGGTGTTGCTATTTTGCAATTGTCCTAGAGCAGAATACCACTTCCCATTAATGGGACAAATCCCTTCAACAATTGCAGCTGTGTTTGCTGCAATTTGTTTGGAACTTTAAACTTATTCATTCTTCCTTCCTTTCCATATCACATACTTTTAATATTTTTCTGCTCCATCTATAGTGTGTCTATCTATCTATCTATCTATCTATCTATCTATCAATCTATCCATCCATTATCTATCTATCTATCTATCTATCTATCTATCTATCTATCTATCTATCTATCTATCTATCTATCTGGCTGTGCCAAGTGGTCCATGGCTTATAACCCCAGCACTCTATCTATCCATCCATCCATCCATCCATCTATCCATCCATTATCTATCTATCTATCTATCTATCTATCTATCTATCTATCTATCTAATCTATTATTTTATCATCTATATGTCTACCATCTATATATCTTGTATTTCTCTGTAGTTCTAGATGAGAGCAGTGAACAGCAACTATGACACAGCCTAAATATTGTCCTGCTTTGAAATTCTCTCCACAAAAACCTAGTAGACCATTAATTTTGAGGGCAGCCTTACTAAACTTCTCAGAACAGTCAAATGCAGCTAGATTATTTGCTGGGGAAATGACATGAATACTTCTAACCTAGCCTCAGATGACGCCCTTGTTTCTCTGTAGTATCCGTATTTCCCTTGGCATTCTGGGCTTCTAACCTCCCACCAAAATAGCTTATTAAGTTCTGCTTACAGCCTTCTAGATTCTCTCGTTTTTAGCACTAAATTCTTCCACACTCCTTCTATAAACCACTTTAAAAGTCCATATGATCAAGTTCATCACAGCAACATGGCTGCTTCTATTTGTCCCTTCTATATTACTTTTCCCATTGTTGTGACCAAACTCTTTACAAGAGCAACAGAAGGAAGGAAAGAAGGAGGGAGGGAGGGAGGGAGGGAGGGAGGGAGGGACGGAGGGAGGGAGGAAGGAAGGAAGGAAGGAAGGAAGGAAGGAAGGAAGGAAGGATGAAAGCCCAGTCTTCCAACCTCCTGAAAATATCTAACTAGTGGGTACAAATGCTAGCTACTAAATGACCATTTCAGGGGAATTGTTGCTGAAAGCTTGTATTAGAACATTTTTGGCCCATGACAGGCACCATAGAAAAAGTAGGTGGGAAAATCAGCATAGGTAGGAGGAGGAGGGCGGAGTTGAGAGATAGACACAGCTTCCCAAGGAAGCAAAATGTAAGGAACACAGGTGAGCCCCGGCAGTTTTGCCTTTTCCCTTCTTCTGCGGAGAGCCTGAGCGCAGGAGTCCAGATGACTTTCGAACACTGTCGCTGATGTGCTAATAAGTCTGAATGAAGCAGACTCTGCTAAGTGATGTTTTAGTTATTTTCATTTACGCCTTCTTCTCCCCTTCACCTCTTCTCTCTTTTCCTCCTTCTCCTTATCCACCTCCTAGTCCATCTTCTTTCTATTTGAAAATAAATTCTATTGGATGATTACATTGCATTGTAACTTATCACAAGTCGTTCCACAGCCAAAGGATAATGCTAAGCAAGTGGTCAAACTACAAGTTTCCAAGGCTCTCTGGGAAAAAAACAAGCCATGGTATGGTTAACCTCAGTGTGTTGAGCATGGAATATACGCCCACAACTAGAATTTATGGTGAGGATCACTTCCTGTTTGGGGCATTTTAGAGATACCTGCCCACAGGTCTCAGCAGAACCCTGCTTCCATGCTTCCATGCCAATCCTCCAAGTCCAGGCAGCGTCATTTGGAGGAATAGAAAAGAGCCTAAGCTCCCGAGCCTGGCTGTAGGGATACAGGGATAGAATCTCTCTCCCCCGCTCGGTGTGATTCTATCGGTGGCAATTTCTGGATACAGAAGGCTGAAGAGAAGGAATCGTCAAACATTTCAGCGAGCCAAAGACCCTCAAAGCATCTCATCAAACATTCCAGGGAGCCAAAGACCCTCAAAGCATCTCTGCCTATGGTGTCCAGTCCTCACTCTTGTCACTACATCTGGTGAGTTTAGCATCCAATACCTCACTTCCTTTACCATTCATTTCCTTTACTCTCTTCCTGTAGCTCCCGTCACAGCTTCACTCTAAACCTTACGTTTTTAAAATTCTCTAACACACGTTCCTTTGCCTGGCACTCCCAGTTCTACACTTTCTTGTTGCCATCAGATGTTTCAAACTACCAACTCCGGCATCATCCTGTAGTCCCGGCTTCCCAGCAGCCTGAGTGGAACCGAGGACAGGACAGCCCAGGCAACTTAACGTGACTCCATCCTAAAAGAAAAAGTGGCTTCTGTGATTTCTCCCTGTGGCTTAGGAGCATCTCTTCCACCCCATGCCCACACTGTCCTTTCTCCAGTGGCCCTCTGGTCCATTGTGGCATCCCTCTCAGGCTCATTCCCAGGAGCACCTGGCCAACTCAAAACAAACTTTGTTTCGGGGGCTTTGTATTTTGTCTTATTTTGTGATTTTTTTCTTTTGATTGTGTGGGGGGGTTATTTTTTAGAGGCCTGAGGAGAGCAGAGTTGGGTGGGTATGAAAATAAGGGACCTGGGAGGACTTGAGGGAAAGGAAAAAAAAAAAACAAAGAAACCCAAAATGTTCCTTCTTCTCCTTGGTTCCCTTTTCCCTACCCATCCTCACCTGGAAACCCCTGAGTCAATATCAGCACAGATATGGCCACTCCGGGCCTGGGCTCTAGTCAGGGAGTAGCCAACTGTGCTAAATTTTCCTCTTTTAACTTGTGGACTTCAGTCTTAGGTAAGCCCTCTGTGCACCTGGGAATGTGATGTCTCTCCCTCAACTGAATTTTCCTTTCCCCAAGACAACCTTCTGTCCTTAGACCTGCAACCTTTGTTTTTCTGGGCACTTCTGTTTTCATATCAAGGAGACCTCCTCTTTCAGCTCCAGAATGCGCCTAACTACCTGTCACTGCTCTTTCTTTGAGAAAGGGGGATCGTTGCTTAGTTTGGGGACTCCAACAGAAAGCAAACTCTTTCACTTAGGCGCTGGACTGTGAGCCTCCCCCTTCCTGAGAACTGGGCTGTTGGCTGCTATGGCTTCTTTACTACTGGTTTGCCATTCTGCCACATCATTTCTTATTAAAGAAGCTGTCTTAGTGAGGGTTACTATTGCTGTGATAAAACATTATGACAAAAACGTGGGGAGGAAAGGGCTGATTCACATCACAGTTCCATATAACAGCTTATCTCCAAAAACAATGAGGTCTCAACCTGGAGACAAAAGCGGATACAGAGGCCATTGGAGGGGCACTCACTCTCTATGGCTTCCCTGATCTGCTTTCTTATAGACCCCAGGATGACCATCCCAGAGATGTCATCACCCACAATGGATTGGGCCCTCCATCATCAATCACTAAAAAAATGCTTCACAGGCCAGCCTGCAATGTGATTTTATGGGAGCATTTTTTTTTAATTGAGATATCCTCCTCTCAGATGGCTTTTAACTTGGGTCAAGCTGGCATAAGACCAGCCAATGAGGAGAGACTCCCTGAACACAAGCTCCTCCTATAAGCATAGGGTGGAATAAGGTTTTTTTTGTTTGTTTGTTTTGCTTTTTTTTTCTACACTGTAAAGATTTTTCGCTTGTATTGGTTTAATAAAATGCTGATTGGCCAGGATCTAGGCAGGAAGTAGAGGCAGGGCAACCAGACTAGGAGAATCTGGGGACAGAAAACACAGCATCGGTTGCCAACCAGTTGAGAAGAAGCAAGATGAGAATGCCGGACTGTGAAAAGGTACCAAGTCATGTAGCTAAACATAGATATGAATTATGGGTTAATTAAGTGTAAGAACTAGATGCTAACTTGTTTTAGCTACTATTCCAGGAGTTACCATAATATTAGGCCTCTGTGTCCATTATTTGGGAAGCCACTGTTGGGTGTTTGAGAATTTCTGGTGGGACAGAAACTTCTGGCTATAAATGGTGCTCCAATATGGTATGTGTATAGATACATAAAGCCTGAGAAGGTTTAAAGGGGTTCTCAAACACAAAGCCAGCCCCAAATAGCTTTCTAGTTGTGTTGTCCAAATGGATCATGGTATACAGATGCTGTGGCCTGTGGCCTTTTGCTCCAGCATGGCGGGTTTGAGCAGCCACAGTCTCACTGGAGCCTCAGAACAAGCACAAAATGCATATGACATATTTAAGGTTTCTGTTAATGCAGACAAAAAGGGAACAGAGTCAAGCATAGCTTTTTGGTAGTGGCGTTTTTCTCGGGTGGGCTCTGTTTGCTGGAGGAAGGCAAAGGCACAGCTCCTTTAAGAAAGGTTTCCTGACTCAGTGTTCATGGCAAAACCCTCAAGGCTCTTTCAAGAGGTCATGAGCAGTGGGAAGTGGTGCTCTACTTGGTGGCAGTATAGACCCTAAAATTCCCCAGTCGGGGAGGTAAATATGGCTACTGCCAGTACCTCTATCATGAACCTAAGATCTCAAAGGCTGAGGAGCTGGGTGGGGGTAGCTTCCGTAACCGCAATGCTTTAATCCTAGCCACACTGTTTCGCAGATTAAAGGTGTAGTCAGGAAAAGATAGAGATATACAGATTCAGACAAAAAAGAAAAAGAAATTAAAAACTCTAAATGGATTCAGTGTGTTTAAAAATGTATGAAGACTTGAGAGAAAAAAAAGAGACAGGATAGAGAAAATTCTTTCAAAACACAGAGTAAACAACATAAGCCGCATAAAGATCAAATATACACAGAGAGCCTGGATACTGTATGTTATTGTTTGGGTTTTTGGCTTTTTGACTGCAGAGAAAGGAGCAAGATCTGCTGAGAGGCATTTATTATAAATGCTGCTAGATTTATCCAACCTATACAATATACCTTGACTTCAAACTTGAAGTCAAAGAATGTTACTTTGGAAAAGAGATTTTGTTTTTATTTCCACATAAAACAAGAGGCTGTAGCTTCGTTTTGGGTTAAAGAAAATAATGTTTGATTATTGAACACCCCTGAAAAGAATCTCTGATGGGAACATATAGCCCAGGTGATCCAATGTTACAGAGCACTTCTGTTTATGTTTCCTCTGAGTTCTGCATCCAGAACAGCTTCAAGGCTACTGGCTGAGATAGACCAGCCTCACAGACTACTCCACATAGGACTTGTCCATAATCTTAAATTTTCTTTGGGTACCCAATAAGGTAACTAGTGCCCCCAAACAACAGGAAGTAGTCTAGAGAATTATGCCCACATTCCCCCCAAAATGGAATATGGATGTTTGTTTTTGTTTCAGGTGTTGGTTACAAATTATTATGGATAATGGTAAGAAAACTGCTATGCAAAGGAGATTAGATTTGGGGCTCTTGTTTTAAAACGAAAAAAGGAGAAATGTGGGATAACGCTCTTGTACACTGTAAACAATTTTCACTTGTATTGGTTTAATAAAATGCTGATTAGCCAGTAGCTAGGCAGGAAGTAGAGGCAGAGCAACCAGACCAGGAGAATTCTGGAAAGATGAAACACAGAACATCAGTTACCAGCCAGATATAAAGGAAGCAGGATGAGAATGCGGGACTGAAAAAAAGTGCCAAGCCACGTGGCTAAACACAGATGATTTATGGGTAATCTAAGTGTAAAAGCTAGATAGTAATGTGTTTGAGCTATTGGTCAGAAGTTACTGTAATATTAATATTGATTAATATTAAACATCTGAATAGCTGTTTTATAAACGGTAGTGTGACCATTGGTAGGAGGGATTTGTCCTGGACCTTGGGCCCTGGAAGGACAGAAAAAAAATTCAACTACAGCATAACTTCAGAATTTTTTTCACTCAGGAAGTTCTAAAAGTAAACTTTTATGTGCCTATTAGCTTGTCAACTTGACATACACTAGAATTATCCGAGAAGAGATAACCTATCTTGAGAAAACCTGTCCATCAGATTGGCCCATGGGCAAGTCTTTGGGGGCATTTTTTTCATTAATAATTAATGTGGGAGGTTCCAGCCTCCCTTGGACAGATAGTCCTTCATTGTATATTTTAAAAAGCGAACTGAAGAAGTCATGGAGTACAAGTCAGTATCGTTCCTCCATGGTTTCTGTTTCAATTACTGCCTCCGGGTTCCTGCCTTGAGTTCCTGCCCTGATGTTCATGTACTGAATATAAACTATAAGATGAAAAAAAAAACCAATTTTTTTCCCTATGTGGCTTTTCTTCATGGTGTTTATGACAATAGGAAGCAAACTATGACGTGGTGTCCACTTGCCCATTGCCTCTTCCTCAGTACTCTTGGCTTGTTTCTCACTGTCATCTCCTTGGACATGATTATCATCACCTCCATGTAGCCAACATAATCTTTGAGACTCTCCCATCTGGCCTCACTGTATCTCTTCACACGTAGGACCTCATGATTACATTGCTACAGTTGCATAATTTCACAGAATTTGTTGACATTTATTCCTATCAATATTCATAGAGTTAGAGTTAGAATTCCTTTCCTACAGTTTAGAAAAATGAGACACTCCTTGTGTTTCCAAGAATCATAAACCAATTAGTAGCAGAGCTTAAAATAAAGTAAGCAGCTCACAGTAGAGGTTTCTTGTGTGTCTCCAGGGCTGTATCGCCCTCGTATCATAGACCCTCCTTGTCCTCAGGTGAGAACGTGAAGCCCACCTCATGCTCTTCCTTTCTCTGTTCCCTCTGCTAGGACAGCCCCGCCCCTCTCCCCTCTTCCTTCATAGTCTTTTCCTGAGAACTGCTGAGGGCCCAGATTTCAGACTCATGTGTCTGTTTCATTCATTCCTGACCCCAGCACCTCCATTAATCATTCTTTGTGCATTTAATGATCAGTTACATGCACTCCACTGTTTCCAGAAGGTGTTCAAGACAGGAAGGGATAGGCCTAAGAAAGGGGGCTCCCAGATTAGGTTGTGTATTCGTCATAGGTCAATATGCTCTTAGAGGTAGCAGACCAACAACAACAAAAACAGCATCCTTGCTATACTTTTGTGGCCTCCAAAGCTCCAAATACTCTTCGTTGGGTTGTCCTGAGTATCACAGCAACAGCACTGTCATTGAGGATATGAGAAATTTACAGTGAATGCAGGAAAACTCTGTGTAGCACCAGTGCTCTGAAACTAGCACATTGGATGGCTGCCTGTAGGTAGATGTCTTTCTCAGAACTGATTTCATGCTCCTGTACTTTTGTAGGGATGACTGATCTTGCTGTGCCTTTTGGCTCTTATGGACTGCTTTGTGAATAATGGTTGTACTTACTCTTCAATGCATTGCTTGGGAATTAATTAAAAAAGAGTCATACCTTATATAAATGCATAAACTTACCATAAAGTGACTTTCATAGTCACTTTAACCTTGTATTGCATACAAAGCAAGCCCTGTAATTTCTTTTTTCAATGCACAGTGATCTGTGGTGTTAGGTTGCCACATTCTGCCTGTGCATGCCAACAAGATGATCATCACTGTCTAATTGAAAGCCATCCATGTACTACATACAATTGTGGGACACAGTCACCATTATCTAAACTGTAGACACCGCAAGAGTATGGTGCTGCTGGCATAATTAGAAGTGGTAAGTGGGGTGTGGATGAGAGAGTTAAATGACATGGCTGTCGTGACTTTGCCCTTATATTTCCTGAACGGCATGACACATTTTAATATGCCTAGGCATTCCTCAACAAACCAACACATCCCCACCTCCAAGGCCTTTATGTTCCCATTCCCTTCAGTCATAAAAAGTTATTTCTGCCAGAGAGTTATTATTTCTGAGGCTCTGCTCAAATCCGTGTCCTTAAATTCCCGCCTTGCTGGTCTCTAATGCTCCCTTCCCTTATGTGTGTTCCTGTATTTATCTTAACTTATGATATACAGAGCTACTGAACATTGTAGGGTATGATATCCTTTTCTTATTTTCTGTTTCTCTCAGCTTATAAACATAGCAAGATAGGGTCTTTTGCTAATTTCTGTAGCTCCAATGTTTTCTAATGAGAAGTCTGATATTTCTCCAATGTGTGTGATTACTTCTGGAGCCCGGTCTTGAGTCTTGGCTTTAATGGTGTGCATCTTAAACATTTAACTTTTTCTTACTTCAGGCAACTTCTTTGATAATGGAGGCAAGGCACTCATTCGAAATTCATTCACGTGAATTCGTTCTTTTCTCTCTCTCTTCCGTCTTGAGCCTCTCACTCTCTTCGTGTTATACATGGCTGCCTCTCTCTAGCCCCTCACTGCAAAGACACATCTGTGCTACAATATACCTGTGCACACTGACTTTTAAGGGAGTTTCTTCTCCTAGATGAAAAATAAGAGACATGCACTGCTTGCCCCTGGGGTGACCGTGGGCCTGCTGCCCAGGTGCCATTGTCAGGTGTGCAGGACTGGAGGCCTGCACGTCACATCAGAGTTTCATGACAGTCTCTCCCAGAAAGGTCATGTAAAGCATTTCTCCTGGAATATATCGTACTAATCACTTTCAGACCTTGCCTTAGATGTCCCCGAAGCTTCCCAGGAACCATCTGAATGTGCATTCCCATGAGAGTCTAGTTCGGGACACAAGAACATATTGAAATTAAACTGCCTGATGGCTTTAGACATTGCTATGCACATATTTCTAGGGAGATCTAAAAGTACACTGTAATTTCTATTGGAGGGCTGGGGGTTGTGTTTGTCCATCATGTGAAATGGCAGGGAGGGAAACACATATTGATTTTTGCAAATGTAGACTTTTATGGTCTCCAAAGAAATGAAAGAAATCAGAGGTTCTGTTTGCTATTGCCATATGGAACCTAGTGCGAGAAAAATTTACCAGCCTGCAAGCCTGTAGTTTCTGGTCTTAAATCTTAGCTATGAATTGTGTTTTTCTTCTTACTCATGGAGATCCCTTAAACATTTAAATGGTGGGGGGGGGTTGCCTGCCTGTCTTCTGTAGTTCACTACAGATACCCTCTCTGGATTAGACTGTTTAACTCCCTCTAGCCATGAATTTTTCCCCTTGACACATGTATTTCTTTTTGGGAAAGTGAGGTCAGGAGGAAAAATGTTAAGTTGACTTTTCTGTTGACTGCACGGGGAGTTGAGCATGTTGCTTAAAGCATAAGCTTGAGGTTTTGCAGCAGGACCTAGATGAGACTCTTGCATTCTCTACTACTTCTATAATTGAGACAAGTTATTGAGGGAGGTGGGACTGAAGAGTGTTTAAGAACGTGGGCTTTCAAGCCTGACAGCTTCGGTTTAAATCTTGGCTCTGTCACTTCTTCTATGATCATGGACTGTTGGCTTCAACTCTCTGGGTATTAGTTTCTTCTTCTTTAAACAAATGCTTACCTTTCTGGGTGAAGAATAAGTCGAGTACTGTATGCTTTAGTTACCTTTTCTTTCCGCTGTGATAAAATGCTGTGGCAAAGCAGGTTAGGGGAGAAATAGCTTATTCTGGTATACAGTTTGAGAACACAGTGCATCGTGGAGTGGAGAACTTCTGGCTGAAGAACCCTGAGGCAGCTTGTCACATTGCAGCCACAGCTGGGAAACAGAGAGTGGTATGTCCTTGTGTCCAGTTCACTTCCTTCTTTTTATTTCTTCAGGACCCATGCCTGGGGAATGGTGCTGCCCACAGTGACAGCGTCTCATCTCATCTCAATGGACTAATCAAGGTAATTCCTCATAGATGTTCTCAGAGGCCTGTCCCCCACTGACAACTGATTCTATCCATAGTATCAGAAGGGTGAGAGAGTCAGAGCCACCTCCTTAGAAAAGGAGGCTGTTCAGCTGAAGGAAGAATACAGAAATATTGTTGCTACCTACAGAGCTAATGGGAAACCTGATGCAGCAACAGAGGAGATACCAACTTGGAAATGGAAAGGGAAAAAACAATGAGAAAAATGGGAGCAACAGGGAGCTGGTGATGAGTAGGTTCTTACTGTTATTTCCTTCTATAGGGCATTTAAATCTCTGTAATAAAAACTTCCTCCTTTTAGTGAAAAACTGAAGCAAGGTTGTATAAGGCTTGCTTTCCAACCCTATGGTGTATGGTTTTGTATAATTAACACTCTACTCACTGTGTTTCTAGGTAGTGCTGTCCTGGTGGCTTTTCAGTCAGCCGCTGGCTAATTTTGTCTCTTAAGTGGCAGAGAAGTTTAAGTTTAAGTTAGTGTATAGTACGTACCAGTTCTATGTGGAATTGGAAGTCTCTCCTTCCTTTTTCCATTCTCTGGTGTAGTTTATACAAAAATAACCTGTTTGTGAATGGAATATCACCCTATAGTTGCAAAAATAAATTGCTGCTGTTTTGTTGACATTCTGAATGTTTTTAAATAAATACAATTTTATTAGAAGAAATAAAATATAATATATACACACAAGAGGGTATTATTCGACTGTAAAGCATGAAATTATGTCATCTTTAGAAAAGCATGTGGAGCTGAAGATTATCATGTTAAGGATGATATCAGATTCAGAAAAACAAATATCACAGTTTTCTCTCATGTGAAGAAACAAAATCTTGAGAGAAAGTTAGAGGGAGCCATGGAAGAGAGATTACCTGGGGAGAAAACCGATGGGTAGGAGCAGAAGACAATGGTGGACTGGATATAATTGATGTGCATTGCCTCTGTGGTGAAAATATAAGGAAGTCCATTATTTTATACAAATAATATATGCTAATTTAAAATAAAAGTACATCATTTCTCTTTAAATTATTGGCATTGTAAATAAAAAAAATACAACATGGATGGGAAATACCAAATAGAATTACAGACTGTCAGTGACGTTCTAGTCAGTGAGTGAGAGAAAATGAAGATTCTTTTTTGAAGGGCCTTTTGGGGTGTGGTCTCTATAAAAATATCTAGAACTCATACCCACAGGGATGGAGAACCAGGGTCATAGGAGAAAAAATAACCTCTTAAGTGTCACAGGAGATTGAAGTCTTGAGTTTTGTGGAGGGCAAACTAAGGAAGGAGACAAGTGGCCAAGGTGTGGGAAGGTCACAGAGATCCTTCTGCTCTTTTAAATCTGTGAACAGGAGAAGCCCAGAGACACGGGTGGGGCTGGGCACTAGGCTTAGAGAACCTTGCATAGGGACTGTTGATGTTCCATTTCAGAGAAGTGAAGAAGATAAGTGCTGGGCACCCATTTCCTCTAGACACTGCAGTCTTTAGCAGTTGCTGTGTGGGAAAGAACTTTATCATCCTGCAGTAGCTTGTTGGATAGAAAACCTCTCAAAGTTGGCATTTCTGGATTTTAGTCCCCTTTCTTAATCACCAACTCTGTAGACTAAACCAACCCCATTTTTCTTTGCTTCCTGTTTTCATGCCCATAAATGGGTGACTTTGAGTGACTGTCCAGGCAGCCAGATGTCTCTCTCATTTCTGGAATTTGGAAGTTACTTACAATGCACTTCCTGTCTACTTATGTAATATCATATTCTTCTGTGTCTTTGGTGAAGTTGAAGATTAGATAGTTATAATTATATTTTTCCTTAGTCATAATAAAATGTAAATAAAATATGAAACTTTAGACTCACAAGAATAAGGTAGATGATAAAATATTTTCTATAATTTTGCTAAATACAAATAGACTACTGCAATTCTTGCTTGATAGCTGTTTTGTTATATATAATTTTGCTATGTTGAAATTGAAACCTTCCTTTCTTGATTAGACCAGAAAAGGGAATTGATGTGGGATATCTTTCTGTATGCTGGGAATACCATTGGTTAATAAAGGAGCTGTTTTGATCTATGACAAAACAGTTTAGAGGCAAGTGGGATCTCTAAGCACAGATAAAGAAGAGCAGAGTCATGGAGAGACACTGTGAGCTGCCAACCAAAAAATCAAGATGTAAAGAATCACAGGTAAGCCAAGGGCCACAAGGCAATGCATAGGTTAATGAGAATGAGTTGAGTTAAGTTGAGAGAGCTAGCAAGTAATGAGCCCGAGCATAACCCAACCAGCTTGTGATTTTTTTTTAAATCCTGTTAATAGTCATGGCATCCTCAAGCCACACACTGTAACTTCGTGGCTCAAATGAGTTATAGGAAGAACACTTGAATGATACCTGGTACTCAGTGAGTACTAAATAGAATTTGTTAATTGAAATTCATAAATAATATGTGATGAGTAATCTTGGTTGTTAACTGGACACACCTGGGAAATCAGAGCATTGGCTGAGTTTGGGCAACATAAGGCTATTGAGTCTGAGCCTAGAAGCAGCTAGGAAGCAGCATTCTCTAAGGTTTCTGCCTCCATTTCTCCTAAAGCGCCTGTTTTCACTTCCTACAGTGATGATTGTAGCCTGGTTTTGAAAGCCAAAATCCCTTCGCTCCCCGAGTTACTTTTGGTCATGGTAGTTTGCTTGTTTTTGTTTTTCCCTCACTGGAAATGAAAGAGTATCTGAGATATAGTAGCTGTACCAGCCTCAAAATCCAGCATGAGCACTAGGCATTTACAGTCATGGTTGACATGTAACATACCATCGGTTGGTTGGTGTTACGGTATTCTAGGGAATGACCCAGAAACTCAGAGAAGAAAAGCCAGCGAAGGGAGGTAAAGGTGGGTTCGGGGCCATTTTCCACATTTTAATGATTCTACTTGATTATGAATCTCACTGTGTGTGATGGTTAGTTTTAATTGACAGTTTGGCAATCTAGAGATAGCTCAGAGAGAACCTCAGTGAGGGACTGGCTAGTGAGGTTAGCGTATGGACACATCTTCTAATGAGATGTAGAGAGGACAAGCCGCACACTGCTGTCTGCTCACTGCATTGGTTGTGCAGAGGGTAGCTGCTTCGTATTTCTACCTCTTGACTTGCTGGCATGGATGGCATTCTAGAACTGTGAGCCAAATAACCACTTATAATTTGTCAAGGGCATTTCATCATAACAACCGGAAAGAAAACTTAAACACTTTGCTGTATTTCCAGTTTAACTTCATTTTGAGTGCATCTGTGTGTGTGGGGGGGGAAGTACTTAAAGATTCTTACTTATACCATCTACAATTGTCATTTATGAAGAAGCATTGCTTCAGTTCATCCCCACCCCAGTGCTGGACAAAGTCTTTGTATAAAGCCGTTTGAGGCAGAAGCGCGAGCCATCTGGTCTTTCTACCCAAATATGTTCTCTTCAAGCCACATCATCATGACACTTCCCAAGGCTGGATTTCCCTCATGTCCTACACAGCTTAGCCTGCACCGTTGAGACCTGTGAAGCTTAGCCTGCTTTTTTGGGAACTGTGGATCTTAGCCTGCATCTTTGGGACCATGGAGCAGAGTCTGCACCTTTGGGACCGTGGAGCCCAGCCTCAGAAGCAAAGAGAAAATGAACATTTTGTCAAAAAGTAGGAAAGAAAGCAGAGATCCAGGTGGTGCTGGTGTGTAACACACTGATCCTTCGGTTGGCTTCCCTCCAGAGCAGTGTGATCTCCAGGTGAAGGGCTGGCTTCTCCTTTTCCAGGAAGATGCCCACTCTACTTCTTAAGCTGTAGGCTCTGGAGCTACTGCATTTTTCTGCCTTGTTTCCTGACGTGTAAACATGAGGGCCACCACCATGACTGTTCCTGAGCTACTCCTTTCTGTTACCCAGACAGGCATTTTGTTCTCACATTGAACTTCAGTGTCCATGTGTCCTGTGCACACAGCACCTGTCCACAGGTATCTGTGCACCTGGTTTCATTTCATCAAACAGCTCAGAATAAATGTCCTCCCATTAAAAGTGGCCACCTTAAAATTTTCATTACATTAGTACATTTTACAGATTACTGGCATGTGCAATTATAATTTTTTGAGACAGTGTCTCATATGTAGCTTTGGCTGACCTGGAACTTGCTGTATAGACCAGACTGGCCTCAAATTCACACAGCCTGCCTCTATCTCTCCCAGAGTGCTGGGATCATAAGTGTGTGCCACCACACCAGGCTTGTAATCATCTTTATGTACTTACCTGATAATTTGGATAGTAGATTCTGGCATGAGCATCAGCTTGGTGCTGAATCATTACACAAAACACAGCCATATTTGTGTTACCACAATTATCCTACCAGGAGATTTCTACCATTCTCTTGCTTTATTCCCAACAATTCATAACTCTTGGTTTTTAATTTTTATAAACAATTTTTATTTACATGCTACCCAATTCTTCTAAAATTTCATTTCCATATAGTTTCTCCTTTGTTTTCTAAATAATCCAAATGTTACACTATCATTACACTGTTTACTTGCCCCCTTCAAGGTTATATTCTTCACTCTCAATTTTCACTGAGGATTCCATGAAATCTCTCTTAAACCAAGTAGGCATACAACTCAGTGGAAGAGCACTTGGAAAGCATGCCTGAAACCCTGGGTTTGAGTCCAGCACCAGAACACTAAACTCAAGACAATTTGTCCAGTGTATGTTGGCAGCATCTAGGAGGGAGGTTTGGGCAGGGACAATTATCACCAGCCTATGCTAGACAGTGGAGATCTCTTCTAAAACATTCTTGGGCCTCTAGGTGTAGTTTAGTGGTAGACCGTTTGCCTAGCATAGGCATCCTTCGATCTTGGCCTTGGGAGCATTATGGGGCACGCCAATGTCTATCTTTTAGCAAAACAACTCACTTTATTTGTGGCTCTAGAGTGTAGTTTTGTCTTTAACAACCAGAGAGCAGACATTGTTTTCCTCTGCACTTTGGCAAACAGGAAACCCAGAGCCCATTATTTAGCTCCTGGGAAACAGGTTTGCTACAGAGCAGTCTTCTCCCCTTGTCCTCAATGCATTGAATCAACTCTTCTCCAGTGGGAAGAAAAATTCCTGGCTCAGGGATGGGCCGATAGTGGAGATGAGACAGTTGGCAGCTCAGCCTCCTCACCTCACAGACTCTCCACTGAGTACACAGCTTCTGCTGCTGCAGATGTTAAGTCCTGAGTGGAAGCACACACTTGACCAAAGGCTGGCACCTGCACAACCCTTTACAGCCAGGGTGCGGTGATAAGTGAGCAGCCTTCTAGGTGCCTGGCTCTGCTGCCCCATCCTTCAAACAGTGGGGAAAACATAGGGAAAGTTTCCTAAATAACTGTCTGCTGGAATTTTTGTATTTTATCTCTTTTGTTTTTTGTTTTATTAATGTGCATTGGTGTCTCGCCTTCATGTGTGTCTGAATGAGGGTGTCAGACCCCCTGGAGTTTAACTGGAGTTACAGACAGTTGTGAATTGCCCTGTGAGTGCCGGGAATTGAACCTGGGTCTTAACCAGTGAGCCATCTCTTCACCCCACCCCATCCCTTTTTCCTATTCTTTGAAGTCGTGTGCAGCGAGGGAAGGAAATGCACACATTACAGGCACCACTGCGGTCTGTTTCTCCCTCATCAGCCGCCAGGATCCATTCTCCAGCTCTGAGGGGAAGCTCTGGCTCTGTTACAGAAGGGTCCTGGGATTCCTCAGACTTCAAGAGTTGAAGTCCACTTTTAGAAAGAAAAACCATTTTATGTTATATATGTCTGGCTATTATATAATTGATAGTAACATATAATATAATGTATATATAATATGTAATATCGATAAATAATTTAAATGGAATATATCATAATATATAGAGGCTACATCCTCCTCCAGAGGGCGCCCCACTGTGATGGTCACAGCATAGGGGCCTGGGCATATTTGTAAGTTCAACTTGTTCAACAATATACTGTTTGCAAACTCAGTCATCTGAATTGAAGTGAATTATTTCCGGTTTCTTCTGACCAGCTGACTCAACTCTGTGAGGAAGGTGCACCCAAGCTAAACAATAGATTCCCAGGGGTGCAGACTGCAGCAATCTTGAGCACCTCCTTTGCAACTACAATGCACCTTCTTCTAGCTTCTCTCTCACTCACGTTTTATTAACCACATTAGACTCACTGAAAACTCTCTCAATTCCCTCTTAGCCTAGATATGCGGACTGCCTGGTGAGCGACATTGGTTGGCAACAAGAATTGCTGTTTCCGTGAGAGGTGAAGGATGACTAATTGACCTTTACAGCCCAGCTAGCACATTCTCCCATGGTGTTGATACTACTAGACCAAGTGTTCAGGGAGGCGGTGTTAGAATTCTTCTCAACCCCGACAAGAGTGGGACAAGCAGGGGACCTGCTGGCTTGCTGTTTTTAAATGGGCCTTTGAAACACCAGCACCCTCAGTAGCTTTGCGTCCGGAAACCGTCATGTTGCGGTCTGAACGCCAGAGGGCGCTGCCGTTCTGTTCCTGGGCTCATGGCTGCAGCTCTGCTCAATGTCAAGAATCTGACAGGTTTGGCATTCCAGAACCAAACCAAATGTTTTAATCCAGACGGAAAGTACTTGGCCCTTGCAGTACATTCAGGGCGTTATCAATGAGATGCTTCAGAACCTTTGCAAGATTAATTTAAACACCTCCTAAGGAGCAGAGTTTTCCAGGGGTTTACTGATAGTTAACTGATTCTAAGCAGAAGTCACCAAGCCTTCTGTGGGGGAGATAGTCAAATTCAACCCTTGCCACAAGAAGACCCCCGGGTTGAGTCTTCTTTCTCTGAAGTGTCTCAGACAATGCCCCCCTCAGGCCACAGTCCCCACAGGCCTGTACAGCCTTTGGTTCCTGCCTGATGGATCTCATTTGGTAAGTGGTGGAAACTTTTGGAGATACGACCTAGCTTCGGGAAATTAGTCACTTGGTGGTGATGGGGGGGGGGTGCCTTTGGCATTAAACCCGATTCACAGTCCCTTCTTTCTCGCCACGCTACCCAAGGACTGGACTCTCTGGGACACAAACTAAATAAATCTTTCCTACTTTGCGTTACTTATGTCAGGTGTCTGTCAGCAGTGATGAGATAACCCCCTTCCCACCCAGCCAATACTGCTCTCACAGTGTCCATCTTAACAACTGCTGTGCACTGGTCTGGGGCCTTTTTTCAGGAAGGTTTCCTTGTTGTGAATTTGGTCACAGCCAGAAGCAGACTATAGAGAAAGCATGTAATAAGAAACTGAAAACTACAATACGGCTGGTGTGTGTGTGTGTGTGAGAGAGAGAGACAGAGAGACTTTTCGCTACAGCTTTTAAAATTGTGTAAATAGATACTAAACTTATCGTGAATGAGACCCACAGAAAGATAAAAATCAAGTCTCATCAGGATATTCACACGAAAACACTGATAATTGTTGTTTTGAAAATAATACCACATTTTTAAATTAGTTAGTCCTTTTTTATTTGATACAGGGTGACCTTCCACATCCTGGGCTGTCCTGAAACCCACTATGTAAGCCAGGCTGGCCTCTGCCTCTTTGAATGCTGGGATTAAGATGTGTGCCATGATGCTTAGCTTACTTTTTATTTTTTATTGTGTGTTTGTGGGGGGGTGCTCCATCAGATAGATGCCTGTGGAAGTCAGAGAACTACTGTCGTGTGTCTCTTCCTTCACAAGTGGGCCAGGCATACCAGTCCAGTCACATGGCTCAGCTACAAGTACCTTTTCTAAATGAGCCGTCTTTCTTGCCCCAACCATATTGTTAAAAATTATTTTTATTAATTCTTTTATTTTTAAAGTTATGATGTGATTACATCATTGTCCCCTTCCATTTCCTCTCTCTGGTGCTCCCATACAGCACTCCTTGGCTTCTTTTAAATTCATGTATTGTTTTTCCTTAATTGGTGTTACTTGCATGTGTGTGTGTGTGTGTGTGTGTGTGTGTGTGTGTGTGTGTGTGTGTGTGTGTGTATCCCCAAATAAGACCTGCTCAGCCTGTATAATGTTACTTACATGCATATTTTCAGGGCTGGTATTGAACACCCAATCCGTGTGCTCCTCCCTGGAGAAGACTGTTTCTCTTGCTCTCTACATCCCACAGTCCTGAAGTTCTTTGCATAGAGTTAGGACCCCACGAGCTTTCCCATGTCCATTTTAGTCTGCCTACTCAAACCACAGTCTTTAAAATCTACAGTTTAGACTGTTTGCCCATCAGCATTTAATTGTCACACACTGGTTATGGCCACTGTGGGCTTAGGAGTCTTGTTAGGTGAACTAGACATCACTTTGAGGTTGTTCCTGGTCTTCGGAAGGTAAATACACATAAAGGGAGTTGCTGTGCCAAGGAATAAAGCTGGGGTGTAAACAGTGAGGCTGAAACAAACAGAGTTAAGTCATTATGGAGGGGTGAAGGCCTTGCTATTCCTCAAGAATTCTGCAAACAAAACGTCCTGTCTGACTGGCAGTGCCGTATGACCAAACCTGGGTACCCCAGAACTGGAAACAGAATCTTGGGATCAAGAGTGTTTTTATTCTAAGTAACTGAAATCCAACCAAAACTTCTCAGACACAAGGCATTGGGGAAGATCCATAGGTGAGAGCAGCTGGAATGGGTGCCATTCAAACTTCCCCTTCTCGATAGAAGGTGGGCTTCATCCTATCCTGTGGGACGTCAACCGTCCTCTGAGGCTGTACATCATCTTTCCTGATGCCTTTAATAAATGCTGGCAAACAGTCTTCCTTGACGTCCTGCCTGCTACTCTCCAGCCTCTAGACCAACACTGAGGGGGGACAGAAGGTATGGTATGAGCATCAGACACTCCCTATGGTCGGACAGGAGAGTAATAGAGAAGGGAGACAAACCTCACCCTCTAATCTATGAATACACTCATACACGCATACACGCACACACATGCACACACGTGTATACACATACATGCACACACATACACACATGCCCGCATACACACATGCACAAGCACACACATGCACACACACACACATGCATACATGCGCACACACATGACACACACATGCACACACACACACACACATGCACATGCACACACACGCACACACATGTATACACACACATACACGCACATGCCCGCATACACACATGCACAAGCACACACATGCACACACACACATGCATACACACACATGTACACACACATGCACACACACATGCCCGCATACACACATGCACAAGCACACACACATGCGCGCGCGCGCGCGCACACACACACGCATACACACACATGCGCACACACATGACACACACATGCACCCACACATACAACACTCCTGTGCACACACACACATGCACACACACACACATGCACACACACACACACACACACACATAGTGTGGGGGGGATTGCAGTCAGAAGGAATAAATGACACTGAGCCAACACAACAGCACAACAGTAGTGACTCCACTGGAGGCCAAGATGGAAGGGAGAAAACCATAGGATTTCCAAAGTATTAAATATTGGACACACACCATAGCCCATGTTAACAACTTTACTTAAATATAACAATTATTTGTTCAGACCTAATGTAGATTTCAATTGATCATACAGGGAGAATGAAGAGAAAACCAAAGGCTTAGTGGGGAAATCCACTTGTAAATACGTGTGGTTTTTTTAATTTTATTTTGTGTGTATGATTATTTGCCTGCATATGTGTGTGCGCCTCATGCCTGGTGCCCCGAAGAGGAGCTGGAAAACCTCCATGTGGATGCTGGGAATCAAACCTGGGTCCTTTCCAAGAACAACAAGTGCTCTTAACCACTGAGCCAACTCTCCAGCCCCTGTGGTTTGTTTTTTATATAGGGTAAGAAGAAATTTCAATTTTCACGACAACTATGTTTTATTGGCCAAGAGAGTTTTCTCTTTGCATCTGTGGTCTGTCTCTGAGGATTGTATCTTCCCAGGGAGGAGGCAAATGAATAGTCAGTCCTCCATATGCAAATACAAACAGGCATCCATTGGCCTTAGCAGTGGGTAAATGCTATGGTTTGTGAATGAACTACTTCCCCCAAAGGTCATGTATTAAAAAGCATAGTTCGTCACTGGTAGCGTCAATCGCCAAGAGATAACTGGATCACTCAGGCTATTGGTAGATAGACCCTTTTTAAACAACACATTGAACAGGTTATTAAAAGTAGAACCTGGTTGAATGAAGTGGGTGGCTTAGAGGATAACCTGGTCCTGGTCCCTTCTCATCCTGTTTCTGTTTCCTGGATGGCATTAAATGAACAATGTTGCTGTCCTGTTCCCCCTGCCCACCACGTTCTGCTTCACCATGGGCCCAGCAGTGACTGACCCCTCTGAGACCATGAGCCAGAATAAGTCTTCCCTCCTTTAAATTGCTGTTCTCCGGTTGTTTGCGACAATGATAGAATTCTAAGGAACAGCAGCTAGCTCTCTATGTCTGACCAAAGATGTTCTTTCCAATATCCTTAACGAGCAGTTTAGGAAAAGGCCAGGGAATGTGAACAGGGTTAAAGCCGTTTCTTGAAAATAAAGAAATAAGGCTCGCAGCCCTTCCTTTCTAATTAAGCTCTCTGACAGGCCGAGAGGCTCTCAGCTAAGTCCAGAGGCAGAGACGACCCCCAAGGCCTTGTAGAGAACTCATGCGAAAGCAAAGGGAGATAGTTTATTTTGGACCAGTGTAGATGTGAGTCTGGGAGTCACTCTTGACCCCGGCATCCTGTTTGAAAGGGCAGAGTTGAGACCAATGCCTGAGCACAAACACCAAGCCAAATGTAAAGCATCCTTGGTGGATAGTAAAGCACAAGAGAGAGAGGAAAGATGGACTCCCTTGAGCTCAATAAGTCTCAGTCCTTGAACCGTTCAACACGAGGTGGGAAGGAGGTAAAACCAGAGAGCAGGAGAAGATGAATAGTCCACTACAAAGAATATCTGATTTCGATTTATTTATTTATTTATTTTCAGTGTAGAGGATTAAATCCAAGCCCTTATTAAGCAAGTATGCTATATTTCCTGGTCTTAATTACTTAATTGTTATGAAGGGCTTGAGACCATTAGACACTGGCTAGAAGACACGATTCAGGCCATAATCACTAGGATGAGTTCAAATTTGAAAATTTACAGTAGCAAAGAGCTTAATTGTTCACCTATGATTTAGAGAACGGACCTTTGAAAGCCGTTGTTTTTAGGAAAGACTTCTCTGTGGAATCAGAGGAGTTGCATAATGGGATTCACCTTTGAATCCTTCCGGTCCTTGCTGAATTAACTAGCCAGTACAGTTCAAGAATGGAGTCATCCACTTTAGTGTTCTGTTTAGAGTCCATGCACCAGAAAGGGCTGGCCTGCCCCTGAAGAACTTGAAACAGCTAGAAGATGAAATTTGCCTTTGATGAATGTAGCTAGAAGCACGTGAGCACAGCTAACGCTACTGGCTGAAGAGTTCCTCTCCAGCAGGTGAAGTCACACAGGTGATGCCACCGACCTTATCCTAGAGCAGTGCTTATGCTGCCTGGTCCCTGGCTGGCACATCTACTGGCACATCAGCAGCAAGCAGGAGTGTGCCAAGAGGCCTGCAGGTTGAAGCAGATTTTTCCTCACTCAGAAAGCTCTTGCGATATTTTAAAACTAGTTTCTGAGTTTATTATTTATATTTATTATATTTATTATTATAAATGTCCACCAGAGTGAGAATAAGACTCTTGTTGATAGAAACAAACCCTCAGAAAATCTGACTTACAGATTAAAGAAGATATTTTTTAAAAAGATTTATTTATTATATATACAGTATTATGTCTGTATGTATCCCTGAGGGCCAGAAGAGGACACCAGATCTCATTACAGATAGTTGTGAGTTACCATGTGGTTGCTGGGACTTGAACTCTGGATCTTGGGAAGAAGTAACCTCTGAGCCATCTCTCCAGCCCATGCATATTCCTTCTTTCCTTCCTCCTTCCTTCCTTCCTTCCTTCCTTCCTTCCTTCCTTCCTTCCTCCTTCCGTCTTCCTCCCTTCCTTCCTTCCTCCTTCCTTTCTCCTTCCTTCCTCCTTCCTTCCCCCTTCCTTCCTTCCTTTCTTCCTTCCTTCCCCCTTCCTTCCTCCTTCCTTCCTCCCTTCCTTCCTTGCCCCTTCCTTGCCCCTTCCTTCCTTCCTTCCTCCTTCCTTCCTCCTTCCTTCCTCCCTTCCTTTCTTCCTTCCTTCCCCCTTCCTTCCTTCCTTCCTTCCTTCCTTCCTCCTTCCGTCCACCTCCCTTCCTTCCTTCCTTCCTTCCTCCTTCCTTTCTCCTTCCTTCCTCCTTCCTTCCCCCTTCCTTCCTTCCTTTCTTCCTTCCTTCCCCCTTCCTTCCTTCCTTTCTTCCTTCCTTCCTTCCCCCTTCCTTCCTCCTTCCTTCCTCCCTTCCTTCCTTGCCCCTTCCTTGCCCCTTCCTTCCTTCCTTCCTCCTTCCTTCCTCCTTCCTTCCTTCCTTCCTCCTTTCTTTCTCCTTCCTTCCTCCTTCCTTCCCCCTTTCTTCCTCCTTCCTTCCTTTCTTCCTTCCTTCCTTCCCCCTTCCTTCCTCCTTCCTTCCTCCCTTCCTTCCTTGCCCCTTCCTTCCTTCCTTCCTCCTTCCTTCCTCCTTCCTTCCTTCCTCCTTCCTTCCTCCTTCCTTCCTTCCTCCTTCCTTCCTTCCTTTCTTCCTTCTTTCCTTCCTTCCTCTCTGTACGTCTTTCTTTCTTGTTTCTTTTCTTCTTTTTTTTGGACAGGGTTTCTCTGTGTAATTGTGGAGCTTGTCCAGGCTGACCTCAAACTCACAGAAATCTGCCTGCCTTTGCCTCCTGAGTGCTTGGATTAAAGACTTACACCATCTACACCCAGCTACATCATTCTTAATATCCAATTTTTTTTTCTTGTGATGCTGCAGATCAGACCCAGGGCCTTGTGAATGAGACACACGCTCTGCCATTGAGCTATAATCTCCAGCTGGATAGCACATTTTATCTAAAGGTCAACGTGCCTTCCCTAGGAATTTAGCCTGATTCAAAGGAAAATAAGCATTTAATTTTAGCACATTCGTAAGAGTCCATATTTAACCAGTGTAAGCTGGCCATTGTGGTCATCGCCACCATTCTAAGATCACTATCATTTGTTTTATGTCTCCATGGCATACGTAGGAGAAGGAACTGGGAGCCGGTGCGATTTATATAATAAAAATGCAAAATTAAAATAAAAATGTTTATCAGGAGGAAAGGGTGGGAATGGAACCAGGAAACAGAGACTGGGGTGGAGAGTAGAGCTGTCCAATGAGATCACAAGATGGCTCATAAAAGCACTATTTAAAACTATTGTCTGTGAGTCGTCTAGTGAGCCACATGGCTGACTCACCTCTCTCCATCTGCAATGCAGCTTTGCCTGACGTGGCAGCCTGTACCCTGGGGGAAACAGAGGCTTCGAGGATGAAAGTTACATCTCAGGCAAGATTACAAGACAGATGGCCATAGGGAAAAGCACAGGGAATATCACAATGCTGGACTAAGAGGAGGCTGGCAAATCTTCCTCCAAGAAACCCCAAATACCAGAAACAGGGCTAATGATGGTTTCCTCCTGGGAAGTCCACACTTGGAAGAGTTAAATATTAAAGAAAGGTGTCACCAGGGTCCAAACATTTGACCATTGAATTACATGTTCTCCATAGCACTCTGTAAAGATGTCCATGGATTTAGTTCATTAAATTCACTATACGTGTCTTGTTACCTGATTCTCAAGCATGTCAGCCTGCCCTGGAGATCCCTGATCTAAAATGAATTCTAGAGCAATGCATTAGAAACACAGCAGACCCATGAGCACAAACTAGGAATACCGAGGTAAGTTTTCCGTCTATATATCTGAGTTATAAAAGAGTCTGGAATTAAGAAAAAACCTGTCTCATTGAGCAGACGTTGTAATGACGTCTCCCAGCTCTTTGTGGGGGAGAACGGCAGCTTGAATTAATTGGCCCCTGTGATTGCGTCTCTTTCATCTCCAGCCTCGGAAGAAAGATAACCACAGGGCTGAAATGATTATAGTCATCAGGGTGATTTGCTAAAGGTGAACCTTAGCTGGTGGAGTCCTAGGCTTCTGTAAACATTTTGTCAGCCTGCACATTTTGCAGACAACTTTTAAGGAAACATCAGCTTGTTTAACAGGCTTCTTTGGGGGAGCGCTGTCCTTGGAGGTTCCGGCTCCAGCCTTTAATCCCCTTTCATTTAAGCTGATGCCGCTAATATTTTTTCAGTCATCAATCATGTGGTCAGTGAAACTTGTCCTGTGGAAATTTGAAAGCTCTGGTGAGGGCTGTTGGGCTTAGCTGGCAGGATGATTAGTTCTCGTTGGTAGCAATGCATGGCCCCTCCTCTGCCCCATGGCGCCCCCTTTCTCCATCTAGAACAGCATCATCTTTGGTTGATTGAGTGAGGCAAGTGACTGGGTAGAAAACTGAATGAAGCCTTTTGCTGATAGAAACGTTTATTTAAAAGAAATCAGTGTTTGCCAGCTTCTTAATTTCTAGCTATGCGCAAACTAAAAAGTGTTGGGACAGTCATTCTAAAGAGACTGAAAAACGAATTATCTGCATCTATTTGTAAGAATTTTGCAAAGCCATGCGTGATGGTACAGACCTCTAGTCCGAGCTCTCGAGGGTGGGGAGGTGGGCAGAGGCAAATGGGTCTCTATGAGTTTGAGGCCAGTTTGACCTACACATGGGGGAGGGGCGCACTCCAAACGTGTACACACACATGAAGTGCACCCCCCATCTGTGGTAGGTGGGAGAGCTGGCCCTTTCGCTCACCAAATGCAGCACTTGAGAGACTGGCACCTGTATCTTACCTGGGCAACACAGAGCCGGTGTGTGTGGGTGAACTGGACCTCTGGATGTGAGAGCAGAACTGGCCCACTCCTTGCCGGCACCTTGTTGCATAAGGCGAACAAGCTTGGGCGGTGCTGCTCATAGGGTAGAGCTCAGACGGATGTTGAGGACAAGAGACAGCTGATGGACTGACCAACCCTGAAACCACCTAGGCCCAGAACCAGGATTACGAGTTGGCTAACCTCAGCATCTACCCTGCCTATGATCTGCTGGAGCATGTGAAAGGGCGGGACCTTCAAATCCAAGGCTGCAGGATCTCCATGAATAGGGTAACAACAGGATGTCCATGAAGAGTCTCGGCTAGGGCCCGGGAGAGGCCTGAAGTCAGACCAATAACTCGTTAAAGCGAACACTTGCGAGTAAAGACGCATGAGCTAAAGGCTTACTACATGACTCATTACGTCACACTACAGTTGCCATGGTGCGAGTTCCTTCTTTCTTTTCCTCTTCATTTTCTTTTCTCTTAAATTTCATTTTATTTTCAGGGGTGGGGGGGTTGCAAGGGCAGAGGTCAAATAAAAGGGACGGAGATATGAATGGAATCAAGATACGTGATGTGAAAGCCACAAATAATAAATATAAAGTTAAAATACGCTAAAAGAGATATATCAAGCATGAAAAAAAAGAGTAACGTGAGCAGGAGTTTTCTTGCGTTTGTAATACAGTTGCATCATCTCAGCCTTCTCTCTCCCGCCTTTAGCCCTTTCACGTGCATTTCCTCTTTTTCTTTAATTGTCATTGAATACGTGTATTTTATATATGATTCAAAATACAGCCTGCTTGGTCTGTGCAATGTCACTTATATGTGTGTGTTTTCAGGGCCGACTAGCTGGCACTGGGTAGCCCACCGCTGTGCTCTTCCCTTGGGAAGACTATTTCCTACACTCCTGGCATCCCTTAGTTGCCTGGTGGTGAACAGAACGTTACAGATTGGACTTCCGGGGTTCAAGGGGGAGAGGGGAGAGAGAGAGAGAGAGAGAGAGAGAGGGGGGGGGGGGGAGTGCAGGGAGGTCAGGAGGCGGGATCCAAACAGGAAAGGCCCGGAAGGAAATCTGTGAGAGCCAGGCCCTGAGCAGAGCAGAGGTGGATGCCGAAGGGTCTGGTGACAGGAGCCTCAGGCAGAAGGGAACTGAGACAACCAGAAATGAGTTAGACGCCATCCCTGCCTCACTAGCGTCAGGGCAGTGCTATCTCTTTAGATTTCAGGCTGATGGATGGACACCTCCGCGTGCAGCATGGCTTGAGCCTGTTCCTGAAGGACTGGGACAACCTCACATTCCACCTCGGCGGATGTTGTGTTCTGTGAAAACTGGCAGAGAATAGAACCAGAAAATTTCCCCAGGGTGGATGCAAGGAACACTAGGCTGTGGATACTGCCTGATATCTGTCTAGACTGGGCTTCATCTCTGCCTTGACAGGTGGGCGATGCTTTTGGCAAACAGAGTGCTATATAAACATGAAAAGCCACCAGGATCGTTAAAAATGGAAAGAAGACGTTAGGGGTGACGTCTCAGTTCTCAGGAATCCGTGTGTTTGTCATGCAGGATACAGAAGGCAAGAGAGAGTCACATGAATATTGGTAAGATCATACAGGTTGAAAACCATGTTATGTGTGTCTTGCCCAGAGGGGCATACCAAACTGTATATTGTGTTTTAATATTTAATCACTATAAGTAGAAAACATCTAAATTTCTACATGATGTTTGTTTGACTCAATGGGGAACACCAAAAGTTGCAAATTACCATTGGAATTTTCAATTTGATCAAAAAGTGAAGGCATTAAAAAGTGTTACTCATTTGAAAGGAATACAAGAAAAGGACCATGGGTCTGAGACTCTAGACTTGAACATGGGAGCTTGACTAAGTCCCTTAGCAGTTTCTTGGGCCATGGTGCTCCATATCTAAAAGAAGAGACTGGGCCTTGTGTCTTCACATGCTGATCTGCTCTAACCAGCTATGACTGTAACATTTATATGGGAAACATGTCAAGATTTACACTGAGGTGATATGTGCAACTTGCAGTGTGGACAGGTCAGCACCAATCAAGAATTTGTCATTTGGAGCCTGAGAATTTGTGCTATATAAGAGAAATTACGATAAACCATCTTGGGCGGGGTAGATGTCTCCATCAATAAATCATTTGCATGTGATAGTGAGGTCCTGACTTTAGTCTCCAGTATCCACATAAAAAGCTGAGTGCTTCCCTGTGTGCCTGTAGTCCAACACTGAGGAAGCAGATCGGCAGGTTTCAGGGGCTTTCTAGGTAGCTGGCCTAGCCTAATTAATAAGTCCCAGGTCCCAGTGAGAGATCAAATCCCAAGCAACAAGGTTCTTAGCTCATGAGTGTTGTAGAATATTACTTCAAGGTGTGTTGTATTCTTTATGCTGCATTTGTTTAACTCTGTGAAGCTGTGTCACTGTGTCTGCCTAAAACACCTGATTGGTCTAATAAAGGGCTGAATGGCCAATAGCAAGGCAGGAGAAGAAACAGGCAGGGTTTCTAGGCAGAGTATAAATGGAAGGTCTAGGAGAGGAGAGGAGAATGGTAGGAGCCAGCCCCCTCCCCCAGTCAGTCACAGAGTAAGAGTAAAAATAAGATTGCAGAAGTAGGAAAAGGAAAAATCCCAGAGTCAAAAAGTAGATGTTAAGGAAAGTTTAAGTTAAGGAAGGCTGACTAGAAACAAGCCCAAGCTAAGGTTGGACATTTATAATTATTGAATAATCATTGATATGTGATTTATTTAAGAGCTAGGTGGTGACCCCCCTCAAAAAAAACACACACAACACTTGAGGAATGACCATTAGCATCTACATGTATGCCCACATACATACATGCATACCCATCAGTGCACAAACACGTACCACACACACACACACAGATGCACATGCTCCTGTACTTTTAAGCACGAAATTAATTTTCTCTTGCATAGGTATTATGTATCAATTAAGAACAAAGCGAAGAACAGAAATGGTAGCATTAGAGAAGACAAGAAGGATGGGTACGTTTTTATGGGTGAGGACTTAGTTCTTCCGTTGGGCTCTGCTAAGCACTGAGTAGGGAAAACCACACCCAGAGCCAGTAGGATCAGCTTTTCACACAGTGCCTAGAAATCTTCTACTAAAAAGAAACTGATGTAGTAAAATTTAATCTTTATTGAAATGCTTTTATTTAAAAGAAAAAACAAAACAAGCAACTGAGGACGCTTCACGTTTGTATAACTGAAGGGTTAAAGACAGGCTGGGTTTTAGCCTCGTTACAGTTAATAAAGTTTCCCTTGACATTTAGAAAATCGCACGTATTAACAGTTTTCTGAGAAGAGAAAGCTCAAACCACCAACAAAATAATCAAACACTTCTGCCTTTTCAGCACACTGTTTTAACAAGTGGACCTCTCTACTTATTATTTTATTTTAAACTTTATTGTTAAAATAATGTTGCAAATTAAAAACATCACATGCTAAAATTAACCCTATAAGAAAAACTGGTGAAACTACACTAGCATGTGGTTAGCATTGCATCCTGGGTGGAAGCTACGGTGCTTCACACTGGGTTTTACCCTTCGATTACCAAACATATTTTTATACACTTATCCACCACCAATATTGAAAAATCCACAACAGTTAGAACTAGAAAAGCAATCAGCTTTTATGTTTATTGTCTGGTGATTGGGTACTTCTTGAGCTGTGTTCTATTAAACCTTTGTGCTGTCTGTTCTTTAGAGACAGTGATTCATTCTAAAGTCCAAGCTAGCCTTCAACAGAAGTCACCTGCCTCAGTTTCCAAGTACCTAGATGCTGGATGAAGAGTGTGCTCCTGCTGCCCAGGTAAATTGTGTTTGTTCTCTCTCTCTCTCTCTCTCTCTCTCTCTCTCTCTCTCTCCTCTCTCTCTCTCTCTCTCTCTCTCTCTCCTCTCCCTCCCTCCCTCCCTCCCTCCCTCCCTCCCTCCCTCCCCCCCCCTTTCCCCATTTTAAAGTGTCCAGTCATGCAGCATGGAGGATGTTGCAATGTCAGACGCCACCACTACCACCCACTTCCAGAACATTTTCATCTTCCCAAATTGGAGTTTTGTATGGATTAAACACTAATTCCATGTTCTTCCTCCCCAAAGCCCCTGGCAGCCAATAGCCTTCTTCCCATCTCTGTACTTTGTCTTTGAGGCCAGTTTATTACAGTTTTTTAACTGTGATATTTCATAATCTTAACATTTGAGAAGGAAAGTCATAAGCAGAAGGATTTTTGAGGTGATGTAGGGGTTTACATTGACTTATCAAACGTCTAAATCCTGTTTATTCATTTCATATAAAATTTTAACCATTTTTTTTTCAGATTTAAAATGCTTATCTTATTGTTAATAAACCTGCAACATTTCTGAGTTTATTTTTAAAGCCTCCTACAAACAGATACATTGAAGTATTATTTTAAAAGACACATGGGCAGGGACTTGGTTCAAGACTTTAATCCCAGGGTTTGGGACATGGAGACAATAGGATCTCTGTGAGTTTGAGGTCAGCCTGGCTACATATAGACCAGCTAGGGCTGCACAGGGAGATGGTCTAACAACCAAACCAAACCAAACCAAAAAAGCACATGCACTTAAAATGCTATGTCAACTGTCTGTGATAAATAGGCTATAGAAAAATCTGTCAATGAAGAATTCTGTTCTAAATATTAAATAAAATATATGCTTTTGTTTGTTTGGTTGGTTTTTGTTGTTGTTGTTAGAAGAGCATTTCACACTTTTGAGACTTAGTTACTCTGTGGGTTCTCCCCACTCTCAATACATTAAAAGAAATAATAATAATAATAATAATAATAATAATAATAATAATAATAATAATAATAATAAAACATGGACTATGCTCATTCAGCTAATCCTATGTGGAGTTCTGAAACAAAAAAAAACAAAAGGTTATAAGGAATTGATAGTAAATGCTGAATTCTCCATGCATCTAAATAAACCTTAACTCAAGAAAGTCTGTTTTCCCAGAGCCCTAGTAAATAGACGTTTTAACAG
Source organism: Phyllotis vaccarum (assembly GCA_033318265.1). Taxonomy (NCBI): domain Eukaryota; kingdom Metazoa; phylum Chordata; class Mammalia; order Rodentia; family Cricetidae; genus Phyllotis; species Phyllotis vaccarum. The sequence goes on from JARWLC010000012.1 coordinate 3,385,904, forward strand.
CAATCTCATGTAAAGTAGCCATGTGCTTATAATTACCCAAACATTGTAGATCCCCTGTGTGGAATTTCACATCTTTATTGCTTCTATTTTAATGTTTACAAAGTTGGTAGTAATTTCTCAAACAAAATCTGATCCTAAACAGGAAAGACAACTTCCTATGTAATTGTAATTTTTCGATGCAAGATTTGGCAAGAACCAAACCATTGCTCAAACCTGAGCACGTTGGCTTTGAGAAGAACCCTGGATGCTCATTTGAGAAGGTACTTCATCCACCCACTGGAGTACCCTGTACCTATTAGCAAGCGGCAATGTGGTTTTAATCTAGAATATTTGGACAGACATAACACATGTTGAATCATTACAAAGAGTGTTGCCACAAATTCACAGTGAAATACAGTAAAAACTCCCTGTGTCAAACAAACTTAGCCTTTTAAAGAAATTAGTTACCAAAAGGAACATTTTAAGAGAAAATAAAAACTAGATCAATGAAAAAATTTTAGATACAATTTCAGGACAAAACTGTAATGATTAAGAGTTTGTCAAAATCAACAGAGAACTTTTGTTAATGTTTGTATTTAAAAAATCAAAATACGTGGCTACTTTATCACCATACTCATATCTGTGTGAATTTATGCTCACTGCTGAATCAAGTCTTTTATTTTATGTATGAATTGTGGGGTTTCATTATGACATCCCTGCTTGTGTTTCTGATGTATTTTTCTAATCTGCACAAAGGACTGACACACATACTTTTCCCTCCATCTGAATTGACAAAAATTGTCAGAAGTTGTTTAAATTTTAGTTTTTACTCATCTTTAAAACTTGTAGCTATGTAGGACCATAGTGAAGTGAGAATGTTTTGAGTTTCAATAGCCAAGTTCTGAGTCTCTCCATCAGCACCACAGAGCATAGGAGGCACCTGCATCCCCTCATTCTAATGTGTTTCTGTGGATCTCTCTCTCTCTCTCTCTCTCTCTCTCTCTCCTCTCTCTCTCTCTCTCTCTCTCTCTCTCTCTCTCTCTCTCTCTCTCTCTCTCTCCTTCAAGTTTAAAGTTGGCTGGACCCCAGTTGATCTCAAAAATCAGTCTGAGTTAACCATTTATAGCTTGGAATGTGTGCAGACAATTAAATTCACCTGGTTCGCATTGGGAATAAAAATTATTTGCTCCTTAGGAATAAGAATCACTAATTGGAAATAAGGTTTTCTACTACACTTATGCTTTAGAGCTCTTTCTTAGCAACCATCTCATTTCTTGAAGTTCTCCAGCAGGTCATTATTCCTACCGGATGGGGTAGGTCATTGTTTCAAAATCTGAGTATGCATCAGAATCCCCACCCATCCCCACCAGCTTGGGTTTATAACTGAGCAGACCTTTAGACAGGTGGATGGTAAAGCTGGTGCTTCCGGGTCAGGCCGGCTGGTTGAGAACCGCTGGGATGGACAAGCTACAGCAGAACTGGCTGTCACATGGCCTAGAACAGAACAACAGGAGAGCTGGGACAGCTTGCCCTGACACTTCCACGGAGATTTTTTTTTTTTCTTCAGTATCCAGATGCAGCACCCTAACCCATCTGTGGCTGCTATCTGCCACATGGTACTCTACACTCTGCTTCCTCATTAACCTAAGACTGTGAGGCTGTGAAGACCATGTCATCTAGTACGGCTCCTGAGCCCATCTTATCTGAATTCTCCAAACCATTCCGTCAAAGAAATGGTCAAATGGGTTGAGGTCAATCAGGGCTACAAAGCAAGATTCTGTCTAAAAAGAGACCAGGGAGGGAGAGAAGGGGGGGGGGAAAGAGGGAGGAAGGAGGAAAAAGGAAGGGAGGGAGGGAGGGAGGGAGGGAGGGAGGGAGGGGAAGTCACATATTTATTATCCTGTGTAAAAGAACTCTGGATTTTTAAAAAAAGAAAAAAAAAACCAGTAAGACCGTATAAATTATGTAAAGCCAGGAGAATCAATAAGGCTCATGCCTTCCCAGCTTAAGCTGAGATGTTTTATGATTTATTTTTTTCCTTCTCTCCATTTTCACTAAGACAAACAGACCACGTCTTCTCTCCGGCTGCTCAGGACCTCACTGTGTTTTATCTTTGCCCTGTCCCAGGGAATGTCACCCTCAGTCTACACTAATAGCTTTTATTCTTCTCACTATTTTTTAATTAAGAAATTGGTGTGTACATGTTCCTGTGTGTGAGATATGCTTGCGCCTCAGTCACGTTTGTGTGTGTGTCTGTGTGTGAGTATTCACGTGTGTGTGTGTGCTCGTGTGGGACAGGGACCTCACACATGTGTGCTCATTCATGTGAAGTCCTCTGTGATTCTCTGTGTGGCTTTTTGAGATAATGGCTATCACGGAATCTAGAGGTTCCGCGTCATTGTTTTTACAAGGGTGCTGGGGATCAAACTCAGGTTCTTCGGTCTGTGTTGCAAGCATTTTAGAGACTGAGCCCTTTCCCTGGTCCATATTTTCCATACTGAAATTCTTCCTGAAAGACTTTGAATTGCAGGTATAGGCCTGTGTGGGTGTATGTGCATCTTGTGTACAGGAGCTCAGCTGAGGAGAGTCAGACCCCCTGGAACTGGAGTGACAGGTAGTTGTGAGTCCCCTGGCTGGCCTTAAACATACAGAGACCCACTTATGTAGACCAGGCTGGCCTTGAACATACAGAGACCTACCTAAGTAGACCAGGTTGGCTTTGAACATATAGAGATCAACCTACCTCTGCCTCTCAAGTTTTGGGAGTAAAGGCCTGTGCCACCCCACCCAGCCTCAGGAAGTGCTCTTAATTGCTGAGCCATCTCTCAATTTCTTTTTACATTTTTTACTTTTTAAAAAGGGATCTTTTCTAAGATTGGATTTTATGAAAATGTCAAAGACAGTAAAGCAGGGATGCTGGAGCTGACGTGAGCACGGGACAAACAAGCCCATCTATTAATCCCAGGGATGAGAACTTCGGGAACACCAGGAGTTTGATTTTAGATCCACGGGCATCCACAGTCATTTTTATAATTACATTCTTTTAGTCAAAACTTAGCCATATTGAATCTCGTTTATTTAGGGTCATTTACAGGATGTCTAATCTTATTATATTGTCAGCTCACCTTTATTCAGAAGTGTATGACAGTAAAACGTTAATTCAGATCCTACCAGAGTGTTTATATTTTAACTCTGTTCTAATGAGAATAGTGCCTCAAAGGAGAGATTCCATTCACATGACCCCACAGGTACATCCTGACACCTTCCGGGGGTGCATCTTCAGGGCCCCTTAAGGTGAGGTTCCGTCCTATGCAGTGAACTTACACTCCTATACTAATAGGTCAGTCACCTTTGTAAAAGAAATTGCCCTTTAAATAATATTTTAAAATGTTAAATAATTTAATATTAAAGAGAAGACTATGTTGATTGTTCTGAGTCAGGGTCTCATTCTGTGGTCCTGTGGCTTGGAACTTGCTACTTAGAGAAGGCTGGCCTCAAATTCTCAAAGAACCCACCTGCCTTTGACCCCCTTGACTGCTATAATCAGAGGCTTTTTATCATCCCTCCCCCATATTCACTGAAAAAAAGGGCTTGTCTCCTTACTTAAGAGAAAAATTTTCTCCCTGGCTCAATATTAAATAATCATTAAAATATTAAAACACAGATTTAAGATGGTAATAAATGTGGCAATTTTATTTCCTTTGCTTTTGATCTTGTATTTTTGTGTAGACATATCTATAATCTATAAATGTTTGTTTCCAAATTCTATGTGCACTTTAAGCAATTCCTTTAAGCGATTTCTTTAAAAGGTATTAATTGGTATTATTAGTCCTTGGTGGAGTAGTTTTGTCTTTGAGTAGTAATTCTCCTAGCATCCACAGGGGGGCAGGAGATACCGTGTCCCACAGATGTCTGCAGCTAGGTATGTGTCTGAGTATGAAGGCGATCAGGGTCAAGCCCCGACCAGACCCTCTCAATGCATGTTAATAAATTCTCACTGTCTCAAAATGTTTCACACACACACACACACACACACACACACACACACACACACACACACACACACACACACACACACACACACACACACACACACACACCAGAGGGGACTGGAGCAATGGCCTTAGTGAATGAAGTCATGTCAACACAGGTGGATTTCTGTTTAAAGCATCTGTAGAAGGAAAGTTTTAACTATAGGAAATGTTGGCTTAGGAGTCTGAATGGCTTGGCTCCTAGTTCTATTTCTGACATACCGGTGATCTCCAGCCCTTGCTGTTGATTTGTCACCTGTAAAATGATCACAATGTCTGTTTGGAAAAGAGAACTTTCTTCCCACAAATCCAAGACTGGTGACAATGAAAGAGAGTAACATCTGCCCTAAGTAATCATGAAGCCAGGAGCCCACCCAATCCTCTGTGGACCCTGTCATTTGACTTTCCATCGGATGGCTGTCTTGCATTGCCTTGTTTCCTGTTAACTCACAGCAGATAGCTGCTGTGGGCAGTCAGTGGAGATGCTTCCACGAGCTGGAAACAGGTTACCGAGCAAGAAGGCTCTAAAACCATGACTCTCATTAACAGACACTTTGGTCAGCAAAATGGTGACTACATGAAGCACAATGTTCATTTCCCAGAGGGAAGAGGTGCAGATGAACCACAGGAAGATGAAATCCACTCTCCTGGAGAGATGTAACTTCATGGTCAGCATGCAGGAGGAGCAAGAGGCAGCACAAGCACCCAGGTGTGCAGCTGGGCACAAGGGAAATGAGAACTGACAGGCTGACTGGTGGCTTACAACAGAAAAAAGAAAAAAGAAAGAAAGAAAGAAAAAAGATGGTGAGGAGCTGCAGAGAGGGGAAGAGAAAGGGGGAGGGAGCACATACTCTGATGGGTTTGGTATTAAGGCTAGGTGCTAAGGATGTCCCTCTGTATGACAGTACTCTGAGAAGGACATGTACACCAAAATGAAGGAGCATGAGCCGAGGGACCATTTTGTCATAGTGGATAAATGTCCGCCAAATATTATTTAGAATTTCTGTTCCTCTCCTTTCCCATCTTTAAGCTGGTAAACAATAATAAATTATCTAAATCCCCCGAAAGAGGAAGCCCCTTCAAGTCCAAGGCAGGCCGTGGGTTGGCGATCTTGAGCTAACTAACCCTAACAACCCATTGGCAAGCAAGCAGAAAGCAGCCACAGTCAATAGCCTAGCAAGTGCGGGGACAGACTCTGCAGCAGTGTGATCTTGGGCCTCAGTTTCTCTCCAGTAAAACAGAGATAAAACAGCCCTTATCTCGGGGTTGTTATGAAGATTAAGTGGAAACTTGGCTAACTTCGTAGACCATGCTTGACACAGAGGTTCCCTGTGGGTATTTTGCCATAACGAAGGTGTCCAGGGTGAGAGGCACGCCTCTGAACTTCAAGAAGTCACAGAAAAGAGAAAGGCTGAGTCTCCCCCAGCATGCTCTCAGGTCTTCGGGGTCCCAAAGAAGAAGGAAAAAGGGCAAAGGATGGGGCAGAGAACCCACGGAGAAAACTGCCACCACAGATCAAACCAGGACAGACAGAGGGCATGGCAAGGAGTGGCAGAGACACGCCTCCCTCTGTGTGTGTGTGTGTGTGTGTGTGTGTGTGTGTGTGTGTGTGTGTGTGTGTGTGTGTAGGGTTTATCCTTCTGGTTTCTCTTGGCTGAATGGCCTTGGAAAAGTCAGTATCTCTGAGGTGCCCCCCTTTCAACCCCCCCTTTTTTTAATCCACGAAAGTGGGGTGATTGCAGTAGGGCGTTTAAGGTATAGTGCTTGACTACCCCATAGAGACTCTGGACAACTTCTGTCTAGAACACTGAGAGAGAAAGCCTTCACTCGCCAAGTGTAGCATCCAGGCTCCGGGAACCGGCAAGAAGATGGGCGGGGAAGATACTAGGATTCTGGGGACAGATAAAGGAAACTCGTGATGGGGCGAGGCTGGGCTGAAAAGAAACAGATTGGGGTAGAGCTGCGAAAGGAGGGGTCTGGTGGGGAGAAAGAAGGGTGGGAAACAGAGTTGGGAGGCTGTAGCAAGAAGAAAAGCAGGCCGGGGAGGGGGTGGGGGTGGCGTATGGGATCGGAACGAGAAGGAACTTGAGGAAGAAGGAAGTCCTGAAGACAAAAGGAAAGAGCCAAAGGGAAGTGAGGGTGCAGAAGAAGAGGAAGGCAAGCCCCCAAGGGGACAGAGAAGCCCCAGATCACGCCAGGAGAAACCAAGCAGCTGGAGCAAGCCCCAGAGGTCGGCGTTTGCTAGAGGAGAGTCTGGGGCCTGCAGGGGAGCGCAGCGGCTCTGAGCGCCGGTCCAGAGTCTGAAGACTGGTGAAGACTGGTGGCCTTTGCCTGACCTCGAAGGTTGGGAATAGACACGGGTCTTTGTGGAAAGCAGCAGCCTACAGAGAGAATGGGGCTGTGAAGGACTGGCCCTTGCGCCTGGCTTTCCCGGCTCAGGGCTGTCGGGGGGAGAGGTGGGTAACGGCCCTCTGGGAGGGTGCGGCGGAGGGGAGAAGGTGCCACCGCTGCGAGCCAGCCGGCTGTCCGCGACTGAAGCACCCGCTCTGGGTCAGCTCTGGCCACCGTCACTGCAGCTTCCCGGGTCCCGGGATCTCCGGGTCTCTGACTCTCGGGGAAGGGCGGGCAGCTGGCGGGATTGACCGTCGGTGGCGAAGGGTGGGCTTCTCTGCCCTTACCAGCCCGACCCTGGTGCTGCTGCATGCGGGCTCTCCAGCCCCGGGACGGTGGCGCTCGGCTCCCCCTCTCGGTGCCAGCCAGCGCTCCGGACTCCGCGGGGAGCTCACATCTCTCAGGTCGCGCGCCTCCCGCGGGGGCGCTGTGCCACGCCGCCACTCCAGCGCCCCGCCGCCCCCCACTCCACACCTCCTGCCCGCACTACCCTCCGCCCTCCTCCTCCCCGCTGAGACGCTCTCCCTCCCCTCCCCAACACCCCCCCCTCCCGGGCGAGGGGCGGGAGGGGGCGTGGCAGGGCCTGGGTTTGTGTAGCTGCTACCCGGCTCCCCGCACTCGGAGTCTGCAGGAGGAACGCGGCCCCCGCCGCTGTCCAGCTGCTCTGCGCCTTTTGCGCCCCGCGCAGCCGCCGCTGTCCCTGCGCCACTCGCTCGCCATGGACACTCCTAAGGTCCTGCTCTGGGCGATCTTCCTCATCAGCTTCCTCTGGGATTTGCCGGGTTTCCAACAGGCTTCCATCTCCTCCTCGTCCTCCTCCACCGAACTGGACTCCGCTAAGGTCGTGAGGAGCCGCAAAGAAGGGAAGGTGCCGCGGACTTCTCGAGAGAGGGAGGAGGGCCGGGCGCCCCAGGAGCACCCGCCGCGGCAGAGCGAACCGTCGTCGCCTGGACAGTCTCAGGGGCAGGAGCCTCCCGGCAGGGGCCCGCGCGTGGTGCCCCACGAGTACATGCTGTCAATCTACAGGACTTACTCCATTGCCGAGAAGCTGGGCATCAATGCCAGCTTTTTCCAGTCTTCCAAGTCAGCTAATACGATCACTAGCTTTGTAGACAGAGGACTGGGTAAGTGGCAAAGAAAGCGCCCGACTCCTCTCCCCGCTGCAGCTCCTTAGCCAGAAAACTGCCCTGATTCCCGCGGGAGGTTGCTTTTGTGAATTCCCTTCCCATTCTGGACACTTCCCCCTTTTTTCTTTTCTCAAGCCCAAAATTCTGAGTGCAGCTGCAGGTTTTGCTCCGATCTGCAATCCTCCCTTACTCTCTTACTTTTCTTTTCTCTTTTTTCCCCTCTTTGTTTTCTTATTTTTTTTTGCCTTGCGCATCATGGTGGTCACTCTTCTGGTAGCTAGAGGAGACGCTTAGAGGAAGGGAAGTGGTGGGTGAATGAAGAGAGATGGAGACGGGTCGGAGAAAGAACGGAGGGAGCCTGTGGCCAAAGTTTGTGAGAAACGCTGGCCTCGGCGCGTCTGTGAGAGCTTTAGAAAGCCTGGAGCCTTCTGGCTCTTCAGAAAAAGTCGGTCAAGGCAGCAGAGTCTAGGATCAGCGACAGGCAGTGCCTCGATCCAGCACTCCTGTGGGTTCTCCTGGAGGCCTGCGCGCGAGAACATCAGTCCCGTGGGCATCTAGTCCCGTCTGCCATCGGTTTTTTTGTTTTGTTTTGTTTTGTTTTGTTTTTTGTTTTTTGTTTTTCTTTCTTCCCTAGCATCGCACACCTGATGTTCTCAAGTCACAGTCCACGATATGGGCCAAACAGGGACCGCCGAAAGAGGGAAGTTCTTAGGGCTCACAATACTGCGGGCAGTGTACACATCCACCTTTCTCAGAAAGACAACGCTTTTCTCTCTGAGCATCTAGAGATGCTTATTCCCTGTGCCAGACTGGATGCACGTCTGTAGGATTTCTGGTTTCCCCCTTTTGCTCTCATGGCTGAACCACACCACAGCCAAAGTCTTCTGATTAAACCTCAGATAATGGGGAAAGTTCCACCCACCGGTTTCTAGAGAGGAAAAACGATTCAGAAAAAGCAGAAATGGAGGGGAGAACAGGGGAAGGACAGTGGGCAGAGAGGAAGGTACTGAGAAGACAAGAGGTACTAAGAGATTTAGGCACCTGCTTCCCGAACGCCCAGACTTAGCTTAGGCTGCTCCTAAATCCACAGGTTCAGGTTCAGTGGGAGTATCCAGAAACCCAACAGCCTGGGGATTGGGCAGGGGAAACTGCTCAGCTACATCTATCTACCTTGATGGCTCCCACACTTTTGAACCTTTCTAGAGTGGGCAAATGTCCCCCTAGCCCACCTGCCCCAAGCCTTATTCAGTCTTCAGCTACTAGCCTTCCTAGAAGTTACTTTCTTGCTTAGCCAAGGTTCTGGTCCCCGGCAGGTACGCAGCTGCAATCCGAGGTCAGCTGGGTTATGAGCTGCTGAAAGGTCCCGATGGCAAATTAACGCCGCCGTATTTTATGATGATTTTAGGAATAATAAAGTCACCTTTACAAAAACACGTGGCTTCTTCGTATTGCTGCTCCTAGGTCTTGGACCTGAGTACTCCAACGCAGCGCCAACCCCTTTCTATCACGCTGTAGCAGTTTCTCCCTTGAGACTTCGCTGCTAACTTCCTAGTGTCTATAATACCATCGCCAAAAGAAAGAAAATTGCTCTGAGGGAAGAATCCTAGAGGCCTAAACTAGCAGGCAATTGGGTGCGCTCTCCTTTTCCCGAGAAGAGACGAGTTCTCCTCTCCTACCCCAGAGAGATACCCTTATTGGTACTCTACTACCTGAGAGTTGGCACAAGACCAAGGGGCACTGTATGTAGGTTGTTCCAAGGTATCTATCTATAGACGTCTTTGGAATTTAGGAAAGCACGAAAGTTTGTCAGTCTCTGGGGCCCCATGGACCTGCATAGACAGAGCACTATCAACCCCTGTCTGCTCTGTGACACCCACACATCCTGGAACCCAGGCGCAGTGCTGGGAGTCCCCAGGTTGCTCCAGCACTGGATGGAGTGTGAGGAGTTGAGAAACACTTTTCCCTAGCCATCCACGGCCGTGAGACCATTGGGATTGTGGATTTAATCTAGAATGAGATAGCATAGGGCTACGGGGGGGGGGGGGTCTCTAGTTCGGAGCACCAAGACCTGGCTCCGTTGCTTCAAAGATTCTGTCTCCTTTTCGCCCTCTAAATTCGAAGGGAACTGTATGAAGGCAGCTAGAACTCTTGGAAGGCTGTGCTGCTGTCGCAAGCCGTGGGGTGTAAAGGAGCTGGGGGGGGGGGGTAGAGAGGGACTGGAAGGGTGTGCGGAGGAGGGGCTGGATTGTTGGCTACAGCCCCAGCTTGATAAAGGGAAAACCTCACTTTCCCTCTCACTGATTTTGATTTGATGTGTCACCGGCGGTGACCTCGGGTTGGACCTTCCGGGGCTTGCTTAGCATTGGGCCCCTGATTGGAGTGTTTCGACTCAGCGATCTAATTGAGGGTTCATGTCATAACACATCAAACGGTGTCTAGTCTCCCGTGATGGAAGGGACCCACTAACCGCGCATCCCCAGCTTCTGGCGAGGACTTCCGCCCCTCTCGCGCGGGCGTTTTTTAACGTGCCAAACTCTTCGGCATCCCCTCCCCCAGCCCCTGAGTGGGCAGGCAAGAAAGAAAAGGGTCAGCCAGGAGAGAAGCCCGTCGCGCTAACTTGGCGCCTTGCCTAGGGGAGGTTTAAATCGCTACGGAGTGGTAGGCTGGGATCTGAGGAGCCAGGGTCTTTTTAAGGGAGGAGTCTCGAAGCCGGTTCACTAGCTCTGAGTGAATGGCACAGAAATGGTTAAAGGCGTGCTCACCTGGGAACTTAAAAGTTCTACGTTACGGGAATTCTGCCATTAGTTATACCTGAAGCTGGCGTTTGAGATTGGGAGGGTAGTAATAAACCCCGCGCCAAGTGAGGAAAGACAGCGGTGCCTGCACAGGAACACCATGTCTTCTCTACTGTCCAGAGGGCTGCTCTCCGCTCCATTAGTCCCGAAGGAGGCCTTATTGCAAACTTTGAAGGGTACATAACAGTAGCCAAAATAGGTTGACCTTTTTCTGTGGGCCAAGTACTGTGCTAAAAGCTGCGACATAAATGAGCTCAGTTAATTCTCGGCTACAGTTGCTGCATGGCTTTAGAGGTGAATTAAGGAAGACAGAGACATTTAGTTGCTCGAGGTCATGCAGTTGGTGAGAGGTGAGGCTGGTGTAAGATTCTAGAAACTGAACACTTAATAGACGGGGTAAGGACAAGGGAGTGACCAAGAACCGTGGCGAAATGCAGAAGTTAAAAAATAAATGCAGAAGTTAAAAAATAAATTGAGATTTGGGGGCTGAATGTTCTTCTGCGGTACTGAAAGGTCCAATGAGTAGTTCTTATGGAACTTTCAATGCAAGGGTCAGAATATGTATTGTGCCTGGCTTCCTCTGGTGTTTATTTACTAGAAGCGCAAACTGACTTTATGGATGATCTTTTTAAATGCTTTTGTATCGTGTCGTACCTCAAAAATTATTCTAGAGAAGTAAAGAAGAAAAGTGTGTGGGCAGCTGAGAACACAAGGTCAGAATGAACCAGGTTAGACATCATGAATTCACAAAGACCAGTACCTCTGAGGTCCCTGGACTCTCAGCCCTGGGGTTTGGGCAGACAATTAGAATGTAGGAGGAAAGTTGGAGGAATAGCATAGCACACACACACACACACACACACACACACACACACACACACACACAGAGAGAGAGAGAGAGAGAGAGAGAGAGAGAGAGAGAGAGAGAGAGAGAGAGAGAGATCATGCCTTGCAATTTAGTTGGTAAATGCCAAATTAAAAAAGAAAAGCTCTCAAGGATTTAAAGATGAGGGAAAGGTGGTACAAATGGAGTCTAAGACCACTTCTGTGGGCTAGGTTTCCCAGAGACTTAATTTCTAAGAGAATTAAGAACAGTTGCTAGCCTTGTGCTGCTGTTAAAATCCTGCTTACAGAAAGATGACAGCAAGGAACAAATACCACCAATGAAGAGGTGGAAGCATCCTTAGGGGCTGGGTATCCTTATAGGTGAGTCCAGAGTTTGCGTTGGGTCTGGTTATCTTCAGTTCGAAGATTACATGGAGGCAGACGTTTGCTAGGCACAGACTTCAGAGAAAGGAGGGCATTCTAGAGCTGTGTTTCCTGCCATTGAAGTTGGCCATCATGTTTACGCAGAACAGTGGATTTCTGCGTGGAATCATCAACAAAGCAGCACTAGCACTTTTGCCTGAACCCTGTTGTCGTTGGCAAACGGAAAATGAAATATAAGCAGGGAAGTATTTTAATGGGGACGGAGGGAATTCGCAACTGTTAATTATTTGGTGACCTTGTATTCGATTTGTTTGAGTTCCTTATAAAAACACTAATTCATACCAGACGGCCAAGTGAGGAAGCTGGGCAGAAGGTTCCAATCTAGGCTTTATTTCCCCGGAAAGAGAGAACAGCCTTGGAAAGGGCTTGCTAAGTGTGCGAGTGTGTGTGTGTGTTTAAGGGGTGCCAGCAGAGGACTGGGCATAGGGCAGGCTTTGTGGTTCATGCTGGAGGATCTTCCCTAGCTGGGTTAACACAGAGGCTCTGGAAAAAGCCCAAGGGAAGACAAGGAAGTCTTAAACTCTAAAGTAATCTTACTCTTCTGGTTGCAATGATTCAGGTACATTTAAGGGCCCCCAAAAGGAGAAAACAAGATGCTAAAAAGATCTAGAGTCTTGTGTGGGTGAGTGCAGGTTGCAGGAGGATTCTCATCCACAAAGGCTTAGCTGAGGACAACAAAGGTTAGCCACCTCTGTGGAGCCCTGGGGCTTTGGGGCTATTGCCAGGGGTGCCACAGCTGGTGGGGGAGGGGTAGAGAACCGTGCTTAAACACCTCCTTCCTTTCTGCACATTAAGAAGAACAAAATTCATGAGTCACGGACCCTGTAGGTTTTGTGAATTGTCCCTTTTCTAAATGAATCAAAACCCAAAAGCCATCCTTTCTGACCATAGCACTTGGACCTTCTGGAAACTGGGAATTCTGGTCCTGCATGGAAAGGAACTTTAGTGTAACCCATTTCCCCCACCAGAAGTTCTGGTGTACTAGGACACCTCATCCATAGTCAGATGTCTTCTAGGTGCTGTATGGGGCTTTGGGGGGGGGGGGAAGTGCTAGAAATATGGCAGATACAGGAACTTTTGCTTCCTGACCTTGGAAAATCCAACCATAATCCCTGGGTTCTTTCAAGTACAGTAAAATGTACTATTAGTTCCATAACTCCTTCACCATTGAATAACTACTATTTTGTGGTATCAAGGAAGAAAATGTTATCCAGCCCTTTTGGTTTGGAAAGCGGGAATGAGGATACTTTGCCACTCCCAGCCTAAACCCTGCTGTTATTATTATCTTTTTAAAAGATCAGTTTGGGTTAAATGCTGTCTTCTGATTGATTACTGGAATTAAACAGGTCCCACTTACCTTAATGCATTCCAAAGTTCCTTCTATTTTCAGGTAAACCCATTGTACTATTCAGGGAAAGTCAGGTCCACTTTCGGGTGAGGGACTTCAGGAGCTTAAAAAGCCACTGGATGCTTGCTCTCTGGCGGAAAGAAGCTCTGGGTTGTGCAGTTACAGTCTGGTGTCTGGCCAGGTGCAAGGCTTAAGGACCAGATCGGAATGGGCAGTACAGGAGCAGAGAAAGGTAGCCTGTGGCACTAGTGCGTGCCCCCTGAGAATGAAGAGAGAGGCAGAAGGCACGAACAGGGCAAGAAGAAACATTGTTCATGTTTAGCCTCTAAGAGAGATGGGTGGTCCTGCTGCTGCCCACTTCCCAGTAGACCTGAGCTGGGAAGCTCCATGGGGAGGAAATCTGAAGAAGCACTGGACTGAAATCTCATCTTGATCCAGCATTGAAAGTTAGAGCAAGATTGGGGACTTGGAGTAATTCCATCTTCAGAGACTGCACCCCCCCCACCTCCCCACCCCCCCTTGCAGGTCAAAGAATATAAAGGAGACCTTCACCTGCAACTACAGGGTTAGTTGGGAAGAGAAACTGCATAAACATTCAATTATCCTCCTATTTTTGAGCAGAAGCCCACAGGGCTTCGGGAGAGTTCCAGATACTCTTCTCTTACCAGGAGACTCGGGGTCACTTCTGCTGATTTTTTTATGATTCATTTCCTCACCTGCAGGAAAAGCTTCTGCCAACAACTTAAGTTGATACTGGTCCTCAGAAAGGAGGAGCTTCTTGGGTCTCTGTCCCAACAGCTTGCAGAGGAGGGGGGTGGAGGCTGGGAAAATTTGCTGAAAACCCCCGCTTGATTTTGATCTACTGTATGTGGTTAAATTAAGATTTGAACTGCTGTGGTTGGGAGCCCAGGATAAGTCAGGAGAAACAACAAATGTCAGGGCAAGTGTCCTTGACTTTGGTTAGTCAAGCCTGTGACCAGAAGAGATTTAGTAACTTAATTCCAAAGTATGTGCTTCATCTGTCAAGATAAAACAAAGCTTCTGGCTGTACTCAGTCCTCAGAAGGAACCTGGTTCTTGACCTTTAGCCGCCCAGAAATTAACAAGAGTATCTTTGGAGTTACCACATTTTAAGGCTGGATTGAGGATTAGTAGCTCAGGTTCAGTCAGGTCAGAGAAGGCTTCCAGTCCAGGTGACCAGACAATTAACCAAGGAGCCTACCAGATCCAGGTACAAGTGAGGAGAAAAGTACTGACCCACCATGCAAAATCAGAGAATTAATGAATGGTTCCCAGATCATTCTGGAGACTGGAAGAGATAATAGTCTGAAACACAGGGCAAGTTGTGAAGGCTTCAAGGAAGTCAAGAGACTCTGAGAAGTTGGGCCAATGTGAGCAGTATGTATTTTCAGATAGAGCTATCAAGGAGGTCTTATTACTGATGGATGCAGATCACTACCATTGGGGCTGCAACCCAGGGGTCCCTCAACATGGGAGTTTTGTTTGTTGGTTTTCATGCACACATAAGGAGTATCCTTATCTTAATGCCCATGACTGATCCTGCCCATAGATTACACCCTACAAAATGAACCAAGAGTACCAAAGTGCCTCAGGACAGTACTTTCCCAGCCAGGGAGAGTTATAGGCTAATGCACAGGCTATGGCTGCATTGCTGCGGTGTGGAGACTTATAAGAATGGTTTAGTGTTTAATGTGGTTGGATTGGAGGCACTGATCCTCTGATATTGAGGGAAAAAGGTGTAAATGATGTGAAAAACAGAGAATGGCCACTATAATACATTCCAAGGCCATTGTTACATGATTGATTGTCCTTAGCACCTGGATGGGAGGGGCCCTAAGTTCCTCTTGTTGCCCAACAACATTTCTCCACTAGTCCTGGAAATCTTTTGGAGAGAACCAACCATGACTCTTCAAGAAGACCGAGGAAATATAACTACGCCTCTTCTTATCAAGATGTAGGCAACTGTAGTAAGGTTGGCTGCAAGTTTCCATTTACCATGTGATGCTTTAGGTGCTTTGACTCTGACTTTTACAGTGATGCTGTCAGATCTATAGGTGATTCTCCCATTTTGTATTTGAGGCATATGGCTGGGAAGTCATGTGATCTAAACATTGACGCACAATTAAGGACTGAATAAGCTGTCTTTCAAACTCTAAATGATCACAGGCATCCCACACCGTTAGTGGTGACCGACTTTTGTATAACACACTTTCAGAAGTTACTCAACCTGTATTTGTCTCCTTCATGACTTATGAGATGCAATCACTCTCTCCACTTTGTAGAAGGGGAACAGGATTTTTTTTTGTGTTCAGTTTATTATTGTTTTACTGTATAGAATAATGACATCCTTATATAGTATGACTGCACTTTGCTCATGCTTGCCCTTCTTTCCCTGCATTTTCAACTCATCCCTTCCATCCATACAGTCTTCTTTAAGTTTTCCATGTCACACATACATCTTCATAAATTCCACAAATGGAGAAAATACATATTTATCTCATTCTCCTGGCATTACACTCTCCTGGCTAACTCTTTTCCTCACGGGGGGGGGGTGGGTGTTTAAAATATGTATTTTTAATTTTAAGTTGACCCAATACTTACATATATTTATGGGGTACAACATGAAATCCTAACTTACATATGTGAACACACACACAATGTAGAGCCATCATCTCACAGGTGGCTCTGAGGATTTATACCATGTCCAGCATGTAATAAGTACTATATCCATGTATTACAACTGATCTTGTTCTGAATAGTCTACAACAATTCAGGGGGAGGTGGCAAATGAGAGCATTCACAGGAGCTGCCTCAGTTGCTCTCAAGAACTTTCCCCTCCTGTTCTCCTTTCTTTTCTTTTCATTCCTTCCTCCTCCCTCCCTCCCCCCTTCCTCCCTCCCCCTTCCTCCCTCCCCCCTTCCTCCCTCCCCCCTTCCTCCCTCCCTCCCCCCTTCCCCCCTTTCTCCCTCCTTCCCCCTCCCTCCCCCTCCCTCCCCCTCCCTCCCCCCCCGCCTCCCTCCCCCTCCCTCCTTCCCTCTTTCTTTCTTTCTTTCTTTCTTTCTTTCTTTCTTTCTTTCCTTCCTTCCTTCCTTCCTTCCTTCCTTCCTTCCTTCCTTCCTTCTTTCTTTCTTTCTTTCTTTCTTTCTTTCTTTCTTTCTTTCTTTCTTTCTTCCTGTGTATGTAGAGTGCTTTGTCCGCATGTATACCTATATACCGGAATAGAGAACCGTATATTCTATTATAGATAGTTGTGAGCCACCAAGTCAGGACCTTTGGAAGAAGAGCAAGAAGCTGGTGCTCTTAACCTCTCAGCCATCTCCCCAGCCCCCAAGACATTTTCCTAATGAGAATATTTAGCAAAGGGCCAGAGTTAAAAAAAGGATGAGATCTCAATTGCCCAGGAGGTGTTTCCTAGGGGTACAGTAACTAGTCGAAGCATAGATTGGCCTCACAGGCCTTCATACACCAAAGGGTAGAATTCTTGAGTACATCTGGGAGATTCTAACTTGGCGGACCCTGACACTTCAGGTTGGTACTAGATCTAAGACCCCTCAGAAGTGGCTCCAGACACATTCATGAAATTTGAGTTTGGATGTTTTTCATCTTATAAAGCACAATCAAGACCTATGTGGAGTGTGTCCTAATTGCTGGAGCTTTCTCTTGGAATGTTAAACTAAGTCTTGTTGTTCTGAAGTTCACTCCTTGTAAATGAATATAACAGTGGAACAGGGCTTGGGTGCTCCGTTAAGGGCCCTGAAAGAGCCCATCAAAGTTCTGAGTTCCATGAGCCTTACATAAAGGCAGTACCCAGGCAGTATACAAAACTATTTCTGGGTATACAATAAACTGGGAGCCTGGAAGGAGGCTTAGTCTCAAAGAGTTCTGGAACCTTCTTTGCAAGATGGGCTATTGATTATCTATGGACCCAGGACCTAATCTTACGTAGGGTGTGTGAGTGGGAAAATGTCACATACTCTGAGCTTTCTGAGCTATAGATTAGCTATAGGTTCCATGCTCTGTAAGACATAGGAGGCATGGCCAAGTAGATGGAGGAGGTTGCTGGAGTCTGATCCATCCATCCAGAATCTCAGTTAATTTAGAAGATGTGAAACTCATCATGTGCTGGTCCTTTTAGAATCTTACAGACAATATTGCTTCTGATCACTGGGGGAAAAACAACCAAACCAACCAACCAACCAACCAAACAAACAAAAACAAATCCAGTTTGAATCCTCAAGATGTACCTGAACTGTAAAGATTCCAGTGATGCCTAGTCCTTTGCTCTCTGCAAGTTTCAGGGTTTTAGAGGGTTGGCTGGGAGGCAACCCCTTGAGAAGAAATGACTTGAGGGTACTGATGAAGTGTGCTGCCTTGTGTCCTAAACTCAGGCTGCCTGTGGTCTCCCTGACAACATTTCTTCCTCTCTGGTTTCAGCATTTGCCTCTAGAGTCCTTCATCCATTTCCTGCACCTCCCTTAGCCCCATGCACATACTTTTCTAAGAAAGTCTGTATCCATAATTGCTCCCCATTCTTTTTTAATTAAAACTTTGTATTCTTATATATATTCTCACTGAGACACATCTTTTGATCGACACCCTCCTTCTATTTTAATTTTTAAAACTTCTGTACTAAGAGCTATTGATGATGTAATCATAGTATTACCAAGGAGTAGGTAGGAGAATGGAGAATTCACTCCAGCCTGGACTGCATAGGATACCTTCTCATAACATTTAGACAGAGAAACAAACCCCAAACATCCCATATGGGTTGTGTGAATGTGAGGTTTACCTGTATTATTCTACTATTGCCATTTTACTGTGAAAGATTTTCTTCAGATACATCTGACTCCTCGTCCGCTTATTTTCTACTCATGTTTTGGTGTGTGTGTGTATCCGGGGGGGGGGGGGGCGGTGGTGAGTTCTGCATTTTTATCTTGAAAGGTTTATGAGTCCAATACTCGGGACCATGGAGTTATCTGAAATGAGAGCTGAGCTGTGACAAATTAGTATGATGCAAATGTAAGCTTCCTGTGCCTAATTACTGACCATTTGACAATTTAGAGACTAAAACAGAGAACTTGTTTTTTAGGAGAGAAAGTGCTGTAGGTTTAGAAGCCAGCAGTACACACACATGCAGGGAATGGAGTTATCTGATGACATCACCCATATTCATATGGGATTTGCTAGGAGGTGGTGTGTAAGGCAGTGCAAAAGGTCAGCTTCCTGGCTACAGGTGACCCATAGCAGCTGGGCCAGGCCATGGGTTGCCAGGTCAGCTGGTAAAGTGTTTGTAGAGTAACTGTGCATGGTGGTCTCTACATTCCAGACTTATGGCATGCCTCTTCTTGGCTATGTCTTTGCTGCATAGGGCTCCAAAGCAGGTTCAAACATGTGGGGAATGTGGTCTGGAGGGGATCTGTAGAGAATAGCTACCTTTCTGGCTCCTCTGCTTAGGAGTCAGAAGCTCTGGAGACTTGTTGAGAAGGCATGTAGAGGAAATTATCAAAAAAGTATGAGAGTGGTTATATGGATGAGAAGGAGCCTAGAGAGAAGGTGACATGATCTTGTGGCAGTGCCTTGGACCCTGACCTGCCTGCAGTTGGGTGTTTTGCTCTGTCTCTACTGTATTGAGTCTTCTCTGCACATGATGGAAAATTCAATTCCTGGCTGTGTCAGTGATTCTCTGAGAGTGAGTCCCTGAGCCAATGGAATCCCCATCATCTGGATATTCCTAGAGAGGCAACCCGAGCCTCTGGAGCCTGAGACGATGTTTATCTCTAACAAGCTCCTAAAAGATATTTCTAATCCTGGGTTATTTTTGTGGTTGGATATTTTTTTGGTTGTGTGTGTGTGTGTGTGTGTGCATATTATTAAAAGCCACTGACCTACACTGAACTCCAGGTTCCAGGGCCAGAGAATTTTGGCCTTACCTAGTTTGATGGCCCAGGCAGCTTCCTTGCCAACCTATCTTCTCAAGAGAGGATCACATCTCTCACGTGTGAGTTTGCCTGGGATGCTGTGACTTGTGGTCTGGAGTGACTGTAAGTATCCAGGTAGAACCCCTCCCATCATGAGGTAGACTAGTACAGGAAGGGGAAAATGGAGACTGAAGGCCATACTTGCCTTCCTTTCTGAGTTGGAATAGACTTTGTTGGATAGTTTTGTCAGACACATGGCCAGACAACTCAAGGCTGAAGAATCCACAGCTTCCTCAGGTCCCTACAGATGCTCCTCTCAGCTTGGCTCAGCTGTGCAGACTAACCACTTATTAGCTTCCTCTTAAAAACAAAAAGGAAGGGAACTCCATGTTTCAGGAGCTATGAAGAAATAAATCTTCTTTGCACTTGCCTATGATCTCTAGCCAGCAACCAGTTGTATCAAATTAGGAAAACAGAGGTGGAAATGGCTTCCCAAGGGAGAGCAGGATTTACCCCCAACAAGCTCTACAGATACAGTTTGGTCTGTACTCCTCTTCCCTTTAGCCCCTAACCATCCTTGGTTGTTCCTAGAATTCCATATTTGGCTCACAGTCTGAGGTAATGAGACTAATGGCTGAACGCTAAAGCTTTGGAGCTAAGTAAATGTAAGGGTGCCTGCCCCCCTCCCTGGCATCACTTGTTTTAGATAATTCCCTCAAGTCTTGATTTTCCCACCACAGAAATGGAAACAGTAATTACCTACTCTGTCAAATCGTGCATGAGGAAGAAAGGCTAGAACTACATCCGTTCTCACAACATTTAGCTTCTGCAGCCATAGCCTGTCTGAGGAGAGAGACAGGAGAGGGAAGCCTAAGGTGATGAGCACTAAGATCCGGTAGTGGCTAAGCACCATCATCAGATACGGCTTTCTAGAGAGGACAAGAACGTGTGTTCACTCCTGCTGGCTGACTTGAAGGTCTTGGCTTCCATAAACCAACTTCCTGAAGCAGCTTTCCTGGTTCACCTCTCTAACCCTTCACAGCTTTCTGAGGTGGAGGCCTGTGACTCAGGCAGCAGGCCAGCAGTTAGCCCTGAGTGCTGGCTGGGCGTGGCTGAGGGCCCAGAGCCAACATCCTTGGGTTATGTGTCCCCAGACTGCAAATGGACAGGCAGTGATGGCTGGACTGGACCAGGTCATATTTTTTACTATTGAAGTCAATGCAAACTTTACTAGCTTCTGGGGAGAGCAGAGGGCTCTGGGGGATTCTTGTATTTGCTGGGTTGTAAACATTCTATGGGAAGGCAGCCCAAGAGAATCTGCTTAGCTTTCTGCCTTACACATCGAAGCTGCATGCACAAATGCACAAATATGTCAAAAAAAAGAGTCTACTTTTCCCTTCCTTCTAATGAGCTTGCCTTGGAATTTAAAGTGTGCCAGTCTATATGTGTCACAGATTTCTTTGTGTCACTTGTAACCAAGGAATGAATCTTTGGGATTCCTTTGTACAGGAGACTATCAGATTGTTTGGTAGAGAAAGGAGTCCGATGTGCCAGGGCCTGTGCCTGGGTTTCTCTGGCAGAGGGTTTCTCTTTCCAGGAGTGCCTATTTCCCCTCTACCCAAGATCGTAATGGGTGCAAGCAAACCTGGTGTGCTAGTTCATTTCTCATTCTTTCTCCATCTCTGAAAGTTGTATCATTCTTTTATCTATTAGAAGGTAGGAAGAAAGAGATTGGAAAAGAAAGAAGTTGTACAGCAACTCTTCATTCTGTCTGCATTATGCTGGGCCTAAAATGTCCCAGTAACACTGCCTGGAGGGTAGCAGTGTGACCCTCGACTGGTGGGTTTATAGGATTACTATACCTATAAATCACTTTGGAATCTAAAAAACGATGTCCACAACATGCACACAAAGAGCACCATGATAGGACCTGTTCTTAGATACCTATTCAATTAGATAAACAGACCCTGACATTTGACATTTTAAAGGCAAATTGAAAATCACAGTTCTACAAGTTTTACAGTTATTGACCTGCTTGCATTCTAGGTCACCCCCTGGCTCTGGGTCTGTAGTAAGCAAGACGTTGCTATTGTTTTCGCTTCTTTGGACTGGTCTGGGATGGCCTCTTGGAAGAAGGAGTATCTGAAATGTCAGTGATGAGAGAACCCTTGGACAGCTCAGTCCTATTTGTTACCACAAGGGTATATTAGTGGTTACACCGCTTGTTGAGGGGAAGCCCAGGGAAGCTGCCTCTACAGAAGTGCAGACTTCTGTCCCTCAGAGCAGTTGAGCTGAGGAGGGGGTCCGGTCTGATGTGGTTCCTCCCCACTAGTGTATGGCCCAGGCGGTGAGCCTGGCTGTGGTTTGGGCGGGCTGATCTGGATTCCCTGGCTGCCTGCCCCTCCTTCCCACTTCCTCTTGGGGACTGCTGAAGAGCACCGGGCTGATCTCCCGGTAAGTGAAACTGACTGTAATTATTTTTTATCTCGCAGACGATCTCTCTCACACTCCTCTCCGGAGACAGAAGTATTTGTTTGATGTGTCCACGCTCTCAGACAAAGAAGAGCTGGTGGGCGCAGAGCTGAGGCTTTATCGCCAGGCGCCCCCCGAGCCCTGGGGGCCACTGGCCCGACCGCTGCACGTGCAGCTCTTTCCCTGTCTGTCCCCACTGTTGCTGGACGCCAGGACCCTGGATCTTCAGGGACCAACCCAGGCCGGCTGGGAAGTCTTCGACGTGTGGCAGGGCCTGCGCCCTCAGCCTTGGAAGCAGCTGTGCTTGGAGTTGCGGGCAGCCTGGGGCGAGCTGGACGCCGGGGATACCGAGGCGCGCGCGAGGGGTCCCCAGCAGCCACCGCCCCTGGACCTTCGGAGTCTGGGCTTTGGCCGGAGGGTTCGGCCGCCCCAGGAGCGTGCCCTGCTCGTCGTGTTCACCAGATCCCAGCGCAAGAACCTGTTTGCCGAGATGCGTGAGCAGCTGGGCTCTGCAGAGGCTGCGGGAGCCGAGGGGTCATGGCCAGCGCCGTCGGGCGCCCCAGACGCCGGGCCTTGGCTGCCCTCGCCCGGCCGCCGGCGGCGACGCACCGCCTTCGCCAGCCGCCACGGCAAACGACACGGCAAGAAGTCCAGGCTCCGCTGCAGCAGAAAGCCTCTGCACGTAAATTTCAAGGAGCTGGGCTGGGATGACTGGATTATCGCGCCCCTGGAGTACGAGGCCTATCACTGCGAGGGCGTGTGCGACTTCCCGCTGCGTTCGCACCTGGAGCCCACCAACCACGCCATCATCCAGACTCTGATGAACTCCATGGACCCGGGCTCCACCCCGCCCAGCTGCTGCGTTCCTACCAAATTGACTCCCATCAGCATCCTGTACATCGACGCGGGCAATAATGTGGTCTACAAGCAGTACGAGGACATGGTGGTGGAGTCCTGCGGCTGTAGGTAGCGGTGCCCTCTGCCGCCTGGGCCGGGGACCACGGAGGGAGGCCTGACTGCTGAGAGGCGCAGCTGGGAGCTGGCCTGGAAGAGGCCAGAAGTGGGGGGCGAAGTAGGAACGGTGGGAGAGGAGGCAGCCCAGCCCTCCAAGAACCTTCCACCAGCCAACCCTAAAGCAGCTGAGGGTTTTCACACCTGGCCACCCTAGAAAGACAAGACGAGAATTCTTTCCTTTATTATTGTGGCCTTGGGTTTTCTTGTGTCTCCTTGGTTTTGATACGAGATGGAAGGAGGAGAAATTCGTATCTGTTCACGAGTGTTCCGTAGATGGGGGTGGGGGGCACGAGAGAAAGAGCCAATCGCTTTTGTTCCCATCTCAGACTGGTTGCTTCTTCCTATGTAGGAAAGTGGGGTCTTTAGTTCTCTCCCAGCCACATCATTGCTGATGCCCGTGGCCTCGTCACAGGAAGTTTTAGGGGAGTTGGCCAAAAGAATATGGGAGTCAGGAGGGGTCTTGCCCTCAGAGAAGCTTGTGAGAAGTGGGCCAGAGTTGCCTCCTCTCCTTTGTTCATTCCCATGAATTTATCGGCTCTGTGCTGGCCTCAACCAGCACTGGGAACTGGGAGTTGCCACCGCTGTGGACTCCGGTCTCCGGATGCCTTTGCTGTTGCTGGTGGGGAAAGGAGTCGGTATGGATGGAATGACAGGAATTAGTCCCTGTGGAACCCCGTGAAGGATAATGAGAAACCACAAGGCCTAGCTCTGACCGGTGACAGGGAGGTGCAGTACCCAAGGCAGCAAGTAGCCCACCCTAAAGATCTTCGTCATGTCTGTTTCTCATTGATTTCTTTAAACAGAATCTGTCAAAATTCCAGCAGCTCCTTTCCTTCTAAGGCACAGATTTTTTTCCCTTTTTTCTTTTTTTTTGTTTTTTTAATGGCGAGAGGTGGGAACTCTATAATTAAGGTAAGAGGAAACATGAGGTGGGAAGGATCTCGAAAGTGTAAGGGATCCATCAAGAGGGGAGAGATGGCCCTGCAGGAGGATGGAGATAAAGGTCCAGGCCCCAAGCAGGGAAAGGATGAAAGAGCCAGAAGTCTCTGCCTCTGAAGTTTCTAAAACTTAAGACCCCCCTCCCCTCTTTCTGACATTCCTGAGAGATTACCAGCCAGCAATAGCCCAGGGCTCCCCCTAGAGAATTGTTTTAGATTGTAATTACCAGTTAGGCGGTGTTTTTTAAAGGTAGTAATGAGATACTGTGATGAGCCAAGTGTTACATGGAGCTTGGAGTGGAGACTGGGGTGGAGGCATCAAGGAAAGAAAGCAGAAGGAAGCAGGGGACAGCGCACAGGGAAACTCACCTGTTCCCAAGTAGTGAAGACCAGAATTATTTTCAAACATTACCCAGGCACAGGCCCTTTGAGAAAAGTCCTCAGCCTTGTACATGGAATAGTTTAAATCGAGGAAGGTGTGTTAATGTTTGCAGAATATTTTTGGGGTACCCCGACTGCTCTGTTCTCTCCCCATCTAAACCTTGGTTCAGAGGTCTACAGACTGTCAAAGAAACGGTGGAAATGCATGGTAATATAAAATGGTAAGAGAGAGAAGACAAGACTTGTCCAGGAGAAATAACTTAAATGCACATTTGCTTTGGATGCACTGTTATTCTGTTGAGGCTGTAAATATTTGTTTATTTAAGGTGGCTGAGAGTACAAAGAGAAAAACATGCAATCATCTTAATGTACAAAATGTTATATGCACTCAAATATAATTTCTAATATTTCTAAAGTTTATATTCGAGTTGTACAAAGTTAAGCATTAATCAGATATTTCATTCTTTCATAATGTTATCATTTTCTTAAATATTATTACAAAATTTTTAAGTCTGTCTAATAGAGAGTTTTTTTTTGAAACTGTCTACCTCACTATAATACAAATTTTGACAACACTAAAGTTGTTACCAGAGGTCAATTGCTATTCAAAACATTTTATGGTATATTTTCTTGGATGAAACAGAATCTGGTTAAGACCATCTTATTAAACTCATTTCCCCCTTAATAACTCAGCCTGGTTTGTGTGGCTCTACAGAAATCACTTCCTAAAGGAATTATTGTCCATGGTGTTTCTTTCGGTACCAATTTGGAGACTATTATTTGAAAGGCCCCTGTTAAGAGCATTAGTTTTCTTCAAAACTGTTCAGTAACTGTTGAAATGAATTTTTTTATTCATAAAATTAAAGCCAAATCCTGGATACCTGCTAACACTACTGATAACTCCGTGCCCCAACAGAAAGTTTCCCAAATCTAACCCAGGACCTCTTTCAGGCTAAGCATATGCTCTACACCAAGTTGTATCCCTGGGCCCTGCTAAGTTCCTTTAATTACTGATTATTGCTCACATCTATGGTTTATCACAGCAGTACACACAATATGGGTTTTTTTTGTTTTGTTTTGTGTTTGCTGCACATTGGAGAACCCTTGTATAAGTGAAAGTCTAAGAATTCATCATATATCAGACACAGGGCTGTTGAACCCATGTTAACCCAAACCACTCAGAAACCCCACTAAGTAGGTATCATTGTAAACTCTTCTATAAAGAGTAACTGAGGTGCAGAGAATTTAAGAAGCCTGCCTTGACCATCCAGTCAAGCTGTGGCTGTTAAACTCAGCCTTCCAAACTATAGAACCCAAGGATGTCTGTGTCTACTGGTCCCCATGTGTCTGCATGAGAATGGTACCAGCTGGTGGATGGAGAAGAGCCTACCCCAAGGGTGAGCAGCAATGCTTGCGGTCTTGTAGCATGTTAACCCAAAGTTTGTACATAGTCACAGCTCAGGCAAAAGCAGCTGGAAAATGATAAAGGCTTTCACAATTGACAGTGGCTAGCTTTGAGCTGTCCAGAAGCAGTGATTGTTTAGGGCATTGCTGGCCTTTGGAGTTTTCTAGACTTTGCCATTGATTTTTTTGTGAGTTCCTTTTTTTTAAAAAAAAAAAAAAAATAATTATCAAAGTGGGATGTTTCAGGAGATTGGTTTATATAAGAAGGTGTTCTAACTTTTCCCCATGGAAGCAATGTCCATGCAGGTTCTTTTTCAAGGAGCTGAGAATTCTTTGCATTTTTATCACTTCTTTTTACCAAAATACCCATTTCTCCTGACTTCCTACTCTAGTCCCTGGCCTTACTATACACATGCCCCCTCTATTTTCCCTTTCTGCACAGATTAGGTCCCAATCTTCCCTCTAACAGAAAGTTTATGACTTTATTTGTAGAAAGACAATCCAATTGAATTATCTGAAGGTGTAAATATATCTTAGTCCTTAACATTTGAGATATTTGTATTAAAAAAAAATCTTGCTTCATTTGATTTACTCTGAATAATAATAATAATAAATAAATAAATAAACTCTAGGCAACATACAAGAGGTTTCAACCTGTAAACCAGTTAGTCACTGATGATACATAGATGAAGGAAGACATCTGCCACAGGGGATTTTTGTGTAATAAAAAGTGGATTGTAGTAGGAGGTTTCTGGCCCAGACTTTCGGGCCTAGCCTCAAGGTTTAGACCCACAGACCTGCAGAAACACACAAATGCTTACAATAGTTTTAGGCTGATTGGCCTAAGGACCAGGCTTTTAACTTCCTAACTCTTTACCCTTAATCTAACCCATGACTCTTATCCTGTTTAGCCATGCTGCTTGGTACCTTTTTTCAGAGCAGCATAGTTGTCCTCTTCATCTTCTGGCTTCTCTCTGGCATTCTGCTCTGTGCTTCCTGTTCCCAGAGTTTTCTTAGTCCGGTAGCTCCAGACACACTTCCTGTCTGCTTTTGGCCAATCAGTGCTTTGTATTAAACTCATAGGGGGACAATTATTTATAATGTAACATCATAAATCCATTACATCCCCTTTTCTCTTTTTAAAACAAGAACTCCCAATCGAATTTCCTTTGTATAACATTTTTTATCCCCTTATCTATAACAACTTGTAACCAACACTGTAAACAAATACAAACATCCATAATCCATGTTTTGGGAATGTGGGCATTGTTCTCTAGGCTACTTCCTGCTGAATGGGGGTGCTGGCAATCCCATAGGAGTCCAAAGAAAAATTCAGGATTATGCACAAGTCTTTAGTACTGTACTCGATAAGGCTGGGTCATCTCAGCCAGTTTCCTTGAAATTGTTCTGGATACAGACGGAGCTTGGAAACTTCAACAGAGGTGCTCTGAAATGCTGAATCATCTGGGCCATCCATTTCCATTGGATATTTTTCAGGGGTCTTCCTCTA